>JAMPIO010000032.1:0-600000 GCA_024699865.1 Aphelenchoides fujianensis
AGCCTGAGCCTGAGCCTGAGCCTGAGCCCTGAGCCTGAGCCTGAGCCTGAGCCTGAGCCTGAGCCTGAGCCTGAGCCTGAGCCCTAAGCCTGAGCCTGAGCCTGAGCCTGAGCCTGAGCCTAAGCCTGAGCCTAAGCCTGAGCCTGAGCCTGAGCCTAAGCCTGAGCCTAGAGCCTGAGCCTGAGCCTGAGCCTGAGCCTGAGCCTGAGCCTGAGCCTGAGCCTGAGCCTGAGCCTGAGCCTGAGCCTGAGCCTGAGCCTGAGCCTGAGCCTGAGCCTGAGCCTGAGCCTGAGCCTGAGCCTGAGCCTGAGCCTGAGCCTGAGCCTGAGCCTGAGCCTGAGCCTAAGCCTGAGCCTGAGCCTGAGCCTGAGCCTAAGCCTGAGCCTGAGCCTAAGCCTGAGCCTGAGCCTGAGCCTGAGCCTAAGCCTAAGCCTAAGCCTAAGCCTAAGCCTAAGCCTAAGCCTAAGCCTAAGCCTAAGCCTAAGCCTAAGCCTAAGCCTAAGCCTAAGCCTAAGCCTACCTAAGCCTAAGCCTAAGCCTAAGCCTAAGCCTAAGCCTAAGCCTAAGCCTAAGCCTAAGCCTAAGCCTAAGCCTAAGCCTAAGCCTAAGCCTAAGCCTAAGCCTAAGCCTAAGCCTAAGCCTAAGCCTAACGCCTACAGCTCGTTACTGCTGGTATCCGCAAGTAAAGCGAGACTCACCGTAGTCTCGCGATCCTAGATCCTTCTAACTTGCGTCCAGCTTTAATCGAACCGAAGCTGCGTGATTTCTGTTAATCACTTATGCGGATGGCCGAACTGTGCACCTTGACGGCTGCCGACCACGTTCGCCCTTTCCTGTCCACCGGTGAGCTCTCTTCGATTCGTCGAAGTTCACTCCGCTGCTCCTGATCGCAGTCGCGGACGGCCGAGTGAGCAGTTCAAGGCGACCTGCCAATTGGATCGCCTGTTCGCCGCCCGTTTCTTGCCGCCCTCTGCCCGCATCGTCGCCCGATCGGGTTTCCAGTCAACTAACCGCGTGGACGCTCGTTGGGCCGCTAACTCGCCCACCCACTTGTCGCTCGTTCGACTGGCGAGTAATCTCCGCCTTCTACCGTCGAGGAGTCGTTGCTTGCGGCGAGTTTTCGCTCCGTTTCGTTCGTTCCCCTCGTCTCGTTTTCTGCCGATTATCACGCGGCTCACTGGCTCACAACTTCATGCCGGAGATCCGCAGCGAAATCCCGGTCGTGAAAACGGCGACAACAGCGGGCGGCCGCCATGTCCATTGGCGCCCACTCACCAGCTGGCAGTCGAGAAAAGCGACAAGCAGGACAGGCAATCAGTGGGTAGCTCTCCGATCGCTGAACGGGCGGCAAGACGCGCCCACTAACCGGTCGCTTCGATCGGCCGAGTGGATTCCGGAAGTTGGCCGCCCTCCCGGTTTGTCGCTCGAGGCGGGCGGCGTGTGGGCGGATGCGAGCGCACTTGCCGCCAAACGGGAAGTGTTTGCGAGTTGTCCCTGCGCGCTAGCCGTTTCCTCCGGGGGATGGTCGAGCGGAAGGTCAACAAACAAACGAAGGTGAACTTTCGAGCATTTGGATCAAGAATTCCACATCGAGCATTTGACGAGTTCGGGAATGTTTCGCAGAACGAGCAGGTGATCCCTGCAAATGTCACTCGTAATTCAGCGGTCGTCCTGCGAATGAAAATGGTGAACTCGAAGCGGAGAAGGCCGCGTTGTCGTTGCGGTCCCGGAAGCCAATCACAATTGGCAAATCGAGCGCTCGGATTCGCGGAATCGATTCGAAATTCACGAGCTTCTGGCCGGGAATTCGCAGAAAACAGGCGAAAACGAGTGGGCGTCCGACAGGTGGATTTCCGCGCGAATGTCAACCGATGGCTTGTTTTTGCTTTCATTTGTTTCCGTTTACTTCCGCTTCACAAGGAGAGAGTGGGCTGTTGGCACACTCCCGCATTCCATTGCCGCCTTCGTTGTGATGTTGTGGCAAGAGGTGCACGCGTGGAACGAAGCGGCGGCCACCGGCTGCTCGATCGTCCTGAACTCCGTTCTTTTATACTGTGTGCTGGCGGAAACGGGGAAGTTCTTTCGGATGTACCGCTCGATGTTCCTCTTCAACGTCTTCTCCGAGGCCGTCTTCGTCGCGATCTCCCTCTTCGTTCGGCCCCAAGTGGTGATCGCGGAGGGCGCGTTCGTCGTCGTCGTGCAGCGGGCGGCCGTCCGGCAGCTGCCGCAGTCGACGGTCGACTTCCTGGGCGCCCTCTTCGTTTGGTCCACGGGCGTCGACTGCATGAAGAACATGGTGAATTTCCTGTGTCGTTACTGGATTGTTTGTCGGTGAGTTCTCTCCTTTGTCGACCGTTGATTCCTCGCTAGTTCAGCCAAGAAGAACTCTCGTTCTGCCGGCTGTTCCTCCTGACGGCCGCCATCTACGCGACCGCTCCGCTCGTCATCCTCCCGCTGTTCCTCACAAGGGGTGCACCTCAGTTGTACCTGGCGGATTTGGACGAGATATAGCTCATTCGACGCGCCTCGTCGCGCTGATCTCGAATCTACTCATTTAAACTGCCCAGTCGGCCGTTGAACGGAGATACAACGCGTGAAAGTTTGCAGTGCTTTTTTGCCACTGCAGCCGTTCATTTTCCACTCGAGGTCGACACGGCCTCATTCTTCCTTCCTCCGTTGTGTTGGCGTGGCCGAGTGGCGAAGTCGGTTGATTTGCACGCTGGTTCCACTTTTTGCGATTTCAACACGATTATCTCACCAATTTCCGCTTTTCGATTTTTATTTTTTCTTGCAAACGTTGCAGTTTGACGAGGGGAATCGATTGATACCACGATCTCGGAGATTAAATTTTCGACCAAAATCCGTGGTCTACCCCCTTTGGTCGCGCTTTTTGGTGGATTATACAGGCTGTTTGGCGTAGTAAATGGACCTAAATTGGCTCGTTTTCGGCATAGACGTCCATCGCAACAAGAGAAACCGGAGTACAAAAGAAACTTCCAAAGACAAGAATTGCACGACGACAAATCGGCTGTCAAGAAGCGATAGGCCCCACGTTCGAGCTACAAGGAGCGGATGGCACAGGTCGGTTTTCAAATGCTTTTATGACGCCAACTGCTTTAAATCGGCCATAAAACACAAATTATCCCACAAGTTTGCCGAAAAACGACAGAAAATTTGTTTCGACCACAGGGTCCCCCCTTTGGTCAGTTCAAACGGCAATGTTTGTCAGTCCGTAACTCCTTTAGACGGCCGACTGGGCAAAAACGGTAATAGTAACTTTTGTTTGTCTCGCCGAGACGCGTTGAATGAGGTATATCTCGACCAAATCCGCCAGGTACAATCGAGGTGCATCCCTTGTCAGCTTCCGGTCGGCCGATCCCCGGCCCAAGTGGACGTCTTTCTTCTCCGCCCCCGAATGGTTGGACTCGGACGAGCGAGTGGTTCGTTTTGCTGTAGCCGAAGTGGTGAGCGGGAGGATTGCGCTCTGCATTCACTTCTTTCTTCAGGGTCATCCGGGCACGTGGCTTTTCGCTCTGGCCGGCTGTGTGGACGTGGCCATCGTCTACGGGATCATTTTCGTCTGTGCGCGCCAAGTGCTCCGTTCGCTTTCCTGCCAAACGAACGTGATGTCCGCGCGGACACTCCGAATGCAGCGGGGATTGAATCGAATGCTGTTCACCGAGGCGAGCTCACTTCTTTGCTCCGTTGAACTCCGCGTTCAGGCGCTCATGCCGATCGTTGTGTCGGTGATCCCGTGCCTCTTCTGCTTCGGCTTCATGGCTTTCGGGCTGGGCTCGCGGACGTTGAGTGTGTTCGTTTCGATGAGCCTCTGCTGGACGCCGTGTGCGGGACCCGCCTGTGCCCTCGGTTTCATCCCCGTCTACCGCAAACGGGTGACCTCGCTGCTGCACGGCCGCGTGTACCACTCGTCCACCGTCTCCGCCCTCTCCGTCCCGCCACCCGCCACTCCAAATTCCACAAGACTGAGAGAGATGGGATAAAGTAGCGTAACGCGTTTGCTTGATGGCCACTCATCTGTTGTGTTCCTCTCTTTCACTTGTAAACTCTATCACGTGAGAAAAGAAGCCAGCTATCACACGTTCCCGACAAAAAGATTCCTCATCTGACAGCCCTTAAACAAAGGCCTTGATGTCGACTATCGCTTCATTCAGTTCTCTCGACTGTTGCCAAGGACAGCCTTGATTTCTGCCCCTCGCTTGCACAGCGAATCGAAGACCAATCTCCAGTGGGCTAACATGGATCCGCCCAGACGCTTCTCCCCTGCTCGTGGCCGATCGACTAGCGGCCGGCTGGCTCGTGCGTTCGCAGTCGCGTGCTTTCTCGGAGTTCACCGATTTTTTCGTCGCCCGGTCGCTGCACTACGAGCGGTGATTCGTCCTCTTGCTCCAGCCGCGCAACCGGCCGCCACTCCCGATTGCGCACTCTGGGAACGCGCGAGAGGGCGCTTGGGCGCGTTCATTTGTGCTGTTGCTGCATTCACTGCGATTTGAGCGGAATGAGCGAAATGAGCAATCCCAACGATTCACCAATGGCCAAGCGAATCCGGCTGTCGACCGAAGAACCTGTGGAGGAAAAAGAGAAGTGGGTTTCCGTTCGATTGGCCCCCTACTCGCGGTTCTTCCTGCAGGCGAGCGTTCTTCTTTTGCTCCGCTTTATTCACCTCCCGTTTAGAAAGGAAGTCTCGTCCGCTTCTCGCCCGACGGGCGACACGCGTTCTACGACAATCGAGGCACCGAGTTCGTCGTCTTCGATCTCGTGCGCGACTCTCGACTGTAAGCTTTCTTCGAGTGCGTTTCATTCGACTTCCTTCCAGTGTGTTCAAGCCGAAAGACTCGCCGCGACTCGTGCTGTGGGATTTCGTGGCCGTGAATCCGACGACGCTCGTCGCACTCACGCCCTCTTCGTTGCTCCTGATCCGCCTGTGCATCGAAGACGAGAGCTTCGAGCAGATCGAATTGGA
Source organism: Aphelenchoides fujianensis (assembly GCA_024699865.1). Taxonomy (NCBI): domain Eukaryota; kingdom Metazoa; phylum Nematoda; class Chromadorea; order Rhabditida; family Aphelenchoididae; genus Aphelenchoides; species Aphelenchoides fujianensis. Next base: position 4,982 of record JAMPIO010000032.1, read on the forward strand.
AGAGCGAACGGAGTCGTGGACCACGTACGTCCTCACCGAGATCCGCGGAACGAACCTGGAGGTGAAGCAGGCGGTCAGCAACTGGGGCTACCCCAATCTCATTCGATTGGCCCGCCTAAACGTTGACACAGGTTGTTTGAATGTGTACTTCGAGTGGCAGCAGGAGACGGACGACTCGTTTCGCGACTACCACCTGAGCGACGACGGCCGGCTGTTGTACGGCTTCCTGTCGTGGCGAGACGAGTGGACCGTTTTGCACGTGTTCGACGTGGAGAAGCGGACGCGCACTGTCCGCAAGATTGCCGGACGCTTCAAGCCGAAAGTGAGTCGCTTCCAACCCGTTGCGCGCCTTCTGATCATCCGACCTTTCAGTTGCGTGGCTGGGGCACTTCCTGCTCCAGCACGCACGCCTACTTTTGGGGATTCGAAGACGTTGCGGGCAGTCCGCCGTGCTCCCTCCACCGCTGCAGCTTCGAGCGACTCGTCTGGGAGAAGCTGCCGCTCCGCATCACGAACGTCCTTCAAGTATCCACCATCGGGAAGCAGCAGACGGATGACGGCCATCAGTTGCTGGTGCTCAGCAAGTACGAGGCCGACGGGCAGACGCGCATCTACCGCCTGCTCTTCCGGTGGGTCATCTCGCTCGTCCTCGATTGTTCCTCTTTTTCATTGCAGAACGCCCGACTCGCTTCTCCGCCTCGCCGTCGACGCCCTTCGCAAGAGCCGCCTGAAAGTGAACGGACGGGAGGGCTTCCACGGGGTGATGAGCAGCGAGTACGGCCGCAAGATCCTCCCCTCCGTCTACCCCAAGATGACGCCTATCCCTCGCTTCTGATTGTTGCTTTCATTTTATTCCCACCAGAACAAAGTTTGTTCGTTGTAAAAAGCAACACCGTTGGTTTGCGACAAACATCCCGTTGATAGGCGGGTGCAATCCGTCTACTTCGTCCACTTTTTCTCTTCGTCGATCCATGCGCACTCCGCTCAGCCCCACTTGGACACAATGAAGGCAACGGTCGTCGTCTTGTACATGGACGTGTACGCCGCGTAAACTCGCTGTGAGGACATTGCGGGCGGCTCGAGAAGCTCTACAAAATCAAGTTCCTCGGTCAGGAACGCCAGTGCTTTTCGTCCTTCTTCAGTGAAGAACGGCTAAAGAAAGAAGGTTTGAGCGATCGGCTGCGGGCTCACAGTTCGCGTGCGATAATCGAGGTTCACCCCATGGATTCGCCCGCCGTTCTCCTCGGCGACATCGACGAGTGCGCGCGCCCACGCGACTCACCGAACGACCCGCCGGCGGAATTTCGCCTCCGTCTGCAAACAATCAAGAGAATTTATTGGAAAGACGAACGGGAAGCAGGCGGTGCCACGCGACGATCGGCTGGAGCACGAGCTCGAGCGTTGGGTTGAGGGCGCCGAGAGCGCGGAGGGCCGCCGGAAAGAAGGCGGGCGGTCGGCCGCCCGGAAACTCGCGGTCCAAATTGAAGCGCCAGCTCCATTCGAGGCGCTCGACCACTCGGTTCTGCTCCAAGCTAAAGGAGAACGAATAGAAGACAAAGAGCAAACCCACTTGTCCAGGGGCAACCGCCGAAAGGCGGCGATTTCGCTGCGAATCGCGAAGACGTGTGCGGGAAAACGGAGGAGTTGCGAAAAGCCTAAAGTAGAAAGAAGCTTTCAAATAAACGCAAAGGCGCGTACAACTCCCCGCATCTTCCATCGAAACGCGTTCAATCGTCGTCTTTTGCAGTTGGAGCATCGGAAGCAGTCGAAGCGGCGGCGACTCCACCACCACGATCTTCCTTCCAAGCGCGTCGATCACCACTTCGGGCAACAAAGAAGAACTGCCGCTCAGCTCCAAGTGAACGCTCGTGATGTGCGAGTTGTCTGCAATCGATCGATTAATCCAACGAAGAGAAGAAAGCAGAAGAAATCACCTGCAATTGCGGCAAACACGCGCCAATGACGGCGGAGCTCTTCGCCGCAGTTCTCGCTGCTCTGCTCACTTCTGATCGACATACAAACCCGCGAGACGTTTCGGGCGAGTGAAAGAAGAAGAGCGACGTCTTCCGCGTCTTCGACGCCCAAGTGGCGGCTGTTTGCGAAAAGTCGAACGAAATTCCAGTACAAAGTGGATCCAATCCAAACAGTCGGCATTTCGTGTTCGTCCGCTTCGTTCAGACAGTCGGGAACCTCGAAGAATCGCTCGAGAAAGCGGCGGCCGATCAGCAACGTGCGGAGCGTTCGGAAGCGGCGGGCAGCTTCCTCTTCTTCCATGTCGACTTCAAAACCGTCCTCCTCCGAATCATCGTCAGAATCCGGCTCGTCGAAATCCATTTGCGCCATGCGAAAAGCGACGAAGCGGGAGACGACGTTCGGACGAAGCAGGGGACCGTTAATGACGTCCATTTTCAGTCGATCCAAGTGTTGTGAACAAACGAACAAGTAGAATTTGAGGACAAGCTCTTTTCAAAAGAAGGCAAACATGACGATCAAACGACGCTTCCAGCGCGGACTGACAACCGAAAAGAGACTCATAAAAGACGGACGCTGAACGAGCGGTCGAGCGGAAACCAAACGAAAAGAGCGAATTCTGACCGGACGCTGATAAGCGGACGACTTGCGGCGTTTAATTTTGTTCTCATCCTTGTGCAAAATGGGTGTACACCAACAAGAGCATTTCGAAACGATCACCTCGTCGTTGGCGTCGTCGTTCGGATGACGGCATGCGCCCACTTGCCTTCTTCAGCCTTACAGAAATCACGATCGCTTTATTGCACGTAGCAAACGATCGGATGAAAGGAGTGAGTGTTCTCTTGCGTAGATTCACGACGACAGAACGAAAACAAACGATGACGAATTTTTGATTAAAATCGAACGAAAACACGGCGAACGTCTACGAATTCCGCCGTGATTCACGCCCACGTCCTCGAATCGTCCAATCGATCGCTTAAATTCGAAGCGATCGTTGGTGTCTTTGCTTCAAATGACGACGATCAGACGTCTCGTCTTCGTCCTGCTGCTCGCCTTCGGGGCGGCGGTCGAGCAGGAGACCTCCGAACTGACGACCATCTCGACCGTTGTGTGGTCCACTCCCTCGGCCACTCCTCCGAGCACTCCCTCTCCCACTTCTTCGAGCACTCCCGCGAGCTCCACTTCGACTACTCCTGCGAGCTCGACCGACTTCCTCGACGGGCTCCACGCCAACCAGGACGCCTGCTCTAACTTCACCGCCTTCTTCTGTCTGCCGCCCGCGACAAATTTGAGTCGTGGACTCGCAAACCTCAATGAGGGCGAGGTAGGCTGCTTTAGATTTGAATCAGTGGAAAGAGACAAGATAGAACGCTGTTGGATCATTTTGTTTGGCAGAATGACCGAAGCAACCGCCTCTTCAACCTCACTCTCTCCTCATTCACCCCACTGCCTTCAGCTTCTGGCATTTGAATGGAATCTCCTGCACTTCGTGGAGGCCTGCGAGCGGCACAAGACGGAGGAGCCGAACGGGACGATCGACTCGAAGGACTTCCGCAAGTTCGTGGGCGTCCCCTTCCCCCTGCTGGACGGCGACTTCAACGCCGCCGAAGTGGCGGTGGGGGCGACGCTGTGGGGCCGAGCGGCCGCCTTCTTCAAGCGCGCCCTCGACCTCGACTTCCTCGTGGCCTTCCGCGTGCTGCCGGTCGACAAGATCGGGCGCGATCGGGACATTTTCCTCCGCCAAACCCACGCGCCGCTGCTGCCCGCCGACTTGCGGCCGTTGCTCTTCCGACTGAACGCCAACGTTTCGGAAGAGGCCGTCCGAAAGCTCCACCTGCTGGACGCGCTGCTGCACCCCGAGCCGAAGAAAGAGCCGACTTTCGAGTACGAGGCGTGAGTGCGGGGAATATCGCTCTATTCCAATTGGTTTGTTGCAGATTCGGGACGGCGAAGGAGGCGGAAGCGTTCGCTTTCGTCCACTACTTTGCGAACCTCCTCTCGTACGCGGTGGTCGTCGAAGTGGACGAGGAGGACCTCTTTTTCTACGTGCAGGACGGCCGGACGCTCCGCCGCCGGCTGGACGTCGACGAGCTCCGCGCGCACTTCGCGGCGGACGGCGAGCTGGAGGAAGTCGTGTGCAACTACCTCCACCTCGTCCTCCTCCACCACTCGGACCTCCGCTGCCTCGACTGCGACGCGAAGGCCGCCGAACTGATGCCCGAACTCGCCGCTCGCGTCACCTCCCGCCGCTCCCTCCAGCGGAACTTCGGGCGACACGAGGACGAGAAGACGCGGGCAGAGATCGCCGCCCGTTTCAACGAGACGACCGCCCGCATCAAGGCCGCTTTTGCGGTGAGTTCGGCGTGGGGGAAGGTGGCGGGCGGGTGGTCGTGCAAGGGAATTAGCCGCGAGATGTGCAAGCGCTTCTTTCTGTGGATACACGCCGCTTGCGGGTGTTCCAACGGAATGAAAAGTTGTCTGTTGGTGAATGGAAGTTGTAACATCCATTTGCATCTCCCACTCGCTCAGGATAAATCCGCCGATTGCAGCCAGTGGTGAACTCGCTGAGCGGCGTGGGCGACGAGGCGAAGGCGCGAATTCTGAGCCGCGTGGGGGCGGCGCTGCCCGAACTCGACGGGATCACGAACCACGTGGACGAGGAGGCGTTGGAGGCGACGTTCGCGGAGCTCCGGTTGGACGCAACCGCCGGCTTCCCGCAGCTCCTGGCGCGCGCTTCGAGCTTCCGGCTGGACCGCGACTTCTTGGAGGCGACGCGGCCGACGCGTCCGCTGGCCGAAAAAGTGAGCAGTCGGGCAGGCGGCGTGACTCCCGTGTTTGCAGCGCGGGATGCCGCTCCTGCTGCCGTCCGACGCGCTCGCCGCTCGTCCGCCCGCCGTCCTCGGGCCGTCCACGCCGGCGGCCGTTTGGTTCGGCCGACTGGGGCGCGAGATTGCGGCGGCCGTCTGGAAGTACGCGAGCGGTGAGTGACGACCAGCAGTCGGCCGTTCCTTCAAGCAGGAGTTGCAGAAGACGAAGCGGAAGTGCGGCGCGTGTTGGAGGCCGACGCCTCGTGCTTCTTCTCGCGCTACGGCCTGCAACGACGCGAAGAAGTGGCCGCAATCAACGAGGAGGTCATCGGTGAGGATCGCCCTCCCCTTTCATCCCTCTCGTCCCTCTCGTTCAGTGCTGAAGATCGCGTACGGCGCCCTGCTCTCCCACTTGCTGCAGCACGGCGACTCGTCGAACTCCTCGCTTCGTCCCGAGGCGGCGTTCTTTGCGGCCGCCCGACGGCACGAGTGCGACGCGCGGACGGAGTGGGCGCTGCGGAACACGACGGAGTTTGCGCTCGCTTTCCACTGCGCCGCCGACGCGACCGCCGCCGCCTGCCCGCTGGTCCGCTTCGACGCGCCGTTCACTCGTGAGTCCCGCCCGCTCTTCTCATTCGTTTCGTGCGTTCAGTGCCCGAGTCGAAGCGCTCGCTGAACATCCCGCCGGCGCCCGTCCGCTCGTCGCCCGTCCTCGACCGCCTGTCGGCGGACATCGAGTACCGGCTCAACGGTTCGTCAAGCCCTCAGTTCTGATCACAAGTCCTCCCAGTGAGCGTGAGCCCGTGCGAGAACTTCTACGAGTACGCGTGCTCCGCGCGCCCGACGTCGCCCTTCCTGCAGACCCACAAGAACAATCTGGAGGTGATCCGGCGGGCGTTGGAGCGCGACGTGATGGAGGCGGACGTTCGTTCCCTGTTTCTCCTTCTTTTCGTTGATCGCCGCTCGTTTAGACGACGCCCGTCGTCTACCTGAAGAAGCTGCACGAGCTCTGCGAGTTGAGCGACCAGCCGGTGGACCCGCCGTTCGACGCCGAGGAGCTGGCCGCCGCTTTCGTCCGTTTGAACGCGACCACCGTCCTCCCGCTGCCCGCCCGCCCCGCAACGGTCGCCGGACGGCCGTTTACCGGCGGTTTCTTCCGGTTGCTCGCCGGCGTGCAGCGCGAGTGGGGCGCCGCCTCGTTCCTGGAGCTCCGCACCCACCGGCCGCGCGACCAGCCGCCGCAACTCGCCGTCCGCTTCGACCGCGAGCGCAACGAAAAGGCGGCCAAGCGGGAGCGGGAGGAGCGGGCCGCCGCGTGGCGCGCTTTCTTCTCGATGGGCTTCGGCAACTCCAGCGACCTCGAGGAGGTGATGGCGGGCGTCGATGCGTTCCGCGCGCACATGGCCGCCACTCCCGCCGCCACCGGTCGCCCTCGTTCGGCGTCCCAATGGCGAGAGTTGGGCGTCGATTGGCGGAATTTCTTGGCGCCCCTCTTCAAGGGCGAGACTTTTGACATCCCTTACATTGAGGCCGCCGATGCGTTCGAATTTCTTGCCGACGGCGCCTCGACGCTGCGGGCGGGAGCCGCCAACGCGCTCGTCGAGGACGTCCTCTTCCACCTGCTGACCGTCCAGAAAGCACCGAGCTGCTTGGAGTTCGTGGTCGAAGCGGGGCCGCTCCTCGTCGCCCGCCTGCTCGTCGACCGCTTCCCCACGCGCTCCGCTCGCGAGCGATTCGCGCGCCCGCTGCGGGAGTTCGTGAATTCGATCAAGTTCGCCTTCAAGGCACTTTCGGGCAGGAGATACCTCCAATCACTCCTCGTTGCAGGGAATGATCGAAGAGGTCGGCTGGATGAGCGCGGAGAGCAAACTGCGGGCGTTGCACAAGCTGGACGCGATGCTCAACGAGATCGCCTTCCCGCCGCTGCTCGTGGACGATGAGACGTTCGAGCGCGCGACGGCCGCCAACGAGTGGGACTTTCGGCACCCGCTGAAGCGCGCCTACCGCAACAACGCGTTCGTGACGCTGCGGGCGAGCGTGCTGGACGCGCGGCGGACGTTCGTCGTGGCGGAGCCGGCGGGCGTGAACGCCGCCAACATGCTGAACTTCAACGCCCTCCTGCTGCCCATCGGGATCCTCAACGAGCCCTCCTACTCGCCCGACTACCCGCTTTCTGTCGTCTTCGGCCGCATCGGCTTCATCATCGCGCACGAGTTGTTGCATTCGCTGGTGAGTTGAACGCCTCGGCTCTCACTCCTCGCCGCTTGCAGGACCCGGTCGGAATTCACTTCGACGCGGACGGGACGCTCGTCCGCGAGACGATCCTCGACCGCGCCGCCCGCGATCACATGCAGACGGCGGCCGACTGTTTGGAGGAGCAGGCGAGTTGTGCGGGCATTCATTCAATTCTTTCGTTCGTTTGTTGCAGTACGCGCAGCGATGCCGAGTGGACGAGGACGGGCGGCCGGAGTGGTGAGCTCTTTGTAGTGGTCAGGTCCGGGTCCTCAGTCAGATGCGGGTAATCCGGCTGCTCGCTGGTTTGTTATTGGAATACGAGAGACTCGAATCGGACATCAATTGATTGGTTCTGGATCCCAACTGCGGGTGACATGAGCGGCCTTTTATCCGCTTGCCCGTGCGACAGTCGTTCATAACTCCCACACACAACAGCTTCTTTCTGCCCACTCACTTCCTTCTCTTCAGCATCGACGCCCAGACGACGCTGGCGGAGAACTTTGCGGACAACGGCGGTTCGTTCCGTCGAGTTCAACAATTGAGAAGGAGATTCTTGCAGGAATCCGCGCCGCCCACCGCGCTTTCCACACGGCGATCGCGTTGCGCGGCCCCGACGAACGGCTGGTGGGCGAGTGGACGTCGCAGCTCTCCTCCGACCGCCTCTTCTTCGTCGCCTACGCGCAGTCGTGGTGCTCGACGGCCGCGTTGAACCTCCGCGACGAGCACGCGCCGGGCCGCGCGCGCGTCAACGAGGTCCTCGCGAACTTCCCCGCCTTCCGCGACGCCTTCAACTGCCCGGCGGGCTCCCGTTTCGGCCGCCCGGACGTCTGCCAGGTGTGGACCGACGAGATGAGCGCCGACTTGAAGAGCGCCTTCGATTGATCTTGAGGATGAACGGTGGAAGTTGAAGGAATAAACGAGCAGCATTTGTCGGCAGTTTGTTGTTGTGATTCGAGGAAGAAGGACGCGGTTTCGTTCGTCCAATGATGCGTAAGAAGCAAACGATTAACCGACGGCGAACGGGCATCAGCGAGAACACATGGGAAGGCCGCGTGTTCTTTATTATTGCAACTCCGAGCCAAACTCCCTCCAGTCGGCCTGCGAAAAGAAGCGGATGGGCGTTGCTTCCCCAATGCCTCGCGGTCATCATTCAAACATGCAGGCATGCTCCTCGCCTACCAATGGAAGCGAGGTGGACTGCCTGCTGCTCGATCTATTCGCCCGCACAACGCGCGGAATGGAGTGCCCGGCCGGTCAGACGAGCCGCTTTCCGAACCTCCCAGTGGACGGCGATTTGCTTCGTTTTCGTCTTCAAATCTGACGGTCAATTCGGCGACACGATCGTCGTGCTGGATTTCTTTCAAGGAGTCCAATGGTGAGCGGAACTCGACGGAAATCTCCCCCGCTCGAGCAGCAAGCCGGTGCTGCCGCAACGGGTGGGCGCGATGGAGGTCCTCGACCGGAACACGCTGCTTCTGGTCGGGAACAAGGAGGAGAATCGAGGCAACGTCCACTCGTGTGTGAGCTGAACAACGCCTCTTTCAGTCGCCTTCCTCGGCGGACCGGACACGCACTGGAACCTCTTCCTTTTGGATTGGGAGCGTCTCACGTACGCGCCGTCCCACCCGCGGCCGCTGAAGCTGCCGGGATTCCGCGTGACGAACGTGCGGCTGCTCGGCGGCTCGCTGCTTCTGCTCAACCGCGAGCCCAACCGATCGGCCGTCCACGAGTTGTGCCGCACGAAGCGGATCCCCCAGCTGCCGCTCGTCCACTCGATCGGCGAGCAGGAGGCCGGGCGGCACGCCTCCAGCTGCTTCCACTTCTTCGACCACCGCTTCTGGTGGTTCGAGAAGACGGCGATCACTTCCGTCCGCTGCTTCGACGTGCGGGAGCGACGAGCCCACACGATCACCCTGAAGTTGCCCGCCGAAATGGAGAGAGCGAAGAAATGGGTGGGCGGGCATCGATGAGAGCACTCATCGCTTTGTTCAGGAGCTCGCGAACTTGTGCCTCGGACCGGACGAGAAAATCCACAACGCCCGCTTCTCGCACACCCAAACGGGGCTCTCGTTCCTCGACGCCGTCCTCGACCTCCGCCTCTGCCAGTGGAACGTCACGCTGCAATTCGCGGCGAGCTTCGGCGCCCCGGTTTGGGCGTTGGGGAGCGTCCGAACGGAGCATCAGTTGGTCCTCACGACCGGCAGATCGAAGAGCGAAATGGTCGTTCGCCGTTCTCCGTTGAGGTTCGTCTTTGCGTTCACCCACTCACTTCTTTCCGTTTGCAGACGGCCGGACAGCCTGCAGCACTTGGCGTTGGTCTCCAGCCGTTCGTCCCTCTCGTTACGCGCTTTCGACCATTTCGCCGAGAGGATTTGGGGTTGAAGTCGTGAATCACTTGATGCTTTCGTTCGCTTTTTATTCTTTTCAATAAACCTCATCAATGGTACCGCCCGTTGAACACCGACAAGCGTGACGACCGCTTGCTGTTCGCCGCGCGGGAGTGCGCGAGCGATGAGTAACTGGCCGTTCCGCTGGCAATGAGAGCTTCGACCTCTGCGGCTGCCAGCATGAAGAACGATTGCGTTTGACGTAGAGGCCGCTTCCCACTATTGCGGACGAGCGCCCTCGATTCGCATGCAAAGCCGACCGACTTCTGCTTCCGTATTTTTTTATTGTCCGTTCCCCGCGTGCTTTTTCCTCTACTGCCCAGTTCGGTTAGCCGCTCCTCTACTCTTTTACTCCTGCACACAGTGAATTTTGCGCACGAGGCCTCGTCAAAGCCCCGAACTTATTTCACCGATCGCCATCTAACTATACATTGTATCTCAAGGAATGTTGGCGATCAAGCGCCGCCTGCCCACGCGGCTGCTGTTCGTTGTGCTGGCGGTCGCCGTCTTTCTCATGCTCGTGCTGGTGTTTCGCTTCAAGCCGACCGCCTTCAACTACGAGCTGCCCCCTGTGGAGAGCGGTGAGTTCTTTTGGCATTGACCTCTTCTTTCAGTCGATGTTTCAGGGCAGAAACCTCATTTCATGCCGCCCAGACGGGAGTACCCGCGGCGGACGAACATGAGCGCCTGCCCGCCGCTCTTCGGCCGCGTCGGCGTCTTCGTGGCCGTCAGCTCGGACCACGACGCGCGGTACGCCCACCCCTCTCTTCTCTCATTCCTTCTTAGGCTGTACAAGATCGCGCAAGCATCGCTGCAATGCTACCTGAAGTCCACGAACTACTCCTACTTCTACGTGGACCTCGACAAGGACGAGCGAACCCTCGGCCTTTGCAATCAAACCAACGTGCTCCTCACTGCTCAGACTTTCCTTTATCCTTCGTTCAGTTCTTCTACCGGCGGCACTGTGCGGGCGCCCACTACTTGCGGGAGGTCGACTGGATGCTCTTCCTCGACGGCGACAACGGCGTCGTGAACCCCGAGCACTGCATCGAGGAGTGGATCGACGACCGCGTCGACATGCTCTTCTACGAGCGCTTTTTCAACTGGGAGATCATGGCCGGCAGCTATCTGGTTCTCTCAGGTTGTATAGTGAATTCATTCGGTTTTTCTCGTAGATGAGAAACACAGAGCAATCCCGCCGCTTTCTGCTCGAGTGGGCGGCGACGAACGACCAGCAGTTCGACGGCTTCACGGGCTACGACAACGGGGCTTTGCAGGTGACTCTGACTGCTCGTCCGCTCCCTCTACTCTTCTGTTTAGCTCCAAGTCCTGAAAGCGGCTCTTCCGCACGCGGTCGCCGAAATCAAGGCCTGCGACGCGATCTACCGCCGCGGGAAGACCGTCCAGCAGTACTGTGAGCTGCCGCCTTCCTTCCGCTCGCATTCTTCCTTGCAGACAACTACGTCACGTGCTGCAAACTGCAGCTGGGCGCCACCCGCGTGTTCCCCGGCCGACTGCGGGTGTACCGGCGGGCGCACGGCTGGGCGCGGGACTCCTCGCTGACGGGCAACCATTGGTCTTCGGCCGACTTCATGTTCGTTCCGCTCTCTCTGTTGCTCATTCTGCTGCAGGATCCATGCGTGGAAGGCGAGCGAGCTGAACTCCACGTGGTTCGACGCGAACGTCTTCGAGGTTCCCGTCTTCCCGCTTCTTCCGCACTCCTCTCCGTCTCGTTCAGGAGATCCCCGACCCGGCGGAGTGCGGCCGCGGGCTGAGCGGCTGGCGGTGGCTGCCGGAGAAGCGGGCGACCGTCGAGGAGAACCGCGAGCGGATGGCGGCGTTCGAGGAGGGCGTCGCGCAGGGCTACCCGAAAGAAGGGCGCGATCTCCCGCACCTCGTCGAGCCGGACGTCCGCGAGTGCTACCCGGACTGCGATCGGCTCACTTGAGGGGAATCACGGGTCTTTCTCTTGCTTTGTTGTCCGAGTTGTTGTTTGTGGTTGTGCAAAGAAATTGAAGAACAGAGGCGTTGATCCACTTGAGAAGAGGGGGGAAGCCTCTCATTTCGTCTTCGAGTGGTCGCCAGTGCGTTCTGCTCGTTTGCCGCCTTTCGCCGGTCGGGCGGATTGCTCGGTGGCCCGCAAACACGCGCGAAAAAGACGAGCGGGGCAATCGGCCGCGAAAAGGCGAGGCGGCGGGGTGCCCACGAGCCGCCGAGTGCGCGCGCGAGCCGACCGGCCGGCGCGGATCGCCGCTTTCCGCCGCCACTCGCGCGACGGAACGAGAAGCGGCGGGCGGACTCCTCGCCGCTCTCCCATCCGAATACAACTCCTCTCGTTTGCAGGCAGCGGACGGACCGAATGGAGGAGTTGATCGGGCGTGCTGGACGGCCAACTGGTGGGATCCTGGATGGAACTTTGAGGAAACGGGCGATTCGAGTGGATTCGGTGGAGAAAGCGGTTGGTTTGCATTTTTTAATCTTTTCTTGTGCGTTGCATGCGAGTTTAGAACACAGAAGCTGCAGATATTGACCGAAAAGTATCGCTTGAAACAAAGAGCGCTATCTTTAGACCAGTCTATGCAGAACGAAATAATGGAATTAAATCCCAACGTAATTGACAGCAAAGCATGAAAGAAAGGGCCGCGTGACGTCCACGATTGTTTAAAACTTCAGCCACTCTTGTTGCAATGATCACAGTCGATTAAGCATTGACGGCGCACCCGGAACAACTTCTTCTCATCCCTGAACGTCCAACGAAAGAAATAATTGAACTAGCATCTTCTAGTGCATTTGATTTGCGAATACAACGGATTTATCAACAGAATGATTGATGAGATGGGATTCGACGGACGGAAACAAGAAATATTGCAAGTATCGATCGAGTCTACCGAAAGATATTTGACGAAAAGGAGCAAACCCTTTATTGCCGTTTGTAAAGCGCAAGCGGCCGTTCAGAGTTCGTTCTATCGAGCGCAACTGTTTCCACTCGTGCGGATTTTGTCTCTTCAACGCATGATCTCCGTTTACTACTCGAATCGCAAATGAGCACCGCTAAAGAACAACACAATAACTACGCGGTAATTCACCAAGTGACGGAATTCTCCCTCTTGTTCATGGCTCTAATGCAACGAAAAGGAGTCGACTGCCCACAACACCGTCTATTCTCACACTTGGAAAGAGCTCGTGAGAAGAAGGCGCTGACGGCTGGTCCGGAACGCGGTCGGACTTCCCGTCGGATCGGCACCGCATGCTGGTTCGACCCCGCGCCCCGCGCGAAGATCGACACTTGGCGCGAGCGACCGATTTCCGGCTGATCGTGTTGCCAACGAGCGGAGGCTTCAGCAGTCGCTCCATTTTTAGAATTGGGTGGTTGTAGACTGGTGACTGTTTTGATGTAAGTCTTCTTGTCCCGTAAGTCCAGAATGATACGAGTGCCTTTCGAACCGACGACACAGTCGGCGTAAAGAAACTAACGACGGGCTCCTTTGAAACGATGTCAACACGTCTGACAGCGACACGGAATAAGAAGCCCTAACCTGTGTTTTCCTAACAAAAAAGGTCGAGAAAAACACCAACGCTTTCGTTCAATGCGCTAAAAGCGAGCAACGGTAATTCGCCCGTTGAATTGGCAAAAACAACGCAAGATTGATAGATAAAGTTTGTTTGACATCGTGGCAAAGAACAAGAAGAATGACAACAGTCCTACTGCGGATCGGATTAAATTCTTGCTCCCTGACACCACAAGCACAATCTACGTTTCTCCGTGTGCAGTGCAACGAGAAAGATTGATTGGTCAATTGACAGAAACCACTTTATTGAGGTGGCCAGAAAGTTTCCGAACGGAGCTCGGCCGGGCGGACGGTTGCATCGCGTGGTCAAAATGAATTTGTTCATGCAAACCAAATCCTGAAAGTCACGTTCGAGCGGAGCGCGATGACTTGTTCGCAACGGTCGATAAGGTTCTGAATCCGCGCTTCTGACGTACGAAACGGTGGCCACTTCGTTTGTGGTCACGATGCTCTCCATAGATGGCTGTCGCATCTGTTCTCCGAGTTGCTGCTCGCCGATCGCCACCCGTTTCACCTTCGGCGTGTCGTTCAACACGTGTGGAACCCAGCGGGCCTTTGGCCACGTGAACCCCACAAAGGAGCATCAAAGAGAAGGTGCAGCTGACGCAGCTTCTTTTCGCAAATGCAAAGCTACGGCTTTTTGGAACATTTGGGATCTTCGGTCAACATGAGGGTGGACAGCGTGTGGATTCCCCGCAATCTTCTGCCGGATCTCGACCGTGTTGCCGGTGTCCGGGCGTCCGGACTGGTTCCTTTTTTCACGCGCATATTGCGCTTAGAACGTTTTGTATGGCGTCCAGGCGGTTGATTTGGACGCCTTCGTCCCGTAAAACTGACACACAGTGGCCGCCGCCAAGTTGGAAGGCACGCCTTAACACCAATGGAAGTGGAGGAAGAAGGGCCTGTTCGCGCGTCAGAGTCATCGCTCGAAATGAGGCGAGCGAAAGGTTTCATTTTGTTCGACCACCCGACCGCTCGGTCGAGCCCCGTTCGGAAACTTTCTGGCCACCTTAATAGCTTTGGAAGTGATTCCTGCTTTGCTTGAAATGTCTTCTTTGATCAGCGACTTCTGCTTCCGAGGATTTAAGTGCTATCAGCACGGAATAATCTTATACGATCATTCAAAATTTCTTGCACTTTGGAGTTTGCTTTCAACAAACATATCAGCCAATTGCCTGAGATTGTTGAAATCGCGGAATAAGCGATGCTCATGTTGACGAATCCAAACGTAAGAAAAGCGGACCTCCGATCAACGCCCAAAAGAACCACCCCACCGCCCACTCGTCAATACCAACCGCTTCCATTCGACCACGCTTGAATGACCGGTTGATCGACCCCCAAACAGTCGACCGACTCGAAGAAGTCGACGCCTTCTTCTCTCCATGCAACCGGCGGCACTCGACGACCGCCCCGCCCAATCCGTTGGCGGCCGAGTCGCCCGAAAGCGGCGAAGAGAGCGGAGACCGAACGGCAGCAATCGAGTGCGTGAGTCTCCCGTCCATCTACTCCCCGCGTTCCCTTCCTTCACGACCGCTTCTCGCCGCCGTTCAATCCTCCGCGCACTCCACTGCGCCATCGAGCCGGCGGCCACGGGACTCCTGCCCTCTGGCGAGTGGACGGACGGGAGGGCCGGCCGGCGGGAGGTTTAGGGCGGCCACTCGGCCCGTTCCGCTCCCTCGCTTCAAGGCGGAGAGAAAGCGGGCGGCGAACACACGCGGCGGCGAGGGCAAGTGGCGGGTTTTCCTCTTCCTCCGCTCGCCGCTCCCCGCCGCTTTTCGCCCGCCGGCCGCCTCGCGACTCCCGCCGGCGGTCGCCACTTGGTGCTCGTCGGGCGGCGGCCGAAATTCGCGTCGATTTCTGCTCGAAATTCGCGGCTCCCGCCGACTCCCGTCGATTCGAATCGACGACGACGGCGATCCGCGTGGCCGAGTGGATTTCCGCGTGGATTTTGACGAGCAGAACGCGCCAGAAGGTGGGTTTGGATTGAGTTTCCTCTCCGCTCCACTCATCGCTTGTTTATCGATTCGAATGCTTTCAGCCGTCGAATGAATCGAACGTTGTGGTGGACGACCGGCGGACGAGATTCGAGCGACTCGGCGGTGGATTCCATGGATTTCGGCGGGCATTTCGAGTGGAAAGCAGGTGGGTTTGATTCGATGGAGAAGCGGTGAAACAAAGCGCCTTGCTCGTCAACGGACATATCCGATCAACGAGTAGAAGCTAATGAATCTCAAACGCATCTTTCTGCTGCCGGTATTGCTGAGAGAGAGTCTGAAATTTAGCAATTCTTATCGAACGCATCAACGGTCTTGGTCACTCTTGCCGCAATTAATTTCTACCCTTCCGAACCTAACGGAATTTTTCTTCGATTGTAACAAAAACAAGCACCGCTTTGAGTACTGTTGGCTTGCAAGAACATGGATTAAAAAAGGAAGAAGCTCATCTCAACCGTTCTTTTGTCTACGCAAACAAACTATCCTGCTTTAGTCTGCTCTAATGGAATCACTCATCAAAACAGGAGCAATAGCTTTACAAACAAACGAACTGCCGACTTGCAGTTTTTGTCTTTTTTCGATTAGAAAGCGAGACCGTGATATACGAAGCGCAAAAACTGAACAAGCATTTCTGCGGAATCTCCCTTCGTTCAACTGTCTTGTGCACGGGTTTTGAACCCATCACGTACAATTGTTTAAATCGGAATAAAATCTACTAAACGGATGACCTGCAATCAAAAAAATCAAGCTCCTCTGTTCGACCAAACAATCCGAAGATTCCAACTTCCCAAAAGCAACGACCGTTCATGTCCTTTGTTACGTTGAGGTTAAAAAATTTGTCCGATCAACTGGAAGGCGTGCGCGGACAACAAACTTTGACCCCAAAGAACATTTGTTCAAACAAGAACTTCGATTTTGAAATTGCGGAATAAAAGAAGTTATCTGAAAAGACGGCAACAATCAGAAAACAAGAAACGACGCCCATGTATTTCCACGGACCAAAACGCGCGAAATAAAGCTTTGAATTTGTTTTGCTTAATCGACTGGATACAAACGATTGATAACGAACATAAAATGCTTCCGACAAAATCCGGCACCAAACTGCGAGCGGAATAAAATCAACATCCTATCAACGCCTTCACCGTCATTTCGTCTCTCATCGCTGCCGCTTCCCGACCGCCCCGCTTGCAACCGTCCGTCCGGGGCATCCGTCGATTTGACACCCGTCCGCCGGGAGGCTGCTGAAAGACGGCCGGCTGCTCTCCGCTTTTCGCCGCCGACCGACCGCCGAGAACCTCTCGCCGTGAAACGGAGCCGCCCACACGGCACACGCCCGACCGGCCGCCGACGGCCCGGACGGGCCGAAGCCGAGGAGTCCGATCGGCCGTTGCGGCCACGACGCCCGCATTAAACCGAACGACCAGCAACTAGTGAACGGTGGCCAACAAACAATCAGCTGGAATCAAACAAACAAGCACGCTTCCGACTCCAGACTGTCATTCGCTTGCCAACGAAGCGGCTAGCGTACGGAATTTCTATCGCTATCCCATTCAACTTCAACAGAAAAAAGCAACGACAATTGACCGCTGACAACCGCAAGGTTTGTCAAAGTGACTAAGCCGCGGAATTCGGACGTCGGCAAGAACCTTTCAAACGAACTGTTCGTTGACCACTAACAGCGAGTCACCCGTAAGTCGTTGGGACACGTTGAATGTGTTCGGAATAAGCTGCTAATTCTGCAAACCAGCCGACGAATTGTTTAAAAAACTTTCACTCAATGCGAGACAACGCAGGATGCTACGGAATAACGACTGCAAATCCATTCCTAGTCTCCGGCAAGCAATCACTGTACGTAACGCACGTTGCGTCTTCGCCTCTTGTATTGAATCACAAACAACTAGTATCTCGATTTTTCTTCCAAACAGACCGAAATCCAAAGCATAACCGATGCTCGGCCAGTAGCAACGTTTCCAACTCGGCACACATGCACAGGGGACTCCGGCGGAATTAACCAAGTTCATGGGCCATAAACCAGCAGAAAACCAGCAGCCTGACGTCTATGAACAAATGAGAAAGAAGAACCGATCACAAGTCTCTTCTGCCGACCCCAACACGCGACTCCGCCCGCCAGTGGACGAAGGGGCGGGCGGGGTGATCGCAAGTGACCGCCCGCTGGCCGCTGAAGTGCGCGTGGCCGAGTGGCATTTCGGTTGGACTTCCCGCGTCCGCCGGTCGCCCGTCCGCTCCCGCCGTCTTCCGATCGTCGAACGAAGGCGGCAGTTCGTGGTGGCCGTCCGCTCACTCGGGGATTCCTTTGCACTCGCCGCCGTCCGCCGCGTGGCTGCTTTCTGCTCGTCGAATCTCATGGAAATCACGCTTTGTGCCGCTTTTTTTGTCGATTTCTCCCGCACGTTGGCCGAAAAGTTAGTTTGATCGATTCAGCGTCAATTATTTGAAATAATTGATGCCTTCGCAACAAAAGCCGGTGAGTACGGAACAATCGAACAGTCGTTTGTGGAGTGGCCGTCCAGAAAAAAGTCGTGAATTCTGCTGCCCATCTTCCACGCACTCTGCCGCCGCTTTTCTTTCACCCCGCTCGAAGGCTAATGACGGCGGATGGACGGCGATTTGAATGAAAGGTGGTCGGTTAATTCTTTTTGGGTTTGTTTTGGTTGCCGTTCCGTTTAGAAATGAAACGAAAAAAATAACTGAAACGAAGAATTCAAACAAAGCTTGCTGCAATAATTCGGGAGTTCGCCACTCATGAAAAACGCGGCGAAATTCCCTGGTTTGACGAAGTCTGATTAACGTAGAAGAACAGCGTCCGAGTAGAAACTTTCGCAGAAAGGCGAGTAGCCGGCAACAAAGTATTTTGTTGAAAGAAAGCGAACCTTCGATTCGACTCTTCGTTGAAAGTGAAACTAAACCTTTCTGCAAACACGGCGAACATACCCGTTTTACACCACCACTTGAAACGAAAGAATTCCTGGAGAACGCATTACCGTGCGGAATTTGAAATCTCCGCGTTCTGCCGTCGTCCCTTTTTTGGATCCCGCTTTGCAACTTTTCGCCCAACTAACGAAAGAAGAGCACTTGCCGCTGTCGCGAAACATTCTTATTGCAACAGCCGCCGAGCTTCACGCTGTCTTCGAATTCCAACAGTTTCCTGTAAGAGCTTATCGTCTACTGCTGCCAGTCGACGGGCATTCGTTTTGTCCTCGTTGCCTTCTTCGATCAACAACCGCCTTCTAGTGGACTGCTTTAAATTGGCGACACTGAGCGAGCCTGACAGAACGTAAACCTTGAACGACCGACCAGCGAGTTCAGAATGGAATCTAACTTGAAGACCTTCAGAACATCCAGCGAGCTCGCTCGAGCGCCAGTCAAAAGAGAAGAAATAGACCTCTGTTTTCACGACGAAAGAAGAGGTCCGTTCCTTGTGCGGGCGCGATCTCACATTGGAAGAGCTCTTGCCGGGATTAATCTCCCCAACTAACACACCCGTCAAACGAACCGAAGGTTGGAGTCGGACGGCTGCGTGTCGAACAAATCTGAGTTCTGCTCGCTTTCGGACGGCGCCAACAACCACCGATCGTCCAGCTGTCTGTCATCTTTCAACGAACGTGCAAGCAGCCGCTGTTTATCAATCAAATCTTCGAAGATCAGCCGGAATAAACCACCGACTCAAAGTCCAGAGCAAACAACAATCAAAGGTCGTTGCTTCCACCGTCAACGCTAACACAAGACAGTGCAGCGCAGTGTTCGGAATAAAAGCAACCAACCTGCCGTCGAGCAGTCAGACGAATCGAATGCCGCCCACCTCGAACAGAAAGCAGAAGAAATACCGTCGTGTTCGGTGCGGACTGGGAAGAAGGAAGAACAAACAACCGTCCAGCCACGAGTGGCGAGTGGAGCGGCGGGCAACGGAAGTGTGACAGCAAAGCGAGAGGCAGCAAAATAAGTTAAACAAAAAGGAAGCACGACGGAATTAGATCTCGAAACGAACAAACTGCTCGTCGCCTTTTGAATGCGGGGGTCAACGAGAACGGAAGATGGCAGCCGAAAACGAAGCGCGTAAACACAAATCGAAGCTCGATTTAGGCCACTCTTTGCACTGCTTAAATCGAATGATGAAGCTTGAGCAAAAAGCGACTCCAGAATTATCCGTACGGCAACGCGCAAAGACGGCAAAGCAAAAGGTAAATACGTTCATCTGCCGAACGAATCGTGCGCGATCTGCGTTCGACATAACTTGTGTTGAGCGCTGCCGCGGAATAAACAACGTGAAAGCAAGGATGCTCGTGAAATCAATTGAGACGTGCAATGGACATCGCCGGCTGCAATTTAAAGCAAGCACCTCTCTCAAAGGCCGCTGGTTGAGATCAAACAAACGTCTTCGGCAATGCTCTGACGTTTCGCACTGCCAAAAAGATCTCGTCGCAGTAGCCGAAGCGGAATAAACACCAATTCGTTTTATTACGATCAAAAAGTGAATGTCGTGCACTCCACCCCGCATCGAAAAAGAAAGACCGCCGAACTCCGCGCTGATAGAAAGACGAGCGACTCATGCCGTCAGTGATGCTCGTTTTGTCGAGAGTAAGGCCGAATATCGACGATGCCGCTGCGATCTACGAACATGAGCTTGAGGGCAGTTAGAAGATTTCAGCACAGACAACTTGTCGGAATTTTTATTCAAACGGAACGAATCGTCATCCCCCCCTAAAGGCGGAAAACCGGGTCGTTTGTTCGTCCCAAACGCACCCTCAACTTTTTAGCCGTTTCACCTATCGAGCTGAAATTTTTTCTGGCTAGAGGAAGTCGTATGCGCGAAGTTCGAAAATGTGCATTTCGACCGGCGGCGGGCACGTTCACCGTTCCGTGCCGACGTTCCGCGCCGTACCGTTGTGCCCCGCCGTCCGAAGTCACCCGCCCTGTGGACAAAAAGATGCGCCTTGAAATGAGGAACATCTTATCAGTTGACCGCATCGTCAGGAAATGTTGTTGAAGAAAGTTCTGATCGCCCGAAGTCGGAAGGTCGGGGCGGAAAATCGAAGAGGTCCACACTCGCAAGGGATGCACCTCGATTGTACCTGGCGGATTTGGTCGAGATATACCTCATTCGACGCGTCTCGGCGAGACAAACAAAAGTTACTATTACCGTTTTTGCCCAGTCGGCCGTCTAAAGGAGTTACGGACTGACAAACATTGCCGTTTGAACTGACCAAAGGGGGGACCCTGTGGTCGAAACAAATTTTCTGTCGTTTTTCGGCAAACTTGTGGGATAATTTGTGTTTTATGGCCGATTTAAAACAGTTGGCGTCATAAAAGCATTTGAAAACCGACCTGTGCCATCCGCTCCTTGTAGCTCGAACGTGGGGCCTATCGCTTCTTGACAGCCGATTTGTCGTCGTGCAATTCTTGTCTTTGGAAGTTTCTTTTGTACTCCGGTTTCTCTTGTTGCGATGGACGTCTATGCCGAAAACGAGCCAATTTAGGTCCATTTACTACGCCAAACAGCCTGTATAATCCACCAAAAAGCGCGACCAAAGGGGGTAGACCGCGGATTTTGGTCGAAAATTTAATCTCCGAGATCGTGGTATCAATCGATTCCCCTGGTCAAACTGCAACGTTTGCAAGCAAAAATAAAAATCGAAAAGCGGAAATTGGTGAGATAATCGTGTTGAAATCGCAAAAAGTGGAACCAGCGTGCAAATCAACTGACTTCGCCACTCGGCCACGCCAACACAACGGAGGAAGGAAGAATGAGGCCGTGTCGACCTCGAGTGGAAAATGAACGGCTGCAGTGGCAAAAAAGCACTGCAAACTTTCACGCGTTGTATCTCCGTTCAACGGCCGACTGGGCAGTTTAAATGAGTAGATTCGAGATCAGCGCGACGAGGCGCGTCGAATGAGCTATATCTCGTCCAAATCCGCCAGGTACAACTGAGGTGCACCCCTTGTCGGAGGCGCCGTTCTCGGCTATCCGAATTTTATTTGGCAAACCGGGCAAAATAAGGCTAGAAAAAGGTCTTGCGCATCGTTTGCGGCCGGTTTTGCGTTGATTGGATCGAACACAGAAACGTATAAATCGGAGAAAAATTGTGTGTCAATTTCAAAACTTTCGGCCATCTTAAAATCCGTCGTTCTCATTGCACTCTTGACGTCATGACATAAATGTGGGTACTTTCGAAGGCGCAGAATCCGGGCTTTCCAGTGATGTGCAGTTTGTTTTCGTTTTTGGCCCACGTGGCCATTGCGACGCCCGCTAACCGAACCCCCGATTTTGCGCAAACAGCGGGCGGGTTTGAAGAGACGTGGACCGATTCCTCTGAAACTTGGCAGAAATGTCGAGCTCATAGTTGCCCTTCTAACTACCGTTTCACATTTTTCAAACTCTTGGTCGCCGAGGAGTAGGTAATCGATTGTTCTTGAGCGGGGTTCTGCACCCCGGTTTCACGGCGGCTTTCTTCGGGTGTCCCTGCCGCTATTATTTTTCCCACTTGCTGACATCAAAAAAAATATTGAGCGTAGTTTGCGGCTGGCGGATAGCGCTGTGCGCGCGGTTGTACTCAAATACATCATTTTCTGTGCGGCTTTCGCAGTTTCGATCGGTTTTCTTTGGAATCGTAAGAGCGTAATGGACGGAAAAAGTTGTTCCTGCTGAGTAACGGCCCATTCGCCAAGTCCAATCTACCCAAGCGTTCGTGAAGTGCAAATCGGCATTCTCCCGATGCAACGAGCATTCGGTACGCACCAGTCTAACGACTCACCCAGCGGGAGACGGCGCGAAGCGCCGTCACAGGCTGGTCGAAGACCATCAGATGATTCGAGGACACGGCAACATCAGAAACCAAAAAAGCCTTCAACACGCGAATTAATCGGAACGTTTTAAAAGTTAAAGCGAATAAAGAAACTGCTTCGTAAGCGAGCAGCTGCTCGAAACGAAAGGTCGGCAAACTATGCGGAATAGCAGACGACGAACTTTCCGATAACTGCGGAGAGAAAAAACGTTTGCATCGCAGCAAGTTGCCAACGAATTCTTTATTTCTCAACACGTGACGAACTGAACGGAATCTCACCCGCAGTGAATGGCCGAACAAGACAGAAAGAAGATGGCGGTGGATGAGCGAGAACGACCGTGAATGTTGGGGTCGATTCAACGAGCTCTGATAGGAGAGAGCCCACTGCTAATGCTCGTCTCTGCATGAGTGATTAACGACGCCCCTCCAGCAAGCAGTGGATGGGAAGAACGAGCGGCATTCGGGCACCTGCCGACGCTTTTGGTAGTCTCTGAAAGGAGCGCAAAGCAACTTTTAAGTCGAATTCACGGAATCGTCACTAAAAAGGCTATAAAAGAAAGACGAATGCGCTTGTCAAAACAAACCAGCAACCCTTTTAAACCACAAAACCGAGCCGGAATAAGCCGCTGTTCTGTCCACTTCCAACGACGTGATCACCTGGAGCAAGGACGAAACGATCAGCGAGAAGTCGGACAGCAAACGAACAGCGTCAAAAGAATTGATCTCCGGGCACTCATTGGCGTTCGCAAATACGCGCCGCTTGCTCGTGGACAATCCAGATGGAGTGTTCTCTTTGGGCACATCTTGACAAAGCCGAGGAATAAAGAGAGCGCGTTGGCACACTTAAGCTGCATTTCGGGACGGAATAATCGAGTGAAAAGTGATCCAAATGACAAGGAGACTTAATTCCAGCCGACGATTCGCACGGCAAACGAGAGAAAGCTCACACCTTGCCGTTCAACAAGAGCGAGCAACACTTAAGTTGTTGTTTCTGTTCACCACGATCAAAGCTCTCTAGACGTCCTCTTGCCCATAACACGTAACAAACAACATCATGCGCGGAATAAATGACCAACAAGTCCATCCTTGATACACTAAAGAAAAAGTACGAACCTAAAAGATCGCATTATTGACTACGAACAACTTCAGAACGGAATAAAACCTCCACCTCTTCGATCAGCAGAGCAGAAAAAAAGTCAACGGTCCCCCATTCACTGCCTTCTGTTCACTTCTCCAAGCGATCGACCGCTCCTCGTCCTTCAGTCCAACGGCAATCGGCCGTCTGCCGAAGCAAGTTCACGGGATGGACGGCCGCCTTTCGGTGTTTCATGTCTGGCCGACTCTTTAATGGCAAAGACGTTCTTCTCCGCTCTCCGCGTCCTCTTGTTCGTTCCGCTGCTTTCCGCCCTCTTTCACTCTTCTCCCTCGTTCTTCCTTGTTGTCTTTAACGGACAACGCCCACCGGTGAGTCGCGGCGACATCCGCCCGCCTTCACTACCGCCGCTCGTTTCAGACCTCGCGATTGGCGTTCCCTCCGCCGAGTCGTCGACAGCTGTCTTCTGCTCTCCGCGCACCACGGCCGCCCACTGGCCGTCAGCAGAAGGCGGTCGTCGATTGCCGCTTCCGCTGGACTACGGCAACCGCTCGACCTCCATTCGAGCGATCGATCCCGCCCTCCCTTCGTTCTCGTGAGCAGGCGGGTGAACGGAAGAACCACCTGCCCGCTCGATTGGAAGTCGCACGAAACGCGAGCGAAAAGGCGGCGCGACTCGTTTGTGCTTTGCGATCACGTTGAGTTGTGTCCGTCGGGAAGAAATTACTCGCATGTTGTCGATAAATGCGTTCGGAGAGGATTGGTGAGCGGCCAGCAGAATTCCGCTCGATAATCGGCTTGAGTGGGTCGACTTGGGCTGCCCGGCAACCGGTCCCCTCGTAAGGCGGGACCCTGTGTGCGTCTGTCTGTCCCACTTGCCCCCTCAACTTTTAGCGCTTTGCTCCTATCGATCTGAAATTTTTTCTGGCTAGAGTAACTCGCATGCGCGAAGTCCGAAAATGTGCATTTCGACCGGCGACGGGCACGTTCAACGTTCCGTGCCGACGTTCGGCGCCGTACCGTTCCGCGCCGCCGTTCGAATTCACCCGCCCTGTGGACAAAAAGATGCGCCTTGAAACGAGAAACATTCCATCAGTTAACGGCATAATCAGGAAATGTCGTTCAAGAAAGTTGTGATCGCTCAAAGTCGCAAAAGTCGAGCGGAAAATCGAAGAGGTCCACACTCGGAGGCGCCGTTCTCGACGCTCCGAATTTTTTTCAAAAAACTAAAAATAATCCAATCTAGAAAAAGGTCTTGCGCATTTTTCCAGCTAAATTTCGTGTTTATGAAAGGTCGATTTCGCAACGAGAAATTCGACCTAAAATTGTGTGTCGGTTTGAAAACTTCGGCGAATTTCAACCTCGTCGTTCTCATCGTGCACTTAAGGTTATGGCGTGAATGTGGGCTCGTTGGAAAGAGCAGTCTTCGGACTTTCCAGCGAACTGCATTTTGTTGTTGTTCTTGGCCCACTTGGCCACTGCGGCTCACGCGAACCAGACCCCTGATATCACGCAAACAACGGGCGGGTTTGGCCGTGAGTGGACGGATTCTCCTGAAACGTGGCAGAAACGTCCAACACATAGTTGCTCTTCGAATCACCGTTTCAGATTTTTCAAACGTTTGGCTGTCGAGGAGTAATAAATCGTTTTGTAGTGGAAGCCTGCAATTCGGGTTAGCGGCAGGTTTTTTCGGTTACCGCTACCGCTATTTACTTCTTTCCGTTTGCTAGCATCAAAACAGACTGCTGGGCATCGTTTGTCGATAATGGACAGCATTTTGCGCGACGTAGCTCTTAAATACTGCACTTGCGAGCGGTCCTCGCTATTCGCGTCCGTTTTTCTTGGCGCCGTAGGGGCAGAATCAACAGAGGGAGGCAGTTTTGTTTAGAAACAGATCATTTGTATCGTGTTTCAATCGAAGCCGAACGTCTGTAAGCGCGACTCGGCGCGTTCTCGTAGCAACGAGCACTTGGATTGTCAAACAGCGTCGACAAAAATATTCGATACGCACCAGCCTAACGACTCCCCCAGCTGGGGACGGCGCGAAGCGCCGTCACACGCTGGTGGTTGAGAATTGAAGGAGAACCTCGAACCCAAACTCCTCCCCCTCTCCGACTGCTTGTGGCAAGCGGGCGGCTTTCGTCCGCTCGTCCGACGGGTTGGCTGCCCGCTCGTCCCCAAACAGGCGGTCGCTTTCTTTCTCACGACAAATTGGAAGTGTCTCCTTGCCGCCAGATTCGATCGCCACCATCTCTTTGAAACAAGACGCCTCCGACTAATGCAAACCATCGGTGTTGTCCAACGCTCAACGCGTTTCACCACACGTGCCGAATGCAACACGAATTCGGAGAGGAACTGCAGGTGTTCCCAACGGACCGACGATCATTCAATTAAACGTCTCGGCCGCACGCGTCCAGCGAATTCCGGACGCCCGAAATGAGCTCGACGGCCTCGGATGCTCGTCCTCTTCGAGTGCTTCCATGCGGTCAACTGCGGCTTTGTTTCACTCGCCGAAGGAGACGGCCGCTTTCCGCTGGACGCAGGGGCAGGTGTTCAGCGTCGCGATTTTGCTGATCGACCCGCACGAGACGCTCCTGCCCCACCCGGTTGGCTGCCGATCGTAAGCGAGCGGTTCTTCGCGCGGAAACACGCGCTTCAGCCGCTCGGCATCCAACCGGCCACGCACCGAACAGAGCGCAGTGGACGGCCGAGAAGCCAAAAAGCGGCCATTCGCGTCCACTCGATAAAAAGGACCTTTAGAGTGCCTTAGCCAAGGCAGCCGACCAGGCGCGATGAAGCTGTTTAGTCGATCTGATACTGCTGAGCTGACGGGGATACGTACCGGTTGCCCGAGAAAATGTGAACCCCAAACACATGCCAAATTAACTTTGTCAGCTTTGACGACCCGCCGGACTCGAACCGACGACCCGACCGCTCCGCAATCCCGTCGCGTTACCGACTGGACCACAGAAACGTGTTGCTCGGAGTGTGGGAACGTTCGCTTCGGGGTTCGGAATGCGGCGGCAGCCGCCTGACTGCAGCCAAGATTTTGGAACACGGTGGGCGTCTCCGTTTGATCACCGACATGAAACGAACCTTCCGGATGGCCGTCTTGCCGCCGCCGAGCAGTGGGAAGATCGGGCGCCACGGCCGAAAATCCGCGACCACTTTTCTCAACGGAAAGCCCCCGAATTCACGACCACGAGAACGGCGCCGACCTTTCCCGTCTTGCCCCTCCCGACGCAGCTCAAAGCAGAAGCGGCGGTCGCCGCGGAACAAAGACGAGAAAGAGCCGACCGAAAGCTCGTCGCTCAACGCAACAAGAGGAATCCTTCGTTTCAACCACCACTCCTGCTTGCGGCCGTTCAAACGGAGGAGCTCGCCCCACTGGCTTCTCGTGAGCGACGGGTTGTTCCTTCCGCTCTCCGGTTCGTTCGTCTCGTTGCTCGCGTCCGGTTCTCTGCGGCGAGAATCGAGTGGGCGTCTCGTCCGCTCGCTTTCGGCTTGCTGGAGGAAGGCGGCGGGCACGAGCGGGGGAATTGCGTTCAAGCGACCGGCCGCTTCGGTCGGCCGAGCGAATCCCTCGGAAGGCGGCTGTCCTCTTGGTTCGTCGCCGAAGCGGCACGCGACGGAGAGGAACAAGGAGCACAACGCCGGCATCGAGTGAGTGGGCCTGTTTTGTGTCGAATGAGCGCCCGACAGCGTACGGCCGAAGAGCGCTTGAACCTCGAATGAAAACGACTTCGTGATCTCGACTGTTTATTGAACGAAAAGACTCAAAGGAATGAAACGTTGCAAACAAAAGAAAGAGCATGAATCTACTGCGAACCAAACAGAAAAGCCGAAATGAACGGAGGAAGGCGACGGGCATCGCAGACGTTCGTTCGCACGTTTTCGGCAATCCGCTCAATGGCCAGCTTGTGGAATCGAAGAGGTTTCCTGCCACCACCGGCGATCACTTTAGAGGTTAATTGAGGCTTACACGACGACTGGGCACACGTATTCAGTTCTCTTCTCAGCGCGATTACCGGTACCTCGTGTGCGAAAAGAAGAGCCGATCAGGCGCCGCCCACAACTTGCGGAATCGGGGCTCCGAAGCCGGGTAAGACGGGTGCGGCGGAAGAGCGATTAGCATCACGATTTCGTCCCACGTCTTCGTTCCCAAATCCAAACGGCAGACAAAGAAGGCGACTTCGCAAATGCCGCTTCTGCGAAGAGCACCGTCTAAAACAAAGTGAATTAACGTGCATTGTTGATTTCAGGACTTCTCCAAACTCCATCGTTGGACTCGAAGGTAACCAGCGCGTAGAAATGGTGCCCGATGCCCGCACCACTCGAACAGCCGGCTTCGTCCTGCACCGCGGGGTAGCTCGAGAGCTGCTCGATGTCGTGCTGATTGTTCGAGAGATTGAGGCAGTGCAACGTCTTCATCGCCTTCCGCAAGGCCTCTGTTCCAGTGCACTCAGCACGTCGATGAAGAAGAGCCGCCTGTCGTTGAAGTGCAGATCGAGCGGGTAGTTGTTGCAGGTGAACGGAATGTCGTTGAGGAGGCGTACGGAAGCGAACTGAGCGTCGAATTCGTACAACAGGAAGCGCTTGTTTTCGATCCCGCCGGCTTGGAGCCACACGAGTCGTCCATCGTAGGCCTGACGGCGTGGCTGCCGGCCCTCAACCGTCAGCAGGCCCGCTCCATCTCCAGACAGTCGGAGCGAATACGAAGCGTTCTTGTAGTCCAAATCCGCGATGAACACCAGCTTCGTCAAAAGTCTAAATAAAGACAGTAAAAAGGAGCTCGTTCGACACACCGTTTTTCGTGCAGAAGATGGTTGATTCCCGTGAGCCCCCTTCCGCTTCGATCGACATTCGCTTCGTCGTAATGAAAAGCAACGCGCTCCGAAACGACGGTGGCCGAGCAGAAGTTGTCGTGACCCAAACAGCTGTCATCATTTGCGGGGATCCAGTTCTCCTGCAGCTCGCTCTCCGCGACCGACATGGCGGCGGTCAGCGGATGAGCGAATGCAAGAAGAGCGCTCGTTCGGGGCAGGCGGCCGCTTTGCTCGCCCTGCGTTCCCGTCCACCGGACGCTTTGTTCTCGCCGATGACTGCGAGCAATCCAGAGCGAAGAACATTCGGGTGGTTACGCGGTTTGTTGCGTGTACAAAATGCCGGCGATTGGTGATCACTTCAACCGCTGCCCCCCGAATTCAAAACAACATTCTGCTTTTCTTAATTCTTCGCAACTTCCAACCGTCATCTTCCTTTTGTTCATCAAAACAACGCGTTAATTCGCCCGTTTTAGCGGCCGCAAATCCGATTTGCTGATGCCCGTAGTCGAGAACTCCGCAGAAGAGAGGAAAGAAGCGGGAGCCGAAAAGGAAGTCCTCGCCCGGCTTCACGTCCAGCCCGCACGAGTCGACGTCGTCGTACAGCCGGTGAGTGAAGGCGGCCGTCGGTCGTCAGCACGAGCGGGCGGTCTTGCGGGCAGGCCACTTCGTACGCGTCGATCCACGAGTTGTACTGAAACGAACTGTCTCTCGCTACGGATGCTCGCTCACGTAAGCGTTCGTGGCGTCGACGATCGCATCGAAGAGCTGTGTGGGGACGATCCAACGGTCGTAGTTGGGGTCCAGCGCGGCCTTAAACTCGCGAGTGAAGAGAAGAACCTTCCGTTCTGCCCACCTTCCAGTCGGTCGCAAAGCTGAACTGCCCGATGCGCGACTCGGCGACCAAAAACGACCAGCCGGCGACGGCGGCGACGAGCGGCGCGAAAACCGCCGCCTCGCCGCACTTCTCGCGGTCCCAACCGCCGAACGTCAACTCGCCGGCCACTCCGCCCTCATTTGAGTCGTCCGCAGCATTCAGCCACAGCCCGACGAGCACTCCCGCTGTTGGCAGACGGACGGCGTGCCGGTGGGACTCGCGGCCGGCGGCCCCAGCCCGAAGACGCCGCTCGCCGCCTGCGCTTTGCCCAAAGAAGCGACCTGAGCGAAGACGGCGGCCTCCAACGAAAGCCGGCCGTCGATCGTGACCGCGTCGACGCCCAAGAAGCCGGACAGCCCGCCCGTCACGCTCCACTCCGTCCCGTTCGGTCGGTACGTGGACGAGGCGGCGCTGTCGAACGTCGAGGACACGAGCTCCAAGCAGCCACCCCCGGGCATGCAACAGTCCTCTTGGTAGCAGTCTAATGGGAGGATTGAGCAAAGCAGCAGGAACGAACGGCTGTAGCAAAATCGCTGCAGTTCGCCCAGAAGCGACACGAGCGGTCGGCGACCCACAACTCCGCCGCGTTCAAATCGACGACCGCCGAGAAGTTCTGGGCGGGAGTCCCGAGTTGCACGCGCACTGCAGGAGGCGATCGAAGAAAAGTTGGATCCTTGTTCAAGCAACTCACCGTCGAGCCCGACGATCCCAACGAACTCGGCGGGATCGCCTTGAGCATTCCGGTGCTCGTCGAAGGGATCCGAAGGGGTGGACCCACCATTCAACGTCTCTAAAATGTACAGAAAGTGGTGAAAAGCGAGTGGTCACTTGCTCCTCAAAGTGGACTGGAAGTTTCGTTTGAAGAGCGGCACCCGGAAGACGGCAGTCGCAAGAGCACGAAAAGAAACAAGACGAGCAAGCCTCGAACTCGCATTCTTGCAGACAAATCCGATGCCTTCTTTATTGCCCGCCGTGCTTCTTTTGTAGCAGAGCGCCGGTTGATAAGAAGCGGGAGCAACGTGTTTCCACTTGGACCCTCTTCTCCTCCCTTCGAAACAAGGGCTTTCTTTGTCATCAAATCTTCACTTGAACGAGCGAAAGCAAATCGTCGACCAGTGCAGTGCAGAAGGAAGGTTCCCGACGTTTTCCACTTGCTCTCCGTTTCAGACCGCAAGAATAATCCTCGTTTATTCCCTTCAGTCGGTGGGAGCGAGTGGGCAGGGCGGCAGGCGGCGGAGCCACTGGACTGTCGAGTCATCCGTTTGCACTGTAAGGTGACCATCGAGACCTGCCGGCAGGAATCGAATTCGTTCTCAGCTTTGTGTCCTCCCTTGTCCGCCGCAGTGCCCTCCACTCCCCGACTAGAAAGAAGAATCGATCGTGTTGGGTTCAACGAGCGATCGGAGGGCGGCGACAGTGGTGATTGCGCGCGAAGAGTGTGGTCGAAAACCTGCAGTCATTGCGCACCATGAGAACACGCGGTTTTCTTGCCGGGGCGGCGGGCAGTCGAGCGGGTTCATTCGTGCTGCTGCTGCTCGCTGTGCGTTGTGGAGCACGAAATCAAAATGGTTCTGTGCGTCTACCAAGTCCGTTTGCTCGAGAAGAACAAAGTCGCCGTTCCCGAAACGTCGTCTGCCGATCAGGACGCGCCGACAAGGCGAAAGACTCCGTACAACCAGTTTTGGCTCCTCGTAAGCCGTTGGATCCTTTTTGTTAGTTTATCTCCGATTTCAGAACCAGAATGCCGTGTGCTTCTCCAGCGACGGCCGCTACGCGTTCGTTTTCTTCGAATGGAACGATCAAATTCGTGTGATCGACCTGCTGCACAACACTCAAAGGTCGGTTTGCTGCTTTTTTCCACGATGGTGATTGTTCGATTGCAGCCTCTTCTACGGTTCGGGCTCTTTCGGACTGATGGACGGCGGGTTCTGCGTCGTGAATCCCACGACGATCGTCGTTCTCGACCAGAACTCTCTGTCGTTGCTTCGTTTGCGCCCCGAAGACGGGACCTTTGAGCGCGTTCAATTGGAGGAGCATGATGCTGGGACGGCTTACGCGATCCCCGCCGTCGAAGGAGCGAACGTGGACGTCAAACAGGCGGTGCTCCAACGCTCGCCGGCCGACGTCATTCGATTCGCCCGCCTGAACATCGACGACGGTCGCCTGGAAGCGAGCTGGGACGACCAGCCGCCTGACGAATCGCTTTCTTTGGGCTTCGGCAATGACGGGCGCGTGCTCTACGGCCTCTCAAACGATTCGGGAGAGCTGGACCGCTTGCGCGAGTTCGACCTCGAAACGAAGGCGTGGACCACGGGGCAGCTCGAAGCGGACTTCGGCGAAGATGTGAGTCGTGTTCAATCAAAGCTCATTGTTTCATCTTTCGTTTTAGTTCGATTTCCGCCTGTCGGCTTGGTCGAACACCCACGCGTTCATCAGCGGATCCAACGACGGCGCCCAAGCGTCCATCTACCGCTGCAGCTTCGAGCGCCGCGTTCGGGATGAGCTGCCCCTTGCGATCGACGGCATCCTCCAAATCTCTCCGATTGTGGACGAGGTGA
The DNA here is from genome assembly GCA_024699865.1 of Aphelenchoides fujianensis. Lineage (NCBI taxonomy): Eukaryota > Metazoa > Nematoda > Chromadorea > Rhabditida > Aphelenchoididae > Aphelenchoides > Aphelenchoides fujianensis. The sequence continues at coordinate 36,096 of JAMPIO010000032.1, forward strand.
CGGGCGAAGGCCACCAGCTGCTCGTTTTCGGCAAGAACAAGCACGCGGCGAACAAATGCGTCTATCGCGGGCTCTTCCGGTGAGTCCCCTTGCTCTCAACCGCTGACTTCGTTGCAGAACGCCCGACTCACTCCTCCGCCTGACCGTCGATTTTCTCCGCAATATTCGGCTGGACGTGGACGGACGGGAGGGCTTCCACGGGCTCATGACGAGTGAGTACGGCCGGAAGATCCTTCCGTCCGTCTTCCCCAACATGACGCCCATTCCTCGTTTCTCCTTGTTCTTTTGAGCGTCCGTTTCATGTCAATAAACTGTGTGGTCATTCTCTTTGTTGCCTGTTGATGACCGACAGAACGGTCAACGCTTCGATCGACAAGTTGTTTGTTCCGTCAAACCTCAAACCAGCAGCTGTGTGCTCGGCGGCTATCCGCCACGAAGCCGCTGTTTCTACAGGGAACTCCTTGTTCTCATTCGCCCACTCACACCGAGCAGACATCCCGAGGCGGCCACTCGTTGGGTCGATTTGCTGACTAAGAGCTGCAATGAACAGCGGGCGGGCGGATGGGGGCGCACTCACCGACCAGTGGGGAGTGTTCACGAGTCCCTCCTGCTCGGGAGATGATCGGCAGGGGACTGCGGAGGCGTCGTCCAGCGGGCAGCCGGTCGGGCGGCTTCTCACCTCGCGCTGGTCCTTCCGGCCGCCGCCCACGGGCACTCCGCGGCGGCGGGCGACCGGCGAGACGAGCGACTGCGAGCTCTTCGCCCCGCCCGCCGGCCGCTCGCTTTGCCTTCCGCACCGAAGAGGACGAAGCGGGTGTTGCAAACAAGTCGGAGGCCTCCTCTCATGCTCGAATCGACTCCTCGCACTTCAATCCCCGTCTTGATCGAATGCTGGACCGCGCGCGTGGACGTCCTTTTGACCGCTCGTTGACAAACGAGCAAGCGAGTGGGCAGATCGGCGACGCGCATGAACGGGATCAATCAAAGGACGGCGAGTGGGAGGAGAAACTGGAAGAAAGGACTTTGACGGCCTACTTGCGATCGGCCGGTCGAACTCGTGGCTTTCGGCCGGGCAGCCGGCGAGACCTTGCAGCCAGCGCGATGGGCGAGCACTTGCGCGCGCAGGTGCCTGAGCGACCGGCGGTCGGGAGAACACAAGCGAGTGCGTAGGCGAGCAGGCGGCCAAAAAAAGCGGATGGACAGCCGCCGAGCGCGTCCACAAGGGAGGTCGAAGTCCACTGCCGCGGCGCCGCGCCCCGCGATTCGGGCGGCAGCAGGCGGGCGGCGTTGCGCGAGCTCGTTGATGGCCACTCGGTCCGTTTTTGCTCGTTCATGCACAACTCGCGGTTTGCGCGCTTCGTGAACCCGAGCATCGCCCTTTTCTTCGCATTTAAACGTACCTCTCTTTTCAGGATGTTCGGATGGTGGCAAGGCTGGAGGAAGGAGTCGGCGCGTGATTGGGCCGAGCGCAAGGAAAGATTCGCTCGCTGTTTGGCGATTGTGAGTGGTTTTTTCCTCCCTACTCGGTTCAACTGCCATTTCTAGTGTCTCTGCCGGTTTCATTTCTCTTTCATAACGCTTTACATGTCCTACTCGCTCTACTGTCATTTCCACAACGCAGTCCCCCGCCCGGACGTCTCGAAGCTGATCAGGAACACCTTCTATGCTCCGAAAAGTTCCACCAGCTCCGAATGGCGGCAGCACTCGTTCCCCATGCTGTTCCCTTCTCCGAGTCTCCTGTTCTACGGCGAGAAGGAAAACTGGGAGGACGAAATGTTCGACTACTCGTACGTGCTGCTGGCCGCTCTTTTGGAACTCGTTGGTTCGTTCTGCAAGTGCTGGCAGTTGTTCGTCCCGTTCGCCGCGTACATGGGTTCGTTTCGATTCCCGGAGCACGCGTAATTGATGCCTCTTTTCAGTGTACCCCTTGGTCGTTCTTCCTTTCATGCTCCTTGCGACGATCGTTCGCTTCCTGCACGGGTGGAAGGACCGGGAACAACTGGACGAAGAGTTCGACCTTCGCGGGAAAGACGTGATCTTAGTGTTCTGTTTCACGTTGCTCTACTACGCGGCCATCTCGTTCTGCCTGCTGTTCGTCAAAAAGACGATGAAAGCGATGCGCAAGAACCGGGTCGTGGAAACGAAAGTCAAGCCCTTCCCTCTCGCTTGGTCCAAAGAGATTCCGTGATTCCGTGGAACGGGGTCGGTCTCCCACTCATGCCGAACCTCTCGTTCTTTATGTGGCTTTACTCTTGTGCGATGATACTATTTCGTGTGTCTGATCGATTGCCTTCCCTCTTTCCAACAAAACGTTTAACAACCACGGCTCCTTTTCTCTCCCATTTGCATCCTGCTGTCCACTTCGATGATCTTCCTTCAATAAACAAGCCATCAACCAAAGCGATCGTGTTTGACGAGTAAGACGGACGACTCAGCGTTTGCGAGACGTCTCGTGCATTCTTGCACGAGTGTCCGGACGCCGCCCGCAGAGCATCCGCTTGGACGAACAACCCAGCGGATCAACGGGCACTCGCCCGCCCCGCCCTGCACCCCGCCGTCCGGCCGCTCTTCGGGAACACGGCGGACGGGCGGTGAGGTGGAGGGCGCGAGTCAAACGAGTGGAGGATAGCCGAGGCGCCCGCTCAAGAGTGGGCAGCGGCGAGAAACACGGGAGGAGTGGGCGAACGGAGCGCTGGACACTCTTTCGTTGCGGGAGAGGTTGGGGGGAAAAGAGTGGGAGACCAGCAGAAAAACGAAATAAATGAGGGGTTTATTTGACGTGTATCTAGGAGAGTCTGCAGAACGATCACAAATGATGAAGAAGTCAGCGCGGAATGGGCGTCATGTGTGGGTAGATGGAAGGGAGGATCTTCCTCACACATTCATTGCTCACGATCCCATGGAATCCTTCCGGTCCGACCACGTCGAGGTGGGTTCTGCGGAGCGCGTCCACGGCCACGCGGAGGAGCGAGTCGGGTGTGCTGAAAAGCGAGTAATTAAAGCACACATGAAGTACTCACCGGAAGAGAACACGATAGACGTTCTTTTCGTTGTCGGGGGCGACGCCGTCCCAGCTCACGAGCAGCAAGCCCTCGTCCTCTCCAGACTCCGCATTCAGAATCGGCGAAAGGTGCTCGTAGAGCTGCGAGACGACCGCCAACTTCTCCCATTTGAGTCGTTCCAGACTGCAGCCGAAGACGGCCCAGTGAAAGGGCTCGTTCTGCGGGTAACCCATGAGATACACGCGCCCGCTCGACCAATACAAAGTGCTCCTGTCGGGCTGAAGTGGAATCTTGCGGGTTGTTCCTGGAAGACGACCCACCAATCGACCGACTCGGCCGGCGATCTTCCGCTTGCTCCACGTGCCGCTCGCCAGGTCGCACACCTGCATTGCGGTGTAGGCGGAGGTCGCACAGCCGAACAACGAGCGGCCGCCTTCGCTCAGGCCGAAGCTGAACGGAAGGCGAGAGGGCGGACGGTCGTGCTTCTTCACGACCGCCCTCGCCCTGTCCACGTCCAAGTGAAGAAAGCGAACCTGGCTCCCCCGTTGCCTCGACACCCACTGCCTGCAATCCACGTTCGTTCCGGTGATTTCGGTGAACACGTTGACCTCGGATGCATACGCGTGCCCCAGTACGGCGCTCTGGAAGCTCTCTTCTTCAACGGACAACCGAATCAGCCAGTGGAGCGTCTCGCTTTCTGCGAGGATCGTTGTCGGGCCGACCACCACAAAGTCCTTCAGCACTCCAGGATCGCAGTTGGTCGCCTTTAACTCCATGGGCAAGGACAGGGATAGAAGACGAAAGAAAGACCGTACTTTTGAGTGTTGCGGACGAGATCGAGCACCACGAATCGACGCGCGACTCGGCACCAGCAATACGCGTAGCGTCCATCCGACGAGAAGCGAACGTCGGTGGGGCTCTGAACAACCGAATAAAAAGAAGGGTACTCGAATGCTCACGTTGTAAAAGAACTGGTTGTAGGCGTTCCGTTGCACTTCGTCGGCAGAGGACGCGGCTTTCTTTTCTTGTTTTGGACGTTTTGCGGTCGTATTGTCCTGCACCGACGGCCGCTGGTAAATGAGGGTGTCTACCGCTGGTTCATCTTCCCGCGCGTTCTCTTCTGTCCAAGCATCTTAACGAGCTAAAAAGAGAAGTCATTGTTGCGAAAGAGTGCTCGAGCAGTCATAAGAAACGTGAATACTAGGAACAATAAGATTGCAGCTTCTGCCCGCCAACCTCACGTCGTGCGGCGGCCGACGAACACGGCATTCAAACCGCTAAAATGAAGCCGACCTTCCAGCTAACAACCAACAGAAATATTCGCCGAGTGGACAGCGGACGTTGTTTTGATCGGCTTTCGAGCGCAATCATGATTACTGGAGTTCTCACCGCGCAATCAGCGACTTCTCGCGGGCAGCTCTTCTTTTTCGAACACACGCGGCGAAGCGGGCGCCCACGAGCTCGCAGTCCGCCGTCCACTGGAAAGCGGCCACTCTCGAGTGGTCGGCCGCCGTCTCTCCGTTCGGCGGTTGGCTGTTCGAAAGGAGAGTGGGCTCGCGGTCGATTGCCCTCTCGGTCCGGGCGAGGAGTCCCCGCTGCTGTCGAGAAGCGAACGCTCGCTCGGTTGGAAAAGCGGACGAGCAGAAGATCCGCAGCGAGTGCCGCCAGACAAGCGGAAGGCAACGCGAAAAGCCGCTCGACAAGAGGACACTGCGGAGACGAGCACTCATTTGAGCGAGTGGACTGACATCGGGGGCATAAGTGATGGAAGGGAACACGGGCAACTCACGTGTGCCCGCCGGAGTTCGCCCGGCGGTCCGAAGAACCAAGGGGCCGGCAGTCGGTTGGAGTGGTGAGTGGGGCAGCTCCTTTCGATGTCCACGAGCCAAACGAAAAATCCCGCCGTATTCCGGCGTTAACTTCCTACAGCCATTAGGAAGCATCGAAGCGGTCTTGCTGACATCTTTCGAATGAACAAACATCCCGCTTCGTGAAAGGCAAGAGCGGTCGGCTTAACATAGTGGAGCGGCAGGCCGAGTTGGTTGTTCGACGGCTTTCGCGGAGGTTCGCCTTGTTTCGTTCCTTTGCCCACTTGTTTGTTTGCAGACGGCCGGACAGCTTGCGGCACTTGGCGCTGATCACCAGCCGCTTCTTGCTGCCTCGTCTCGTCTTCGACACGTTCGCCGACGGGATCAGGAATTGGGTACTCGTTATTTTATTGCTTGCACTCTCAAACCACCTTTGTTTGTTGAGTTTGCCAGCAAGCTCTTCGTTTGTGACCGCCAAACGCTGTTCACAGCTCGTCTAGAGTCCACCGGTTGTCGGATCGGCCGGTCGTTCGTCCACCCGCCTGTCACGAATTTGGCCGCCCGCCTCAATGAACAAGCGGCTGCTCGACTCCGGGTCGTCTGGTCGACTGGCCGCTCTCCGCTTCGATCCAGGGAATTCGGCGAGTGTGCTGGCAATCAATGCGTGCAAAGAATGCAACTGTTGGCAACAATTGAGCGAAACACCGTTCATAACGGTTGTGAACGTGACCTGCGCTTGTCATCGAGTTACACGGCTTCAAGGGAATGTTCGATGGTTTGCAGGAGCGAAAAAAACAACTTCGCCCACGTACATCTGCCGGCCGCTCACTCCGGCCGTGTTCCACGCAACGCACCCAAAGGGCGAAAGCGAACGACGGTCGATTGCCAGCGCGTCCCGCCGGTGACCTTTTCGATTCGACGCCACTCGGGCGGTGGGAAACGAGCGAAACGATCGGGGGCCGCCTGAAGGGCACTCGGCCGCCCGCTCGTTTATGCGCTCGGCGTTCAGGACGGAGACGCGCCGATTAGAAGCTCCGATATGAACGGAGCGCCGCGTCCCGCGCATTTCGCCCATCCATTCGACGCTCGTGATTGTGCGCGCCTTCGTTCTGGCGCGTGTGTCTCTCATTTCTTTTCGTTTAGATCGGCGGAATGGCGACCACAAACGAGAAGGCGGAAATCCCGCTTGTCTACCAGCTTCGGCGGTCCCCCAAGAGCGAAGGAGTGGAGCAGCGAACGGAAGGAGCGGCCGCCGGCGAAGATTCGCTGCTGGAATCCCGAACGGCGCCGTTCAACTCCTTCGTCTGCTCGGTGAGCTCACACTTCCAACATTCTTCCACTTGTTTCCAGCGCCCCCAAAAGTTACGCTGGTCGCCGGACGGTCGCCACTTCTACGCCGTCTGGAAGGAGCGCCGTTTGGTCGTGTTGGACCTTGTGCTCAACACTCGAAAGTAGGTCGCTTTCAATCATCCCTGTTTCTACTCGCTTTTTCCAGAGAGTTCGCGACGAAGTCTCTCTTCCCCGAGGACATCCAGGACTTTGTGGTCGTCGATCCCCTGACGATCGTCGCGAACACGTGGGAAGGCTTGTGGCTGCTCCGCTTGAACGACGAAGAGGCCTCGTTCGAAGCGGTTAGACTGGAGCTGCCCGAGCCCTTCCGTCCGCACACCTCAACGTTCGCCTTCACGGAGATCCTCGTGGCCAGCGGCGGACTCAAACGGGCGGTGCTGGAACGGCCTCGGCGAGCTGTTCGCGGTCGCCCGGTTGGACGTGCGGGAAGGCCGCATGCACGTGGATGCGGACGGGTTCCTCGAAGCCGGAATGTACGACACGTGGGCCGCGTATCACTTGAATGAGGACGGGCGTTTCTTCTACTCGCTGAACCCGCAGAGCCCGGACAGGCTGTGGGTGGGCGACTTGTCCAACCGGACGGGCACTTCTGTGCGGTTGCCCGGCATCGATCCCGACTCTCAGGCAAGTTCTCCTTCGTTGAATGCCCCCCTCAATCTTCCGTTTAGGTCGAGCGGCCGACCTTGTCGTGGTCCAAAAAACACGCGTACTTCTGGACCGTCGACCCGTCGGATCCAACCGGCCGGTGGCTCGTCTACCGCTGCGATTTCGCCCGTTCGCGGTGGGTGAAGCTGCCGATTAGGCCGAAGAAACCCCACGGGGTCTCGGCGATCACGAACGAGGAGAGCGGAGAAGACAAAGGACTCCTGCTCGTTTGCTTTCCGCGACGAGGCCAGCCGGAAGTCCACCGCCTGCTCTTCAAGTGAGTCCTCTCGCTCGTCTCAACACTCCGCTCTTTCGTTGCAGAACGCCCGACTCGCTCGTCCGTCTCGCCGTCGACGCTCTCCGGCGGCACAACCTCGACGTCGTGGGCGAGCAGGAGTTCCACGCGGTCATGAGCCAACCGGAGTTCAAGGACCTCTTCCCGCCGTTGTACGCGAACATGCAGCCGATTCACCGTCGTTTCGAGTGAACCTCCTTTTGATTTCACTGTGTTGTACGAAGCGATAAACCGTTCCCTTTGTCATCTCTCTCCTTCTTCCGCTGGCCCTCTGTATTCAATGCTGGCCGTTGCACAGCGACGAGCGGGAGATCCACTCGTTGCTCGCCGATGTGAGTGCGGGGGTCGACCAGCCAGCACGGCGGACAGCGGGCGACCTCCCGCTCGACTCGCTGCTCTCCGTTTCGATCGATCGCCGAGCACAGAGGCGTTCGGCGAGTGTGTCGGCAGTTGGTGAGCGATCAGAAGTCGGCTCTTGCCCGTGCTCGAGCAGGATGAGCGGCAAGTGTCGGTTGGCTTCTCTTGACCGCCTTTTGTCTCGCGGGACGTTCGCTATTCGACTACCGAACAGCAAGGACACTTCCAACAATGAATACTCAACACACGTTCTTTTATGCAACGAGTTTACTAGAAGAAAGCGATCGAATTACGGCGCCGTCACCCCCAGACGCGATCGGCGAAGTGGTCGAAGGCTAAGCGAGGAAGAAGCGGGCGACTGCTGATCAGCGCCAAGTGCCGCAAGCTGTCCGGCCGCCTGCAAGCAGAAAGGATTAAAAGAATGTGAAGGATGTAGGGTGGACTTGAGTGGAAAGCGGCGGACAACGACGTCGTCTTCCATTGGGGCGGAATCCTTCCAAAACTCCAAAACGAGTTGATGTTCTGTGCGGATGTTCCCTCTAGTGACAACACTGGTACACAAATCCCATGCGCCGCAAGTGACGAAATTCCATTGGAGAAGACGGAGATGGAGCACTGCGGTCACGTACATCAGCTGAGCGTCTTCATCTGGATCGCCCTGTAGAAAAGAGGCGTGCAGTGTGCCTTTACCGAGGCTCATGTTCATGCAAGACTGAAAAGGAATGGTATTACAGAACTAAACAACAAACGAACCCCGTGCATGACCTCGGGCATTCCGACCGAACTCAACGGCATTTCGTTCTTCGTATGCTCGACGACGTCGAAGCAGGTGATGGAAAAGTGCTCGTACTCCTCGAAACACCAAAATTTCTGATCGTAGAAGAACGTTCGGCTTTTCGGAATCAGAAGAACGTCGCGCTCTTGACTCGAGTGAACGAGCCGCAATTCGGCGGTTTCTTCCGAGCAAACGAGTTCGTGGACCGAGGCGTGATTGTTTGGGTGGTGGATCATGACCAGCGAATCCTCCAGCACACACACGTCCTCCACTCGCGTTCCTTGCAGCCGGAAAGGCTCCGAGTAGATCGGCGAGTAGGTGTTCGATTCAAAGTCCAAGCGAAGAAGATTCCAGTAAACGTCTGTGTCTCTGTTCGAATCTAAAGCGAATGATAAAACAAACACGGCTCGTTAGAACTTGCCGTGGCGGCTAAACACGAGCACTGTGCTGCGATCCCACACCTCGAGCAGTGTGTCGCCCTTCGACCACCACCAATAGTCGGTGGGTTGCAGACGCCTAAACAACAAACACCAAACGGTCACTGGAATGCTTCCACTCACACTTGACGTTCTCGAAACAAGTCCAGCACCACAATGCAATCGGCATTCCACGTGAGGCCCCTCGTGTAACGCGGCAGGTCCCACGCGTAAACGAAACGATCGTCGAGCACCGCGTAGCCATTGACGATCTCCGAATATTCGGGAACCTTCGTAAAGCGGCTCGGTTGCCCGCCTTCCATTCCGTTCGCTGAACAGAAAGCAAGGCAACGAAGTGCGAGTGGCTTTCGACCGGCTGGTCGGCATTCGAGTAGCGCCCACTGCCGAGCCACCGCCTTCTCCTTCGTCCGCTCGTGAAACACCGCGAGGAATTGCGCCCGCTGTCATTGCAGCCGACGAACCAAAGCGGCGGTTGAGTGGACGGTGGCCAAGTCTCCGGCTCGTCGCTTTCCCGGCTGGCCGCCGAGCGAAGAAAAGGCTAAACGGAACACTCGCTATTCGGCTACCGAACAGCAAGAACATCTTCAACCATGTCATGACAACACCGACTCCCACTTTCTCATGAAACAGAAGGAGTTTATTAAAAGGAGTCAACAACAAGCCAATCGAATCAAAGCCCCGGTCACTCCCAGATCCGATCCGCAAAGATGTCAAAGGCGGCACGAGGAAGAAGCGGGCGGCTGGTGAACAGCGCCAAGTGCCGCAAGCTGTCCGGCCGTCTGCAAACACAAAGGATTAAAGGGATGTAACGGCTGAAGAGTTGACTTGAGCGGAAGGCGCCGCACGATCGTGACGTCCTCGACCGCCTCGCGCGACGTCCACCCCTGCTCCAGGACGAGTTGGTGTTCCGTGCGGACGTTCCCGCGCACGGCGAGGGTCGCCCTCGAGGCCCGCGTGGGCGGGATCACGACGTTCCAGCGGAAAAGGCGGAGGTCGAAGACGGCGCTCACAAACACCAGCTCGACTTCGGGGGACGCGTAAAGAAAAGCAGCGTGCAGTTTGCCGTTCCCCCCAACGCTCGTGTTCATTGACGACTGAAAAGAACAGAGATCACGGCGTTTGAGGCGAAACGAACCAAGTTCTTCAATTCCTCCAGTTCGCGCGGCAACGAAGTCAACTCAAATTTGAACTCACGACTTTCCAGGGCCGCGAACTCGAAACAGAAGACGCTGGAGACGCGTTTGTTCTCGACCCACCAGAATTTTCGGTCGGCGTAGTGGGGGCCGCTCGGATTGGCGCCGACGTCCGGCGGGCCGAGCGCGTGGACGAGGCGCAACTCGGCGGTCTCTTCCGTTCGCAGCAGCTCGTAAGCGGCCGTCCCGTTGACCACGAGCAGCGAGTCGCTCAACAGCTGGACGTCTCGCACGTGTGTTCCGTGCAGCACAAATCGACCGCGGTAGAGCGGCGAGTAGGTGAAAGTCTTGGAGTCCAAGTGGAAGAGATTCCAATAGGTGCGGGGGGCTTGTCCATCGACTAAATGAAAGCTTGAAGGAAGCAGGAGTCTCTCTCTTGCCAAACGCGTTCTCGGCGTGAATGAACATGAGCAGCGTGTTCCGGTTGACCACTTCGATCGCCGAGACCTGCGTGGAACACGCGGCGTCGTCCACCGGTTCGAAGCGGCTGGAGAAACGAGCGAATTGGAGTGTTTCTGCTCACTTACAGCTGCTCCTGCCGGAACAAATCCAGAGGAGGATGGAGTCGACCCAGCGCCCTCCACTCATCCGCGCCTTGTCCCACACAAAGACGAGACGGTCGTCGAGTACGGCGTAGAGCGGGGCGTGGTAGAGCGGGATAAACGGAAAGCGGGCCGCCTGCTCGACCTCCATTTCGTCGGCTGGAACGTGGGATGAGCGCGAGTGGCGTCCACCGCCGACCTACCCGCCCGCTCGTCCGTCCGCTGGTGGAGGACCGCGAGTCATTCTGCCCGCAGTCGTCGAAGCCGGCAAAGCAAAGCGGCGATCGAGCGGGCGGCTGTCCACTTTCCGTCCACGTGAGTGCTTTGCCTCGTCGATCGGAAGGGAGAGCGATCAGACACTTGCCGCCCTCCAACCGCCTTCTGCATCACTTTCGCGCCGACCGATCGACTCACCGCTCTCCGCTTTGATCGAGGGCATTCAGCGAGTGTGTCCGCAGTTCGTGAGCGACCAAAAGGCGGCTCTTGCTAATGCCTGAACGGAGAACACGCGCGACCGGTGACTTTCGACTGGCCAGTCAACGCACGAATGATTTCGTACTCCGAACGGCAAGCATGTTTCGGACAGTGCAACTCGAACACACCCTCCATTACGTTCTTCTGATGCAACAGAACAAGTTTATTGGTCAACTGCGAATATCTAACAGAACGAGCAGCCTCCCGTCTACATTCGCTTCGCGAGGACGTTGAACGCGAACGCTGTTAGGAATGAGCGACTTGTGATCAGCGCCAACTGTTGCAAGCGGTCCGGCTGTCTGCAAGGAAAGCCGGTGGATGAACAAGGAAACGAGAACTCGCAACGGAAAGCGGCGAGCAGTCAGCCTCTTCTCACCGGCCAAGAAAAGAATTTGGTGCTCCGAACGGAAGCGGCCCCGCGTTCCCGCTCGCGAGCAACACGACGTTCCATTGGAGAAGGCGGAGATCGAAGACGGCGGTCACCAACTGCTGCTGGGGCCGCGAGCAACGAAACACGGTGTGCACTTTGCTCTCCGGCCCGACGCTCGTGCACTGAAAGACGAATGTGGAGATCTCCGGCCGCACTCACCAGACGGCGGTTTTTGCCGCTCAGTTCGGGCAGCAGGGCCAACGGAAGCTCGCTCTTCGTCCGTTCGGCGACCTCGAAGCACCACACCGACCGAACGACGTCTTTCTCCAACCACCAGAACTTTTCGTCCCAGAAGTGCGCTCGAGAGATCGAGTTCAATCCGACGTCTCTTCTTCCGATCGAGTGCAGCGCTCTCTTTCGTTCGAATCAACTCAAAGACAGCCGTTTCGTTGTAGCCGCGCTCGAGCAGAAGCAGCGACTCGTCCATCACGCGCACCTCCCGCACGTTCTCGCGTCGCAATGCAAAAGGCCGCGGGTAGAGCGGCGAGTACGTGCGGTCGGCCGGATTCAAACGGAACACATTCCACGACGTGACCGGCGTTTAAAACACGAGCATTGATCGCTGCAAACGAAGATGGAACTTGCGGCAGTGAACGGACGCGTCGCCGAACATCAGCAGCGTGTTTCGGCCGAGAACCTCGATGGAGTCGACGTCTCGGGGCAACGTCCGACCGTTGAGCAGCCGGAAGCGACTAAAAGCGGGCAATGTTCACGACAGACCGCCTTCTTCCGCTGCTCCTCTCGGAACAAATCCACCACGTAAATTGACTCGCCGAGCGCCGCGTCCTCGGCGAACACGTAGACGAAGCGGTCGTCCATAGTTTGATCGTCGCCTCGCGGTAGTTGGGAATCGCGGGAAAACTCGTGGATCGCTCGTCGAAGTCGTTCATTGCGAGAACGGAGCGGTTACTTGGGCGTCAAGTGGCGTCCATTGCCGACCCACCTACCCGCTCGTGGATGTCAGCGAGGAATCCCGCCCGCAGTGTTCCGCTCGCCGCTCCGCACTCCCGACCGTCCTCACTTCATCGAGCTGAACGTCCGCGAGTGCTACCGGAATGCGATGACCCCGCTTGAAGCCGGCGGAACGGAGCGGAGATTTGTGGGCGACAGGTTTCTTTGGAGTTCCTTGTCGGTCCACAGCAGGTTGAATTGAAGACTGCGGGGATCGTCGAGCTGGAGAGCCTCCATCCCCGAGTGGCCTCTACGGCGTTCTCCTCCGCTCGCCGCCTTCCCGCCGGCCGGGCGGCCGGCGAACACGCGGGAAAGTCGGGCGGAGGGATGGGCGGCGGCGGTCAAGTCGGGCGGCCGCCGTTGCGCCACACGACCGCTTTTCCCGCCGCTCGCCCGAGTCATTCGGCGTTGTTTTGCTTCTCGAGCGGCGTCCGGTTTGCTCCGCTTGCTGGCTGTCGGCTTCGACTCCTCCATTTCCCTCGAATTTCTCCTGCTTTCAGTTCCTCGATTCACGTGCAGCATGGTCCCCCCGCGCCAGTGCGCTCGCAAGAGCTGCGGAGGACCCCCGCTCCCGATCGTCCGCCGCAAGCTGACCGCGCGCAAGAGCTGCGGAGGAGGCCCGCGCACGAAACAGATGGCGATGAAGTGTGCGCACCCCGTGGTGAAGGCGGAGATGCCGAGCGGTGAGCCTCCCTTTCTCTCATTCCCAACTGTTTGTGTTTGCAGGCAACAACGAGGAGGACGCCGAAGACGAGGATTTCGAGGACGAGAGCGGCCTGGAAGACGAGGAGGAGTTGGAAGAAGACGAGGAGATGGAGGTCAAAGGTGAGTTCCGCCCGCTGCTTCTTCCCTTCTATTCCTTCGTTCAGTCCCGACCGCCCCGCGTCCGGCCGCCCACGCGAGCTTCGAGGACGACCGGGACTTCCGGTTCACGTGCGAGCTGGCGGGCTTCCGGCCGGCGGACGTCCGCGTCCTCCACTGGGGCCGCCTGCTGACCGTCGAGGCGCGCCGGCGGGAGGCGGGCGTCGTCTTCGCGCACGAGCGGACGGAGCGCTTCGAGTGCCGCCTGCCGATGGCCGTCGAGCGGCGCGTCCTGACCGCCCGCTGGACCGCCGGCCGCCTCGTGGTCGCCGCCCAGCCGACCGAACTGCCGGCCGACGCGGGCACCGAGCGAGAGATCCCGGTCGAGGTCGAGGCGCCGCCGGTCGCTCAGGCCTGAATCCTCTCGTTCTTCTCATTCGACCGCTTGTTGCTTTGGACTGCTCGTCGAAATAAAGCCGTCGTGTCCGGAGCCTCACGGAAGGGAAGCAAGTGGGCGCCGGGTGGAGGGGCAGAGGACGAGCGTTTTGCGGTTCATGCGTGTGCGGGACGACGGGCGGCGGAGAGCGAGGAACCCGCAAGACGGCCCGCCCGTCTGTAAGCGGCCGATCACTCCGCCCGAAAGAACGCGCTGCCCGTTCGGGGGGCGGGCGGGCAGGCGAGGGAAGAGGAGGGAAGGGCGGCGGTGGAGAAGTGGGGCAGACGGGCGGCTTGCGCAACGCAGTCGGCGTGGGGCGGCCGCCTCGTTCGGAGGGCTGCGGGCGGCCACTCGCCTTTTTCGTTCGCCTCGCTGCCGGTCGGCCGCTTTCCCCCGCTCTCCTCCCCGAAATTCGTGTGTTCGCGATGCTCGGCCGCTTCCAAGCCGGCTTCTCGCTGCTCCTCGGCCTCTCGCTGTTCGCCGGTGGGGCCGCGGGGACCGCCTGCGTGCGGAAGGGCAGGACCGAAAACTTTGTGTGAGTTCTCCGTGTTGTCCCTTGCCGCTCTCATCCTCTCGTTGCTGCAGGATCCTGAAGATTACGGACGGCTGCCGCTCTTCCTCCAGCACGCTCGTCCTCGCCCGTGAGTCGCTGGACTTCACCGTTCGGACCGACGGCGACGTCCACGCCGCCAAGTGCGTTCGAGAACGTCCGTCTCACAGCTTCCCTTCTTTTAGGATCACGTTCAAGTTCGGCTCGATGTGCAGCGCGGAGGGTAACGTTGCTGCCGAGTACGGGGCTGACAAAAAGCCGATACTCGGCTTTAGCGGTAAGACTTTCTCTCATGTTTATCGAATGTCCGGTTGTTTTAGAAGGAACACCTCTCCCGTTCAACGTGAAGGGCACGCTCAGCACTTCGGCTCTCGACTTCACCTCGGGCGAAAAGCCCAAGAAGACCTTCTCGTGCTCGAACCCGTTCTCCAAGCGGAACGCGACGCACTTCTCGCTGGACGTCGCGGTCGAGTGGGAAGGGGAGGCGCCCAACCTCGACGTCAAGTTCGTGAGTTCTCGTTCCGTTCTCGGCCTCCGCTCATCGCCGACTTCAGGAGAACGCTGCGATCTTCGAGTACACGACGAACGAGATCCTCGGCCTCGTGGGGATCACGGTCGCCGGCGGAGTGTAAGTGGCCGCCCTTTGACTCCTCCTCCTCATCCTCCCTCCATTGCAGCGGCGTCCTTCTGCTCATCGGCGGGGTTGCGGGCGGCGTCTGGGCGTGCTACCGCTTCAAGTGGCTCTGCTGGAGCGGCCGCGGCAAGACGGCGCCCGTCGCCCAGCCGGCGGTCAAGACGGCCGGCTCCCGCCGCTCGCAGCGCGCGGCGAAGTCGGCGGCCACTCCCGCGCCGCTCCTGCCGACGCCCACGCCCGCGACGATCACGCCGCTCTCGCGCGGCCTCACGGTCCGCGACGAGCCCCCGCCGCCGACCGTCGAGCAGCCGGCCGTCGGCGGAAAGAAGAAGGCGGAGCCGTCGACGATCACGCACTCCATCGGCCTAACTTGCCACGACGATCCGCCGCCGCGTCGTCCGCTCGGCCCGCCCTCCAAGCCGAAGAAGAAGGAGGAGGGCTGCGGCACGAAGACGGCCGATGCGTTCGGACTGCACGTGCACGACGAGCCGCCGCCGCCGAAGACGCCGAAGCGCCCCAAGTCCGCCGGCCTCACCGTCCACGACAAGTCCCAGCCGACCAAGACCGTGTGGACGGGAGCGACCGTGGTCAGCGAGGGGCCTTCGAAGGTGGGTTCTCCGCTTTCTTCTCCTTCTCTGACTCTCGCTTGTTGCAGGAGAGCGACCCGAGCGCGCCGAGCGGACCGTCGGCCGGCAAGTGAGGAGGACGAGATTGGCCCTCGGGGGGAGCAAGTCCCCATTCTTCTTCTGTTCTCTGTCTTAGGAATAAAAAGTAGGTAGAAGTAGATCGGATTCGAAGCGTAGTACCTGCCTCATCGGACGGGAACTCACCTGTGAAGCCGGCGGCCGCCTTACCGCTCTACCGATCGTTTGCGGGGCGGCGAACGGGGCTCTCGGTCGCTCTTTTTGTTCGACTGTTCGAGTGAGCGGTCGGGGGCGGCGAGTCCGACGGGCGGGCGAAGGCGGCGGACGAGTGGACGCTTCTGCCGCTCGTCTGCCGACGTTCTCGGTTTCCTTCTTGTGCGCGCTCCGGTGCCCTCGACCAGCAGGCGGAAAGGCGGCCGACAGCCTGCAATCCGCTCGCGAGCCTTGTGGCTGCCGTCGGAATCGTCTACGGCAAGTGGACGACTCACTCGTTCGTCCTCGCGTGGCCCTCGAAACAGCGGATGACAGCGAGTGCCGTTCAAAGACGAGCGGGCGGGCGGTCACTTCGGAAAGCGCGGCTGCAAGTCGAACGGGAAAGAAGGCGGCCGCTCGAACAGCCGTGCGGAGGCGAACGACCGCCCGCTTCTTTCAAGACGGCAGGGTTGAGCGGTCGCTGCAGCAGTCGGCGGTGGGCGGGCGAAAAGCGGCAGTCACTCGTGAAATCGGCGAAGAGGAGGAGGCCGTTTGACCGCTTTCTCGCCACTCGTCGCCTGCTTGTTGGTGCGGTCGAGCGGGAGCGCAAGAGCGACCTCTCTCGGGGGATGTCCATCGATCTCTGCCCACATCACTCGGCGGAACATGAAAGCAGCCGACCGAGAGCGCAATCGGGAGGCGGACGGGCGAAGAAGAACGACCAGACGGCGGGGCGGCGGGGTGCCTGCGAACCGCCGAGTCGTCCCTTCCGCTCTTCTTCTTTTGATCCACCTGCGGACTCCGAGCAGATGGACGTGAGGCGATTTTTTCTTCCATCCCACTTCGCTTCCCGCCCACTCCGATCGGCCGGCGAGCGGCGAGAAGCGAGCTGAAGTGAATCCGTCTCGTTTGGGTTGCCGGGCGGCCGGTTGGTCGGAAGTGGTGGAAGTTTCGAATCAAAGCGGCTATTTATTGCTCCAACTTCTCCAATCACCTGCGATTGCCTAAAGAGAACGGGTGGCTTTCACCCACTAACTGGCCGGCCGCTCATTTTCGGGCAATTGGTCGCTACCTTGCTCACAACAGCGGACGGCGGCCACCGCCCACTCCCGACGAG
This sequence comes from Aphelenchoides fujianensis, assembly GCA_024699865.1. Taxonomy (NCBI): domain Eukaryota; kingdom Metazoa; phylum Nematoda; class Chromadorea; order Rhabditida; family Aphelenchoididae; genus Aphelenchoides; species Aphelenchoides fujianensis. Next base: position 52,729 of record JAMPIO010000032.1, read on the forward strand.
CCGCGCGCTCCGTTCGACCGGGCGCTCGATCGGGTGAACTAGGGGCTGGTCTTCGTTTATTCCGGCGACAGAAGTCGTTCGTTAGTGGAAACCTGTCGGCCAAGAACGCAATCATTTAACGTGCACGCAAGATATCCTTTGACAAACGGTATTCTCCAAAGGATCGGCTCAAACGGAAGAGTTTCGTTGTGGATTCGAGCAATTGGTGGGCTGTCCGTGCAAACTGGCGGGCTGCACGGCCGCCTTCGGGCAGCAGAGCCGCGGGAGGAGTTTGCGGAAGCGCGGGATCGTGAGCAAGACGACCAGCGGGTTCAAGAGCGGCGCGAGACCGACCGTCAGCTCGATGAGCAGCGGGCAGAAGTCGAAGCTCACGGAGATCATCGGCAGGAGGTCGGCCACTCCGATCGGCAGCAGGATGGAGAACACAGGCGTCAGGGAAGGAGGGGACCCACTTGAATGGTGAGCATTCGGATCACCTGCCGCTGGAGCCGCAGCGAGTCGGGCGCCAACTCGAAGCTGTCGGTCCGCAGCGTCCGGTGGATGCGCCAGCCTGAAAACAAAACGATCCCGTACGCGACGGCGGCCATCAGCTGGACGTCCAGCAGGAGGAGCGCCATCTTCCACGAGTGCTGCAAACGAAGCATTGGCGAACCTTCCGTCCACCCCACCGTGTCACCCGCCACGTACGGCGGGAGGGGGCGGCCGGCGAAGAAGGCGCTCTTCTGCAGCTCGCGCACCACCAGCGGGTCGTCGTGCTGGTCGAAGACGAGGACGCCGAGCCCGCAGTGAGCGCAGATCCACGCGAAGAAGAGCAGAAAGAAGCCGCCGATGTGGGCGGCCGAGAAGCGCGACCTCCAGCACACGACGTTCAGTCGGTAGACGAACTGCGTGCACACGTTCGCCAGCATCGTCCACGCGCACAGGCAGAACGCGAACGCGCTCCCCAGCGCCCACTCGTGGTGCGCGGGCAGGAACGGCGACTCCAGCACCAGCACGAACTGCGTCCTCCAACTCACCACCGACTGAACGCAAGGATCAACCGAAGAAACGAGGGAACGCACGATTTGAGTGACGAAGGCGACCGCCGAGTAGACGCCGTCGATCGCGCAGCCGAACAGCAGCATCCCGCGGTAGGAGCGCAGTTGGGCGGGGATGTGCCGCACGCACAAGAAAACGACCAGCGCGTTCAGCCCCAGCGAGCAGACGGCGACCGCGAACTCGAAGCCGTGACACACGCGGCCCCAGTCGACCATCCGGGCGGGGAAGGAAGGAGAAGATTGTAGACAGCGAAACACGGGGCAAACCTTCGACTTCCGAAAAGCACCGGTCGACGGACCACACGCATTCCACCTGCCTACTCTCGGCTCCTTCCCAATCCTATTACTTCCTCCTTTTTCACAAGGTTTCTGAAGAGCAATGAACTTTGTGCCCGCTGTCGTTGACTCCTTACGACCTTTCGACAATTGGCAATTTACGCCCGCTTTCAACTCGATTAGAGGGCGAAAGATACCTGCTTGACGGCAGGCACCAAATGATGTGACCACAAGTCGTCGGCTTCTTTCTTCTCGGTATGTCCTTTTCGGCCCATTCTGGGGGAAATCGAGTTAATCCGACGTTCATTCGAACAACGCGTTTATTTTCGTTCCCAGAAGCTGAACTCGTGTTGTAGTCTTGCTTGTTCTTTGAACTCCTGTTTCATTGCTGCTTTGGTTTGCGAGTGAATCGGACAGATGACCTTCTTCTTATTGGCAAGAATTCATTTGATCCAAGAGAAATAGATCCAAAAGCGTGTCCCCTCCCCGCTCGCTCACCTGCAGCGCGCTCTTCGAAACGACCGGCCGTTGGGATCGGCGCCCGGATGGGCGAACTTCGTGGTGCGGGCGTTCGACCGCCGGCTGATCTTCGCGACCGTCGTGTTGCTTGTCCAAGACAAAGAGCTCTTCGGCGGGCTGCTCGTCGTCGACCTCGCGCGAGCTGCTTGCCGCTCGTGGGTCCGCCGGCCGGCCGAACGGAACTCGCGGCCTGGGCAAACCGGGGATCGACCGTCCCCTTCCCATTCTTTGACGACAAGATCCAAGGCATGTTCGCGGAGTGCTCGAGCGGTGGGCGAAGGCGGGACTTCTCACCCAGTGGACGTCCAACGAGTGCTCCTCGCAAATCAACGTCACGGTGCGCATCGGCGGGCACAAGTTCCGTCTTCCGAACGATCTGATCGTGAGCCAGGAAGTGGAAGATCACCGAAGAAGGCGGACGAGCCGCAGTTTGTGTGAGTCTTTCGCTTTCTTTTCGCCCACTGTCTTCCCTTCAACTACGCGAACCGCTCGATTGGAGTGGCCGCAAAGGCGGTTTGATCGTGGTTAGTTGTTGGAAGAATGTAGGCCTGTAATTGGTCGACTGCAATGCTTTCCGTAGTGGAGTGACGTCCATTTTGCAACGGACAATGTCGACAGCCGGGTGCGCGCTGGAACAAGTGAATGCTCATTTGATCTCCGTTTGAGTTGTCGATTGAACGCGAAGCTGTAAATGAAATGCACCTAATAAGCAGCTAAGTGGTGAACGATCGCATCGACCGAGCGTTTCGACTTCAAAACACTTCCCAGCAAACGGAGCCGGAAGAAACAGAACTCTTCTCTGCTCCTTCGCTTCGTCATTCCCCTTCCAACCGCAAAAGAGGAAATCCAAACGGGCGATCGAGCGAGCGGGCGGGTGTGAATTCCCGCATCGACGCTCGCCGCTCGCCGCCCGCACTCGAGGACAAACAAGCCGGCAGCCCCCCGAGCGGCGATTCAAGTGCGTCCCGCAAGTGATCGGTCGGCCTTTACGAGCGGGAGCGGCCGCTCGATCGATCGCTCTGCTTATCACTCGCTGCCAGTGGTCAACAGAAAAGTACTGGAGATGGGGACGTGCTGTGGATTGCACCCGCGGGCGGCGGTGGCGCTCGTCCTGCTGCTCGGCCTCGTGGCGCACGGCCTCGCGCTCGGCGGGGGCGTGTGGGCGAACCGGACGGCGTACATCGAGGTGGGGGCGGGCGTCTCGCTGCTCTTCTTCGCGTCCCTCCTGCTGCCGCTCGGCACGCGCAACCGACACGCGTACGTGCCGTTCCTGGTGTTTGCGGTGAGTCCGCTCTTCCGCGTGCACTCCGCTCGTTGCAGCCGTGCGCCATCGGCGGGCTGCTCGCCCACTTGGGGCTGCTCGTCTACGTGCAGGTGCGGCAGCCGGACTGGTGGAAGACGTTCGTCGTGCGCTCGCTGGCCGGCCGCATTCGGGCGGGCGTCGTGGGTGAGTGGCCATTGGGTAGTTGGGAGTCCCTCTCGCTGCAGACTTCCGCCTCGTAAACTACTGCTGGATGGGCGCCGTCCTGCTGCTGCTGCTCGTGGACGCGCTCGCCCTCCTCGCCGTCCGCGCCGCCCACCGCCGCGAGCGCCGCCGCTTCCGCGCGACGTTCGCGCCCGCCGTCGACTCGGCGCCCTACTCGACGCTCGACGTCGACGGGCCGCACGGGCGCCGCATTTGGACCGTCAAGCTGTGAACCGATTGGATCGTGGAGTTGTGCGTGAATAAACGGTTGAAATCGAGGATTGGGTCGAGGGAACAGGCGGCGGTCGAGCGCTTCCCGCCCGATTCGCGGATTCGAACGCGCCTTTCGAAACGCCCCGCTGCCGACCGGCCGCCCTCTCCCAACCGCTCGCTCTTTCCTCCGCCCGCCCGTTCGGTCTGCCAGCCGCGAACCCAGCGGAGCGAAATGCGCGCCGATTTCCCGCCCGCCGCCCTCCGTCCGCCGGCTTTTCGACGTTCGGGCGGGAGATCGCGGTCGATTTCGTCCGTCTTTTGGGCGTCCAACTTGTTCGCCAGTTTCCGACCCCCTTTGTCCAGCCGCTCCACCACTTTCCCCCGACCGTTCGCCTCGTTCCAGCTTTCCCCGATCGATCGACCGCGATGACGAGCGAGTGGCTGGGGCGCGAGCTGACGGCGCTGGACGCGCAGCTGCTGGAGTTGCCGTTCGAGCCGCTGGAGGTCGCGGCCGACGCGAGGGACCCGCTGGGCGCCGCGCCGCTCTCGCCGTTCGTTCCGCTGAAGCGGGCGGGCGCGGCGGCGGTCGTGTTGGTGGGCGGCCTCGGTCTGGGCGCGTTCGGTGAGTGCGGGCGGCCGCGCGGAGTTCTCACCGCTCGGATTGCAGGCAGCGTGCTGAAGCTGGCGGCCGCCGACGGGCAGACGGCCGCCGCGAAGATCTGCGCGCACGACGGCTGGCGGGCGCCCCGCTCGGCCGCCGAGCGCGAGGCGAACGACCGGCGGCGCGCGGAGGCGATCGTCGAGCTCGTCAAGGAGGCGAGTCCCCCGCGACCGCCCGCTCATCTCCCGCCTTGCAGGCCGACGTCCTTGCCGAGCTGAGCGAACGCGGCGCCCGCCACGTGCCGCGCTTCCTCGGCTTCCGCCTGCTGAACGGCCTCGAGCCCGCCATCCTGATGGAGCGCCTCGGCAAGGACCTGCGCGTGATCGACCGCCCCGGCTTCCTCAAACTGAGCAACGAGTCGCTGGTGGACGCGCTGGACAGCGTGAGTCCCCCGCCCGCCCCTCCGTCCACTCACCGCCCGCTGCAGATGGTCGCCGCCCTCGCCGAGATCCACGAGCTCGGCTGGATGACGGCGGACGTGAAAGCGGAGAACTTCTGCGTGGTGCCCGGCCGGCGCGCCGTCAAGCTCGTGGACTTCGGCATGATGCGCCGCGTGGAGTGGCCGGCGGTCGTGCCGCTCGACGACTTCGCGGCGCGCGGCGTGCAGCGGGGCGGCGCGGTCGGCACAACGCCGTACATCGCGCGGGCCACGTACTTCCGGACGGTTCGTTCCCCCTTCCCCGCCTCACCTCCCGCTTGCAGGCGATGTCGCCCGTGGACAACTTCGAGTCGCTCCTGTACGTCGCCCTCCGCATGGCCGGCGAGAAGTTCTCGTGGCTGGAGGCCGGCAAGTGGGAGGCGTTCGACCGCAAGTGCACCTTCTGGGCGACCGCCCCCGCCTTCTTCCTGCCGTTCGTCGCCGAGTGGTACGACGCCATCGAGCGCACGCCGCGCCACTCGCGCGACGCCTACAAGCGGCTGGTCGTCGACCTTCGCGACTCGTTGCGCCGCTTCGCCCCCACCGGCCGCTCGGACAGCGACCCCTTCCCGCAGATCGTCTACCGCCACGGCTTTTCGTACTGAAGTGAGTGGCCGCCGCCTCCTGCTCCTCATCCTCCCTCCTTTCCAGGCGAATCGACGGAACTCCGCACTCGTCCACGGATCTCCACTCCGATCTCCCTGCAGATCCCCTCCAACATTCTCTCCTTCCATCCATTTGCCGCGCATCTCCCCCATTCTCCCATATTTCCTGTTGTTCCTGTTATTTAAGTCGAATTCGAGTCCAAATAAATAGAGTCGCCGCAGACGGTCGTGGAGGAAGGCGGGAGTCGCAAGCAGATGGACGAAAGATTGAGTCGAACGTGTGCACAAGTCCACAGTCAACAGAAGGCAAACCACTCCGCTTTGACGGAAAGGACTGTTCGTCACGCTCCAGTTGCGTCTTTCGACGTCACGATCGGTCCCGACGTGAATTGTGGGTCAACGCCGTCGGTGACGCGCGAGAGTCGCGGATTTTCTTTGCGGGATGTTGAAAGCAGGCGATCGTCGATGGAGGAGGTTTCGTTGAATTTCTAGACTTCGTTTCAGTGTTCCTGTATTCCATTGCGGCATTCTTCGTGTTGTATTTGCGGCTTGTTTGGACCTTCCGTCGATCAAGACCAGTCGCTCGATCCGCTTCACGTCCTTCCTTCTGCACACGCGCAAAGGAAGAAGAACGTGGGCGGTTCCGCGGACGGGCGCCGCTCCAAAACGACCGTGTTTGCGCTCCTCCTCGTCGTCGTCTTCCGCCGATTTCGTTCGCTAATCGCCGCTTAATGAAGCGAGCAGAAGAAGCGCTGAAGGGATGAAGAAGATCGACGGAGAAGAAGAAGAGGATTGCGCACGCCGTGACGCCGCACGCTCATCGGATTTGCGAGCGAGGCGGAAGGCGACGAAAGCGGTGGGGGGATCGACGGCGAGCGGCGGGCGACGTCAAAGCGAATCCAAAGGTTTTTCCGCGTTTGATCCGAAGGAAGCCGGCAGATCAACGCACTCCGGTCGCCCTCGAATGCCCGAGTTTCGTGACGAATCGACGGCACTTTTGGGTCATCGGCGGACGTTCGACAAACCCGGGAACATTTCTGCCGTCATTCCGGGCGTTGATCTCGTCGTCGTTTGGCTGAAGGCGTCCGTCAGTCTTCTTCCTTGCGACACGCGCTTGATCACTTGCACTCTGTTGATGAATGCAAGGATTTATATCCGCCACGAGTGATCGACGGTCATCCCACTTGTTTGTTTTTGTTTTGAACCACAAAGCGGATGTCTGCCGCCAGTTGGGATGAGGAACGCGTTCTCTTCGCATTTCTGACAGCTCGCATCCTCTCCATCGTTCGATTCGATTGGATTGATGTCCACTCACGTCGATGTGCTTCGAGTGGTGATTCAGCGGACGGACGGGCGGTTTAAATCGACGCAATCGAATTGGCGCACGTCCGAAGGTCCGCCGCCCGCCGCCGCAGACGAACGACCGGGCGGGCGGGCGCGTAATCCACGCGAACACTTCAAACCACGAATACCTGTTTCTTCCCTTCTTCTTCTGTTCAACTACAAGATCCCATTCCTCCCTCTTCTTTCGATGACCACCGAATCGAATCGATCGGACGCCATTCGGCGGGCGGGCAGGCGGGTGAACGTCGCCGCCGGCGAGCGGTCGGCGCGGATCTCGTTCTTCTTCTTCCTCACGCAATGCCTCGATTGTTTGTTTGTGTTCCCTTACGCGTTTCCCCACGAGCTACGGATCCGGGATTGCCGCTTGAGCACGCCGTGTTCCAATCCGTCGATCTCTTCTCAATTCTTTCTTCAGACCCGATCAGAATGCGGTTAACGGCGGCCGTCCTCCTCTCGCTGACCGCCCTCGTCGGCCTGTGCGCGGCGGAGATCAACGTGAAGATCGAACGGCACTTCCCGTGCTCGGCCAGCTCGGGGCCCAGCAAGGAGAACCTGCTGATCAAATTCCCCAGCTACAAGTCGACGGGCGTCAACTTTCGCGAAGAGAAGAACTCGGCCGGCAACAAGTGCTTCCGAATGAGCGGTGGCAGGGTCGAGGTGTTCCCGCCCGGCTTGGCGGGCTCCAAGGCGTACTACGTGCACTTGGAGACTCGCATCGGGATCCACGGAAAGCCGGAGCGTTGCGTAAACGCCGACAAAGATGGTTGCGGGGGCATCGGCTCGTGTGTTCACTGCGACATCTGCCGCACGATGGGCGGCAACCTGAAGAACTTCGTCCAAATCTACCAGAAGGACGCCCCCGCGAAGTGCAGCGTCCAGGGCCTGCCCGCCGGCGACTACGACGACCTCTCGTTGCGCGTCTGCCTGCCCAGCAAGAGCGAGCTGCTCCCGTTCCTCGACCAGGTGAGCGGAGAACCCGAAAGCTCATCCACCCGCCTCGTTGCAGAACGCCAGCCGTGCCCAACAGTTGTGGGACCTGTTCGTGAGCAGCCGCGCCCGCTCGGGGGTTCGTTCTCGTCCTCCTTCCCCATTCTAATCCCCTCGCTGCAGGAGATCCCGCTCGTCATCGCCGCCCGCATCTTCAACCGGCCGATCAACAAGCTGAACACCAAAGAGCTGAACGACGCGCTCCACGGATCGAAGGCGGGAATGATCGGGCGAGTTCTCCCCTCGTGTTCCTCTTATTCACCTCCGTCTTTCAGATGCCACTGGCTGTACACCACGATTTCTCAGGTCTAATCAATCGACTTCCCGCTGGATTAGAGCACGTAGATTAGTGGCTTTAATTATTCCCACTTGTTAACGGGCTGAATTGGGCGTTCTCTTGTGCTCTCCTCTCGGATTACACCCTCGAGCATTGCGAGATGGGTGGACTGCGGAGCACAACGACGTCCGTTTGGTCTTCTTTTGGTTTCGATTGCGCCCTCACCGCCGTCCGTCTTCCGCCTTTTTCTTTCTTTCCGTTGGTCTCCGCCCGCTCCCCCGCGTTCTTTCTTCGATTCGATTCGATTTTGATTTTGAGAATAAACTTTTGATCCGAAAAAGCGGAGGGTTTTGGTAGATGAACGAAAGGAAGACCTCCGCTCATCCGTTGCGAGTGGACTTCGATCGGGACGAAAGAAAACGGGAACCCGGTGAGGGGTTTTGCTCGAACTCGCGGCCCTGGGACGCGCGGCCGCGTTCGGCTTTCTCACGTTTCCCGAGTGTTCGAGAAAGCGGCGATAAAATCGCCGTGTTTCGGCGAACGAGCCGGAAAGCGCGCAATCGGCGCGGTGCACGTGGACTTTGATCGCCGAGCCTCTTGCCCGCCCGCCGCCCCGCTCGTCGGCTTTGTCTTCGCGCCGCCCGTCGGTCGGACGCCCGCCGTTTGCGGGGCCGCGGCACACGGGAAGCCCGCCGATCGCCCCCGCTCGACGTGCATTTCGCTTCGTTTTGCGGCCGGCAACCCGACTTTCGTTTGCTTTCCTTCGAGTTTTCGTTGGATTTTGTTTGCTTTCGATTCACGCGGTAACGCCGAATTTCTTCCGTTCGCCCCACGCATTTCGTGCCGTTTGATCTCGAAAATCGTCGCGATAAATTTTCGTTGTGAACGAAACGGGGCGCATTTTGCTTTCTGCTTCCGCGCGATCTTTCGGCTCGAAAAGACGACGGAAAATGCGAACGGCATGACGTTCGCCGAACGACGCGCCCGCCCTCGCGATAAACAAACGGCGCCACGAACGGGGAGGTTCCCCGGTCGCGCAGATTGTTTTCGTGTTCGTCGCCTCGCTTTCTCGCGGTCATTCGATCGCGATCTCGTCGATCACTCCGCCCTCGCGTTTTTCCGTGGACGCTCGCTTCAAAAGCCGCCAAAAACGGGCATTTCGATCGACGGAGGCAAAAATGCGCGAACTCTTCGTTTGTAATTTGGTCGACGATGTTCTCCTCCGTGTTCCTCGTTCTTTTGTCCGCCTTCCCGTCGGCGTGGGTCGATTACCGGGGTTCCTTGTTACAAAAAAGAAGTCTCTCGAGCGACGTCTACCGCGCATAACAAAAACATGAGCGAAGGGGCGGCGTGCAGTCGCGCGGGGGACAGTTTTCATTTGTTTTCTTCACCAAATGAACGAATTCGACCTCCGCTCGCCGCCCCGTCGATCGATGAGCGCGCAAAAGACGTCGCGCCGCGCCGCTCGTTGTTCGTCGCACTCGTCTTCGTTTTCGGAAGCGAGAGGGCGGGAGTCAAGACTTCATTTGCTCTCCGGTTTTCTCTCGTTTACACCCGCCGCTCGTCTTCTTGCGTCGACGTCCTTCGCCGCGCCGATCGCGCCGCTCGACCGGCCGCCGTCGGCCACGCCGCTTTGCGAAACGACGTCGGCGGCGCCGGCGGCGTCGAGTTTTGATCGCGCCGACGTTAAAACGGCCCGCGATTGTTCTTCGCTTCACGCTCCACTCGCTTCGCGTCGTCCACGCTCGCCGCTAATCGCCGCGCTTTCAGCCGAAAATCATGAGAATAGTCGCCGCTTCCGCCTGCGTCCTGCTCGTCGCGCTGCTCGGCCACGCGGCCGCCGAGTTGGCCGTGAAGATTGACCGCCACTTTCCGTGCAACGCCAAGACCGGTGAGTCCTTCCGCGAGCCCTCGCGTCCGTTGATCCCCCCGTTCGATTGCAGGCCCGACGAAGGAGAACCTGCGGATAAAATTCCCCAGCTACAAGCAGGCGGGCGTCGACTTCAAGGAAGAGCGCGACGCCAACGGCAACAAGTGCTATCGGATGAGCGGCGGCACCGTGAAGATCTTCGCGCCCGGCCTGCAGGCGGACAAAAAATACTTCGTGCACGTGGAGACGCGCATCGGCATCAACGGCAAGCCGGAGAAGTGCATCAACGCGGACAAGGACGGCTGCGGCGGGATCGGCTCCTGCGTCCACTGCGACATCTGCCGCTCCATGGGCGGCAAGCTGAAGGAGTTCGTCAAGATCTTCAAGGCCGACAAGCCCGCCCAGTGCAACGCGGAGAGCATGTCGGCCGGCGACCACTCGGACTTGTCGCTGCGCGTGTGCCTGCCGAACAAGAACGACATGATGAGCTTCCTGGACAAGGACCCCAAGCGCGCCGAGGAGATGTGGAAGTTCCTGATGAACAGTCGGGGCAAGGCTGGAGTGCGTCCACTCGTCCCCTTCCTCTCGCTCATCCGCTCGATTGCAGGAACTCCCGCTGGTGATCGCCGCCCGCCTCTACGACCGCCCGATCAACAAGCTGAGCCCGGCCGAGCTCAAGGACGCGCTGCACGGATCGAAGGACGGAATGATCGGGTGCGTTCCCTCCACTCCTCCTCGTTCATCCCCTTCTTCAGATGCCACTACATCTACATCACGGTGCGGGACGAGTAAACGGCCGACTGCCCACGTGGAGGCGCCTCCAGAACCTCCGGATCCTACGGATTGTTTCTAACGTTCTTCTTCCTCTTTCTTCAATCGTTCCTCTTCTTTTCCAAGAGATCTTCTTTGTGTTTGTTTCGTTAGACGAGAATAAATTATGCTCGACAGTCCGCCTCCGGCTTCCGTTCGCTCTCGACGCCGCGCGCACTCGCCGACCGCTCGCTTGCGGAGCGGAGCGCAAAGAAACCGGTTGGACGAGCGGGCGGGCGGGTCGACGTTCCCGCACGCACGCCGCCGCTCGTTTGCTGCCGGTCGGACTTCCGTTTGAGGCTTCTTTTGTGCGGGCCGCGCGGGTCACACACACGATCGGCCGCCTTGTTTGTGAACAGTTCAAGAAGTCACGGACGACGTCAATCGCAAAGAACTCCATCAATTCGATTCGATTGTTTGCACAAGATTGAGGTGAATGGATCGAATCCAATCCATCTCGCAGGTTGCCAACTCAAACACAACGAAACACGAGCTCTCTACCGAATGGAATCGAAAGAAACTCTCGATTTGAAGCGGAGTGATCGCTGCAGAGCGGTGGACGAAGAGCGCCGTTGGATTCGATGGTCACTCGCTCGCTTTCTTTTCGTTTGATCATTGATTAGGGGGGTTGTTTGTTCCCGTTAGCCCGCTTTCTTCCCGTCTACCGCTTGTTTGTTCGTTTTATTGACGTGTTTTCGCGGGTCGCTTTTGCAATGCGACGGGCGCGCGGGCGCGGTCGGCGACGATCAAGAAGTTTCTCAACCGAACGCGCGGCGGGGGCGTCGAGACGAGCGTTCTCCTCTTCGTTGAACAAAGCGGGGAGATGAGCGAGAGCGGCGGAATGTCCGCACCGCCGTTCCCTCGACCTCGACCTCGACCGAAACATTCGGCGAGGGATTCGTGCAACCGGCCGGCCGGCCGTGTCGTCCACGAGTTTAAACGAACCCGACGACCTCGTAACCGGCCGGCCACCGAATTTACACCCGCCAAACGGAGGAAATCGAAGACAAAAGAGCGTCGTAACGAATGGTCGCTTCCGAGTGGTCGTGTCAAACACCAACATGCCGCCCATCAATTCCTGGAATCAAAAAGACGTCGAGCAGACGGACGGTCGAGTGAGTGTGTTCGACATTCATTTTGATTAATGGACCGCTTTGTCCTCGAGAGTCCAGCGGATGCTCGCCTCTTTGTTGTCTGCTGCCGGATCGTCCGTTCGTCGGGTGCAAAGCGGAAAGGTCGAACGGTTTCGAGTTGAAGTGCAAATCCGCTACAGCTCTGATTCTCGCTGGTCTTTGGACTTCTTCTTGGCTGTTTGGGGTTGACCGGTTCGTAGGATTGGACCTTCATCGAGTCGGGAATGCGGTCGTTCGAGTCAAACTCCCCTTTTCGTCCGCAATTCAAAGTGCCCTCCTCTTCTCCCCCTCATCGTCGCCTGTTCGCCAGTTTGAAGGGATCATTTCCTCGACCCCGAGCACCCGCTAATCTCCACTTTCATTCACTTACGTGAGAACAACTCCCGACCGCCCGATCGAGCGCCCCACTAATCCGCAGGCGGCGTGGAGAGCGGGAGTTTCTGCTGTTCTCCCGACGGTTGCCAGCCGGTGAATCGTACAGTTTGGTGCGTTAATCAATTCTATCGGACAAGAGTCCACACAAATCGAGAGAATGGACTTCCCTTCGATACTAACCCTTCATTTTTGTTTTGAGTGTTGCAAGGCCCTTACATTTTACCCCACTTTCCGCTCGCCGTGTCCGAAATGAAAGCCACTTTCTTCCGCCACTCCAATGGCCATTGATCGCGGCTACTTACTCCCAATTTGCTTCCTTCGGTCACTCTCCAGTACCACCCGTTGACCAGAAACTGACCGCTCACTCTTCTCGTTTCATGTGATGCGAAATGCCGACCGAAGCGACCAGCCGCCCCTCCACGGCCTCCTCGGACGAGAGCGATCGCAAAGCCGGTTCGGCCGTTCAGTTCGAGACGGCGAGCGATGACACGAGCGTCGGGAAGGTGCCGCTCGAGCACCGGCATCACTTCGAGCAGGTGTACGAGAAGATCAAGCAATACGGCCGCTACCAGGTGCTCACCTTCATCCTCGTCCAGTACATTATGCTCAACGCCGCCGGTAGATCTTGCATCCTTTATTCTCGCTTAACTTGCTGTAGGGAACTACGTGTTCATCACGTTCGCCGCCCTGAAGCCCCAGTGCCTGCACAGGGACATCAACGTGAGTTCCCACCGTTCCTTCCTTCCATTCCGATTCGATCGAAGGAGATCGCGGACGCGTGCACGCGCGGCAAAGTTTGCCCGGTGAACGACACGATCCGCGTGTTCCACTCGCTGTACGAGGACGACTTCGTTTGCCCGAACTTCTACCTCCCGAATCACATGCAGACGATGCAAGCCGTCGGGTCGGGCATCGGGGCGCTGCTGGGCGGGCATCTCGCCGATCTGTTCGGAAGGTCCGCTTCGATCTCATTCCACTCGGTTCATTTAATCGTTGCAGGAAGTGGGTGAGCTACAGCGGCGCGCTGCTGATGTGCTCGTTCGGGATGCTCGGCGGGTTGGCGCCCGACTGGGTCGTCCTGATGGTCGCGATGTTCGGGATGGGCCTCTCGTACGGGATCCTCATCGACGCGTTGATGACACTGGCCTCCGAGACAGTCGGGCCGAAGTACCGCATCGTCCAGACGCTCGCTTTCCAGTGGAGTTTGGCCATGCAGGTGGGTTCTCTTCTTTGTCCTTTTATTCACTGCTTGCAGTTGGCCTCGCTGACCGCGTGGCTGTGCCGCGACTGGCGCACGTACCTGCTGATCCTCAACGGGATCTGCTCGCCGGTTCTCGTCCTCATGCTCTTTTGGGTCGAGTCGCCCCGCTGGCTCATCCAAAAGCGGCGCTACAAGCAGGCGTGCGAGTCGCTCAACAAAATCGCGTGGTGGAACGGCTGCGAGGCGCGGTTCACCGAGCGCGATCTCCTCAAGATGCACATCAAGGCGGAGCCAAAGTGCGTTCTCGTGGTTCGGCGGTTGATCGATTGGATTGATTGCAGGTCTCAAATCTACTCGTTCAAGGACCTCTTCACGGGCAAGAAGCTCTTCGGCTACTCCGTGGCGATGATCTTCTCCGCTCTGACCGTCGAGCTGTGCGTTGGGGTCATCATTTTCGACGTTCAAGTGAGCTCCCCTTCATTCAAGGCTTTCATTTGTTTGGGCAGGTGCTCGCCGGGGATCCCTTTCTGAACGTCGCGCTCTACGGCGCTCTTCGATTGTGGACGCCGTTCTTTGTGATCTACGCGGAGACGCACATGAAGCAGTTGGGACGACGCGCGCTGTTCATCAGCAGTCAATGCACGTTCCTCTTTTCTTCTATCTTTTACTCAATTCTTTTTTGCAGGTTTCAGCATCGTCTGCTACTTCGTTGTGGTCGGCCTCTATTTGTTCCCCGCCTCGCTGTCGACGAGCGTCGCCCGGACGGTCTTCGCGTTGATCGGCGGCATCGTGAACTCCTCGATCTTCTTCACCGTCTACAAGCAGTACACCATCGAGCTCTACCCCACACTCATGAGAGCGATCGCCGTGGGGACGTTCGGCGTGGTCGAGCGGGCGGGCGGCGCGTTGGCCCCGCAGCTGGTGAACATGAACGCGTGGACGATGCCCGGCACCGCCCTCACGATCACCACGTTGATCATGTGCTTCTCGCTGATTGCCGGCTGCGCGGTGTTGCCCGAGACACGCCTCGTCGACATGCCCGACACCCAGGAGGACGTCGGCGTGCAGGAGCGCGAGGCGAAGGGCGCCAAAGTCTGAACGATCTTCTCTCGTGTACATTCAACTGCTTGCTATTTATTCTCGTGATTTATTCGCCCTTCTTCCCCAATGAACACGATTTGTTTGAACGAAGTGCGAGCAGAACGAGTGGAATTCGCGCCTGCTGGTCGGCAGTCCCACGAGTTCTGTTCGCATCGAAGTGGAGAGCGGGAGAAGAAGAGGGGATAAACGGGCATCAATGATTGGAAAAGAAGCTTCGAATAAAAGAAGTGGATTACGATCGACATCAATAAAAGAAACAAGTGAGTGCAATTCCTCGGAATGTTCACAAGAAGGTCTCCGCTTCGTCCTCCTCCTCCTCGCCGCTGCTCCGCTCGTGATCACGGAAGATGCGCACTTCTTTCTCCTCCGCAATGCCATCACTCTCGTTGTTGTTCCGATCGACGTCCACGCGGAGCCCAGCAACAGCCGTCACGACGTCCTCGCCGGGCAGCTCGGCGCTCTTCATCCGCCGCAACTCCTCCCGCAGCACCTTGCCGGCTTGAGTGCGCGGCAGCTTTGGCAGCAGTTTGATGCCGCCGCGGAGTTGTTTGTGCGGGGCGACGTTTGCTGCAATCAAACAAGCGGATTGATTGACGGAAGCCGAGGGACGAACCGTGAATGAAGGCGCGCAGTTGACTGACGGCTTCGAACTCGTCCTCGCAGTTGCGGAGGACGACGAACGCGCGCGGGACCTCGCCGAAGCCCTCCATCGGCACCCCGATGACCGCCGCCTCGAGCACGTGGTCGTGGGCGAGTAGCAGGTTTTCCTGCAACCACAGGGGCTGAAGGATGAAGGGGGAAGAACGCACCAATTCCACCGGCGAGACCTGCAGTCCGTTCACTTTGATCACGTTCTTCAGGCGCTCGATCACGAAGAAGAAGCCGTCCGCGTCGAAGGAGACAAGATCGCCTTCAGCCTTCTTGATCAAACAGAACCAAACGGAAACAAACCGGTATGGAAGAAGCCATCCGCGTCGATGCACTCGGCCGTGATCTCCGGCTCGCCCAGGTACCTGCACGAACAAGTGAAAACAACTCAGAGACCACCCACCCCTTCATCACGCACTCAGATCGAAGCCACAATTCGCCCCGCTCGCCCGGCTGCTCGATCAGCTCGCCGGTGTCCGGACACACGACTTTGCACTCGAAACGGGGCAGCAGCTTGCCGCAGCTCGTGATGTGCTTCTCGTCGTCCAGCGGGAGGTCCAACGGCGACAAGTGGCTCAACGCGACGATCTCCGTCAGCCCGTATCCTGCAACTTCAAATGAAGACGGTCACACGCGAATTGTGTTGAGTGGAGAAGCGAAAGCGAGGAACTCGTGAGCAATCGACTCGAATGGACGAACCGTGGACGAAGTTCGTCACGTGCGGGTAACGACTCAAGAACGTTTGCACCTGCTCCTTGGAGATGGGCGCCGAGCCGCAGAGGACGATGCGGACGGAGCTGAGGTCGAATTCCTGGATGAAGCGGTCGTTCTTCAGCAAAAAGGTCACGATCGACGGGACAACGTTGAGCGTGTCGATCTGAAGGCTGTGGATTGGCTGAGATCAATCGATTCGCTCCGACCTTGTAGTCCTCGATGCAACTCAACATCAGCGGCGCCTGGAAGCGCTCCATCACGATCGTCCGGTTGCCGCTCAGCAGGCAGTAGCACAGCGCCCAGAAGCCGCTCGCGTGGTAGAACGGAAGGACGGCGATGGTCGAGCGGCCGCGACCGCTGCGTTCCGCAATCTTGTCGAAGATCGTCCTGGAGAAGAGGATGAAAAGAAAGAATGAAAGGAGGACGAACTCCTTGAGGATCTCCGTTTGGACGTTGAAGTTCCGGTGGGTCAACATGACGCACTTGGGCGACCCTCTGCAATCCGTCGATCATCTCCCGCCTTTCGTTCGGAACTCACGTGGTCCCGCTGCTCAACGGAGTGAGCAGGATGTCGTCCTCGGTGAGCTCCGCATCGGCTTCGATGTCCACCTCCTCGTCCGTCGGCTTGATCGGCAGCTCGTCCATGAGCTCCTCGAATGAGACGCCGTCGTGTTTGCCCAGCTTGTGGAAGACGTAGAGAGGAATCTGCCCAAAGAACATCACAGTGGTTACTCCGCCATCTTCCCTCAACTCACGACGTTCTTTTGGCCCTGAACGGCATCCACGACGGCGGGCAGGAACTCGGCCTCGGCGAAGATGCACTTGCATTTGACGCGCTTGATCACGTTCGCCAGCTCGGCTGCAACGAGGCGATCTTTCCTTTGTTAAGACCACTCACTCGACCCAAAGTCGGGATTGACGCCCGTTTGGGTGGCGCCGAGGAGGGCGGCGGCGAGGAAGATGATCGGATAGTGGAGCGAGTTGGGCATGAAGCAGAGCACGATGTCGCCCTTGCCCACGCCGTGCTTCTCCTTCAGGTACTTGGCCAACGCAAAGGATTGACGGCGGACGTCCGCAAAGGTCAGCGACTTCCCACACGCCCCGTCGGTCTGAACTCGCGTTGAATGAAGCCGCTCCTTTGCGCACTCACCAACGCGACCTCATCCCCGTACTCCAACGCCTTCTCGAGGATCTGCCGGTGAAACAAGCGAGAAGCCATCGTTGTGCACTGCAGCAACAAACTGAAATCTCACGGCTTCAACGGTCGTCTGCAACAAGCGGCCGGCGAAAACGCACGGGCAGAAAGAAGGTGCAAGTGGAGAGGGGATGGCGTGCGGTTGGATTGTTTGATTGCGCCCGATTTGACTAAAGCGCTCATTAAACCGAAAGAAACCAAAGGACTCGCTCTTCAAATGACCCCTCCAAACAGTCGACCGTCCTTCCGCAAACCGACGAAATCAATCGTTTCCGCTCCCCAACTCCTCTCCGCGTCCTTCAGCGGCGATCAATTGGCCCCGTTTGTCGCTCATCGAATGCGCGGAGTCAATGGCCGGTCCCCACGCTCGGCGGCCACCGATTAGCCGCGTTTTGGAGCGGCCGGAACCCCCGCATTTGGCCGCCCGCCTCGAACGCAAGAAATTTATTCGTGAATAGAAGTCGGTGGGGGAAGATGGGAGGGCGGAATGGCCATTGCGGTGAATAAGGCATCTACGCGATCTCTAATTGAAGTGTTTGTTTCCACTGAAAAGAACCGGCGGGCAGTTCGAAGAAGACTGGACGAAGGAAAGGAGGAAGGGACTACTGAAATGCACGACACAACGAACGAAACCACGGGGAGATCGGAGGGAACGACGGCAAGGTGATGGACGTGGATTGCTCGCTGTGCACACAAAAGAAAGGAAGCAATCAACGCGATTCCCGATCAGAACGCCCCGCTTCTCATTCCTCGTCGTCCACGATCCCCACCATCGTGCCCGCCAGCGTGAACGCTCGTTTGGAAGCCGGCGCCGTCGCTTCCTTCGGCGCGGCGGTCGCAGTCGAGGTCGAGGACTCGCCCTCCTCGCTAAAAATCGAAAGAAATAAACGAAAGAAAGGAGAAAGAAACGAAGGTGTTGGCAACAGATTTCCTTCGGATTTGCTCCCATTTTTCCCAGTTTGCCCAAACCACAAAGTTTCCAGTGCTCCTCACTGCTCGACAGAAGCAGCAATTACTTCGGCGGCAGAACGCTGTAGTCAGCCGGCGATATTTGATGTCCGTATCGGCCGGGGCTGTGATTTGCGGCGGGCACGAAATGCCGAAGTAATTTGTGCATAATTGCCCGCATTTCGGGCGGCTAATCATCGCTGAACGGGCGAAAACAAGGGGAATACCAGCGGTCGGAGCTCGTGACCCAAAGGTCGGTGGATTTGGAGAAACCAGCGGGTTAATTGGGGGCAAATTACCGACAAATCGAACATTTCTGTTGCCAACAGCTTCGAATTCCGTCCACTCGACTCACGTTTGTTCGTGGCGTCGTTTCAGCGAGGGCGAGGTCGGGGCCTGCGGCTCGGGGTACTCGTAAGTGTCCCACAGCGGTTGGAGGATGGCGCGGAAGTCGAGGCGGCAGGCGCGCCGCTCGAACTCCGCAAGCCACCCGCGCAGCCGCTCGAGCGTCGCGAGCGCGTTCACGTGCTCCAGCGAGTTGTCGTGCGGGTGCAGCGAGTACACGTAGTCCAGTTTGTTGTGCGCGTACTCCACGACGTCCAGCTGCAAACGGGCACAAATCAAAGCAATTCAATCGAAAGAAACGAACCGAAATGTTGATCGGGAGCTTCAGGTCGAAAATCTTGTCCGCTTCGACGCAGCGGGCCACTTGTTTCACGCACAGGTGCCGCAGACTCGTCGCTGAACGGGGAGGGATAAAAGGGGATCAAATGGGAACGTACATTGGATGTCCGGCTTGATGAACACGAGCTGGACCTGAACGCGGCCGGTGGGCGACTCGACGAACTTCGAAGGCGCCCGCTCAGGGTAGTGGACGCGCTCCGTCGCGTTGAGGACCGTCATCCGCTCGCCGTCGGCCGTCTTGCGGAAGATCCACGGATGTCCTGCAATTCGAACAAATAAAAAGGGAAGAATCAAAGAACGAACCTTGGAATGTAATGATCTGCACGTAACGCTTCGGCGGGATCGTCGCAAAAATGTAGTCTTCTTCTTCCTGCAAACGAGCACAGATTTCACTCGAAAAAAGGAAGAACTCACCTCCGCTCGACACCAAATGATGTCCACTTCGTACGAGGCGCAGTTGTAAAAGCGGCAGTGCACTTGCCGCTCCTCCACGCCGCGCTCCCGCCGCTCGGCCACGTACGCGTGCAGGCGGGCGTACTCGCGCCGCTCCAGCGTGCTCATGAACGTCGGGCGGGGCGCCGCGATGCGCGGGAACTGGTCACGTTCGGGGTCCATCTGCAGGCGGTCGTACAACTCCAGCCGCTTGATGAGCTTGACGAGGCGGCTGTACTTGAAGCCCGTGTAGCAGATCCACGACAGCAGGGTGGTGCGCGTCTTTTGGGCTTCGAGGCATTCGAAATCCTGCAAACGAACGAGAAATCAACGAAAATCGGAAGGATTTGCCCACCTTGAGGAAATCCTTAGTGACGAGCGTTTCGGCCGTCGTTTCGTCCGTCTTCGCGGTGGACATCCGGCGTCCGCCGCTCGGCCCAACGGACAGGACCGCAACGAAGGGATCGATTTTGGGAAACACGGTCGGACGATCGATCGACGGCCCTCGAGAACGAAACGAATGCGGGCGCCGGGCGAACGCGAGCCGATCGTCGCTGCCGATTTCGACCCTCCGCCCCGCCGCCCGCAAATCGATACGCGCACACATCGCCCGCTTTGCCGTCTGCGCTGGTCGGAAGAGAGCTCGTGGCTTGAAGGAAGGCGGGATTCCGCGAATGTTTCTCGCATTCGTTGGAACGAAACAACTCCAATCGCTTCACGTTCATCCCCTTGCTCCGACTCGTCGAAATGAAAGCGAGTTGGACGCCCAATCGTTCCTTCTTTCCTTCTACCCGCAATTTCACGAGCCCTCCGCCCGTTCATCAAACTCACAACTCTTCTGTTTCCCGTAGACAGCTGCACAGATCGATTTATTATGCAAAACAACATAAAGAAGTCCGCCAGTCCACTGGTCGACTTCGCAGAAGGAATGCGGAGAAACAAATGACTAGGAGGATAGAAATCAGTTCAGTTCTGAAGTGAATGCGAGGAATGGAAGTGGGGGTTCTATTTGGAGTGCGCGGAGTGCTCCTCCGAGTCCTCGGCCTCGTCGCTGTCGGACTGCTGGCGAGGGTTGCGGGCGCGGCGCATGATCCCGCGGCTTTGGAGCTTCTCCGGTCGTCGTTTGCCGTTCTTTCGGAAGTAGAGGTTGCAGGCACTGGAAAGAAGCGAGAGATCAATGGAATCCGAAGAGGAGAACTCACTTGCACTCCACGCCGCCGTGCGAATTCCGCCGCCACAGGGTTGTGTCCTGCGTGCCGCAGTTGGAGCAGCGGGAGTTCAGGTGGCAGTTTTGGGTGACCTTCTTCTTGACGGGCTTCGCCACGCGGCCGCCGCTCCGCTGGGGTTGGGACGGCTGTTTGGACTTGCGGGCGGCCGTCGGCGTGGACTTCGCGGAGTTCCGCGAGCCGCGCGCCTCGCCGCTCGTGGCCGCCGGCGAGTTCGCGGCGAAGAAGCCGCCGAACTTCACGTCGAGCGGACTGCCGCCCGCCGGCTGCTCGTGGGCGTCGAGCGACCACGAGGCCGTCGGGGCGAACGGCGGCGCGTAGGCGGCCGTCGAGTAGAGATCGTAGCAGGCGGGGGTTTGCGGTTGGGCGTGGGCCGAGTCGTAGGGGTAGGCGAACACGAACGGGCCCTGCGGATCGAAGGCGCTGCCGTCCATCGCGAACGAAGGCATTTGGGGGGCACTGCAAGCCGGAGGATCAATGGAAGAAGCAGTCAAGAGCACTCACGCGTAGTCCACACAGAGCGGACCGACCGCATTGCTGTTGGAGTCGAAGAAGTAGCCGCCGTTCGCGTAGGCGGCGTGCCCGAAGCTGCCCGCACTCGAGGGCGGCGTGCTGGAGTCCGTCTGTCCGGCCGCGTTCATCCACAGCTCATCGGCGAGCGCGTGGCCGCCGGGCGTGTAGCGCGACTGGAGGCATTGGGCGGACGCGTCGAACTCGTAGCCAGCGGTCGTCGAGTGGGCGCTGGAGCGGTCGTAAATCTGGCCGATCGGCGGGAAGGCGGCTGAAACGAGCGGTCGAATGGGTCGGAGGAGTGGGAGGTGTGAAAGTGGGCGAAACTCCCGCTCCGGCCGTCCTACCGGCGGGTATCTCGTGTATCAACGGTTGATCGATCGATCGATCGAGAAAAGAGATCAACACCCACTTCTTCCGCAACTCCTCACGAGTTGATAAAACGGAACGGAATCTCCGCAATCATTTCTTCCCCGGTGCCCCGCCACTCACTCATTTCTGCCGGCTTCTCGTCCTGCTCGAAGGGGCCGAAGCCGTCGGCGGGCATTCGGAAGTCGTCCGCGAACTCGAAGCCGTTGAGCGGATCGTCGCCGAACATCTCCGTTGCGCGCTGGTCGGGGCTGAAAGCAGAGCGATTAGTCGGCTGCTGGGAGCGGAAAGAATCGCTCGAATTCGCGTCGCGCTCTTCGTTTCGACCACTCGCGATCGTCTGCTTTGTTCCTTTCTCTACGGTAAGGCGCGCGGAGTTGCTCGTCCATTCGCCCACTTGTTTGTTGACCTCCGCCCTCGTGATCCGCGCGCCCGCCCGCCCTTCCGTTCTTCCAGGCGGCGGCCCGACCGTAAGCCGATCGGCCGGCCGTCTTCAAGGCGAATGCCGCCGATCGCCCGCCTTCCGTGCATTCGTGGCACAATCCTCGCCGTTTGTTGACCGACCGCGCGGCCGGCCGTCTATCTTTCTTATCAATCCGAAGGTCCACGAGCGAGCGGCCGCGGCGATCCGTTGACCCGATCGGCGGTGAACGACGCGCGACTCCGAAGTTCGCCCGGTAGTCCGCGAATTGTGGCGGGCGGGCGGGCGGAAGACGGTCGAGGAGGAAGCAGAAGGAGGAAGAGAGGGAGGGAGCGAAAAAATGAGGAAGCCGTAAACTCGAGCACCTTCCGCCCTGCCGGCCGTTCGTACCGTTGATTAGACGGCGGCCGGGGGAAACCGCGCGCCAAACCGTCCACCCAAAAGTGCAAACAGCCGCCTGTCGTCTCCGTTTCGTTCGGACAGGCGTAATCAGCGGCGGGCAGGCGGGCGGAAAGCAGGGAACTCGGGGGCAAAAAGCGGAGGGCAAAGCGAGTGGCTTCTAATCCTCCGCCTGTTGCGTTCGACTCGCTTCAAGGCATTTGTTTTCGTTGCGCAGGGGAAAAAGAAAGCGAGGAGCTGGGAGATGTACGGTACTTGACCGCGGAACGTGGAAGAGAAAAAAAGGATCAAAGCATAGGAGCGAACGGAAGAGATTTTCGCGATAAAAGGGACAAGCAGGACAAGTGCGATTCGATCCCCAAATGTCCCCACCGATGGGAGTTCTCGAGCGAGAAGCCGCCCGCCCAAACTGACCGTCGAAACTCCCGCCGCCGGACACGCGAAGCCGTCCGCCTGCCCGCTTATCACCGCCGCCGCCGATCAGCCGCCGTTTGGTCGACTTCGCGACGGCCGTGGATGCCTCCACTGCCCCCTCGGCCGGCGGGGAGTACGTGCAATCAGGCAGAAATTTGGTGATTGGATTGAAAACACGGGGCGGAAGCACGAGTGCTCGCTTCCATTCGAACACAAAAGGCGGGAGGGAAATGCGCGTGCCGATTGAACGGAAAGCGGGATGTATGACCCCTGAACTCGACTCACTCGCTTCTGCGCGCTTCCGATCGATCGCTTCGGACACCCGCCCCTGCCCCGCAGTCCACCGGCCGGCCCGCCCGCCCGCTTCGACCGGCCGACCGATCGGCGAGTGTCCCGCGTGCCCCCGAGCACCGGCCGCCTCCAATCCGCCGCCGCCGAGTGGCCGGCGGGCGGCGGCTGATTGGGCGGCGACTCGCTTGATTAGCGGCACCTCATCCAATTTGCACGCGCTCGGTTTCGCCCCGCATTGTCGGCGGCGGCGGCCCCACCCGAAGCGATCGACCGCCGCGGCGCGCAACAAAGCGGAAATCCGCGCGAGTTGCCGAGTTTTACGACCGGCCGGCCGAACCGAAAGCGAGCGGGCGAGCACGTGGATTCAAAGAAGACGAAAGACAAATTCACGCGTTTCGCACTCACCTGGCATCAAAGGATGATCGAGCGGAACCACGAGAGCGAAGAAGATCCCCTCGGCATCTCCTGCCTCCGGCCAGCGGCACGTGCGGGAACCAATACCCGCTTCAAGCCGGGAGTTCGGTCGAGCGGTCGGTTAGGTTGGAGAAGTCGGCGGAAAACAAAAGAAGTTAGTCGAATCGAAGAAAACCGCTCACGAACGAATCGACCGGAAATCGCAGCTCCAGTTAGAAAGAAGAGGGATTAGTAGAGGAAATACACGCGAGAGACACAATTGGTTAAATCCATGGGGAATTCACGCATCAAAGGTCAGAATCCCCTCTATCGACGATGATTTCGAATCCGCCGGCGGGATCACCGCGCTCCCGCGAGCCCAAAGCCGGGTGGCGGTTCCCGCGCGGAATGTTCGACCGCTTGGGCGCGTGGCGAAACGCTGGGCGCTGCGAAAACAACGCGCCGCCGCTCGGCTCTCGCGCGCTCGCTTCGAATCTGCAAAGCTTTCGGATGGATTCGGACGTCGAAATGGTCGAGTCGACGCCGCCCGCGCCCGCCACGCCGCCGCCCTCCGCCTCGACGGGCGACGAGGAGGAGCGCACGCCGAACGACGAGCTCCCGATGGACGTGGACGAGCCGAAGGCCGAGGCGGGCGAAACCTCCGGCTTCTCGGCCGCCCCGCCGAAGGACGAGGTGGACTCCGCGAACGACGGATCGGCCGAGTCGTCGGGTGACGAGGAGGCGCCGCCCGTCCCCGCCTGGACGCACGCCGAACTCATCGCGTTGCTGAACGCCGCCGAGGATCTCCGCTTGAATTGGTGCGTTCTCCTCGCAATTTCGATTGATTCCATCGTTCGATTGCAGGGCCGCTCGCTCAAAGATGCTCTACAGCGAGTTCAAGGACAAGAGGTCGCTGGAGTTCTTCTCCATCGATGTTCGTCCATTCATTTCCATTAATTTCGTTCAATCCCCTTGGTTTGCAGGAATGTCTCGCCAAATACGCGCGGTTGACCGGTGAATCGGAGGGGAAGCGGTGCGGCAAGGAGATGATGGGCTGGGTGAAGACGTTCCTCAAAAAGGTCCACAATTCCTCGTCCTTTTCGTTAATTTCTTTCGTCGATTTCAGTCCGTGAACGAGCGGCACGCGAACGAGGAGCCCGCGAAGTCCGCGCGCGTCAAGCGGCTCTTCGAGCTCACGAACTACTCGCTGAACGGCGAGCTCACGGACGATCAGGTGGCCGAGTTGATCGGCGTCGATGAGTACTACGGAATCGCCGCCTCCTTCGACACGGACGTTCGTTCTTCCGATTAATTTCGATCAATTTCTTCCCGCTTGCAGCCCACACTGGAGGACAGGGAGGAGTGGCTGGAGGCCGACAAGTTCTCCTCGATGTTGTCTCGCGACGAGTGGAAGACGGTGAGTTCTTTTCCCTTCAATCAATCCAATTGTTTCCGCTCGAATTCCAGATGAAATCCCCGGACGACCTGCTCGGCATCCTGCGCAACGGGACGGTGCACGACGAGCGCTTTTGGTTCAAACACCCGCCCGAAGAGCCGGAGATCATCGAGCGGGTGATCGAAGAGGAAGCGGAGGACCTCAAGCCTTCGATCATCCTCCCTGATCTCGTGAACAAGACGGCCGACCTCCAGGTTTGCCCGCTTCCTTCAATTCCCTCATTTCTTTTCGAGTTCAGCTGCCGCTCGTGGAGAAGAAGGAAGAGAAGGCGGCGGACGCGGAGCCGACAGGCGGCGAGGTGGTGAAGCGGAAGCGCGGCCGCCCGCGGATCCACCCGATCGAAGAGCCGCCGGCCAAGCAGCCCGCTCCGCCGCCGCCTCCCGCCGCTGCCGCTTCGCCCACGCCCGCCCCGAAGGCCGCCGAACCGCCGGCCGCTCTCCCGGAGCCGATAGTCTTGGACGCGTCCCGTTCGCCCAGCCCGGACGTGATCTTCTACGAGCCGGACGTCCTAAAATCCCCGACCGGCGTCGTCCCGCCCGCGTCGCCCGTCCGCTCGCCGGCGGCCGCCCAGCCGACCGCTCCGGCCGTCGCCCAACCGGCCGACTCGAAGCCGGCTGAGGATTCGGACATCGAGATCATCGAGCCGCCGCCGAAGGTCGAGAAGTCGCCCGCGAAGGTCGAGCGGTCGCCGCCGAAAGTCGTGGAGAAGTCGCCGCCCAAATCCCCACCGAAGGCAGCGGAGAAAACGCCGGCGAAAGTCGAGCGCCCGACGATCACGACGGCCGGCGGCCAGCGCTTCCCGCTGCTGCCCGAATTCGAGCCCGAAACCCCGACCGACGAGCCGCCGCCGGTCGAGGAGGAGCCGCCGATCCCGAAGCGGACCCGCCGACAGCAGCAGCGGCAGAAGGAGGCGCAGCAGGAAGAGGCCGTCCACCACGAGGACGTCAAAGAGGAGAAAGCCGCCACGAAGACGCCCGAACGACCGGCCGAAAACGAGAAGCCGCCCGAGTTGGCGGCCGAAATCAAGGCGGAGCACGCGGACGAGGCGGCGAATGCGGACGTCGTGGCCGAAGGTTCGTCCATTCGCTCAATCGATCAACAATCCCTTCGTTTCAGCGGACACGTCGAAGCCCCCGCGCACGTCGCAGTCGACCCAAACCTTCCTGACGGTCCACCCGCGCCGCCCGCTGCAGCCGAAGCGCGGCCAACAGCACACGTCGCCGCCGGCGGGCGTCCGGACGCGCCGTTCCGCTCCGTTGTTGTCCACGGACAAGACGATCGAAATCGCGTCGGCTCGTGAGTCCTCCGTTCTTCCTCTCGTTTGCATTTGCTCCCGACTTGCAGCCCACTCGCCGACGCCCTCCTCGGCCGGTCAACCGCTGGAATTCCGACTGCGGCACACGCAAACAGAGCCCGTGGACGCGGCGAAGCTCGCCGAGGTCGCCCTCACGTACGGCCACTCGACCACCCTGCCGCCGATCCCCGAGCTCCAGCCGGCGGAGCAGACGCCCGTCAAGCGGAAGGAATCCGCCGCCTCGAACGCGACGATCGCGACGACGAAGCCGAAGCGGCGCTCCACGATGACCGCGAAGCAGAAAGCCGAAGCGGCGGCGGCGGAGGCGGCCGAGGAGGAGCAGCGGGCCAAGGAGAAGAAGCAGGAGACTCCGCCGCCCCAACTCGTCCCCTTCTTCGTCGACGAGCAGCTCTTCCACCAGACGATGCCCGACGTGCAGCTGATGAAGCCGGAGCAGGAGGACGACAAGGAGTCCGTGATCTCGACCACCTGTGAGTCCTCCCTTTCGTTCATTCTTTTGCACGTGCTCGCTCGTTTTCAGCTCGCAAATCCGCCGGTCGTCGGTCGGGGCGGAACGCGAAGAAGCGCGGCAAGGCGGGCGGCAGCGACGCAGCCGAAACTCCGCCGACCACTCGCTCCAAACGGCCGACGAGCGCGACCACGCCGGCGTCCGCCGCTCCGCACACTCCGCAAGCCGCTCGCCTCGTCGTCCCGACGCTGGGCACGCCCGGACCGCCGCAGTACGTCTCGCCCAACCAGAAGTCGCTGCTGGTCACCGCCCACAACCTCGTGATCGCCCACCCGAAGGCCGCCCCCTTCACGAACCCCGTGAACGACGACCTCGTCGCCGACTACTCGAAGGTCATCAAGAAGTGAGTGGTTTCTTTCCATTTGTGCAATTCTTGGAAATTGTTGTGAAACTCTTGATGTTTATCGTCCTGCCGATTGCATCCGCTCCTACCCGGAACTTTCTTTCGAAATTCGACCCGTTTTTTCGACGATTAATCCCGCTTCTTTTGCCTTTCACCCGCTGAACGTTGCCGAGTGGGAGTCGATCACTAAAATTAACTCAGCCGGTCAAACCTCCTCTATTTATTCTGCTCGCTTGAATTTTCACTGATTTTTTTTCGATTGCAGGCCGATCGACCTGGAGACCATCCGAAAGTACATCGACGAGAACCGCATCAAGACGCTCTCCGAACTGAACGACTTCTACATGCTCATGTGCATGAACGCGATGAACTTCAACGACGAGTCGCACACGATCCACCAGGACGCCTTCGAAATGCGCATATTTTGCCTGCAGACGATCCAAGTGAGTTCTTTCGTCGTTCTTCCATTCGTTTCGTTCGTTTGTTGCAGAGCATGCGGCACGGACCCACGCGCAACGCCGCGCGCGCCACCGGCCGCAAGTCGGCGTTCGGCCGCGAGTTGGAGACGCCGACGCGCGGCGCCGATCACTCGGGCGTCGGCCGGCCGCGGCTGTTCCGCACCGCCGGCGCCCACTCGGCGGCCGTCCGTAAGGTCTACGTCCGCACGGGGAACTACCCAACGCTCCGCAAGGTGCAGATTCCGTGAGCTCCGTCGTCCTCCTTGCATCCATCCGTCCACCCACTCTCCAATTATTCCACGAGTCTTCTACCCACTGATTTCATTCACTTCTTCCAGTCCTCGCAGTCCCTAACCGATCGTCGAATAAACTGGAATTGTTGCAATCCCCGAGAACTCCTCTTGATCCTCCTTCGAACAGACTGCCGGGAGCGTCGATGGAGATCTTCCGCCTTCCTCCTCGTCCGTCTTCGGCGACTTCTATTTATTTGGACTCGAATTCGACTTAAATAACGAGAACAACAGGAAATACAGGAGAAATGGGGGAGATGCGCGGCAAATGAAAGGAGGAAGAGGATGCGGGAGGGGATCTGCGGGGGAGAGGGAAGCAGAGATTTGTGGAAGAGTGCGGAGTTCCGTCGATTCGATTCGCCTGCAAAGAAGGGAGGATTACGAGCAGCAGAGGACGACCACTCACCTTCAGTACGAGAAGCCGTGGCGGTAGACGATCTGCGGGAAGGGGTCGCTGTCCGAGCGGCCGGTGGGGGCGAAGCGGCGCAACGAGTCGCGCAGGTCGACGACCAGCTGCTTGTAGGCGGGACGCGAGTGGCGCGGCGTGTGCTTGATGGCGTCGTACCACTTGGCCACGAACGGCAGGAAGAAGGCGGGGGCGGTCGCCCAGAAGGTGCACTTGCGGTCGAAGGCGTCCCACTTGCCGGCCTCCAGCCACGAGAACTTCTCGCCGGCCATGCGGAGGGCGACGTAGAGCAGCGACTCGAGGTTGTCGACGGGCGACATCGGCTACAAGCGGGCGGTGAGGGCGGCGGGCGAGGGAACGAACCGTCCGGAAGTACGTGGCGCGCGCGATGTACGGCGTCGTGCCGACCGCGCCGCCCCGCTGCACGCCGCGCGCCCCGAAGTCCACGAGCGGCACGACCGCCGGCCACTCCACGCGGCGCATCATGCCGAAGTCCACGAGCTTGACGGCGCGCCGGCCGGGCACCACGCAGAAGTTCTCCGCTTTCACGTCCGCCGTCATCCAGCCGAGCTCGTGGATCTCGGCGAGGGCGGCGACCATCTGCAGCGGGCGGTGAGCGGGGGGAGGGGCGGGGGACTCACGCTGTCCAGCGCGTCCACCAGCGACTCGTTGCTCAGCTTGAGGAAGCCGGGGCGGTCGATCACGCGCAGGTCCCTGCCGAGGCGCTCCATCAGGATGGCGGGCTCGAGGCCGTTCAGCAGGCGGAAGCCGAGGAAGCGTGGCACGTGGCGGGCGCCGCGTTCGCTCAGCTCGGCGAGGACGTCGGCCTGCAAGGCGGGAGGTGAGCGGGCGGCCGCGGGGGACTCGCCTCCTTGACGAGCTCGACGATCGCCTCCGCGCGCCGCCGGTCGTTCGCCTCGCGCTCGGCGGCCGAGCGGGGCGCGCGCCAGCCGTCGTGCGCGCAGATCTTCGCGGCGGCCGTCTGCCCGTCGGCGGCCGCCAGCTTCAGCACGCTGCCTGCAATCCGAGCGGTGAGAACTCCGTCGGCCGCCCGCACTCACCGAACGCGCCCAGGCCGAGGCCGCCCGCCAACACGACCGCCGCCGCGCCCGCCCGCTTCAGCGGCACGAACGGCGAGAGCGGCGCGGCGCCCAGCGGGTCCCTCGCGTCGGCCGCGACCTCCGGCGGCTCGAACGGCAACTCCAGCAGCTGCGCGTCCAACGCCGTCAGCTCGCGCCCCAGCCACGCGCTCGTCATCGCGGTCGATCGATCGGAAGAAGCTGGAACGAGTGGGATGGGCAGAAGAAAGGGCGAGTTGGGGCGGGAGGAGGTGGGGAAAGAAGAGGGAGGTGGACGCCCAAAAGGAAGACGAAATCGACCGCGAACTCCCGCCCGAACGTCGAAAAGCCGGCAAACGGAGGGCGGCGGAACGCGGCCGGCCGATCGGCGGGAAATCGGCGCGCATTTCGCTCCGCTCGGTCCGCGGCGGGCAGACCGAACGGACGGGCGGGCGGAACGAGCGAGAGAGTTCTCCTTCGGCAGCGAGAGGGCCGCCAGGCGGCGGGCGGGAAAGCGGGCGGGCGGTCGGGCGTTTCGAAAGGCGCGTTCGGATCCGCGAATCGGGCGGGAAGCGCTCGACCGCCGCTTGTTCCCCCGACCCAATCCTCGATTTCAAACGTTTATTCACGCACAACCCAACCGGTTCACAGCTTGACGGTCCAAATGCGGCGCCCGTGCGGCCCGTCGACGTCGAGCGTCGAGTAGGGCGCCGAGTCGACGGCGGGCGCGAACGTCGCGCGGAAGCGGCGGCGCTCGCGGCGGTGGGCGGCGCGGACGGCGAGGAGGGCGAGCGCGTCCACGAGCAGCAGCAGCAGGACGGCGCCCATCCAGCAGTAGTTTACGAGGCGGAAGTCTGCAGCGAGAGGGACTCCCAACTACCCAATGGCCACTCACCCACGACGCCCGCCCGAATGCGGCCGGCCAGCGAGCGCACGACGAACGTCTTCCACCAGTCCGGCTGCCGCACCTGCACGTAGACGAGCAGCCCCAAGTGGGCGAGCAGCCCGCCGATGGCGCACGGCTGCAACGAGCGGAGTGCACGCGGAAGAGCGGACTCACCGCAAACACCAGGAACGGCACGTACGCGTGTCGGTTGCGCGTGCCGAGCGGCAGCAGGAGGGACGCGAAGAAGAGCAGCGAGACGCCCGCCCCCACCTCGATGTACGCCGTCCGGTTCGCCCACACGCCCCCGCCGAGCGCGAGGCCGTGCGCCACGAGGCCGAGCAGCAGGACGAGCGCCACCGCCGCCCGCGGGTGCAATCCACAGCACGTCCCCATCTCCAGTACTTTTCTGTTGACCACTGGCAGCGAGTGATAAGCAGAGCGATCGATCGAGCGGCCGCTCCCGCTCGTAAAGGCCGACCGATCACTTGCGGGACGCACTTGAATCGCCGCTCGGGGGGCTGCCGGCTTGTTTGTCCTCGAGTGCGGGCGGCGAGCGGCGAGCGTCGATGCGGGAATTCACACCCGCCCGCTCGCTCGATCGCCCGTTTGGATTTCCTCTTTTGCGGTTGGAAGGGGAATGACGAAGCGAAGGAGCAGAGAAGAGTTCTGTTTCTTCCGGCTCCGTTTGCTGGGAAGTGTTTTGAAGTCGAAACGCTCGGTCGATGCGATCGTTCACCACTTAGCTGCTTATTAGGTGCATTTCATTTACAGCTTCGCGTTCAATCGACAACTCAAACGGAGATCAAATGAGCATTCACTTGTTCCAGCGCGCACCCGGCTGTCGACATTGTCCGTTGCAAAATGGACGTCACTCCACTACGGAAAGCATTGCAGTCGACCAATTACAGGCCTACATTCTTCCAACAACTAACCACGATCAAACCGCCTTTGCGGCCACTCCAATCGAGCGGTTCGCGTAGTTGAAGGGAAGACAGTGGGCGAAAAGAAAGCGAAAGACTCACACAAACTGCGGCTCGTCCGCCTTCTTCGGTGATCTTCCACTTCCTGGCTCACGATCAGATCGTTCGGAAGACGGAACTTGTGCCCGCCGATGCGCACCGTGACGTTGATTTGCGAGGAGCACTCGTTGGACGTCCACTGGGTGAGAAGTCCCGCCTTCGCCCACCGCTCGAGCATTCCGCGGCATGATTTGGATCTTGTCGTTAAAGAATGGGAAGGGGACGGTCGATCGGCGGTTTGCCCAGGCCGCGAGTTCCGTTCGGCCGGCCGGCGGACCCACGAGCGGCAAGCAGCTCGCGCGAGGTCGACGACGAGCAGCCCGCCGAAGAGCTCTTTGTCTTGGACAAGCAACACGACGGTCGCGAAGATCAGCCGGCGGTCGAACGCCCGCACCACGAAGTTCGCCCATCCGGGCGCCGATCCCAACGGCCGGTCGTTTCGAAGAGCGCGCTGCAGGTGAGCGAGCGGGGAGGGGACACGCTTTTGGATCTATTTCTCTTGGATCAAATGAATTCTTGCCAATAAGAAGAAGGTCATCTGTCCGATTCACTCGCAAACCAAAGCAGCAATGAAACAGGAGTTCAAAGAACAAGCAAGACTACAACACGAGTTCAGCTTCTGGGAACGAAAATAAACGCGTTGTTCGAATGAACGTCGGATTAACTCGATTTCCCCCAGAATGGGCCGAAAAGGACATACCGAGAAGAAAGAAGCCGACGACTTGTGGTCACATCATTTGGTGCCTGCCGTCAAGCAGGTATCTTTCGCCCTCTAATCGAGTTGAAAGCGGGCGTAAATTGCCAATTGTCGAAAGGTCGAGCGGAGTCAACGACAGCGGGCACAAAGTTCATTGCTCTTCAGAAACCTTGTGAACTACACGGAAGTAATTGCATTGGGAAGGAGCCAAGAGCGGACAGGTGGAATGCGTGTGGTCCGTCGACCGGTGCTTCTCGGAAGTCGGAGGTTTGCCTCGTGTTTCGCTGTCTACAAACTTCTGCTTCCTCCCCGCCCGGATGGTCGACTGGGGGCGCGTGTGCCACGGCTTCGAGTTCGCGGTCGCCGTCTGCTCGCTGGGGCTGAACGCGCTGGTCGTTTTCTTGTGCGTGCGGCACATCCCCGCCCAACTGCGCTCCTACCGCGGGATGCTGCTGTTCGGTTGCGCGATCGACGGCGTCTACTCGGCGGTCGCCTTCGTCACTCAAATCGTGCGTTCCCTCGTTTCTTCGGTTGATCCTTGCGTTCAGTCGGTGGTGAGTTGGAGGACGCAGTTCGTGCTGGTGCTGGAGTCGCCGTTCCTGCCCGCGCGCCACGAGTGGGCGCTGGGGAGCGCGTTCGCGTTCTGCCTGTGCGCGTGGACGATGCTGGCGAACGTGTGCGCGCAGTTCGTCTACCGACTGAACTTCGTGTGCTGGAGGTCGCGCCTCTCGGCCGCCCACATCGGCGGCTCCTTTCTGCTCTTCTTCGCGTGGATCTGCGCTCACTGCGGGCTCGGCGTCCTCGTCCGCTGGTGGTGCGCGAGCTGCAGCGGAGCGCCTTCTTCGCCGGCCGCCGCCTCCCGCTGTACGTGGCGGGTGACACGGTCGGTTGGACGGAAGGTTCACCGATGCTTCGTTTGCAGCACTCGTGGAAGATGGCGCTCCTCCTGCTGGACGTCCAGCTGATGGCCGCCGTCGCGTACGGGATCGTCTTGTTCTCGGGCTGGCGCATCCACCGGCAGCTGCGGACCGACAGCTTCGAGTTGGCGCCCGACTCGCTGCGGCTCCAGCGGCAGGTGACCCGAATGCTCACCATTCAAGTGGGTCCCCTCCTTCCCTGACGCCCGTGTTCTCCATTCTGCTGCCGATCGGAGTGGCCGACCTCCTGCCGGCTTCTGCCCGCTGCTCATCGAGCTGACGGTCGGCCTCCCGCTGGTCGTTTTTCTCACCATCCCGCGCTTCCGCAAACTCCTCCCTCGTCTTTGCTGCCCGAAGGCGGTCGTGCAGCTCGCCAGTCTGCGCGCACATCTCACCGACTGCTCGAATCCTCATCGGAATTCGTCTGCTTGAGTCGATCGTCCATGGAAGGCCCCATATGCGTCTAATCCCTGCTTTTACGTCAATGTAATGCGATCTCGCTCACTGACTTCCCTCAACAAGCGACCTCCGTTGCCTGCAAAACAAAGACCAGCCCCTAGTTCACCCGATCGACCGCCCGGCCGAACGGAACGTGCGGCTCGTCGAGAGTGGACGGAAGCGATTGGTTACGAGCGAATGCTCGCCGTTCTCGACGGGCGAGAAGCGGAGAGAGGGAAAGAGAATGATCACGAGTTCATTGGATCGGTTAGAGTCCGCGAGTGGAGGAAAAGAAGGAGAGCGCGAGGGACGACCCGGCGAATCGCGGGCACACCGCCCCCTCGTCTCGTCGCCGTCGATCGCCCCTCCGACCGGTCGTTCCGCTCCGCCGTCCACTCGAATCCTCCCACTCCGTCCTTGTTTTATTGGTTAGTTACAAAAGTTTGTGGTCACCCGAACGTTGCTGGCGCGAAAATTCTCGTCGAATGAACAGAAAGGCGCCTCGAACCCCAGCCGGAAAACACCGCTCGCTCGGCCTGGAACTTTCGCGCCAGCGGCCGCCGGGTGACCACGAACTTTTGTAACAAACCAATACCCTCACTGCTGCCGCCCGGCCGCCGCCTTCCGGTTGAGTGCTCGACCGAGTGGTGGCCTGCGAGAGCGGTGATCGAAGGGGACGAGAAGCTGCCGCTCTTGCCCTCCCGCCCGCCCTCCACCAAGCGGGCGGCGGCCAAACGGTGTCTTCTCCCTCGATTCACGGGTGATCGCTGCCTTTCGCCCACTTGAAGACGGCCGTCGCGGTCACTCGTCCTTCCCGCCCACACCGACTGCTGCAGCGACCGCTCGACACAGCCGTCTTGAAAAAAGTGGGCGGTCGTCCGCGCCCGCACGGCTGTTCGAGCGGCCGCCTTCTTTCCCGTTCGACTTGCAGCCGACCATTCCAAAGTGACCGCCCGCCCGCTCGTCTTCGAACGGGGCTCGCCGCACGGTGCCCGAATGACGGCATCCGCCGCTTCGAGGGCCACGCGAGGACGAACGAGTGAGTCGTCCACTTGCCGTAGACGATTCCGACGGCAGCCACACCGCTCGCGAGCGGATTGCGGGCTGTCGGCCGCCTTTCCGCCCACTCGCCGAGAGCACCGGAGTGCACATGGGGAGGAAAAACCGGGAGCATCGGCGGGCGGGCGCCAGAAGCGTCCACTCGTCCGCCGCCTTCGCCCGCACGTCGGACTCGCCGCCCCCGACCGCTCACTCGAACAGTCGAACAAAAAGAGCGACCGAGAGCCCCGTTCGCCGCCCCGCAAACGATCGGTAGAGCGGTAAGGCGGCCGCCGGCTTCACAGGTGAGTTCCCGTCCGATGAGGCAGGTTCTACGCTTCGAATCCGATCTACTTCTACCTACTTTTTATTCCTAAGACAGAGAACAGAAGAAGAATGGGGACTTGCTCCCCACCGAGGCCAATGGCGTCCTCCTCACTTGCCGGCCGACGGGCCGCTCGGCGCGCTCGGGTCGCTCTCCTGCAACAAGCGAGAGGTCAGAGGAGGAGAAGAAAGCGGAGAACTCACCTTCGAAGGCCCCTCGCTGACCACGGTCGCTCCCGTCCACACGGTCTTGGTCGGCTGCGACTTGTCGTGGACGGTGAGGCCGGCGGACTTGGGGCGCTTCGGGGTCTTCGGCGGCGGCGGCTCGTCGTGGACGTGGAGGCCGAACGCGTCCGCCGTCTTCGTGCCGCAGCCCTCCTCCTTCTTCTTCGGCTTGGAGGGCGGGCCGAGCGGACGACGGGGCGGCGGGTCGTCGTGACAGGTGAGGCCGATCGAGTGCGTGATCGTGGACGGCTCCTGCTTCTTCTTCTTGCCGCCGGCTGGCTGCTCGACGGTCGGCGGCGGGGGCTCGTCGCGGACCGTGAGGCCGCGCGAGAGCGGCGTGATCGTCGTCGGCGTGGGCGTCGGGAGAAGCGGCGCGGGAGTGGCCGCCTTCGGCGAGCGCTGCGAGCGGCGGGAGCCGGCCGTCTTCACCGCCGGCTGGGCGACGGGCGCCGTCTTCCCGCGGCCGCTCCAGCAGAGCCACTTGAAGTGGCGGCACGCGAACACGCCAGCCGCAATCCCGCCGATGACGAGCAGGACACCGCTGGAATGGACGGAGGGATGAGCGCGAGTGAGTCGAAGAGCGGCCGCTTACACTCCGCCGGCGATCGCGATCCCCACGATGGTCACGAGCTCGCCCGTCGTGTACTCAAAGATCACAGCGTTCTCCTGAGATTGGTGATGAGCGGAGGCCGAGAACGGAACGAGAACTCACGAACTTGATGTCGAGGTTTGGCGCCTCTCCCGTCCACTCGACCGCGACGTCCAGCGAGAAGTGCGTCGCGTTCCGCTTGCCGAACGCGTTGCTGCAGGGAACTTCTTTCTTGGGCGTGTCGCTGTAGAGCGGGCTGAAGACGAGAGTGGACGTGCTGAGCGTGCCCTTCACCTCCAGCGGAAGAGGTTCTTGCCCTAAACACGTTCGGTGAATCAAAGTAGAACACAAGACAGAGCGTACCGCTAAAACCGAGCACCGGCTTTTTGTCAGCCCCGTACTCGGCAGCAACGTTACCCTCCGCGCTGCACATCGAGCCGAACTTGAACGTGATCCTAAAAGAAGGGAAGCTGTGAGACGGACGTTCTCGAACGCACTTGGCGGCGTGGACGTCGCCGTCGGTCCGAACGGTGAAGTCCAGCGACTCACGGGCGAGGACGAGCGTGCTGGAGGAAGAGCGGCAGCCGTCCGTAATCTTCAGGATCCTGCAGCAACGAGAGGATGAGAGCGGCAAGGGACAACACGGAGAACTCACACAAAGTTTTCGGTCCTGCCCTTCCGCACGCAGGCGGTCCCCGCGGCCCCACCGGCGAACAGCGAGAGGCCGAGGAGCAGCGAGAAGCCGGCTTGGAAGCGGCCGAGCATCGCGAACACACGAATTTCGGGGAGGAGAGCGGGGGAAAGCGGCCGACCGGCAGCGAGGCGAACGAAAAAGGCGAGTGGCCGCCCGCAGCCCTCCGCACGAGCCCGCCGCCCCTCGCCGACTGCGTTGCGCAAGCCGCCCGTCTGCCTGCTTCTTCGCCGCCGCCCTTCCCTCCTCTTCCCTCGCCTGCCCGCCCTCCGAAGGGGCAGCGGCAGACGGCGCCCGGATTGCGTCGACCGCCCAGCGCGTTCTTTCGGGCGGAGTAATCGGCCGCTTGCAGGCGTGCGGGCGGCTTTGAACTCCTTGGTCTGGGCGTGGACCAAAATGGGGCCCGATCGTCTCCTCGCCTTGCTTCCCTGGCCGCACGACCTTCTGACCACCAACGGAGGCGGAGTGAGTGTTTATTCGACATTCAGTACGCGAGAACAACAACGGTGAAGAAACAGGTGAGATGCGGGGGAGAGAACACAACAGAAACAACAGGTGAGTGGTTAGTGAATCGATTCCGAGACGAGATCGATTGAATGGAACGACATTGAATGAGCGATGGAATGGACGAGCGGGAAAACAGGTGAGTGGGAGATCGAGTGGATTCACTTCTGTTTGACGAGCCGCTCCTGCCGCTTCCGCATGAACTCCTCGACGTCGGGGCCGAAGGTCTCCTCCGGCCGGATGACCACAAAGCAGGGGCGGCTGAACGCCTCGTAGAGCATCTGCTTCTCCTCCTCCGATTGGCGGGGCGGCGGCGCGGGCTCCTCGTCCGCTGTCGCCTCCTCCTCGTCGTACGGCGGCTGTTCGTCCGGCTTCGCGTTGCGGGCGGCGGCCGAGCGCGTCGTCGGGCCCTCGCGTTTCGCGGGCGCCGTCTTCGGGGTCTTCGGCTTCGGCTTCGTGGTCTTCGCGCGCTTGACGACCGGCGGCTTCTTCGCGGCAGGCGCCTTCCGCTTGCGGCCCTTCGACGGCTCGACGACGGCGACGACCTCGACGTCGCTGTCCGCCTCCATGGGCTCGGCGGTCGGCGGGTCGTCCGCGAGCTTCTCCGTCTCGGCCGGCCGCTCGGGAGGGGCAGGCGGCTCGTCCGCGAAGACCACCGACACGACCGGCTCGGGGCGCTTCACGACGTCCACGTTCACGGGCTGAAAGCAGAAGAGAAGTGATGAGTGGGGGATGAAGGAGGGGAAGTGGGCTTACCGCTTGGACGGGCGTCTCGGCCGGCTTCTCCACCGACCCGGCGGGCAGTTGCTCGAGCACCGACTCCACGAGCATGGCGACGTGGACGGGGGTGCACTCGGCGGTCTTGCGGCGGATGCGGCAGGAAGCGAGCAGCTCGCTTTTGAGCACGCCGATCGCAGCCTTCAGGACGTCCGCCGCTTGCTTCCGCTCGTCCGCCTTCGGCTGGCTCTCGGGCGGCTCCGCCGTCTCGTGCGCGTCTTCCTTCTGCTCGTCCGTCGGCTCGACGATCTCCGCATTGATCGGAGCGGGCGCCTCCGCCGTCTCCTCGTGGTCCTCCTCGGGCTCCTCGGCGGTCGGCTGGGAGAACGGCTTGCGGCGGACGGGCAGCTCGGGCTCATCGGCGGTCACGAACGAGTCCGAAGTTTCGGCTTTCTCCGGCGACTCGCGCGGCTCCTCGTCGATCACGAGCGAGGCGGGAGTGCTCGACTTTTCGCGCGGCTCGCGCGGCGCGTCGTCCGCCTCGTCGCCGCTGAACTGGAACGTGGTCTCCTTCGGCGGCGCGGCGGCGGCCGGCGGCGTGTTCTCCGCGTTCTCGCGCGCCTTCTCGACGTCGCCGGTCGGCCGCGGAAGCGCGGGCGCGACGAAGAGCGTGGAGCGGCGGCTCGAGCGGTACATTTGGCGTCTGAAAACAGGCGGGATGAAATCGGGGTAAGAAATGAGCGGGGAACACGCGATAGAACGGGAAGAGAGAAGAAAATCAACAGTTTCATTGTTCGGTTCGATCGTTTGGATCGATTGAAGGGAGGGCACAACAAAGGAGATGATCGGAGGTGATCGAAACACTTACAAACAACCGGAAATCATCGACCACATCGAGGAAATCTCGAAATCCGGCGACGAGAGGAGAAGAAAGTCGGAGCGGCGGGCGGCTTTCGACGCGCCCCGACCGACCGGCCGGCCGCCGTCCCGCCGGACGAAAGCGGAGCGCAGTTTGCGCAACGGCGGGCGCTGCGGACCGTCGGCGAGCGGGCGGACGGAAGGCGCGAGGAAAGCGGTAGAGATGAACGAGCGGGCGGGAATGAAAGGAATCCAGTAGTCAGTCGATGATCGAGCGGATAGAGTGACCATGAACGAGTTGACGACGAGGAGTAAACGAAGACGAGAAACGGTTGCTCCCGATGGAGAGCGGAAGTGAAGAGACATTGCGTGATATCTGTTGCCCGTTCGTTCGATCCCTCGCGGCCGAAAGCAGACGAAGAGAACGGTCGGCTTTCGCTCGCCGTTCGTGCGAAACTCGGCGGAAATCGCAAGACGGCGGCGGTCGGCGCGGCAAACGGAAAAAAGCGGAGGGCGGCGGGCGGGAGCAAAAAGCCGCCCGTCCGCTTTCACACGGCGGCGGCCGATTTCTGTGCGGGATCCGTTCGCTCGCCTCCCGCTCCGCTATCCCGCCTGCCGCCCGAAAGTCCAGCGCGAGGACGAGGCGGCCGGTCGAAGAGAAGGCGGCATTGCGAGCGTCCTTCCGCAAACGACGAGACTGTAGACACCAACGTGTAGACGTTCGATCGTTCGGCAGTTTGATCGTGACCTCGCGAAAGAACGGAACGGTCGACAAGCGGCTTGCCGACCAAAGCGGAAGGGGGACGAATGCCGCAATAGAAGGGCAGTAGATGGATTGAAGGGAATGAATGGACGAGATGCCTGGCGGCTTTTGCACACAACCGCTCGATCAAGTGCCCCGGTTGCCCTTTTGGTCGATGGCTGCGGGGAATTCCCAGATTTTATCTGTTGATTGAGCGGCAGAACATTCATTGACCGTGGAGAGGCCACAATTGGTACACACGAACGACTCGTAAAGCTGTGTTCTCGGAAACAAACAACAAAGCGGTTCAAACTAACAACAAGGCAAGCGTTTCGGAATCACCTTGTTGGCGTGCACTCACTTTCTACCCAGTTTAAATGCCGCGGATCGTCCGCTTATCACCGTTTAGATTGAATTTGCTTCTTCCGCTCGATCGTCTTGCTCGCCGCTCTCCCGACTGCCGGCCGGCCGATCGACCGCCCACTCATTCGAGAGAAGACCGCCCAGTGATCCCCGGCCGTCGAGCCCGTCTTCTGCTCACCGTGGATGCACTCGTTATTGTTCGAAGACGCACGGAAGTCAACAGTTTATTCGCAGGATCATAGGCGGGGGATCGGCGTCATGTTGGGGTAGACGGAGGGAAGAATCTGCTTTCCACATTCGTTGCTCATGATGCCGTGGAAGCCCTCCGGCCCGACCAGATCGAGGTGAGTTCTGCGAAGTGCGTCTACGGCGGGACGGAGGAGTGAGTCGGGCGTGCTGAAAGCAAATGGTGATTGAATGCGATGGAGAGGACTCACTTAAAGAGCAACCAATAGATGTTCGTTTCCCGATCCGCCACGCCCTTGCTAACAACCAACAGTCCGCCATCGCGCCCGCTTTTCGCATCGGCAATTGAAACGAGTTGAACGACGTCGCGGGCGACGAGCGGCAGCTTCTCCCACTCCAAGGCCTCAAAATCGCAGCGAACAGCCGAGTATTGGGGCTGTCCGTAAAAGATCTTCTGTACCCAAAAGAGCGGCGACGTGTTCGACCACACGTACTTGTAGCCCATCTTCAGCTGTAACAGATGAACGTGAATTAATTTGTTGCAGTCCACTTTCCTCGTCGCTATCCCCACCCATCGCGACCGTTCCCCACCGCTTCAAGCGGAGATTAAAGGTGCGAACGCTTTCTAGTCGCTGCCACGGCGCAAACTCGTACAACAACCGGCCGTCTTCGCTGGTCGCCAGAAAGTAGACGCAAAACGAATTGTTGGTCTTTTCGCTCCAATCAAAGTCCAAACTCGCGTTGTCGACGTTCAGGCGAACGAATCGAAGCCGTCGGCTCGACTTTCGCTGGAGCACCGCCTCTTTGACGTGCACTCCCGCTCCATTGATGGCCGTGATCACGTAGGCGGTCTGATGGCTCGGCAGTCGCTCCAATTCGATCCGCTCGAACGCTCCGTCTTCGACGGACAATCGGAGCAACCATAACGCCTTTGCGTCAAGAGCGACGATCGTGGTCGAATTCACGACCACGAAGTCGTCCGTCCGCATGTGCCACGGGTCCTCGCATTTGAAGACACTGGAAGCACTCAATGAAAACAAGAAGAATAGAAAGAAATACCTTTCAGAGTCGCGAACAAGGTCTAGAACACGAATGCAAGGCGTTTCTTGACTGCACACGTATGCGTATCGGCCATCCGTGGAAAAACGAACGATGTCGTTTGGCTGGAAGCAGCCAGTGAGAGGAACAAAGCACTCGCCTACCGTTACTGCCAGTGGGCTGTATTGTTCTTTTCGTTCCTGCAACAAACCCGGAATGGAAGCCGACGGTGCCGGAGCGTTTGCGTAGACGTGGCCGAACGGAAAGAACGGGTGAACTTGCGGATGTTCCCGCTCGTTCCTTTCCGCATTTGCACTCCGCGCGGCGCCCATCGAAGCGAGTGGAAGCCGCTGATTAAGAGAAAAAACTACTTGCTTGCTTGCCCACTCATAACACGCAATCAGCTGCTTTTTCGAGCAGTGACGATTGCCCGCGAGTTACCGCAAAACGCAATCAGAGATTTTTTCGCAATTGCTGTTCGCACGCAACCAAGCGACCCTTTTGCCCTGTTGAATCAGCAGCCGGCAGAACGCAAAGGTCGTGCAGGAGTGCCCTTTTCAATGCTCTTTGACGAAAAAGAGGTATTGTTTTACTGTCAGTTGGGCTGATTCACTGCTAACGAGATTCTTGTGAATGATTCATCAGTCGTCGGCTCTACTGAACGTCCACTCGGCATTCTAACGGCGTTTATTCGAATCAAACGATAATTGGAGAGCGGAGGCTAACGAACGGGCAAACTACGGGGTTGTTTGTATTTACAAGAACGGATGGTTGCGTGAAAGGAGTGACTAAACAGACACGAGAAAATATTAATGCCAAAAGGAAGGAAGAAGATCGACATTTCTGCACGCGCACAAGTCCAAAGTGTTTTGGAGCGAATATTAAGTGAAAAAAGGGAGGAGAACGAGCTAAACGGTAAGCTTTCGGTTTGATTGCATTCGATCGATCGAACGGACGAACGGGAGGGTGGGCGATAGGTAGACAAAAAGTACGGGAATAAATAAAAAGAGTAAAGGGAAGCGAGGAATCAACGCTACAAGTCGGATGGAATCACCAGGCCACTTCAACGGGCTTCTTTCATCTCGGCGAACGCTCAAACGAAACCGGCGACGTTGCGCGGTTGTTGCTGCTGCTGTTGCTGCGGTTCGTCCACTTGGAAGAAGATGCCGCTCTGCTCCGGGAGGTCGTGCATCGGCTGCCCGTCGTGCACCGCGTCGCTGGCGGACATTCCGGGAAACTTC
The DNA here is from genome assembly GCA_024699865.1 of Aphelenchoides fujianensis. NCBI lineage: Eukaryota > Metazoa > Nematoda > Chromadorea > Rhabditida > Aphelenchoididae > Aphelenchoides > Aphelenchoides fujianensis. Next base: position 93,972 of record JAMPIO010000032.1, read on the forward strand.
ACGGCCGGGAAGTCGACCTGCAAGCAGCCGGGGGATTAACGGTGGTTGGTTTGTTTGAGCGATCGGTTCACAGCAATCTTTCGAGCAGCAAACCCGGCGGCAGCGAGTGAAAGCGAGCAAACGAACGAATTCTGCCGGAAATCCCCGCAATTGAACGAAAAGAAGCACCTGCTCGCTCTGATCGTCGTTGCGCTCGGCGGCGATCGGCGCGGGCTCCACGGACTGCTGTTGGCGTTCCGGAGCGCTCTTGGCGGCCGCCGGCTCTTCCTCGTTCTTCTCCGCTTGCTGCTGCTGGGGCTCCTCGGCGATCGTCTGCTCGAGCGACTTGAAGACGTCGTCGGTCGCCTGCGGCTGGCGCTCCGACTGCTGAGCGGAAGGGGCGGGCTGCGGGGCGCCCTGCTGCTGCTCCAAATCGTGCTGGTGCTGAGCGGCGAGCGCGGCGGCAGCGGCGGCGGCCAGCTGGCCTTGGAGCTCTTTGAGCGGCAGGTCGGCGAGTTGGCTGCCGCCGTTGAAGGCGCCGAACTCCTCATTCTTCTCGCCGTCCACCTGCGGCGGCTTCTTCAGGATGACGAGCTTGTTGTCGTGCGACTCGGCGGCCGCTTCGTCCGACGGCTGCTGGACTTCGCCGTCGATCACGTGCGCGGGCGCCGGCTGCAAGAAATCGATCGTTTCGATTCGGACGGCTGTTTGCTGTTGCTGGAGTGAGTGTGCTGGTCGTGCGGATTGTGCGGCGTTAGTCGTGAGTGAATTCCGTGCGTTATTTTTCGTTAATCCTTGGCGTGAGTTCATTCAATTGGTTAGCCACGGGTCGTTTCGTTTGATTGTGCAGTTGTGCGGTTAATTGCAAGCTTCCTTCACCACGAGTAACATAAAGAAGTCCTCCCCTGCCCTCACCGCACGTTTCGCCAATGAGCCGAGAGTTAGCCACAGCAATCAATCAAGCATGGGTTGCCGCCCATCACCTTCACAAGCGACCTTCACCGTGCACTCCAAAAGCTCACCTCCGACTGGTGGGTCCACGCCTTGAGGTCACGCGGCGCGGGCATGAAGTCGACGATGTGGGGCGCGGCTTTCGCGTCCTGCGGCTGCGCGTCTTGCGGCTGCGAGTTCCACATGGAGGCGCCGTTCATTTGGTTCGGCGGCTCGATTTGAATGCGGTCTTCGGGGGCGATGAACACCTGCACGAAGAGGTGAGCGGAAAGAAGGAAAGAACTCACGGGAAACTGCGGGGACGGCTGCGGGAATCCCTGCCCGAACTGCTGCTCCGGCTGCTGGGCGCCCGGCTTCTGTTGCGGGGCGGCGGCCTCCGGCTGCTGCTGGATCGACGTGGGCGGCATCGGCGGCTGGGCGTTCGATTGCGCGGCTTGCGGCTGCTGGACGGGCGGCGGCGGGGGCGGCGGGAATTGGATTTGGGCGCCCGCCTGCTGCTGCTGCGCGTCCCACCAGCCCTGCTGCGGCTGCTGCTGCGATTCGATGGGGAACGAGGGGCGCATTTGGAGCATCGGGTTCTAAACGAAACGACCGTCACTTTTCTCCATTCCGTTTGTTTCTTTGGTCTACCCCTTCACCCACCAACCAGCGAACCGAACAAAATGGAAGCGAGAGCATTCGTTTATTCGAAAAAGAAACAGAAGAAAAGTGGGGAGAAGGTCGTTCTACCGACTATTCGGATGGAAAGTGAGTGTGCGAAGGGCGATCGTGAGTGAGTGTCCATTGCTTTCGTTCATTCAACGTACCATCATTTGTTGTTGCTGCTGCTGCTGCTGCATGATGGAGTTTTGGATGCGGGCGGCGATCAGGTCCTGCAGCATGCGGCCGAACTTGCGGCCGTAGATCTCGCCCATGATCTCCTGCGACGGGGAGGCGCCGGCGAACTCGTTCGACTTGGGGTGCAGCTCGAAGGCGGCCGACTCGCTCGGATGCCAGTGCTCCTCGTCGGGGCGCTGCGGCTGCGGCCACTCCTGCGGGCCGCGGAAGCCGAGCATCATTTCGGGGCGGTACGGGAGCTGCTGCTGTTGCTGCTGCGGGAACGGGGCCATCGGGCTGCAATCAGGGGGGTCAAATTGATGCTCCAGTCGAGGTCGAGGTCGAAGTCGAGCCCGCCAACTCACATCTCGAAGCCGAACTCCTGCGGCGGCCACGAGCCGCGCGCGCGGCCGGCGGGCGGCGCGTCGACGATCGAATTCTCGGCGATCTGCGCCGACTGCTGGCCGAAGGGCGAGGGCGCGTGGAACTCGCCGAACGAGTCGAGGAACGCGTCGGAGCGGGGATCTTCGGAGGCGCCGAAGGAGCCCTTCACCGGCTTCCCGTTGAGCATCTCGCCCTGTTGCTGGGGCTCCACCTCGATCACGGAGACCTGCATCGTGCCGTCGAAGCCCATCTCCTCGGCGTTCTGCTTGATTTTTTGCAGGATCGACTTCAAAAACGCCAGGCGCGCGTCGCGCACGAACTGCTCCGGCGTGTCGCGTTCGCCGGACGACGCCGCCGACGATTCGCCGGAGGTGGGCGGCAGGGCGCCGTTGTCGATGAAAATCCGACGGGGGCCCTCGGTCGTCGTGGTCGAGGGCTCGCGCTCCGCGTCGCCGGCGCGTTGGGCCAAAATTTCGCCCAACTCCGACTGCCGATTCACGGGCACGATGCGGTGCGGGAACTCGGCGCCGTACTCGTAGCCCAGCCGGTGTTTCAGTTGGGCCCTGCAATCGTCTTGTTTCTTTGTTGAGGAAAGAGGGGGGACGAACCACTGCAGTCGGAAGAAATTCTCGTCGCGCTGCCGGTTGTACGCGATCTCCGAGAGCGTCAACGCGAACAGCGCCATGAGGAAGACGCCCAACATGACGAGCAGGATGCCCTTGTAGCCGCGCGACTTGCGCACGATAATCGGCGCGATCTCGGGGCCCATCGGCAGCGGCAACGCCACGTTGGCGCCCATGCCGGCGGCGTCCGCGTAGTTCGGCGGCGGCGACTCGGACTTCTCGACCATCTGCGGGGGTTTCTTGTCCAAACCCACCGTGAAGACCTTCATTTCGGTTTCGGTTTGATTTCTGCTGCAAAAAACGCGGGCATTAGTCGGAAGAACGAGGGGGAGAGGCGCGGGTTCACGCAAAGAACGACGCGGATCAACGCGAAAAGAAATTGGACGAACGAAAGCGTGTGTTGAAAAGTGGACGCGAGAGGTCAAGCGCCCGCAGCATCGATTCGACCCGCAGCGCGCGGAACGAAGAGGGCGGAGGAACGTGAAGCGCGCAAATCCCCTCGAGATCCACGCGCCTACGTTTGCGCATTCCCGCGGACCGCACGCACGTGTACAAACAAGCAAACTTTTTACGTTCTCCTTCGGCTTCCTCGTCCTTCTGCGGTCGTCCAGCGGCCCCTCGTGTGTCCACGAATGGCCACGAGAAGCGGGCGGCGAGAAAAAGTGCGCGTCGATTGATCGCGCGACGAGGGCCGCGAGGAGAGCCCGTTGGATTTGCACGCGCCTCGTTGCTTCGAGGACCGCGCCGCCGAATTCCCGCAACGCACTTGACGCGCGAAAGAGTTGTGGAGGAAAAACTATTGAACGGATCGAAAAATAAGTTCAATTACGAAAACGATCAAGCGAAAACGGAGAAAATTGCGGCGTTTTGTTCTTTCGATCCGAATCGCCGCGGTCGGCGCCGCGCGGAGTGCCGATTTTGCGGTGGAGCGGAGGGGAGTTCGACAACAAGGCGGCGGCCCTCGCGCTGTACAGCCGCCGTCCGCTCTTTTGGATTCGACCGCCACCCGCGCGGTTCGCGGTCGATCGATGCGCGAAACGAAATCCAGAAACTCGCGCGCGGTCGCGCATTGCCGCCGGCGAGGAGATCCGGCGAGGGGTTGCGGAGGGCTGGGGGTTGGCGAAAGGTTGGATTTTTACCTTCTTTCTCCCCTTCGCTCCATCGAGCCACCGTCGATCCACTTGCCCCCTCCAACAGGGTTCACAAGTGGGAGCCCAAAACGCGGAATGGAGTTTTTTCTTCCGAATCCACCGCGCGGTCGACCGGCCGGCGAGAAAGCGGGCGGGCGGAACGCACCGAACAGTCGACGGATCGATCGATCCACGCGGAGTCTGTTTGCTCCGCCGCCCGACTGGAAGGGAGCGAGTCGTCGAGCGGCACCAACGCGAATGGAACGAGTTTTTCGCTTCCGATCGGCACGTTCTCCATCCGGACGGTGCGCGATCCCAGCTCGGCGATCAAACAGAACGAACGCGGCGATCGGCGGACAAAAGCAGGCCGTAAAAGTCACCACTCCCGCTTTCGCGTACCTCCTTTCACGCCGACGCACAAAAGAAACAACCGACAAGCGATCGATCGGTGGGATCCACTGGGGGCTGTTTTCGGACGAACAAAAGTGGTGGCAACAACCGGGAACAACGAGGAATAAACGACGAAGAGATCCGCTTTTATACACGCAGTCAATCCTTGCCTCGTGGTCCCTAACGCTTCCCAGCCGGCCGGCTTGCTGTTGGATTGACCTCCGGGCTTCGGCCAGCAAACAACAACGAGCGGCCGGCAAACAAGCCGCAAAGAAGCTGCAAGAAAGCAAGCGCAAATCGATTGCAAACGAACGAACAAGCGGCTACACGATTGCGGGGATCGCGCGGCGGTCGTTCGTTCCGTGCGGGAGACGCGAGTGGAGAGAACGCGCACTTCTTTGCGCTCCGCGCTTTCCTCCCGCTTTCTTCGCCTTCCGATCATCCGCTCGCCGCTCTCCGCGCGCTCCGTACGATCGACGCGATCGATCGGCCGCCTGCTTCACGTACACGCGTGTGGGCTCTCGCGTCTCGCGCGCCTCATCGCCCGACGGCCGGCCGCGCGATCGGCGGCTGCAAACATTCGAGGAAGACGACGAGGTGTTTGCCCTCCGGCCCTCCTTCCCGACCGCCTTCTTCTTCCTCGCCCTCCCGATCGACCGTCCCCTCCGCGCAACCCCCCAAACAACCCGCAGGCCCCGCGCACACTCCGAGCGCCCACAGAGTGCTGTTTTTTGTACGACGAATGGAGGTAGCTGACGCTGACGCTGACGTCAAAACGGAAGAAACGAACAAGAAAACGGGCGCGGAAGCGGGCGGAAAGTCGGCGGATTTGGGTTGAAAGTCCGTCCGCTCGTTCGTTCGTTCGCTCCGCGGCGATTTGGAACGCGGATGAGCGGAAAGAAGTCGCGGCTTTCGGGCAAATCCCCGCCGATCGGCCGGCAGAAACGAGCAAGCGAGCGGCTTCGCAAAAGCCGACCGGCGGATCCGCTCCAGCGATCGATCGATCGATGCGTCATGCCGCCCGCTCGCTCGAAACGATCGGAAGAATCGGAAGCTTTCCGCTCGCCCATCAACAACTGATCGATCGACTGCCGACCGACCGACCGGCGGACTGCCGAGTGACTCCGCCGCCCTTCACCGAGCGTCAAGGACGGCAGCAAGAAGAAAGAAAGGCGGCTGAAAGAACCGCCCGAGCGCTCGCCCGCGAACTCACGAACGAGCCGCGCGGCCGGCCGGCGGCGTTCAGGCGGCCGCCAATTGCGCACTTTTCGTTCGAATCGTTCCGACCGCCCCATCGGAAAGACGGCGGGGCGGGCGAACGATTCGGAAATTTCGAGTCACTCTTTCCGCTCGTCCGCTGACCCCGTTTTCACGTGTGCTGCGCGCAATCGGGCGGTCGGTCGGCAGGCGGGCGGTCGTTCGAATCGATTCGAATTGAAGTCGTGTGCTGGAAAGAAAGAATCGAAGAGTGCTGGGTGAAAGGCGTTTTTGATCAAAAGGAACGAGTGGGGACGGCCCAGGGCGGTCGGAAGAAAGAAGGGAACTTTGGAACGATCTAGACGAAAGAACTCTCGACTGGAAGCACACAAGTGAACAACGGAGCGTCAGAGTGAACAAACGACCTTTTGAAGCTTCGATCGTGAATTCGGCACGTGATCGCCGAGATTTCTGATGCTGACCGCCGCCTCCCGCCGATCGGACGTCCAGCGGCGATTTGATTCGCTTTGCGGCTCGACGATCACGTCCGCCGGCCGCTCGACGTCGCTGGAAGAATCGAGAGCGACGGGCGGCGTTTCGAAAGTGCGCGAGCGAAACCAAAAATCAAACGAGCGGCGGCGAAAGAACGCGCAAACGTGATCATTCGAGCTTCGATTCGGGCGCGCGATCAAAAGATTTCTTGCAAAACAAACACAATCGGGGAGGTGCTTTGAGGATTCGTTGATCGAATATTATTGAACAGCAACAAATAATTGAAAGCAATCGGAAGCGATAGCCTCAAAGAAGAAGACAAGCTTACTCTATTGAGTTCCGCTGAACACTGAAGCGAATACAACTGTCTATGTGTGAACGGCGCCCCTGCATCGCTCCTGATTCAAACCCCAAATCAGTTAGTGCAAAGAGAACAGGGAATTTCTTTCTGCCACCATCCGAAGAACGCCAGCCGCCTTTTATACGAACAGAACAACCGACCGTTCGTCTCGCGCGTGCCGCCCACCGGCCGGCCGTCCAGCCGGCGGGAGCGGCGGGCGACTGCCGAGTGGGGGCGCGTTTTACACCGACCGCCCGTCGGCGCTCGTCCGAAGTCGCCCACGCGCTCCCGAACGCTTCAAAGAGACCTTCGAAAGTGTTCGGCCGTCGTCTGATGGAAACAAACGAGTTTCTCGCCCCCCGAAGCCACTCACTCGTTTGCCCGTTGGTCTCGAAGGTCGGCGGGAGACAAAAGAGCGGTGGAGATCGAGCACTTTCGTCCGTTCCGTGAGAACAAACGGACAGGAAGGTCAGAAGCGAGAGGAAGTGATGCCATTTGACCGACAGAAAGCGGACGAATCAAAGGAGTTTCGTCGAAATGCCACCTCGAAACGAAAAGAGCACCTGCGAATGTCTTTGATCTTTTCGCGGTCTCTTCGTGCTCGTTTTGTGTTCTTCCCATGCACTTTCCGCCAGATTCACGGCTTGTGATCACAGTTGAACACAAATGTACGAGGTGCTGAAAGCGAAGAGCTTGAAAGAAATTCAATTAGGGATTCGACCAGTCAGCCGCTTTCAATCCCTCTTGCTCATCAGCGACAAAATCCGATTAGAAGCAGAGCGAAGAGATCGAAATCTTCGTTCTAAATCGAAGCCAGCGGATGGTCGCGTTTAATCCCGCGGAATCGCCCCGCCAGCCTGCGGACTGCAACGCTCGAATTCCAATCGGGATTTTGCGGTCGAGCCGAAGCGAAACCGCTCGTAAACCAACGTGAGAATTCGAGCGAAAACCGTACTCCTCGTGGATTGTTTGCTCATTGCGCGCAACGATCGAATGGGAGAACGCTCGCAGCGGGAGTGAACGGAGCACCAACGATCGATGGAATCATGGACTTCGATCTTCGTTCCATCCGAAGCAATGGCAAGAAGAAGATCAACGGAATGGACGGAAACAAAGCGGTAATGGACGAACCCCTTCTCGTACGTCACAGAGCAAACCTAAAGGCGGAAGGAGAACAATCGAAGGATAGCGGCGAGTAATCGGATTAACCGAACCAACTTTCGTGTTGTTCCCACCTTCTTTCCTCTCTTGTTCGCTAACCGGTCATTAGCCGGCCATCTACTACGAGGAACAACGGAATGCTCGTCTTCTTTCTAGTTTGGTTGGTCTCCTGGCGATCTGGTGATAACGAGAAGAAGAACACGTGTACACTTGAGTGTTCGTCCTCGGCTCTAATCCCGCAACAACGATCACACCCGCGAGCAAGCTGCTTTCTTTTCCCTGTCCTACAATCCAGCGACTCAACTACGCGCCTTCCCTCTTTCGCTCTTCGTTCCAGTTTGTTCCCGAACTTTGGAAAGAGACGGAGAGGGAGCGAAAGGAATGACCTTCTGCCCTCCACTCACCCACTTCTTTTGCTCGTGATCTCTGCTGCTGCTGCCCACGGAACTTCCCGTAAAGGGGAGCAGTCGACTGCTCAATAAATCCATTAGCGGCTGATTGGCGCCCATTTTGTGGTCAAAGTTTGGAGTCGAGAGCCCGCCGGATTGCGCGGAAGAAGCGGAAGAGGACCGTTTGCTCGAACAAGCGAAAAGTGGGGACTTCAAGTGCACCTTCCATGGATTGAGCAGTTGACTGCAAATCAACGAGAAATCAATTGCTCTCCAGCTTCCTTCGGTCGGCCGTACGGTAGAGAGCGAAACAAGCGGGCAGGAACTCGTTTGACGACGAGCCCACGGATTACTCATCGCTTTAGGGCGCCAATCGTGAACTTGCGGATGGAAGTGGGTCGCGTTCGCCGAATTTCGCTCGGTTTCGCTCGTGCCGCAAGGTCGACGGGGATCGATCGCATGTGGAAAGTTCGGAATGTTTTGGGTGTAAACATCTGTTCCTGTTGCATTGGGTGGAGTGTGCATTTGAAACGCGAGCCGACCGTAGGCGTTTATGAAAGAACTCAATAACGGGATCTCCCTTTCCTCTCGACCGCCAACTAGCAGCCTTGATTTCGATCCCGATCGTCCGTTCGCTCCAAACATGGTCGTTCCAGCTTGCCGCTGCTCGTTCGAAAGCGGCAATAAAGCTGCGCACGGGCGGCGAACACGTCGATCACGTGCCCTCCAACGACCGGGTGGAGATCGCTCGTGTTCCGCCGACCGAATGGGGCGGACGGGTCACGAGATCGCCTTCCCGATCGCTCAATGCGGCCTTCAAAGGTCGTTCGCGAGTGCGCGAAGGCGAACGAGAAGCGGAAGCAAAACGACCGTCTTTCTTCACTTCACGAATCATTTCTTCGGGCTTTGTGTTTGATGGCGGCGAAGGAGAACTTCTTGAGAAAGCCGCCGTCTCGTTTGGTTCGTGCAGGTGGACGAAAAGAAGTGAACTCACGACCGCCAAACGGCTTCTTTTCGTGAAGCAGCAATCGATCGGATGATCCGATGAATTGGGAGCGATGAGCTGAAAGAAGTATGTGAGTGAGCGAACTAAACGAACTCGCACGGAACACAAGAGAACGAAGCACGCGAACGAGTCAACAAGAATGCGCCAAGGAGGAAGCGAATGCGAGTGAATTCGAAGGTTGTTGATGACAAACCAGCGCCTATTTGTAGTCCTTTCATCTGACTGCAGTTGCGGGCGGGCGTTCCGACCACCCACTTCTCTTCCTTTTCGGGAACTAAAAGCATTCCGTTGGCGGGAACGTGACTCGTGCAAACAGTGCGGGTGTTTTCGAGGGACTTCTCTTGATTCGAATCGGTTGGTCAACGGAGAGAACAGACTTCAGACTCCCGCCGTCCATCAATCACGACGGGCCGGCTGCAGCGACGATCTCCCGTTGAACCCGCAGTTGTTTTTGACCCGGACCGGTCGGCCGGTCTGCCGTTCGAACGAGCGGGAGGGAGGGAGGGAGTGGGCGGTCAATCGATTGGGTGACAGCCGAGTGTAAAGCGAGCGATGAGAAGAAGGATGGGGAGTGTAAACTGAAAGAGGGTGACGAAACGAGCGGGCGGTCAGAAGGACGAGCCGCGCCGCCGGCCGTTTCGTACGTGAACTTTCTGCTCCCCTTGTGCCCTTCTTTGCTGTTCGCTTTGAGCACTTCATTTTGCACTTCCGCAAGAACTACCGGCTTATCGGAGCGTTTGATCGATTGGTTGAATAGAGCAAACGAACGAATTCGATGGAAATTCGCACAAAGGTAAGCAGAAGTGGCTTGCAATCGAAAGGGAAGTAAAGAAGAGGAGTTGGAGTAAAAGCAGAGCGGTTGGGAGAAAGCAGAAAGCTGAAGAATCACGTGCACGTGAACGCGTGCAAATTCCCTCGCTTTTGCTCCGCAGAGCGGCAGCAACGAGCGGGCGGGCGGGCGCGGGCGGGTACCTCCGCGCATTCGCCTCCCATTTTCTGCCCACTTCACGTCGAACGAGTGGAGAAAGCGGAGGGTCGATGAACGCCGTCGATAACCGCCCGCTTTCGCCGCGTTTTGCCGTTCGGTGGGTGGAAAACAAACTCATTTGTTTCGAATTTGGTCGTGAACAAGCCGGCGACGTGTTCGTGAAACAACGATCAAAAGAAGGAAAAAATCAAAGCGGCGAAACGACGAACTGGACGGGATTTCCGACTGCTTCCTTTGAGCACACGCTCGTTCGCCCGCTCACGATCAAAAAGCAGAAAAAAGGGCACTTCTCGTCTCTGGAGTGTTCGATTCCACTCGACGATCAAGAGCCTTCTCGTTAAGGAAACAGGAGTCTCGAGGAAGTGGCAGACGATACACGAGCAATCGGACAAACGAACGAGAGGAAGGAAGAAGTCAGTAAAGCGGACCGGTGACCAACAAAAAGCAGTAGCGATCGCTTTTGCCCGCCGATTCCGATTTGCGGTCGATCCGCAGCGAAACGAACGGAGTGCTCGTTTGGGGGATTGATTGGCGGAACAAGAAATCGGTGGATCGAATCCGAAAGCGGAGGGACGCGCGGATGACGTGAATCGTGGAGAACAAGCCGCTTCCACCGGCTTCCATCGGCTTTCAGCGACTTTCGGGGGTGTTTCCACTCGTTTCTCCCGCCCTCCCCCTTTCGTCGACTCCCAACTCGTTCCGCCGCCCGCTCGCCCGCATCCAAGCGACTAATCCCGCCACTCGCTCGCTCGTTTCGGTTGCTGACTGCACGTACTTTTCGTTCGTCGTGCTGCCGCTTGCGGCGTGCGGATTTGCCGAGCGGAAGCGATCGGCCGGCCTGCGAGTCGATCGATCGATTGTACGTTTTCCCTCTACTTGTTGCCGGCCGGCAGGTTGTTTGGTGAGCAAGCGGGTGTGTGACTCAATCGCTCGTTTACAATCCCCGCCAATCCCCTCCGATCCTCTTCGATCTCCACCGATTTCTGTGAGCGGCCGATGCGCACTGCTGCTTCCCGATTGTTACGAGCAGTACGAGGGGCTCTTTTTTGATCGTAGTGGGAGAAATCTCCGCTTCGACCACGTCACTCCGAGCAGCCCAAATGCAAACGGGAAGGAAATGAACTTCCCGATTGCGCGATATGGAAACTGAGATGCGAGTAGCTCCAACAACCATCTGCCCACTCCTCTCCCGATCCAGCAACCGGCGAGAAGCAAAATCCGGGCACTGTACCACCCCCACATCTCCCTCGATCCAATCGATCGAACGACCGCAATCGAACAGGAGTTCATCGAAAGCCGGCGAGCAGCTCCCGACAAACGAACGAACGAGCGGACGATCGAGGAGGTGAACGGAACGCGATGGAGTGGAGAGCGAATTCGAGCGGCCAAAACAAACAAATCGGAAGCTTTTTTTAATCTCCCGCCTTCGATTTGCTTCGTTCCGCCGTTCCCCCAACGAACGAAACGATGACGACGAGGAGCGAGTGAAACGCCCAGCGGAAAGCAGTGGAAAGAAGAAAAGAGGTCAATCGGTGGGCAAATTCCGTTGGATCAGAGCGGAAAGACGGCCGACTAATCCGCCCGTTCGTTCCGCCCACCAACTTGTTTCTAAGCCGCGGGAGTTCTTTCTTACCGCTACAAAATGGAGGATCAAAAGAACAAACTCGAAACGAAACAACAAGGTGATCGCCGAGAAATTACGAACCTTGAAGCAGAACACGCGATAAGGAAAGAACATTTGGAAGGAGATTCGTGTGTGTTCCAACACAATCCCTTTGGAAGTGATTCTTTCGATCAAACAAGCGAGAAGCGGGCAGAGCGAGGAGGTGAGTGGACGGGTGGGTGGTAAGTGATCTCGAGGCGGATAGCCCGTTGAGTAAACAGAAAAGTGCGGGCTGGAGGGTCATTAGGGAAGCGAGCGGGCGGGTGGTGACCGCCGAGCGGGCGAAGCGGGAAATGCGGAAATTCGGAGCAAACTCGTGCAAAAAGCAGCTGTTTACACGAGGGAGCGGCGAATGGTCGTCGATCAACTGTTTCGATCAACTCAACGATCAACACAATTGATGAATTCCGTTGATTTCAACACGTGAACAGAGCGAAGCGACTCACTTGCGCGAAGCGATCAATCGAGAGAGTTTCTAAATCACCTCGATCGAAGCGAAGAGAAAGCGGTAGGTTGAACGCTGGAATCGCGCGGTCCTCTCCCGCCAGCGACCAGCGGACGAATCCCCAGGGAAATGCGATCGCTGCTGCTGGCTGCGGGACGGAAATAAACGAACGAAACGAATGAGGGGAACCGGAACGAAGCGAGGCGACTGGGGAGTTTCGATGGCCGACGGGCGGCGAACCAAACGGCCGGAAACCCGTTCGAAACCGCCGGCTTCTTTCGGCCGGCCGTCCGAGTGGTCACTTCGGCGGTGGAGAACGCCGAGGAGTGCGGGAATCTTCTTCACGCACCTCCGCTCCGTCCAGCCGGCCGGCTTCTTTTCGTTCCGCTTCTCCTCCGTTTTGCCCGCCGGTCGGTCGCTTCGGAGCGGTCGGATGCGAGCGGGATTTTCCGCGCGGATCGACTTTGCACACGAGAAGCCGGCGGCGGGGAGGCGGAGGGAGTGGAGGAGAGTCCAGCGAGGAGAACTCTTCAGCCACCACTCTTCTCCGTCTTCCTTCGATTCCCGCACCAATCGAGCGACCGCCCGTCCGCCCGACTGGTCCTCTTGAAGACGCGCGCGCGCGCGTCCGGCCGGCCGGCCAGCCGGTTGTTCCCAAAATACAAACAGCAGCCGCCCCTCCTCCTCCGAACTGCTTGAAGATCGTCGTCGTCGGTCGTCGTCGGCGGACACTCAAGAATCCTCCCGCCCGCCCGCTTCTCCCCGCCGCCCGGTCGTTCGTTCGGGGGATTCCGCGAGTGTTCGGCGGGCGGGCGGGCGGAAGGGTTTGCATTTCACTCGACGCGCACCGATCGGATCGGAAGCCGCTCGAGAGTCCGCGAACATCCGATCGATTCCGCGGCTTGTTTCCTCGCCGGGGATCGAGTGGATCGACGGAACAAGTGGAAGGCGATGTGTGCGAGGGGAAATTCTCATGGATTTATGCTCTGCTTTGTTGGCGGTGTGTTCTTTTGGCAGATTACTTGACTGTGAATATCATAGGCTGCAGAACAAATCGATTCAAAGAGCACGAAAAAGGCAGGAAGATTACAGGCAGAATTGCCGCTGCTTCCATCCAGCTGCCGCCCGTTCGTCCGCAGTCGAAGGAATCACCACGTCGGAGATCTTCCGCTCAAATTGCACCGGAATGCAATCGAAATCCAACACGGAGGTCTGGCCGGAACCTCGGCGTCCCCTCGCGGAATCTTCTCTTTGACGATCGGGCATGATCGCTTGCAACGGCGGTTGGAAAGCAGAAGAAACCTGAAAATCGAGGAAAATAGCAAACAATTTTGAGAAACACAAGCAAGGATCAATTCTTCCACTGAAATAAATGAACAGCTTCCAACAGGTTGTTGCAATCGTCGTGTTCTTGCAGTCCAGCTCTAATTCATCGCTCTGGAGATCTCCGAGTGCCGAACATCCGCAAGAAGCCGGCAGAAAGCGGGCATCGCCGAAAATTTGCGTTCGAATTGGCGCCACGCGGGCGGCAGTCGGAGGGCGACTCGCCGCCGCCTTCCGTCGGTTGGCGCCGCTCGCCGTCCGCTCGCTCTCGTCCGTTCCGCCGACCGACCGACCGGCCGGCCGGCAAGTGGGTGGGTGGACGCGCAGCTCACGAATTCGTGCCGTTCGATCGAAATTTCGTTCCAATTCGATCCCCACGGCTCGCCGAAGATTTTCGCTCGAATTTTCCGTCGATTTCCACCGATTCTCCCCGAGATTCCTCGAAATTCCGCAGAAATCTCAGCAGTTTCGTTTCGCAAGCGATGACGACACTCCGGTCGGCTTTTTTTCGGTCGAAATTTTTGCAAACGCGACCCAAGTGCGGCGTTCCGTTGCGAACTGACGGGAAGCCGATGCAGACCGAAGAAAGGTGCAATTTCACCGTGATTTCGATGTGATCTCGAATTTTCCTCGCGATCCATCGAGTTCGGGCGTTTAATCGACGCCCGTCTCCTTGCAGCTCGTCCGCTTCGTCCTTTTCCGCCCCCTCCGTTGGTGCTCATCCCATCGGCCGGTTGTTCAGAATGGCGGTGAGTTTCCTCGCGAATTCGCTCAAATCTTACCGAAATTCCCTCGATTTCCTTTGAGTTCTCTGCCGAACCAATCGATCGATCGATCGACCGAATACTACCCAACTATTGTCCGCTCTCGTTCCAGTATCAGGGGTACAACTTTCCCGGCGGCTTCGGCGGCTACGGAGCGCCCGCGTTGGGCGGCATGGCGGGCGCGCAGGCGGGCGACTTCGAGAACTCGGGCGCCTACAACGCGCGCTACCACTTCGCCGCCGCCCAGAACGCCGGCTTCCAGTTCGGCGCCGACGACACGCAGCCGCGCATCCTGTGAGTCTCCCCTCCATCCTTCCTTCTTATTCCCTCCATCGGATTGCAGGTACGTGGGCAACCTGGACGCGAGCATCACGGAGGAGTTCATCAACACGCTCTTCGGGCAGATCGGGCGCATCATCAAGACGAAAGTGATCTTCGATGTAAGTCCGCCGCTCTTCTCTCTCGCGTTCTCCCCAGTTGGGTCGTTCCTCCTCGCAAAACCCGCTCCGCTTTCGGTCGTCCACCACCCGTCCCACTTGCAGCCCGAAACGTCGAGCTTTGGTGAGGGGCAGACGATTTTCTTTCTTCGTTTTCGTTCGAGCACTCGTGTCTAATCGATCGAAGATTGTTGTCGTTCTTTGAAGACCCACCGGCGCCACGTGGACCGCCGAGCCGCACGCGGCGGTCGTCTCGGGAGTGCGCCGGACCGCCCGCCCGCCTTCTTCTCCATCCATCCACCTTCTTCTAACCTCTGCTGCTGCTCTGCCGCTGTAGTAATCGAGTGGTGGAGAAGAGCGATGCCTAAGTATTTTCTTCTTTGATTAACTTCCGTTTCGTTCGTTCACTTCTTTCGGGGTCCCGCCGCCGTCCGGAAAACACGGGGGTTGTTCTCGGCAAGGCCGACGGTCGGAAATCACGCGCACGTTTCGCTCCCTCCCTTTCTCTCGTTCCTCGGGGATCGGCCGTCTTCTTCTTTCCGTTGGGTTGAAAGCTGTGGTTAATTCCGTCGATTGCAGACCGGCAGCGATCCGTACGCGTTCGTCGAGTTCGCCGACCACATGAGCGCCTCCCAAGCGCTGCAGGCGATGAACAAACGCATGCTGCTGGACAAGGAGATGAAGGTCAACTGGGCCACGCAGCCGGGAAGCCAGCAGAAGGTGGACACCAGCCGTGAGTTCCCCCTTCTTCCTTCTATTTGATTCTCCGCTCGATTGCAGGCCACTTCCACGTGTTCGTGGGCGACCTGTCGCCCGAGGTGGACAACAAAACGCTCAAGGAGGCGTTCGTGCCGTTCGGCGAGGTCTCGTAAGTCCCCTCCTCGTTCTTTCATCCGACTTCTCCCCTCCGTTGCAGCGAGGCAAAGGTCATCCGCGACCCGGCCACTCAGAAATCCAAGGGCTACGGGTTCATTTCGTACCCGAAGCGGGAGGAGGCGGAGCGCGCCATCGACCAGATGAACGGCCAGTGGCTCGGCCGGCGCACCATCCGCACCAACTGGGCCACGCGCAAGCCCGCCGGCGGCGACGGCGGCGATCATCGCGGCTCCACGAGCAGCGGCGGCGGCTACGGCGAGCGGCATCACGGACGCCAATCGCTGGAGGAGATCATGGCCCAAACGTCGCCGGACAACACCTGCGTGTACGTGGGCAACGTCGCGTCGAACGCCACCGACGAGGACGTGCGCGCCATCTTCACGCGCTTCGGCCACGTGCAGGACATCCGCCACTTCAAGGTCCAGGGCTACTCCTTCGTCCGCTTCGACTCCAAGGAGAACGCCGCGCGCGCCATCTTCGAGATGAACGGCGCCGAGCTCATGAATCAGGCCATCCGCTGCTCGTGGGGCAAATCGGACGTGAGTTCTCCTTCCGCTTCCATTTTCTTCATTTCCTCCGGCTTTCAGAACCGCTCGTCGTCGGCGGCCACGGACGCGAACGCGCAGCAGATGTTCGGCGGTGCGGGCGGCTACCCGGCCGGCTTCCCGGGCGGCGCCAACCCGCAGCAGCAGCAGCAGTTCTGGCAGTACTACCAGCACTACTACCAGAACCCGGTACGTTCCCGTGAACTGCTCACCTTCCATTCACCTGCTCGTCGTTTAGGCCGTCCAGCAGCAGTGGGGGCAGTACTGGAGCCAGCAGCCCGGCGGCCAGGGACCTCCGCCGCCCTCCACCCAATCCCAGCCGCAGCACTGAAGCGCTCAACCGATGGACTCCTAAATTATCGACCCCTCCGTTCGTCCCTCCAGTTCTTCGTTGAGTCCGCCTCGTTTGCCTTCGATTTCTGCAGCCTTCCACCCTCCACCACCTTCTAATCGCCTTCCTTCGACCCGCACTTAATTTTGCCCGCCTTTTCCCTCCGTTCAGTTGTTCCAGTTTCCTTCGTTAAGTAGGTACTTTTCTTTGCACTCCTTCTTCGTCAGTTCCAAGTGTTCCCTTCCGTTTTCCACCTTCTTTTCGTCCCCCGACTGCTCCGTGTTGCCTTCATCGTTGCGATCGATTGGGTTCAAGGGGTCTTCTTTCTTCCACCCCTCCAATCATCCTCCTTGTTTCTTTTGTTTGATTCAATCCACCGCCAACCTTCAATTTCTTCCCTCTTCTCCTTCCCGTTCGGCTCCAGCTCGAGCGAGAGCGCCCCCCTTCGGCCGGATTCTTCCGGAAGCCAACTGTTGATTTGTTTCCCCTTCCTTTTCCTTCGTGCAGTCGCGGATAAACAACGTTATTTATCGTCGTGATGGATGAGTGGAACGATTGGAAGACGGTCGACAGCCGGAGGACCTCGTACTTTTGCTCCGTCGATTAATTTCCGTCAAATTTCGTTGAATTCAGGCCTCCGCTCGTGTCGCTGCAATGTCCGACGCCTACTCGCGTTCGTCCTACTCGTCGAGCGAGAACGGCGAGCGGCCGCTGATCGTGGACGACGACGAGTTCGAGGAGTTCCCGCGCGCCGACCCCGCCTTCCAGCAGCGGCGGCGGCGCAACGGCGACGCGCAGGCGGACGTTCGTTTCTCCCTCGCCGCCTTCCTTCGATTCATCCCCCTCGTTCAGCTGTGGCAGTCGAATTGGGACGACGAGATGGACGGCAACAACGCGTTCGTCGCGGAAATCAAGGCGGCGCTCCAGCCGTCGGCCTGATCCTTCTGTTTGGCTGCACACTTCTCGCATTTCTTTCATCGATTGGCTGTTTGATTGGTTCGAATAAAGAAGACTGTCTCTTGTTGCTCGCTGGCTCGTGGATCGAAGAAGAAATTTATTCAATCGAATCGAATGGTACACGGATGCGATGGAACAATAAGGAGAAGGCTGCAGGCACTACAAAGCGTTCAGAAGACTCGTTTCCGGGTTGCGCGAATCGAAAAGCACTACGAATACACGTAAATCGAAGTGAATAGAAGGCAGAGGACGTAGAGGATGGGGAGAGACTGGTGGGAAGAGGGAGAAGTGCACGTGTTGTCGTCCCCGAAAGGACGAGATTGCGGACCGGTGGAGAGGAGGACGAGTGAGGGAGAAGGGAGGAGTGGCCGGCGGACTCAACAACACTTCCGCCCGCTGCTCGGCGGCCGCTCCTCCTCGTCGGCGATCCGCAGCTGCCGCCGGGAGCCCTGGCGGCGGAGCGACGGCTGGCGTTGGAGTCGCGCGTCCAGTTGGGCGGCGTGGTTCTTCAGCATGACTGAAAGTAGATGAATGAACGAGAATGAAGTGATTGTAGAGGAGGGATTGGAAAGGGTGGTTGAAAAGACGGTGATGAACGCGGAGCTCGATTGGAGTCTTCCTAACAGTTGAACTCAAAACTCGTCCCCTTTCATCCGGTGTACTCGCAGCGCTCCACTCCCGTTCCTCCCAACAACCTTCCCGCTGCTCCCCACTTCCAATCGAACAACCGAGGACTCACTTCTGGTCAGGTCCTCGAAGACTTTCGTGACTCCAACGTTCTCTTTGGCGGAGCACTCGGCGAAGGCGGCGTCAACGGAGCGGGCGTAGCTGAAATCCCCGTCGTTCATTCGATGCAACAGGGAGAACGCACTTTTCGGCCTCGTCCCGCGGAACGTTCCGTTTCCGCTCCAAATCGAGCTTGTTGGCGACGATGAAGAGCGAGCAGGAGTCGCCGAGCATCCGCTTCAGCTCGGTGACCCAATTGCGGACTCGTTGGAACGAATGGGCGTCCGTCAGGTCGTAGATCAACAGCGCGCCGTTCGAGCCGCGACTGAAAGCGGGGGACGTGAGTGAAGTTTGAGAAATCTAGGGGGCTCTAATCGATTGCATGAGGATTCAAGCGAATACGAGCGGATTCAATTAAATCCGAGTGTAAAGCAAGAGAATCTACTCGAAATCAAGTGGAAACTCACTAATAAATCGGCCCCAACGAGTGAAATTTCTCCTGTCCGGCCGTGTCCCTGCAATTCGAGCGAATCGACGGACAATCGAGGCGGGAACGAACCAAATGCTCAACTCGATTTCGTGCCCGTCCACTTGGAGCTTCTTGGCCGCAAATGCCGCCTGAAATCCATTCGGCCATGAGGACACAAGGGCGATGGACGCACTTGAATGGTGGACTCGCGATTCTCCACGAATTTGTCCTCCACGTAGCGCATCAGCAGCGACGACTTGCCCACCGCGCCCTCGCCCAACAGAACGATCTTGAAGGCGGTGGCCGACGAGCTCGCAGACATTCCTGATGGTCGAAAGAAATGCACGAGAATGCGAGGATTGTTGCGGTAGGGGGAGACGAGAAACTCGTGAATTTCAAACGATAGACCGGCGAAAAGAAACGAGTTTATTCGCTGGAGTCGAAGTGATGCGAAGAGGCAACAGAATAAATTAGAAACAACCATTGAACGAACGAACGAACGTGAAGATCAACAGCCATCGAAAGGAAGAACACTCAACAGTCGGCAGTCAAAAGAACGGATCGATCGGACGGAGATCACAACTCGCCGCACTGCTCGATGACGATCGGCATCTTCGGCTTGCCGTTCTGCCCGGTGGGCACGTTCTCGATCTTCCGCACGGTCAGAAGACCGTCCAGCACGCGGCCTGAACGAACGGAAGGGATGAAAGGGCAGAAGAAAGGAGAACGAACCGAAGACCACGTGCTTCCCGTCCAGGAACTCGCACTTGGCGCACGTCACGAAGAACTGGCAGCCGTTCGTGTCGGGGCCGGCGTTCGCCTGCAAACGAGCAAGATTGATGGACGGAGGAATGCGGAAACAAACCATCGAGAGGATCCCGGCGTCGATGTGCTTCAGTTGGAAATTTTCGTCTAAAATGCGACGAGTGGGTAGACGAAAGAAAGCGGCGTACTGACCGGCGAACTTCGGCCCGTAGATGCTCGTCATGCCCGTTCCGTCGGCCTGCAAGAGGAACTGAGGTGCAGGGCGGGAAGAAGGAAGTGAGGAGGGGTTATTGGGGAGAGATTTCGAAAGAAAATAGAGTTTGCGGTCGACGCCGAAAGTCTGGGCAAAATTCTGTGCAGAGAGGAATTCGAGGGCATTCGAAGCAGCTCCAGCAGCTTTTTCTGCTCCTACAGCTCGTGCGGCAAGAGCGCCTGCTTATCGCGGACTCGAAAAAAGCAAACAGGAGCGAAAACTCGAATTAAACGTGAAATTCGAAAGAAATCCCATTGGGTGACCCGGAGGGTTCAACTGTTCGAAACTCACGTTCACAAAATCGCCTCCCTGGATCATGAAGTCCTGCAATCGGCGAGAATAAAATAAGCAAGGGATAGAAGGAACGTGCTTTGATTATCCGATGAAATTGGGCGTTCTTGTAGCCGATGGGGACGCCGTCCTTCTTCATCTCGCCGGTGCAGAACTGCCGAAAGTTCTCGGCCGTTCGAGGCGTCACGTCGGCGAACAGCTCGATCACGATCCGCCCGATGGGGGCGCCGCCTAAACGAAGGAAATCGAGAGGAGTTCGAAGGAAAGCGGGGGACGAACCGGCGGCCATCTGGAGAAAGACGATCGGATTGTCCGGGTGCTGGAGCTTCTCGGCCAGTCGCTCGTATTCGCTCATTTCTCTCGGTTGAAACGACGGAACGGATCGAGAAAGAAGTGGAAGCGAAGTGTTGATCGAACGGAGCAGGAAATTGGCTGAAATCAAGCGACCACCCGCTCGCTCGGCTTCGCGTGTCGTGTGTGACTTGTTTGCGTCAAGTGTTCCGTTGTCCTGTTTGTCGCTGCGGCATGGACTCGTTATGGGTAGTTCGTTCGGAGTTGTTGACCGAAACGGACCAGAAGTGAGCTGTTTGCCTTAAACTTGCAGAGATTCTGTTTTGCACAACCGTTCTTCAAGCCGCAATTTCGATTTGGCGATTGAAATCACGCCCCTCCTCCACTCTACCCTCCACAAATCTGTTTCAAAACGAGAAAATTCACCACCTCTCTGTTTATGAGCAACAAGACGACGGAAGCTGGATCCGAGGCTGCGAATTGATGGCGGTCGCCGTCTCCGCCGCCGAGACGTCCGCCGGCGACCAGCGGGGCGTGAGGACGGCGCGGTAGATGGCGGCGGTGATCACCGCGTCCGTCCCGAACGCCAAATTCATCCACGGGCCCCACTGCTGCGCGATCAGCAGCCACTGGAAGACGAACCAGAGGAAGACGGGCAGGAAGTTGAGGAAGAACTCCGTTGCGACGGCCGTGATAGCCACGACGTTCGCCCGAAAGAAATCGAAGGAAGGCGGGAGAAAGCGAGGCGCACTCACCTGCCGAAAGTCCCGCCGTTGCCCCGCCGCCTGATCGCTGTGCTTTCGGAGTTTCGCGTAGAAGACGGCGGCCAGCACGACGTTCAGCAAGCCGGGCACCATTTTGGGCACGACGGCGAACAGGCCGCTGTTGCCCGCGGCCAGACAGCGCATCGAGTTGCAGGCTGCAAGTGGGTGATGTTGTGAGCAAGAAAGCGATCAACTGCTGGAGGAAGAGCGGGGGCCAACGCGACGGCGAGCGAACAGAAACCACTTGTTTCTCTCGAGGAACCGGAGTTGTGTGGAGAAGTTAGAACAATGAACTAAGTTTTGATTTGAGTTCTTCCTCAATTCTCCACCGGCAACTCGGCAACTCGGCAACCCAAAGTGATTGACGTCGAAGTCCCCTCAATCAAAAGCAAGAAGCGGTCACTTGCCCGTCGACTGGGGAATCGGAAGGTAGAGGGCGGGCATTCCGACGAGAACGACGAGCTCCATCCCGCCGGTCGCGACGAGGGTGAAGGCCACGAATCGCCGTCTCTTCTGCTGGTGCTGAACGGGACGCGCGAGGACGAGCGTTCGGTCCAACAGCAAACACGTGACCGAAACGGAGAGCATCGAGGCGAACGCGAGGAACGCGATCGTCAGCCAAAACATCCACGGACCCGAGTGCTCTCCAAGCAGTTGGATGAGTGAGTGCTCAAAGGAATGCTGGACAAACCTTCGGCCTGGCTCACGCCCAGCATGTAAACGGTGGTCGCCACTCCCGACCCGCAAGTGGCGATCCAGCAGAGAATGTTGAAGAGCAGCGTGAACGAAAGCTGTTTGCGGAGCGGCGAGCTTTGAATCCGGAGAAACAGGTGAGTTTGCAAGCAGAAGCCGAGGAAATATGAGGCGATCAGGTAAACATATTGAAAAAGAATCCAGTCGGACACAGTCATCTCCTTTGCTTACGAGATTTTGAGGTCGACGAAGAGAAGAGGTGAATTCGGAGGAAGCTCGGCGTGGTGGTGAGACGGACAGGTTCACCTTTCATTTGTAGGCGGCTACAATCCCGCATTCCTTCCTTCACTGTCTCCTTTCGAGTCATTTCTCTTCGTACACAGACGCTCGGTGAGGTCGGCGGGGTCGACACTAGTCGATTTGAACGCTGGTTTGTACCCGGCGACAACAAGCCGCTTAATCGTGTTCGTTTCCGCACGCGATGGCGCATGGTTTGCGAAAGAAGTCTTTATGCAAATTCTTGGGAGTATAAAAGCCGGCCGAACGAGTGGTCGGCAGTTTCGCGTGCCGGCTCTCCTTCCTCGCTCTCTCTCGACTGATCCCGATGGCGCGGACGATGAATGTGTCGCGGAAGCGCCGTCCGCGCGACGCCCTCGGCCGCTTCGTGGACGTCTTCGAGCCGGCGCAGAACTTCCGCTCGCCCTCGCCTCGCAAGGGCGCCTCTCGCCAGTCGGGCCGCCCGAAGCGCCGCTCCGAAGGCGCCGACGACCGCCGCCGCTCCCGCTCAACCGGCACCAACAACGGTGAGTGCCCTCCACCTCCTTCCACTCTCACCCCCGCTTTCAGGCGTCCGCCACTTCCCCCACGGACACGCCTCCTTCGAGGTGAGGTGGAGATCGACGGCCGTCCGCAGCGTCTCCAGCACGAGCTCCACGTGCGCCCGGCCGGCGGCAGCGGCGGCAGCGGGCAGCAGTCCTGAACGACCGCTCATTCCTCCTCTTGTCCTGTGAACCGAATGAACTCATCTCAAATCCACTCCTCTCAGTCCATCGCTCGGATGACTGCTTGCTGGAAAAGAAACAAACAACAGTGGTTGATTGCTCGTTCTTATTCTCACTTGATTACATCACTGCCGTCTTTGGTTGGTCTGGAGTTCGAGTTGCTCGAAGAAGGCGGCCGTTTGATGATCGGCGCAATGAAAAACCGAGCGGTAATTGATCGTAAACGCGGTTAATGGAGTCTACTCGTCCATTTTGTTGCCATCGGCGTGTGATAAGCCGAGAAGCGAGAGCGAAAAGAAACATTCGAGCGGGCGGACGGGCGAGCGGGATCGCCGACCTCCGAGTTCCCGCTCGTTCCGCTCGTCACGCAGATTTTATTGCTTTTCGGGGCGCTTTTTTGTTGTTTGCTGGCTGGCCGGCTTCAAGGCACGTGAAGGAGCGGAAGGGCGGGAGAAGCGGGGGGTTTCGTTGGGTTGAATGTTGCATTTTGGCCGCTGCTTTTGTTTCTTCGGTTTATTAAATAAATTGAGCCATTAGTTTGCAGCTGGGAGCTTCTGATTCTTGAGTACACGAATTGCTACGAAAGATGCCCGTCTCGCCGGCCGACCTGGAGCGGAAGCGACGGAAACTCCCGTTCAACCTTGTCTACCACTACCCCTCCATTTGGGAGCGGATTTCCATCGATGTTTACGTTCGTCCACTTCTTCTTTCTCCAATCAAGCGATCGATGTTGTTCAGAACTTCGTGTTCGACCGGCTGTGGCCGGTGAAGCCGTGGGTCTTCGGCTCGTTGAGCGCCGCGTCGGCGGCCGTCTTCCTCCGAAATCCCGCGTGGATTCCCGAAGGTCTTCGCGCAAAATCCACGAACTACGCGACGAACTCGCTTCTGCTGGGCGTCGGCTGTGCGGCGGTGTCGGTGGTCGTCGTCCGGCTGTTCCTCCGCCTCTTCTACTTCCGCTACAAGCGGTTTCTCTTCGAGGACCCGAAACGCCCGTCGGCGGCCACTCGCTTGTGGCAGCTCACGTTCGTCCTGCTGAAGCGATTCGCGCCGCCCCGACTGCGGAGTTGCGACGCGCTGCTCCCCGCACTGCCCGTCCCCGCTCTCCGCAAGACGATCGAGCGCTATTTGGAGTCGATGGAGCCGTTGATGTCTGAGGTACGTGGGGATTAGGCGAGTAGCGAGTTCAATTGATGCGTCGACTTCATTAGAAATTGTTGCTCGAGTAGAACTGATGGCTGAAGTGTTTACTGCTGCCTTCGATGCAAACAGCAAGATTTCGATCGCGATCAGTCGCTTTCGTTTGGTCACTTCGAATACGAGGGCTGCAAACTCATCTCTTACCCAGAGGTTTTAGGAAGAGTTCGCCGCTCTGAAAGCGATGACCGACGAGTTCCTCCGCTCCGAAGGCCCCAAACTGCAGTGGCGGACGTGGTTGTACTCGTGGACCGCCCGGAACTACGTGACGCCTATTTGGGAGCTCGGCTATTTGTACCGCCGAGAGCCGCTGATCGTCCACTCGTCCATCTGCTGTGTGGATTGCCTGGGAACGCCGCCGTGCAGTCAGCCGAGGTTCGTGGAAGCGCTAAAGGATTGAAAGAAGGACATTCCGTAGGAGAGGCGCCCAAATGGTCTACGGGACGGCGTTGAACATGCTGAGCTTCGCGGACCGCAGCCAACGCCCGCTGGCCGACGGCCTGCTCTTCTCCGGCCATTACAACCGACTTTACGCCACCGCCCGGGTGCCGGGCCGCGAGCGGGACCACTGGGAGTCGGTGGGCGAACGCACGCGCCACTTCGTGTGTTTGGCGGGCGGCTGCTTCTTCAAGGTCGACCTCTTCGATCCGCGCACGAATCGTCTTCGTTCCGTCGAGGAGTTGGACGCGTACGCGTTTCGCTACGGAGTTCTCCGATTACTCGCTGCTTGCAGAATCCTCACGGAAGTCCTGAAGCGAAACGAGCGGCCGGCCGAAGCGGAGCGGCGGCTCTGCGCGTTGACGCAAGACCGCCGCGACGGCTGGGCGGCCAACCGGGAGCGCTTCTTCCTGGCGAACGAAACGAACCGCCGCTTCCTCCGGACGATGGAGACCGCGATGATCTTCTTGATTCTGGACGAGGCCGAGGACTACGGCTACAAGGCGGTGGGTTCTCCAGTGTATTTGCTTGAAATGGGCGGTAGACAGGGATTTGATTGTCTGCTGGTTGCTCCCTTGTTGAACGGAAGACGCGAGTGAAAGTAGAGCCAATGGTTTTTTGATTGTTGGGTTGTGAGTGAAGGGTCGCTTTCCTCTATTTGCCTGCCGATCGGCTGCCTTTTTTGTCCTCCAAGTGCTCGCTTCTCCACTCACAACAACCCGATTTCACCCAAAGAAACCCTCCATTCACATCCCCACTTGCAGGGCAACTACGACCAACTCTCGAACTTCATCGGCAACATGCTCACCGGCAACGGCGCCAATCGGTGGGCACTCCAGTGAATGGAAGGAAGAGAGCGTCTTGTTGCAGCTGGACGGACAAACCGATCAACTTCATCATCGGAAAAAACGGCCGGGCGGGCGCCTGCTCGGAGCACTCGGTGGCCGACGGACCCGAATATTTCCACATCACGGAGAACAAGTTCTTTGCCGACCTGTTCATCGGGTTCGTTCTTGCTTACTAGTGGCGGGGGATGAAATGCGTTCAAATCAAAACAAATGCAAGCAATAGGCGAATTTTGAAAGCAAATGTGAGAACATGCTTTGAATTGAGTTGCTCCGATCCTTCGACCATTGAACACTTCTTTTGTACCTACGGACCACCTGTTTCGTTCGCTTGCAGCTTCCCGAAAGAAGTGGTGGACGTGGAGAAGCTCGAGAACTTCGAACTGCCGCCCGACTTGCCGCCGGCCGAGCGGATGGCGATCGAGGTGGTCGACGGCGTCTGTTCTTCCTTCTTTTCGATTGCAAATGACTGTGGAATTGCAGATGCCGGCGGAGATTGACCGTTGCTACGCGGAAGCCAGCCAATTGATCGCCAACGTCGACATGGCCTCAATGGTGAGCGGCTGAGTGAAAGCAGACCGTTTTTTGCTCTTTGCCAATGAGAAGCATTTGTCTGATGGTCGTTCGATTGGCTTCTGCTCGCTCTTTTCGTTCCTTCCTGCTACTCAACGAAATCGCCCGCATTTCTGCCCTCAATCTCCCGCTTGCAGATGTTCGACGAGTGGGGCAAAGGTCGAATCAAGACGGCCAGCTGCGGCCCGGACGCCTTCTTTCAAATGGCCATCCAACTTGCGTACTTCAAGGTCCTCCTGCCATATCTTTTCCTCACTATCCGCTGTTTGCAGGACCAAGGGAAGTTCACGCTCACGTACGAGGCGGCGTCGACTCGCTTCTTCGACCACTCGCGCACCGAAACGATGCGCTCGGTGTCGCGCGACTCGTGCGCTTTCGTGCGGGCGATGCTGAGCGAACCGCGCGACCGGCAGCTTTGCATTCGGCTGCTGCAGGCCGCCTGCGCGTCCCATCAACACCGCACGCGACTCGCGATGACCGGCGAGGGGATCGACCGCCATCTGTTCGTCCTGTACGTGATGTCCAAGCGGGCGGGCGTGGAGAGCGCCTTCCTCGAGCACTACATTCAGCAGCGATGGGTTCTTTCGACCACTCAGGTTAGTCCAGCAATACATTTCTGCGATGTCCCTTAAGATCGGCTACGTAACGGACCTGCTGGACGAAACGCCCGCCACCCCCGAGCAGTGCTGGCTGGGCGGCAGCTTCGGCGCCGTGACGGAGGACGGCTACGGCGTTGCGTACCGCTTCGTCGGCCAACACGCGATGATTTGGCACGTGACTTCCTACCATTCGGCCGAGAACACGAGTTCCCGTCGACTGCGGGGGTTGATTGAGGAGTCGCTCCGGGAAATGATTGGGTTGTTCGACGAGGAGCAGTAGTCGGTAGCTGTTGTTGTTCCGCTCGTTGTAGCGTGAGTGGTGGACGACAAATGGATTCGTGGAAGTTCCACGAGACTCTTGCATTTTCTCACACTCATTCAATCACTTCCTCCTTCCGCTTTTGTTGTTTCGTTTTACACGCTCACTTCCGCACTCACTCGCTCGCGCTAACTCACGTTAATCGAATCATCGGCCGGCCGGCCGGCCGCCCGCTCGGTCGTCATCGTCGTCAATTAGCGGACAGTTTTGAGGTTCTTCCGCCTATTTAAATGTTTTCGTTCCTTCTTTTCTTTCCTTCTTTCTCGTGTGCGACCAATAAATTCTTTTGTCCATTCTTCTTGCGGAATGCCCGCTCTTCACGTGATCACGAACCTCGGGGACGATCGCGTGAGCGACGAGCTCATCCGCCGGCTCTCCCGTTTGACCGCCGAGTTGACCAATCGGATCGAAGAAGTGCGCTCTCGTCGGTTGAACAACGAGTGATCTCTTCCGCTTGCAGGTGATCGAAGTGATCGTCCAACCGAACCAACGACTCGCATTCCACGGCACCCTCGCACCCGCCGCCTTTGTGACGCTCGTGAACGTGACGAAGTGGACGGAGGAGCGGGCGCGCCGGGCGGCCGAACGGCTGACCGCGCTGCTCGTCGCGGAGTTGGGGTTGAAGGCGGAACGGTTCGTCCCCACCTTCATTCTCCTTTCTACTCACTCGTTCAGAATCTTCATTGTGTTCGACGAAAAGACGCCGACCACCGTTGCTCGTGGCGATCGGCTGGTGAAGGACCTGCGGGCGGATTGGAGTGCAAAGGGGAAGTTGTGAGCGAAGGTCGTCTCTTGACCTCTCGTTCGCCTTCTGCTCGTTCTTTCGGCTTTTGTGCAAGCGGTCAAGGTGGAATAAACGAACCGTGATGAGAGGAGTTGATGGAAACCGTTAAGCGGCGGACTTCCGCTCGTTTTCCGTGCGGGAAGATCGGATTCCTTCGTGTTGACGGGAATGAGTGAACACTGCAGGTGAAACAAGAGTTTATTTTAATGAGCAAGCAAAGCAGCGAACTACCGCTCGTTTTTCATGCGGGAAACTAAGTTCCTTTTGTGAAGAGGTCAACGAGACGGGGAGTTTGAACAAGCGTTTTATTTAAACAAGCACCGCACAATCGAGCTCGAAAGAAAGTACGTTTGAAGAAAGAAAGAAGATGGTTCACTTCTCGATCCCAATCACCGTTTGATTTGTTCACTCCGGCCGCTCCTCCCGCGAGGTGTCCGCAAGGCCGCGAGCGAGGCGGGCGGCCGTCGACGGCGGCTCGCGGGTGAACCGGAAGTCGCGAGTGCGCGCGGAGCTCGCTTGAACGGTCGAGCGGGCGGTCGAGCGAACAGACGAGCGATCAGCACCTAAACGGAAGGATGGAAAGAAGAGACAAATGGTGGGAACTCACGCCTTCCCGTCCGCTCCTCGGCCATCTCCTCATTGGTGAGTTCGTAGAAGAGCGTAACGTAGCCTGAAACCAGTGGATTGACCGCCTCCACTTCCCGTCAAACAAACCCTCCGCCTCGCCGTCGTTCCAAACAACGTCTGAGAGAAAGAAGGAAGGGCAGAAAGGGGAGGTTTCCACTCACTGCCCGAAGCGTCCGTTTTGAGCGGAACTCGACGGACGAGCGGGAGGGAGGCCACCTGCGGAGCCGCTTCTTTGTGGCCGCCGCTCGTCTTCTCCCGAGCCGCCGGCTGCAGGCGGGAGCAGACGGCGGCCTCCGCGGACTTCCGGTTCGCTTGCTTTGGGCGGCCCATGCTGCGAGTGGTTGGATTCGCGAGCTGGAAGCAAGGGATCAACGGGAAGCAGCGGAGGGATGGAGCGGAACAACGGGGAGTTAAGGAAAGAAAGGAGTGGAGAAAAGGACGTCGTTTGGAGTCCAAAACAACGCGCCCGATCGGCCGCCAAGTCGCCGGCGATACTCGAGAGAGAGCGAGCGGCCTGGTCGGGAGCAAACGGCGGCAACGACGGCGCCGCGTGGATGGACGGATGGGCGGACGAAGAGGTGTAATGATCGCGTCCAAACAGCCGGAGCGGTCGGGAGTCGCGTTCTCCGCACGTGTTCCACGAGCGACAAGGACGGCCTCTCGATTCAACGACGAAACAAAGAAGCCGCCGCCCTCATCAAGCCCCCGCTCATTCCTTTGCCTTTCGCACTCATCCCGCCTCGTGTCCCGAGCGGGCGGGCGGCCATTCGAGCCGATCCTCCCCTCGATCAACACAATCAAGGCGAAACTAGCGAGAGTCAAAAGGACACTTGTTTATTGGATGCACAACGAGTAATCCGACAATCAACGAGTTCAAGTTCGATTAAACGAGGGCTTTCGTTACGTAAACAAACAGCCGGGATTCAAAGAATGAAGACGGTCGGAGGGGTTTAGAGCTCGATGGTGATTTTGCGCTCCAAGTCGCCCGCGTCGGCCGGCAGCTCGTCCGGCTGGGCGGTGATCACCAGACGGTCGCCGGCCGTCCACTGCGCCGTGAAGCGGCGGCGCTCGACGGCCGCGGGCACGCGGCATTGGAAGCGCTCGAACTTCTCGTGGATGAACGAGGCGTTCGACTCGCGCTTGACCACCTTGACGATCACCAGGCGGCCCCAGCGCGCCACGGCGACGTCCGCCGGCGTGCAGCCCGCCAGTTCGCACGTGATCTTCCACGTGTGGTCGTGGTCCTCGACGCTCGCGGTGGCGGTCGACGAGACGAAGTTCAGAGCGCCTGAACGAACAAGTAGGTCGAAAGAAGAGAGAAAGAGCTTACCGTTCTGCTGCTGGCTCTCGTCCACCTCCGTGTTGGGCGCGGGCTCGACCACCGGCACGGGCTCTCCTGAAATCGAGCGGATTGATCGCCTGCCGCCCGCACTCGAACGAACCGTCCGGATTGCCGTCTGAAAGAAGAAGAGGGATGAAGGTGGGGGAAAGACGGGAGGACTCACTCTCGACAGCCTCCTCCTGCTTGATCGGAACGGGCGGAGCGGCCGCACGGGCGGCGGCTTCCTTGCGGTAGGCGAGCCCGCCGCGGGCGGTCATGCGCGCCGTGCGCTTCGGGGCGCGGCGGACCGTCGGCTGGGTGACCTTCATCGCAATTTGCCTGCGGCGGATCCGCTTCGGCTGCACCGGCAGCTCGCGAACCGGCGGCCGCCTCTGGCGCGGCGGCTGCTTGCGGCGGACCGCCGTCTTGGCCGCCTCCTTGCGAGCCGCGCGACGCTCCGCGCGCTGCTCCTTCGTCAACGCCGCCTTCGTTTGCTTGTCGCGCGCCATCTCGAGCGTGATTGCGAGTTCGAGAGCTGCAAGCAAGCGGGTCAAGCGGGAAGGCGAACGAAAAGCAGAGGAAGAAAGGAAGAAGGAAACGGGCGAAAGGAACACGGAGAAGGACGGAAGGAGCGGACGCGGCGGTGAGACGGGCGCAAACGGAAGGATCGCGGGGAAGAACCGAGCGGAAAAGAAGCCGCCTGATCGGCCAACCGACCGGCCGGCCGCTTGCGAACGTCGAGCAACCGGGCGCTCCGGTCGGCGAAAAGCGGCGGCGGCGCGCATCCAAACGAGCGG
Organism: Aphelenchoides fujianensis; assembly: GCA_024699865.1. NCBI lineage: Eukaryota > Metazoa > Nematoda > Chromadorea > Rhabditida > Aphelenchoididae > Aphelenchoides > Aphelenchoides fujianensis. Next base: position 123,909 of record JAMPIO010000032.1, read on the forward strand.
AGGGCGGCCGCAACGATCGCAACCGAGGGGCGAACGGAGGGCAGCGGCCGCGTTCTCTTCCCTCTGCACTCCTCCCATCAGCGGCCGGGCGGGCAAAACGATCTTTTCGAGTCGAATCCACCGAAAATTCGCCGCCGCCCTCATCAACACCCGGCCGCCCGTCCTCCGCAATTCCAAAGTCGGGGGCCGCGTTTCGGCGAGCAACAAACGGAGAGCCGCCTTCTTCCTTGCGATCAAAACAAACAAGACGGGGCGCTCGAACAACGAAGGAGACTCGTGGAAGCTTTGTTTATTTCGAGCAATCAAAGCGACAAGACAATCCGGAAATCGGGGGCAAGATCGGCGGAAAGATCGCCGAATTGGCCGTCGGCTTGTTTATTTCGGCGGTCGACCCGCCGCCGCCGCCGCCGTCATCTCGGCGATCAAATCGGCGACCAACCGGCGGCCACGCGCCACCGCCTTCGGGTCGTGGGCCTCGAACGTGAGGAAGATCCTGCAAACAATCCGGAATGAACAAAAGGAGTCGGTGGACGAACCGCTCGCCGTCCACCTGCAGCTCGGCCTCGAGGAAGGCGACCAGCGAGTGGACCAAACGGCGGATTTCCGCCTCCTCGTACGCGCGCACGTGATGCAGCGAGACGAAAGCCGACGGTTCGAGCGAGCCTCCGAACGAGATCTTCTGGTCGGCGAGCACGACCACTTGGATCACCTGAACGAAGAGGATTGAGCGGATGGAAGGGAGGGAAGAACGAACCGCCTCGGGCAGCTCGGTGAGCTCCGCCGCCTTCCGCGAGGCGCGCCGAACGAATTCGTCGTCGATGCGGGCGGCCGGAAGGTTCGTCGAGATGTGCAGGATGGGCATTTCGAGAGGAGAAGAGGGGAGGGCGTAAGTGGAGTGTTCATCGCTCCGTTCTCCTTAAATACCCGCCTTTTCACGTGCGGCCCGCTCGCTTTCTTCACAAAAATTGTGCCCGACCCTCGCCGCACGCCGCGGACTCGGCGGCGAGCACGCGGGCGAGCAGACGGGCGGGGAGTGTAGTTTGTGTTGCGCGAAAGCGAGCAGAAAGAGGGGCGAAAAGAAAGGCGGGTGTATCGATCGAACGAAGCGTACAGACCATACCGACCGTCTTCTTCGAACTTTCTCGTGTTTGACCACTTTGTTTGTGCTCAAAACTCGAACCACCTTACGAGACTATGAGCAAACGATGACTCGAGAACGTCGCTGAACTTTGAGTTGCAACGAGTGGTTTCAAACGAGCGCGCTCGAATGGCTTTTGTCCCGCAGGATCGCCCACCTGTTCGCCCTTCTTTTCGTCCTCTAGACGAACCCGGCATCCTCCCGCCCACCTCGCGTTCGATGAGTCACCGAAAGCCGAACGGGGAGAGCGGAAGGACTCGTGCTCGCCCGGCGGGGCATTCGAGCGAGCGGCGGGCAACTGGCGACCGCCGATTTGGCGCGAAAACCCGGCGCGTCGCCCTTCAACTCGGCCGCTCGGCCTCACGCGCTCGTTTCCACTCGACCAGCCGTTCAGAACGCGAACACGCTCGTTCTCTTCTCCCAACAACCCAAGAGTTCTTCTCGGTACCGATTTATTTTCGTTCACAAAGGATAAAAAGAAATGCTGTACGCGAAGAAAAAAAATGGGGGGCGAAAATAAGTGGTGCAGAGGAGGTTCAGTCGATTCACATCGAGATTCACGTCGAGATTGTCGTGTGTTCAGTGGAGTGCGTTCTGCAAGGAGGGATGAGAAGCGGAGGAGGAGGGCGGGAACTCACCGTTCTAATGGAAGTAGAGGAGTTGCGGGAAGGCCTCGGTGTCGGGCGTCACGATCTTGCCGAACGCGCGGACGACGAGGCGGAGCGCCTCGACGAGGAACGCGTGGGCGGCGAGCGAGTCGCGCGGACAGTAGCGGAGGATCTCGAAGCAGTGGGCGAGGAGCGGCGAGCTCAGCTTCCCGCCGCCCGTCCAGAAGGCGCGCTTCGCCTTGAACGACTGGACGTTGCGCGCCGCCCACCACTTCATGTCCTCGCCGCCCAGACGCATCGCGACGTAGAACAACGCCTCGAAGTTGTCGACCGGCGAGAGGGCCTGCAAAAGGAGTGATTGGAGGAAGGAAGGAGTGAACGAACCGTGTCCAAGTAGGCGGCCATCGGCGTGTACGGAAGGGTTCCCGGCATGCGGCTGCGGAAGAAGGGCGCGTTCAGGTCAACCTCCTCGACGGCCGCCCAGTCGACGCGCTCCATCATGCCGAAGTCCACGAGCTTGACGGCGATTCCCCAGCGATTGCCGCGCGTCACACAGAAGTTCTCCGGCTTCAGGTCGTGGGCGACCCATCCGAAGGTGTGCAGCTCGGCGAGCGCGGAGATCATCTGCAAGCAGGAGGGATGAGCGGGGAAGAAGGAGGGAGAAACGAACGTTCTCCAACGCGACGACCAGCGAAGCGTCGCTCAACTTGAAGGCGCTCTCGTTCACGAGCATCCCGCCCATGTTGGCGCCCAGGCGCTCCATCAGGATGGCGGGCTCGCGGCCGTTCAGCAGGCGGAAGCCGAAGATCTCCGGCGTGTAGCGGGCGCCGCGGCGGTGCAGTTCGTCGAGGGCCGAGAACTGGAAGGAAGGAAGGGGTGAGCGGAGGGAAAGAAGGGGGAGCTCACCTCCTCGCGGAGCGACTCGACGGCCTCCGCGCGGCGGCGCTCGTTCTCCGCCGGGTCGGCCGCTTGGTGCGGGAAGAGGCACGCGGCGTACGTGCAGATCTTCGCGGCGATCACACGTCCGTCGCGCCGCGAGACCAGCTTCAGCACTTTGCCCGCAAATCCGAACCGATGAGAACCGCCGACCGCCGCGCGCACTCACCGAACGCTCCCGAGCCGAGGCTCTTCGTGTAGAGGAAGTCCGCGCGCTCCTCCGCCACCGAGTTGTCGAAGCGGGCGAACTTCGAGAGGATCGAGACACCCTCGAAGCCGCCGCCCGTGCGGTCGACCACTTGGAGCGAGTCGCCCAGCGGCAGCGCGAGATCGGCGGTCATTTCGGTCGTTCGAGCGGACGGGCGGCCTGGAAGCGGGCGGGCGTGAGGGGAAGCGGAAGGGAGTGCGGGAAATCGAGGCGAACGGACGCGGCGGCGAGCGGAACGCGGCGATTCGAATCTCCCGCCCGTTCGCAAAAAGCCGCCCGCCCGACCGACCGCTGCGGCCGCCGAAAGGCAATGGGAGGCGGCTGGGGGGCCGGGCGGCCGGCCGGTCGAGTCGAATCGACGCGGCGGGCGAATCGATCGGCGGCGGCGGGACGATCGGCGGAAAAGCGATGGGAAAGCGGCGAGAAATCGGCGCCGTTCCCAAGGTTTACAGCGAACGGAAGCGGACGGAATGGACGAAAACGGCGGGAAATCGCCGCCGTTCCCACCAATCCGTCCGAACAAATCCAATCGCTTGGCTTCTCGGACGAACCGGCGGCAAACAACCGGAAGTCGACCGGAAACAAGGAAATAAATGAGACGAGTCGGCTGTTCGCTTGTCCGCGTTCCTCCGGCATTTCAACCTCGTTGCAATCCACTGATCACTTCCGCGAAGGGATTGGAGGCTTCCGGCGACCTGTTAATACAAGCGGCTTTCCTCGTTTCCAACGACTTGTCTTTCAAAATCATTCTGTCTGCAGGTCCCTCGCTTCCATCCGCTTTCCCGGTTGTTTTGATCGAGCGGAGAGGAACGAGCGGCCCCGTCGATTCGAATGGCCGCCCGCCCATTCGGAGCACGTGCGCGCGGAACGCGGCGCCTCCGTTTGTTGCTCGGCGGAATGCGGAGGACGGGCGGGTCGGTGTTGATGAGTGGCGGCGGCTTCTTTGTTTTGAACTCGAATCGACGGATCGTTTGCCCGCGCACTCGTGAGGTGATGAAAGCGGAGAACGCGGCCATTCGTGCACTCGTTTGGACGCGATCGTTGCGGCCGCCTCCCCTTTGTTCTGATAGCTCGTTCGATTTCGCTCCTGCATGCTCACAATCCGCTTTCAATCAAAAGAACTACGCCGCTTGCCCCGCTCACAATCAGCCACTTGAAGGAAGGAAACGAATGCTGGGGTTTGATCCCCCCTCTCTCCGCTGTGTAATCGAACGTTTCTTGCGGTTCTGTCCGCCCGAAAGAAGCAAGCGGAAGGCGGAAACGGGCGGTAGGTCGCTCTTTTTGCATCGATCGAGAGCAAGCGAACCAACTAGAGAAGATGCCGCTGATTTCCGTCGTGACGAACGTGAACTCATCGGAGATTCCGGCCGATTTCCTCCGCAAAACCTCCGTTCTGGTCGCCCGAATCCTCGGGAAGCCGAGTGCCGTACGTTTCTTCCGTCCAATCGAGCCGTTTGTTTCGTTCAGACGATCCAAGTGGCCGTCCACGCGGGCCAACGCGTCCACTTCTTCGATTCGGAGCGCCCGGCGGCTTTCGTCCACGCGACGATCGTCGACCGGGACTTCGATTTGGAGCAACGACGGGCGATCGCCGCCGAGCTGACCGCTTTGGTGGCCGAGGAGTTGAAGCTGGACCGAAAACGGTTGGTCATTCCTCGCAGTAATTAGAAGCTTGTGAACAGTTTGGTGCTGAAGTTCCCGCACACAACGGCCGACAGCGTTGCGTTCGACGGCCTTCTGTTGATGGACCTTGCGACGGCTGGGGGGTGAGTGTTCTTCGCTGATTGGAAGAAGTGAGTGGTTTGTTTGCAGCAAACAGAAGGGCGGGAACGGACGAGCTTCGAAGGCGAAGCTGTGATCCACTTGTTCGCTCCTGTCCACCTCTTGCCAGTCGTAAACCGAACGCAATGCACTTTGCAGAATGCCGATTGCATCAGAATTGTTGGTTTTGGTCGATTCGAGCAATAAACTTTACATCTCTGCATCGAAAGAAAGAACGGAGTTCTGCCGGCGGCTCGAAACGAGAGCAGAATTCGGCTTCGATTGAAACGAGGCGTGCAAGTTGTGAATTCGGACGACAGAATTCGTTGTCAACTGATAAGAAAGACTGTTTCCGAAAGCGAACATTCCACCCCGGTTCTTCAATCGACGCTCATGCGAGTGTTCGAATCGAAGCGGAATGCTCGCGGGTCGAAAGTCCGTGAGGCTGCTCGAGCAAATGGGATTACCGCCGTTCCTTCCGCTTCCCCGCTGCTCCTCCACTTGTTTGATTGCTCTCGTTCAATCGATTGATCGAATGGAAAAGAACGAGCATTCTTCCGCCGGTTCGCCGCCCACTTTCCTTTCTGCTCGATTGATTAGCGTTCGAGCAAACGTTCCGCTCGTCCACAATTCGGGAAGATCGGGGCGAGCAGCGTTCTTATCAGCGGCGAGCAACGAAGAGCATAAAAGCCGAGCGGGGCGGGAGTGTTCGCTTCACTCCTTGGTTCGGCTCGGTCCGGAAATTCGGGGAGCAAACAGTTGGGTTCTTTTCGGCTCGTCCTCTTGCTCGCTTGCTCCTCGGCTCGCTTTCTCGCCCGCTCGCCCGAGTTCTTGAGTTTGATTTTTATTCGAAACAAACGGCGATCGAATGTCTGACAAGAACACGACAAACGAGTGACATTCGAGAACTTCCGCGAGCTTTGAACCCACCAGTTTCGCGTGTTCCCTCTTCACTTCGATTGCTTTCAGCCAACTCCACTCGAAATGCCCGTTCTGCACATCGTTTCGAACCTGCCGAAGAGCAAATTCACGCCCGACTTCGTGCAAAAGGCGTCCAAGAAGGCGGCCGAGCTGACTGAGCGACCGGAGGGCGTAAGCTTGACTGAAAGGGTGATTGAACGGAGGGATTTGAGGTGATCGAAGTGATCATCCAAGCGGACCAAATCGTCTCGTTCGCCGGCAGCCAGGAGCCGGCCGCCTACGTCTTCTTGGGCGGGATCGGCTGCCTGGGCGACGAGCGGCGCGGCTCCGTCGGCCGACAGCTGAACGAGTTCCTCGTCAAGGAGCTGGGCCTGAAGCCCGATCGGTACATTCCTCCCTCCACTCACTTAATCTCTCTCGTTCGTTGCAGCTTCTACATCCTTTTCCAGTCGATCGGACCCACGGATGTGTCGTTCACGGGCAAACTGTTCTCCGAGATCCTGGCCGGGAAGTGAGCGGGTGGTCGGTGGATCCAGAGGAATGCTTCCGTTTTTTACTCAATAGTAAATGGGTGTATTAGACGAGTGTGCTTGCCATTGTGAATAAAGCTATTAGTTATTGTAAGTGGGCAGAGGATTATGCAGCTCATCTTTCCGAAACGTTTCACGACTTATGAACTGCAGTCTTGACTGAACGAACTCTTCCTCACAAAACAAAGCACTGATCAAGAGCATCAACACAACTCGCAACGTTTATTCCGCGAACGTCCATGACAAAGTCGGAGGATGGTCTCGATTTACAGGCAACAAGCGGGCGAATCTGGTGGATTATTGGGTCATTCGAGAGTAGCAGATGTTGGTGGGTTGATTGTGAGATCGAAAGGCAAAGAAGGAAGAAATAAGGGAGCTTTTCGTAGATTCGAGTGCTCATCGCCCGACCCACGTGTTGCGCAGCAGCGAATTGATGTCGTGCTCGTTGAGACTCCGCTGCAGGGCGACTCGGAGGTCCTTCTTGTGGGGCCGACTGCCGACGGTGCCGGCTTGTCGCAAGCGCTCCAGCAGGCGCTCCGCTCGAGGCCACCGGCCGCCGTCCGTTCGCAACGACGAGGACCAGAGGAGCGGCGAGATGATTCGGTCCATTTCGGCCACCGGGATCGCCACCTTCGCGCCCTCGTCGGCCGTCGCCTCCGGTCGGTCGGCCAGCACTCCGGCGTTGATGAAGCGGAGGCACCGGAGACACGCCGCCGCGCCGCCCTCCTCGCACTCCGCTTGGCAGTCGGAGCGCGGCGATTCGCCGTCGAGCAGGTCGGACGGCTGCTCCGGCTGCTGGAGGGTGTGCGGAGTGGCGATTTGGTACTGAAATCGATCGGATTGATGAGCGAAGTGTGCTGGAGATTTGTGGCTCTAATTTTAACTTCCGAGTTCTATTTTTAGTCGTTAGATTAAAATGAAAACACCCGCTCTTTCCGCTTCCTTCTCGTTCGTTTGTTGCGAAAGGAATGGAATGTTGTGCTCGCGGTTAATCTCTCGGCTCCCAGTCTTTTGAGTCGAGGAACGAACGAACGAACCTGCAAGAGAAGGCGGGTGGCCGTAATCTCTGGTGCTCTCCGCCCTCTCGCGTCCGTTCGGTCGACTCGTCATCTCGATTTCTTTTGTTCGTGCTCCACGGCAATCATTCTCCCGCCTCCACTCTGTCCTGCTTTCTTTTCTCTCGGTTTGCACTCGCCGTTCCGCGAAAGTGACGAGAAATCCGCGACTTTCGACGTCGTCGGCCGCCGTTCGCTCGTCACTCGGATTTCGGCCGGTCGGGAGCGAGCGGAACGCTGCGGTTCGGCCGGATGAATGGGAATGTTTTCGGTGCAAATCCCGCCCGCCGCGAACACAAAACCCCCGCAGCAAGAAGAGCGGCGGGGAGTGCAGATGCATGCCCGTAGATTAGGCAAATTAGTTCGTGAGGAAAGAAGCGAGTGAGTGACGACTCGCGGACCTCCGGTTGACCCCTGGGAACCCACGACGACGACGGCGGCCGCATGTTTTGAGCGAGCGGCCGACTAATCGGCGGAAATTAGTCGCCGCAAATCGTACAGTCGGCGGAAAGATGTACGGCAATTCGAAGGACCAGAAATCGATCGTTTGGGAACGAAAAGCGGTGGAAGAAATCGTTGAGCATTGAGGAGCCGACTGAACGTTCGGTTCGTGTTAAAAACAACAGCAGTTCGTCAAGAATTGTGCCCAATGGCAATCCTTGCAGTTCAATCCACAACCTTCCACTTACGTCGTAGTTGGTCGGCGGAGTGACGGCCGCACTCGCCCCGAACGGCAGCCAAGCGGGGATCAGGAGCAAAAGGAAACTAAACCACGAGAGGCTGGATTGAAAGAAAGCAGTGGAGGGAACTCACATGAACGAAGCGAGGGGCATTGATCGGAGCGTTCGGTTGTCGGCGGAGTGTGCGGGCATTTCTTGGAATGAGTGGTGAGAAGCAAGCGGTCTGAAATCAACGACCGGCTGATTACCGTCTTCTCCGCACGACTGAAAGCAATCGGGCCGAATTGAGCCGCGCGACTGACGTGCCGAAGAGAGCGGCCGGTGGGGAGTGACGCGCGCGAACTCCCCCGGGCGGCCGCCTCGAATGACTGCCGACCGCTTCGCACGACATTCGACCGCCCGCCGCCCTTCGATCAATTACGGGCGAGAAGCGGCGGGGAAGCGGGTGAGCGAGTGACTCTTGAGGTTTCCACCCCCGCCCCGCCCGCCTGCTGCTTGCTCGTTTGCGAAAGAAAGAACAAGGGGGTCATTTCCCCTTCTTCCTCCCTCCTTACCCACTGCCCTCTGGCGGCCACCGTACCCACTGGCCGGCCGACAGAAGAGGGCGGAGATTCGCGGCGCAAAAGCGCGTAAGCGGATAAAACCGAGGGGTTTCCTTTGGTCGGAGCGAGAGGAAGGAAGCAGTTGGGTGGGCGAAAATTAATTGCGGAAGTGCTTCGCGGAATTTACACGTGAATCCGGCTAGAAAGCGGGCGGCAAGAGCGGAGTGAGCAGAGCAGAGCAGAGGGAAGGCATCAATCCATAGAACGATTTAAAGGTCAGCAGAAGTGAAGAATGCGGAAGTGTCCGGAATGGCCAACCGTTTCTGCTTTACGCAACCCCAGAATTCGAGCGGATGTTTACAGCGGAGATGCAAAAAGTAAGAATCTTCTCGTTCGAGATTCATCACCCGCCTCCACTATTGCGATTGAGTGGGAGCGAAAGGAATTCGTAATCCAAACAACCCGATGCTTTCGTGCGTGCCCCCAATTCCTCATTCTTCTCCGCTTGTTTCGTTCGAGTGACCACACGCACGAAAACAATCCCGCACAAGAAGTGATGTCGTCGGAATGAGTGGGGGATTGGGTTGCCGGCGGAGTACGAAATGAAGTGTGTAGTCACTAGTTGGAACAACGCAGAAGAGTGATGACTTCCGTTTGAATCGATTGAAATGAGAGCAGAATGCAAGGGGATTGAAGTTATGTTGCCTCAATGAAGAGAACAAAGCTTCTTATCCCTCATCCAATTATCCACTCGGCGTATCACATCACACACGACGCCGCCGCCCCCGCCGCGCACTCGCCAACCTCAAATTACTCCCCCGTTCGTCCAACTGCCCGTTTGGATCAAAACAAAACCGAAAGACGGCAATTAGACGGCGGTGATCACTTTTTAATGCCTGTGATTACCGACCGGGAGTACGGAGAACGTCAGACGGTGGGCTAATTGGCGGGAGCAAGTGTTTGAGAGGACCGTTTCTTCGTACAGAGAAGTACTCGCTATGAGCGATCGAAAGAACGACCTCTTGCTCGAGACAATGGGGACGAACTGAGTTGAGAAGCGGAAGTAACTGGAATGCAGACGTCGACCGTGTTCTTCGGTAATCCCATGTCGCTAATTGTTTCGTAGGCCGCTCGCTTCGGAAAGAACGGAAGGAACTTTCTTTCACTCCAGCCATCGTTTCAAGCACGTGAACCGTAGAACAAGAGGACCCCACGATATGTCGGCGTTATTTACAGCGAACGGCAACAAGCGACTCGCATCAGGCAAGCGAAATCAGAGAAGTGGTCCGCATTGCGCACATCCGCCGTCCATTCGCGCACTAATGAGTTGCCGCTTGTCAATTGAGCCGTTCGCACTTTCCGGCGGTTATTTCGGGTTCGAGCAGCAGCGAGTGATGTTAGTGGATGAACCTGGAGCTGGAGGATAAGCCAAAGGCCAATCGAGAACGTCGATTACAAACCGAAAGGAGTTGCAACGCCCGTTTAGTAAACGGAACGATCCTCTTGTGATCAAGGCGTGCTAATTGAACACCGTTTTCTGCAACTTTTTGGTTGTTTTGTGCTGTACAAACAACGAGCTTTTGGTCGACGGATGGGCGGATTGTGGTTGAATGCTTGCAGCCGCTTTGTTTCTTGTGCCCTTGCGAGTGGGCTCTTTTCACTGCATGTTGTTCAAAGACCAGAGATGTGAAGATCGAGCGATTAAAAGGTGACAGTCTACTCTTTTCGTTCAGCAAACAGGAGGAGTGCGAGTGGTGCAGCAACCGAGGGCGCACTCACCGATGCACTCGCGAGGGGATGGTTGGATGACCCCGCGTGGGAGGTCGCGGCAGAGAAACACGCGCAGGGTGGGTGGGAGGTCGACTGCAGCTGCAGTGTTTGTGGTTCATTCCAAGCTGCTGCTCGACCGCGGACCGCTTTTTGGGTTGGTCGCGTTGCTGGTGAAAGTGGTGGCCGAACGGTCCGCCTATTTCAACTGCTCCTTTTTCCATAAACGAGGAGATCGCCGCGAATTTCGTGCTCCGTTCAAAACTTTTACTAAAAAATCTTTTCATTTCAGCGCGATGGCTTCTGATCCACAAATCCCGGTTGTCCAGCAAGCGGTCGTCCGGCAGGCGCCCCGCTTGAAGCTGCAAGGGCGGCAGCTCGTTCAGTACCACGTGGCCAAGCTGGCGGCAGACGAGGCGCGCGAGCACGGGGCTTTCCTGCCGCTGATCCGCCTGCTGCTCATCAGCCAGCAACACTTGAGCGCCTTCTTCGACCCGCAGAACCTCGGCCCAGCGAAAATCATGATCACGCCCCAGCTTCAAATTCGATTGCGGAAATTCTCGCGCTTGATTCGTTTCGTGTTCACCCCGCACGCAGTCGGGGCGCTCCTCCGCCTCGCTCACGAATTGAAGACGATCGAGATCCACTGGGCGGTGGACACGAATGTGCTGAACCTCCGCTTCATGCGCGTTTGGATGTGGGTCGCTTGGCACTTGCACGGTAAACACAAGGACCTTAGACATCGATTGTATGTGCTTTAGCTTGTCAATCGATCCAGCTGGTCACGAAGCACCTCCAACGGCCGTACGCCAACTTCTTGCTGGACTCACTGCCCGACAAGCTGACTCACGTGACGGCCGGCGGGGATCTTCGCATCGCCACTCTGCTTCTGAAGCGCAAGTGCCCGCTTGAGCTGCTCGAAATCGAGGCGGATGGCCAAACGAATCCTTGTGAGTTGAAGAGAGAAGCGAGAAGGAACGATCAATGGGCCGCACTTTTTTAGATTTTGCTCACGTGTTCCGCTTGAAGGCTCAGAAGATTTCGTTCTTTTACACGCGCTACGGCTCGCTCCACCTCCACCTCCTGCACGACTGCGGTCCGATCGACTCGAACGAGCACTTGCAGGAGCTCCAGATCACGGCGAACTTGCGCTGCAAGGTGGCAGAGCTGCAGGCGCTGCGCAACCTGCGCTCCATCAACAAGCACTTCAAACTCGTCTGTCATTTGCAATGGATGGCTCCGATAAAGGCGGGCAATTGAAGAGGAGAACAATCATTGTTTCTTTTCAGGAGCGAGAACATTTGAGTCAATTTGATTACATCTTTGGAGTCTGCAGGTGGTTCGCTGCCCGAATGCGAGACGTCGGCTACAAAACACGGGATGAGAACGAAGAAAGCGATCAATCGAAGCACGACGGAGAGCTGCGCTGTGTACTCGACAACAATGTTCGTTTCTTTTGTTCACTTATTTCATCTTTAATGTTTTTAAGCACGGATGGGACACGCTCGGGGACGAGCTCTTCGATCGGCTGCAGTGGAAACGCGAAGGAGAAATCGAGTGGGAGCGGAGCGATGTGCGCGTTCACGCCGCTTCCACCGTCTACAAGGGCGTTCGCATTCTGCTGGGACTTCGCGGTCGCCGAACGGTGTGCGAACAATCGATTAATCACCTGACGTTTGCTGTTGCCGCGCAATAAACATTGTTGTTGTTTTGAAGGTTGATGAAAAATACAGGCAACAAACAAGAGGGGGTGCTTTCTTTCCGATTGTAGTCGAAACGGCAGAGTGAAGAACGATCGCTGCCGCAAGCGCTTCTGGCTTCGATCAGAAAGTGGGCGGGAAGGCGAGTGGCCGCGAGGAGCGCCCGTTGATGAACTCGCCGACTGCCAGCGAGCGGAACGCGGCGATCAGTCGGGCAATCGGCGGAAAGGAGATCGTTGCAGACTTCTCGCTCCCACTCGCCGCCCGGCCACCCGTCGCCCTCCGCTATCACTCCTCCGCGCGGTGGAGATCGCAGCCGTGGCCGCGTGCTCGTCGAAAGCAGCAAACAATAAAGACGATTGCGTACAGTAACCTGCCGTGGTGTTCGTAAGTTTAGTTCGTTTCGCAATGCAATGATTTACGTGACTGATTCAAATGAAACTCTAAAGTTTTGCCCACTCGTTTGCTGCGAGCGTTCTGTTTAGTCGGACTTCAACGAATTGTTTGGTTTCGTTTGACGTCACCGAACGCAAGCCGTCCGGCCCCATTCGATCGAAACTCTGCCCCGCGCAGAAAATCCGTCAACGCGACGACAAACCGCTCGAACGCCTCCGCATGCAAGGAACTAAACAAACTGGAACAAAACGAAACAAGCATAAAAGCAGACAAACGAACGCTAGCATCATCCGGCTTTGCAACGCTTCCTTCCGTTTCTTCTTTCCTTAAACGAAGCCGCCGAGATGTCGAAGCTCCTCGTCCTCCTCTTCCTTTCCGCCCTCGTCGTGGTCGTCGTTCAAACGGAAGCGAACCAGACCGTCGAGAAGGTGGTGAGTGCCGATCGATGAAAGCGACTTCTTTGTTGCAGGGAAGCGCCGAAGCGGTTAGTGGCAGCGTTCGCGTGAAGCGTGAGGGTGCGAACTGCAAGAATTGGGACTTTTTCGGCTGCACAGTCGATTACTGCAACTACTGCTGCGGAACTGGACGGAAGCGGTGGCAGGGCTGTTTTTCGTGGAAGAGCCATCGGTGCTGCGCGTAAGGCGGTAGATTCAGATACACTGCAACCTTACTTGTTTCTTCTTGTTTTTACCGTTCAATAAACTTCTTGCACCCCTTGTTCTCAAAATATTCGTCAGAAACGACCGTGTTGAGCTTTCGGTGGGTTAACTCCGCCGTTCTCTTGAGTCCAACGGCGCCGTGCGTTCCGCTTTTTCGCCGGCCGCTACCTTCGGCGACTGTTCGGTCTCTTCGTCTGCGCGACGGGCGGGTGACTTGTTCCGCTTTGACCGATCTTTCACCTCTCCAACACGAGCGATCGGAAAAGCCGGAAGTTGTGCGAGGCTTTGGGAAAGCGGACGCCCTCCCGCCAGTGCCCCGTCGACCGAAAATCGATGGCGGCGGACAGCGAGCGCCCGGCCGGCTTCCAATCGCCGTTTCAGACGCCCGACCGCCCCGCTTTGCTTTCGGTGGGATTTCGAGGCGTTTGGGATCGAAAGACGGGAATTGCTTGCGCTCCGTTCGCAGAATTCACTTGCGGAGATCAAAAGGGCAGAGTTCCGCTCGTTCCCGTCCGCCTCCGACTGCCTCCTTTTGTTTCCGTTGATCCCGTCGACTGTTCGCTTCGTTTCGCTTCCGGAAACCCGCTGGAGTGTGAGGAGATCCGCCGTGCGGCCGCCCGTTCGTTCCCGCGTGCAAAACGGCCGAATTCCGCCGGTCGGAGCGGCGACTCCCGGCCGACTTCCGCCGCGCCGCCCGGTCGAGCGGAATTCCGCCGCCTCCCGTTCGCCGGTCGACTTTCGTTCGTTCGTTCGCTCGTCATTTGCATCGCGATCTCCCGTACGAGCGGCCGCTCACCCGCGTTCATTTCAGTTGCCTTGATTCCGCCGCGAACCGCTCGGTCGTCCGCCGCCCGCTCCGCTCCCTTCCGCCCTCCAGCAATCATGAGCGTCTACGACTTCACGGAGAAGCAAGTGAACGGTACGTCCTCCCCCACCTCCTCTTCATCCCTCCATCTCCGTTGGTTGCAGACTTCAAGGAGGTGTTCGACTCGTTCGACAAGACGGGCGACGGGACGATCGCGGGCGCCGACCTGGGCGTCGTCATCCGCTCGCTCGGCTACATCCTCACGCAGAAGGAGTTGGGCGCCCTGGTGGATGAAGTGCAGACGCACAACGCGGGCCGCGTGGAGTTCAACAAATTCCTCGTGCTGCTCAACTCGCAGGCCAAAAACAAGCCGAAGGTCGAGGACCCGGAGGAGGAAATTCGGCAGGCGTTGGAGGTGAGCTCCTTCCACTCATCCTCCCTTCACTCCTCTGCTGGTTGCAGATCTTCGACGTGGAGGGCAAGGGCGCCATCCCGCTGGCCGCCTTCCGCCACATCATGACGAACACGGGCGAGTGCCTGAGCAACGCGGAGATCGATGAGCTGCTCAAGAGCGTAGCCGTCAACTCGGAGGGCCACATCAACATCTCCAGTGAGTCCTCTCCATCGATAACTCCCCCAAATCCTCTTGGTTGCAGCCTTCACGCAGCTGATCGCCACCGGCTACAAGAAGTGAACGCTCTCTTCCACCCCCATCCCAACGGTTGATTTCCTGTGCATCTCTCCTCCCTCCATTCGACGCGAATAAACCGCTGTGCATTCCGCTAGTCCATGGGCTTCGATTGAAGGTTTATTTCGAGCCTAACACAACAAAACAACACGGTGGAGGGGGGGAAACTTAACAATCAGGAAGAACTACGAGCTAATCGGAGGAGTCGGTGGACGGACGGGCGGGCGTTCAGTCGAACTTGCCGATAATGTCCGTCTCGCGGAAGATGTGGTACTCCTTTTCCTCGAGGACGATCTTCGAGCCGCCGTACTCGGGCAACAACACTCGATCGCCGACCTTCAGCGAGTTCGGGACGATGTTGCCCGACTCGGCGCGGAAGCCCGGCCCGACGGCCACCACTTTGCCCTCGAGCACCTTGCCGACCGCCTTCTCAGGGATCATGATGCCGCCCTTGGTCTTCGTGTCGGCCACCGCGCGCTCCACGACCACGCGATCGAAGAGCGGCTTCAGCTGCTGGATGGCCTGCAAGCGGGCGAGAAATCAACGGAATGCAGCGGAAGGAACTCACGTTTCTGCGGAGCGCCGTGAAGAACACCATTGCGGACGGACGGGCGGTTCGGCGAGTGGGAAGCGAAGCGGAGAGGCTGAAATCAAATGAAAGATGAAAAGGATTGCGGTGGGGGAAGTCGCGACGAGGATTGGGGGAATCCGCGGTGGACGGGGGCGAATTTGAGGTTAAAGTCAAAGGAATTTCTGTTGGGGACAAAACGAAGTGATCCGGAGAAAATCCAAATCAAAGGAACCAATTCAAGCGAAATCGGGACCGCAATCCCCCTAAATCCGCGCGATTGCGCCGCCGTTCCTTCGAATTTGCCGATCGCCGTCTCGCCGCCCCGAAATCGCCGCCGCCTCGCCGCAGCGGCCGCGAAGCCAACGGGTGGCGACGTGCGGCCGATGGCGGCGAGCTGCGCCCGAGCGGCGTCTCGAAGCTTCCCGCCGGCGACCGGCGCGCGCTTTGGGCCCACCGATCGGCGGCCGTCTGGCGGGGCGAACGGACGACTTTCGCCGCGTTTGGCGCCCGCCGGCGGCTTCGCGACGCTTCTCGCGCCTTTTCGAGCGTCTGCCCGGCGGGTGCACGCGCTCGTTGAGTGCCCGATGATCGCGGCGGAGTGCGCCGTTCGGCCGTCTCGGGGGTTGCAAGCCGGCGGGCAGTGGCGAGGGCGAGCGGCGCGGACTGCGAGGGACCGATCGGAGCGGGAGGGCGGCTGACGAAATCGGCCGACCGTCTTCCCTATTCGCTTTCTTTGTTTCCGATTGCGGGCGGCGAGTGTAAAGAAATTACCGCCCTAATTCGGGGAGTATTCGGGGTTGATTCAGGTGTAATTCGAGAATCATTTGAGGATTCTTTCTGTCTTTGCGTTCGTGTTCATCCTTCGATCAATCCTCTGCTTCTTCCATTGGATTCCCTGATTCATCCGGTCAACTCCCTCCTTTTTCGCCCTCAATCCTCTCCTTCCTCGCCTTTGATTGGTCCGTTCCTTGCGATCAATCCCCTTGTTCCACTCGTTCAATTCCTTTGATTTCAGCTCGTGCTCCGCCACTCAACGCCTCCAACCCAAACGCCCGCAGTAATGCAACGAATGCTGAAGAACGGCAGCGGCTCGGTGCCGAACGTGTTGGCCGCGCGCGGCTACGCGAAGGACCTCAAATTCGGGGCCGAGGGACGCAAGGGGATGCTCGCCGGCATCGACCTGCTGGCGGACGCCGTCGCCGTCACGATGGGCCCGAAAGTGAGTTATTTTCCATCCATTTCATCCCGTCCACTCACTTCCTCCGTTGCAGGGCCGCAACGTGATCATCGAACAGTCGTGGGGCTCGCCGAAGATCACGAAGGACGGCGTGACGGTGGCGAAGGCCGTCGATCTCAAGGACAAGTTCCAAAATCTGGGCGCCAAACTCGTCCAGGACGTCGCGAGCAAGACGAACGACGAGGCCGGCGACGGCACCACCTGTGCGACGGTGCTCGCGCGCGCCATCGCCAAAGAGGGCTTCGACAACATCTCGCGGGGCGCCAACCCCGTGGAGGTCCGCAAGGGCGTCATGAAGGCGGTCGAGGTGGTCGTCGGGGAGCTGAAGGCCCTCAGCAAGGACGTCACCACGCCCGAGGAGATCGCCCAAGTCGCCACGATCTCGGCCAACGGCGACAAGACGATCGGCAGCCTCATTTCCAACGCGATGAAGAAGGCGAGTCTCCCGTGATTGAATCGATTGATTCCTTCGGTTGTTTGCAGGTCGGCAACAAGGGCGTGATCACGGTGAAGGACGGGAAGACGCTCCACGACGAGCTGGAGCTCATCGAGGGCATGAAGTTCGATCGGGGCTACATTTCGCCCTACTTCATCAACACCGCGAAGGGCGCCAAGGTGGAGTTCGAGAAGGCGTTCCTCCTCCTCTCGGAGAAAAAGATCAGCCAGGTTCAAGTGAGTTTCGCCTTCTTTCGTTCGTTTGTTCACTCCTCTCCGTTCAGGACATCGTGCCCGCCCTGGAGCTCGCCAACAAGAGCCGCCGCCCGCTGGTGATCATCGCGGAGGACGTGGACGGCGAGGCGTTGACCACTTTGGTGCTCAACCGCCTGAAGGTCGGCCTGCAGGTGGCCGCCGTGAAGGCGCCCGGCTTCGGCGACAACCGCAAGAACACCCTGAAAGATCTGGCGATCGCCACCGGCGGCACGGTCTTCGGCGAGGAGGCCAACCTCAACAAACTGGAGGACATCCAGCTGGACGACTTCGGACAGGCCGGCGAGATCACCATCACCAAGGACGACACGCTCATTCTGCACGGCAGCGGGAACGCGGACGAGATCGAGAAGCGCGTCCAAACGATCGTCGACGAGATCGAGCACTCCACCTCGGACTACGAGAAGGTTTGTCCGCTTCTTTTAATTGAATTGAATCCATCGGTTTGCAGGAGAAGCTGAACGAGCGCCTGGCGAAGCTTTCGAAGGGCGTGGCCGTTCTGAAGGTCGGCGGCGCCTCCGAGGTCGAGGTGAACGAAAAGAAGGACCGCGTGACGGACGCGCTCTGCGCCACGCGCGCCGCCGTCGAGGAGGGCATCGTGCCCGGCGGCGGCGTCGCGTTGCTCCGCTCGCTGAAGGCGTTGGGCGAACTGAAGGGCGAGAACTCGGACCAGGAGCAAGGTTTGTTCCCATCTTTCGTTCATTCATTCCTCTTGTTCGTTTGCAGGCATCCGCATCGTGCAGAAGGCGATTCGCCAGCCGATCGCGACGATCATCTCCAACGCCGGCCTGGAGCCCTCGACGGTCGTCGAAAAGGTGCTGCAGAACACGAAGACCAACTTCGGCTACGACGCGCTGAACGACAAGTTCGTGGACATGGTGGAGGCGGGAATGTGAGTGGACGAGCGGCGAGATCCGATTGATCAATCGCTCGTTTGCAGCATCGATCCCACGAAGGTCGTCCGCACGGCGCTCCAGGACGCCGCCGGCGTGGCCTCGCTGTTGGCGACCACCGAGTGCGTGGTCACCGAGATCCCGGTGGAGCCGACGGCGGCGCCCGGCGGCGGTGCGGGCGGCATGGGCGGGATGGGCGGCATGGGCGGTGGCATGTTCTGAGCACGCGGAACGACCGGAGAGGAGCGGCCGAGCGAGCGGAAGCCATCCACAACCTCCTCCTCCTTCTTCCCCTCACCGCCCTCCATCGTCTTCGATTAGTTGATCCCAATCTAGGTGGTTATTTGTTCCCTTCGTTCCGTAATTGTTACTTCTTCCCTCCCACTTCTCTCCCATCAATATTGTTTCTGTTGATTGATTCAATAAAACGCTTAAATAATCAAGAGCAGGCATTTCAATTGAAAGTGGAGATCCTTCAGTTGTCCCTGCCCAGTTGTCGACCGTCCTTGCTCGGTTCTTCCGATGCCCCCGGCCGGTCGCTGATTCTAATCGCACTCAACGGCAATCACCGGGCGAGCGTTGAGGCGACGAGCGGCCGGTGGGGGGCTTAACGACGTCGTCGCGCATTCTGCGCCGAAGATTCCCGCTCGTCCGGTCGACGGCCTCAAGGTCGCTTGGTGCGGGCGAGTGAGTGCGTGCGGGAGGAACGGCAGAACAACGGGCGATTCGTTCGCTTGGGCAGCCGGAAGGAAGATTAATTTGCGGGCATTCCGGCGACAATCCCCGCCTTTCCGCCTTGTCCATCCTCTCCGTTGAGGATCCGCTCGCGTTGCGAAATCCGCTCGTCGATGGACGTTCTTTTGGGACGAAAGAGGAGCGGATTTCGAAATGCGGCAGCCATTTGACTCCCGAGTGGTCGATTCGTTGGTCTTTCGTTGTTCTTTGGACGTGGAAGTGAGGAGTGAGTCGTGAGAAGTCAAGGAGAAATTACTCCCCACTCTCTCCGTCGCCCACAAATCGAATCCATTTGTCGCCAATCGGAAGGCGCCCGGCCGGTTGGTTGGGCGAGCGGGAGGAAGGCGGGCGAAGGTCGGGAGTCAAGAAGCGGAAATCCTCGTCGATTGCAGGCGGCCGGCGGAAATTGCGCGCCGCTCGCCCGCCCGCCCCGCGCGAGTTGCAATTCGCCTCGTGCTTCTTCGCGCGCGTGCACTCGCCGAGTGACTCAACGCGCGCGTCGACCTTCCGCTCCGCTTCGGTGCTCCTCCTCCCGTTTTCGTCTTCTGGGGACTCCTCACCGGAAATCTTATCGCTCCCATCCACCCTGCTCTCCTGATTGCTCCTTCCGGTGGCTCTTGCTCACGATGATTCACTCGCCGCCGCTTACTCTCGTGTCCACTCCTCCGGCTTTTCGTTTGCTCGGTGCGTGATTCACCGCCCGAGACGAAGAAGTCAAGGATGTTCGCTCGGCATTGCTCATCCTTTGGAGCAGGTCATTTCTCTTCGGCTTCCGACAGATGAGTGCGGAACGAATCGGCGCTTCTTATTGTCGACTCGAGTGATTGACATTCGAACGAATCGAACGGAAGTGTTCGCTTGTTTCCCGCTTTCCCTCTTCCGTTCCACGTCCACGTGCACGGAACTGTCCGCCCTTTTCCATCGGTTCGGTTTATCAACGGTTCGCATCGCGTTTCGGTTTGCTGCTCGAGCGGTCGGCAGTCGAAAGAAATGTTGGAGTTTCCGAGAGGCGCACGTGTTTTCGATTTTCAACTGCAAACGGCCGGATCTTTCGGCACTTTAATTGATTCCTCTCGTTCGTAAAGGAGATGTCTGGGGTTCAACAGTTCCTCTCTTATTCCTTGTTTCTATTGCCGAGTGGAGTCCAGTAGCAGCGAAACCCTTCACTCGCGTGTTCACGAGCTCCAAACGATCGCCGTCGTCCGCTCGCTTTACGACCCGCCGGACGAAACGAGCGGGCGTTCGGCGGCGGCGGCGGCGGAAAGAAGGTCGTTTCCAGGGGCTGCCGAGTGCGCAGTTGGAGGCTTCGGTCACTCCCTCCTCCCTCCACCTTCTCCACGTCTTTCGTGTGATGAATGCGAGGAGCGGCTTGTTTGACCGCACGAGTGGCCGCACGCTTCGATCACTCGATTCGTCTTCGGGCCGTCCACAATCCAATTGGCCGTCCGTCTTCTCCCGTTTGGTTCGGGGCGATCGATCAGCCGGCCGGTCGGCCGGAGGCCGCTGTTTTTGTTTCCAATTTGCCCGCCGGCCGGCCGCTCGAATCCGAGCGGCCGGATGGCCACTTGGCTGGCCGATCGGCCCTCCGGCTTCTCTCTGGCGGCCGCCGCCTCGTGTCGGCCGCCCGCTTTTTGTCGTCCGACTTTTGATTTACGGCCGGCCGCATTTCGGCGACCACTCCGCGAATTCCTTCATCCGGTCGGCCGCCGAACCGAACGGCCGGCGATCCTCGAGCTCTGCTGTTCCTTTCGTTCCGTCCACCTCAACGGTCACTCCGCAAGCGCGATGAACGGAATGCACTGGAGATCGAATCGCTCGTTGGACAGCGGAATTCCCGTCGGCTTTCGCTCGGCCTCCACGGACTGCGGAGATGATGAATCGAGTGTGAATTAGGGGGTTCGATCGAGGATTTCAAGGAGGTTTTGAGCGAGAAACATCGCGATCGTCCTTTAGCTGCTATCTATTCGGTTGTTCCCCGTTTCCCCTTTTCTTACCCGCTGAATTGCCGCCCGAAGAAGGATTTCGTTCCCATTTCCACCTGTTTCCTTTCGATTTGACGTGAACGCGTGCCACTTCCACCTTGTATCATTCGATTCACTCATCCTCTCGGCCTTTCAGAAGGAGCTCACGATCTTACCGCCAGAACGGAGCGAATTCCCTCGGAAGCCGGACGAAAATCGAGCGGAATGGTCGAAGTGGACAAAGAATTCTGTTTCTCGTGGCCGTTCGGCGTGCTGAAGACGCTGCAAGTGGTGAGTTCCCCTCCACTCCTTCTGTTTACTCGTGGATTTGAGGCCGCCCCGTTCGCGACGTCGGTGACCATCCACTTGGGGCCGTACAAGTACGCCTCGATCGGATTCGTGCAGTTCATCGCGTGGACCTTCTTCTTCGCCAACCTCATCTACTTGGTTCGTTCCTCCTTCGATTCCTTTTGCTCATCGACTGCTTCCAGCTGTTCTACATCTTCGGCGTACAGAAACGTTCGCTGCAGATCGGCAACTCGTCCATCGCGTACATGCCGCTCGCTCTCACCGTAAGCTGCCACTTGTTTCCAGTGAATGCCGGTGGATTGCAGGACTTCTTCGTCTCCTGCTTCGGCTCGCTGCTGTTCCTGATCTCGGCGCTCATCTGCCTGATTTGCGTGTTCTCGTCGTTCGAACACCGGGCCTCCGTCCTGCTCACTTACCTGTTCTCCTTCGTGAGTGCCCCGTTGGTCCAATGGTTAGACGACTGCTTTGCTTGCAGATCTTCACGTTGATCTCCTTCCTCGCCTTCTCCTACTACGCCATCCTCATCTATCGTTCGATGCCCAACGGCCGGTGGCACTACCTGCAGTTCCTGATCGTGAACGGCAAGGAGATCACCGTTCATCCCGCCTCCGGTCTGCCCACCTCGACGTCGACGACCTTCGGCACGACCACCAACCTGAACCGCGCCAATCAGTACACCGTCTGTGCAGCCACTCGATCGATCGATCGATGAGATTCGTGCACGATGTTCGTGTTCTTTCCTTCCGTTTTGTTTTGCCCGTTTCTTTCCCGCCGTCGTGTACAAACCGCCCCCGTTCTCTCCGCTCCGTCATTGCCAATTGTTCTCGCTCATCAATTGAATAAAATCAATGAATGAGTGCTGTGGGAACGAGTGGGCATTGCAGGGGCGATGCATGGTGGGGTGAGATTCCTTCAATCGCCATCCCCCACTTCTTCCTTTAGTTCCTTCAACCATCTTGCAGCTTCAAAGTCCAATGACTTCTTTATTCCACGCACAAACAACAACGAACAAACAAAAGCGCGAAGGAAAACCTAATCGAACGAATCGAGTTGAAGATCAAGGGAGGATGGAGAGCTCAATACCAATAGGTGGGCTTCGGCACGCGCTCCTCCTTGATGCCGAAATCGTCGAGGATCTCCTGCTCGAAGGTCTTCAGGCAGCGGTCCGGCTCGTAGGTGGCGCGGAGGACGGCCTTCGAGGGGGTGTCCTTCGAGGATTCTGGAGAGGAACGAGTGGACATAGAGGAGCGGGAAGAGGACTCACCGATGTAGTCGGCTTTCGAGACGTACTCGTACGTGACGAACGCCTGGCTGGGCAGCGGGATCGTGTAGCCGGTGCGCAACGAGACGCGCACCCAGCCGCCGTCCGCCTCCGCGCTCTCGATCCACTTGACGTCGCAGGCCTCGCTGCAAACCGAAGGGATGAATAGGAAGAAGAACAACTCACTTGTTGTTCGGGTCGACGAGCTTCACCTGCCCCTTGGTGGGGTCGAGCGGCTGCATTTTCGGCTGGTGGACTTCGGGCAGCTTGCGGGATTTGGCCATCGGGTTCTCCACTTTCTCCAGCTTCTGCAACAACCGAACGATCAATTGGAAGACGGAGGGAACGAACGGTGTGCAGCCCGTCGACGAAGACCGCGTTCTGATCGCGAATCACGTGGCTGACGATCCCGTGCTGGTGTTTGTCGCGCCCGACCAGCACCTCGACGGTGTCGCCCGGGAAGATCGTCCAGTCGGCGTCCGCCAGCGGCCGGTAGTCGCGGTAGTTCGTCTTGAAGAACTTGGAGTTGTACCAGTGCTGGCGATGGCGCATCGCCCGCTCGAACCACTGGCCGGCCGCCTCGCCCTCCCACGGCCGCTCTTTCGTGTCCACGTGGTCCGTGGGCGGCAATCTGGAAGCAGAAAATAGAAATTGGTCAAGGAGATAGGAAGGAACGGTTGATTGACGGGGTTCTTTTCGATCGATTCGACAGACACTCGTTTAGTGCGAGCCTCGCGTCAATTCCAACAAAAAACAGCCATCAAACCCCTCGCAATCCGAAGAACAGAGCGAAACAACGGACTCACTTCCAAATGGTCAGCTTCGGGGCGCCGAAGCGGTTGTCGAAGACGCGCAGCGGCTCGTGTCGCCGCATCCGCTCGACGTACGCCTTCGGCATGTGCCGCGCGTAGTCCAGCTCCTCGTAGAAGCGGCGAGCGCGCAGCAGCAATGACGGCCGCATTTCGGTCCCGAGTTTGCGGCGAGCACTGGAAACAAGCAATTAGAAGCGGTGGAGTTGGGTTCACGAGCAGGTAAGGAAGGAGTGCACGGTTCGGAGAAGAAACAAGCGCACATAAGTGAGTCAAAGATAGAAAGAAAGGATTGGAATCCCACAAACTCGAGGCGCTGAACTCGGGACCAAAAATCCCGTTAAAGGCGACAAAATCCGAGGGAATACGCTCGAATCTTCTACAAGGTTTCTCCCAACCAATTCTTCAACAGTCTCCAATCAAAACATCCTCTAAATCCTCGTTTATACCACCTGCTTCCAAGATCCCGGCGCCCGGCGGCTGACGGCCGAGCTGAGAGAGGGCGGCGGATTCCGAGCGGAATTTCCGCCCGTTCGGCCGGCCGCTTGGCGAAACGTCGCGCTCACTTGCGGCCTCCGATCACTCACTTTTCGCTTCGGTTTGTTCGAAGACGCTCGGCTGTTCGCCGCGAGCACTCGGCTGTTCCGCACGCTCCGCTCAAGCACCGGCCGGGCGGCCGCAAGACGGCGGCGTGCTTCCCGCCTCGCCCGCCCGCCGTCTGCCCGCCGCCTCGACCGTTGCGGACCGCCCGATTTTTATCATCAATTTCGTTCGTCTTTGATCACGACGGCCGATCGGGGAGGTGCGCACGAGTTGCACACGTTTCTCCTCGCTTTCGCTCGCGATCACCCACTTGTTTCCGTCGAATTGGACGGAAATTCGCAAGGAATCGAATTCTTTTGATTCGCTCACTCACTTTCGTGAATGTTCGTTCATTTTTGTTGATCCTCGCTTGATTTCATCGCCCTCGATTGCAGAAAACATGGGTGAGGAGGAGTACGAGACGTTGGCGCCCAACTACCCGCTTTGGGTCCACATGTCGGCCGGGGCCCTCGCCGGCATGACCGAACACGTTCGTTTCTTCCTCTCTTCGTTGTTCAACTCGCGCTTCAGGTCGTGATGTACCCGGTGGACTCGGTGAAGACGCGGCTGCAGTCGCTGTGCCCCTGCCCCGAAATCAAGTGCCAAACGCCCATCCACGGCGTCGCCTCGATGATCCGGCGGGAGGGTTGGTTGAAGCCGTTGCGCGGCGTGAACGCGATCGCCGCCGGCTCGATGCCCGCCCACGCGCTCTACTTTTCCATCTACGAGAAGCTCAAGGTTCGTTCCCTTCCGTCCTTTCATTTGTGATCGATCGATTGCAGAACTTCTTCACGGGCAACACGTACGGCCACTCGAATGCCTTGAGCTACGGCCTGGCCGGCATCTGCGCAACGGTCGCGCACGACCTCGTCATGAACCCGGCCGAGGTCGTGAAGCAGCGAATGCAGATGAAGTTCAGCCCGTACGGCGGCTCGTTGGAGTGCGCGCGGTGCGTGTACCGAACGGAGGGCCTCACCGCCTTCTACCGCTCCTACACCACGCAGCTGATGATGAACGTCCCCTTCCAAGCCGTCCACTTCGTCACTTACGAGTTCTTCCAAGAGGCACGTCCTTCCCTTTCGTTCCTCTTTTATTCTCGAGTTCAGATCCTCAACCCACGGCATCAGTACGACCCGAAGACGCACCTGATTGCCGGCGGAATTGCGGGCGGTTTGGCCGCCGCCATCACGACGCCGCTCGACTGCGTGAAGACGGTGCTGAACACGCAGCAGACGCCCGAAATCGACGGACAGAATCGAATCCTCCTCAAGGCGACCAAACACTACCGAGGTTCGTCCAATCCCATCGATGAAGTTGATTGATTGGCCGCTTGCAGGGATCGTCGACGCCGTCCAGTCGATCCACCAGGAGCGCGGCCTCGCCGGCTTCACGCGCGGCCTGCAGGCGCGTGTCGTCTACCAGGTGCCCGCCACCGCCCTCTCGTGGTCCGTCTACGAGCTCTTCAAGTTCATCCTCACCGATGCGAAGACGATGGCGTGAAGCCGAGAAGGCGAGTGGATCCTCTCCGTTGGTGCTCAGCAAATGTGTAGGCTCTCCGATTAGGCGGTTGTTTCTCGTTAATTCGTTGTGGTGGTTCGTGTGTGCGGGCGGTTGGAGGTGAATTAAACTCGCTGCTAGTCCTTCCGATCGTTTGGTCGTTTCTTTACCGATTTGCCTTCCTTCTTTCCGTCCTTCCGTTCGGCCGGCTGCTCGTCGGCTTCGAGCTGTTCTGTCGACCGCTCCCTCCACTTCTGCTCCGCTCTCTTCGATCCGTTTGATTCGTCTATTCGTCTACTTGTTTGTTAAGTTTGGACATCCGCATGGTGGAATAAAAGAATTTTACGCGCACCAGGACAGTAATCACTTGTTCTTTCGTTTTGTTGGACTGTTCGCGGACAGCAGCCTCGTACTTTTGAGCGTTCGATTCGATTTGATGAGCCGGAGGGCGGAGCGGCAGGACAGCGGGGATCCTCATCGATGTTTTGATCCAAACGAGGTGATCTCCGATGTCAAAAGCGGGGAGCACGTGATCCGCGCAGCCGGACGCTCTTCGAAAAGCGAGCGCCTTCTTTTTGGTCGGGCGGGTGGGCGGCGTGTGATGAGCGATCGTCTC
Organism: Aphelenchoides fujianensis; assembly: GCA_024699865.1. NCBI lineage: Eukaryota > Metazoa > Nematoda > Chromadorea > Rhabditida > Aphelenchoididae > Aphelenchoides > Aphelenchoides fujianensis. The sequence goes on from JAMPIO010000032.1 coordinate 149,482, forward strand.
ATTACACTCCCGTCGATTAAAAGCGGCGTGCGGTCGGTCGGGCGGCTGTTGAATTTGCGGAGTCGAACGAAAACAACCGTCGACATCGCCTCTTGCATTGGAATCCTTCCTCTTTTGATGAACGAACCCCCGGGCCATGGGATTGACCGGCTTCCTCCTGCTGTCCGCCCGCTCCGCCTGGACGCAAATCGAGGACGAGTTCGGCGTGATCACGAACGTCCCTTCAGACTTCCCGCCTTCCGTCGCTCAATCCGCCCTCTCCGAAATGGCCGAGCATTGTCCCGCGTGTAATGCCGGTGAGTTGCCTTCCTTTAGTGAATTGTTTCTATTGATTGCTTCCAGTGTACCCGCACCTAAAAATGGCCGCGTACGCGACGGGCGTCCTCGTCGGCGGCATCGCCATCGGCTGGTGGGCGGCGCAGCGGTTCGGCGGCGTGCGCGCCGGCCGCGTCAACACGACGATTCAGTTGGACAAGGCAAAAAACAGCTGATTGCTTCCTTCTGATCCCTCCGATTACAGGACAAGATCGTGGACTCGCAGGACATCGAGGACGTGGGCGAGAAGCGCGCCTACTGCCGCTGCTGGAAGTCGCATAACGTGGGTCTCTCCTCCGCCTGCCATCCACTCACTTCAATTCGATTGCAGTTCCCCTACTGCGACGGAACGCACGTGACGCACAACAAGGCGACCGGCGACAACGTCGGCCCGTTGATCGTCTCGAACACGAAGAAGCCGGCCGCCATCTGAGCGGAATTCGTGGTGATTAGCGAGTGTTGCCTTCCTTCCAAATCATTTGCTCCGTAGTCAGTCCAGTCACTTGTTTGAGTTGTGTTCAATAAACTAATCTACGTGTTGCTCCACGCGGTAATGGATCGAGAAGGCGGCAGTGGGTGGATGAGAGTTCTCTTCTGTCATCAGAGGTGATTCCAAGCACTCCATCGATCAATCCGATAGTTTCAAGCGAGAGACTTCCGTCAGGCAACAACCGCATCAATCTTTAGTTTATGTACAACGAAGAGCAATAGAAGAACGAAAGGAACTACTTTCTGCGAACTGTTGCCCTCCAACGGGCCGACTGCTTCCACGCGCCGCTTCACACGTACTCCCGTTTGGCGTGCGGGTTCAGCTCGGACATCCGTCGGAGGTAGCGCGTCTCCTCGTAGCTCTTGATTTCGACCTCCGAGAGGGCGCGTTTGTCGCGCGGCGAGCGAACCTCCGAGTTTCGCCTGCAAGCGAACGAATGAGAAGGATGGGGATCGGAGGGGATGCCCCAGCCACAAAAGAAGAAGAGAGGAAGCCGAAGCGACGACGAACGATCAGCTTACAGCCGGCCCGCGTGCAGCTTACCGCCGGGACGGTCGATAGTCGACGGCCAGCCAGACGACGAACACGACGAGCGCCAACGCAAAGATGCCGACCGAAAAGAAGAGGAACAGGACGCGCATGTGGTAGGAGGCGCAGCACGACTCCGTCTCGCACTCCCACCCGAAGCGGCCCGGGCACACGTCCGCCAGCAGTTGACCGTCGGGCATCGCCGGCTGCAAGTAGGAGAGGATTGGAGCTGCAAACACGGGCACAAGCACAACGAATCGAGCCTGAACGGAACGAACTAAACGTCGATTAATCACGGAGCATCTGGGCGAGCGAGGGGGCACGTGTTCAATTGAGCATAGAGAAGAGGTCGTTGCCAATCGTTCCCGCAAAGAACCGCCCGTTAGATCGGAGGACAAGTGCACTTGTTTGCAGCTGGAATGTCCGGAGGATCGTGGAACGAACGGAAAGACGGCTAAGAGGAGCGGAACGGAGCGCAGCGGAAGCCGAGTATCGTCGACGATCTTCTTCCCGCGCCCCGACCGAATGGATGACCAAGGACGAGAACCCAAGACTGGCGGACAAAATGAGCGTGGAATTTTCTCATCGGCCGCTTTTCGAGTCGGCCGGATTTCGGCGCGCGCCAGCCGGACGGTCGGGATTTGCGGCCGTCCAACTTCTTCGGCGGCCGGCCGGCCGGACGGAAGGCGGTTCGGCGACCTTATTTTCCGTCTTCCATCCCGCAAGAGGATGTTCCTCCTCCTCTTCCTTCTGTTGCTCCTCTTCGTCTTCGGGCGAGCGAACAGATGTGCGACGACGTTCGCTCGGCCTCCACTCCGCCGAATGCATTCGGACGGCCGGGATCTTCGCGAACAAACACGCCCATTCGGAGATGAAAACAAGATGGAAGGAGAGGAGCCGAGGCGTCGATGAACGCGAGATCCATTGGACTTCCCCAACAGACGGCCGGAGCGCGCAGATGGCCGCCGGTCGGTCGGGAGCAAACGGCGGGCGGAAACACGCGGAAAACCGTAAAAATGATTGACGTCCGTGACACGAGCCAACGGTCGACCATTCCGGAGAGGACATTCGCCCGCAGTGGCCATTAGAACCGAATGAATGAGCGGACAGAAAAGGAGTCAATCAAACGGCCGCATACTGCGATCAAAGACGTAAGATCGAAGAAGAGAGCAATCCGTTTACAGTAGAAGGCGGAGCAGAAGCACACGAGCTTCCAACGCAACCACGCTCTCTGCCGACCGCTTGACCGGCTGGACGACCGCTTGGTCGAAACGGACGACTCGAAAGACCGCAAGTCAACTGACTTCTGGCCGGCAGGTGACAATCGAGAGTGAGAGCAACAAGCGAGCGAGTGAGTGCACGAACGAATGCGAAAGCAAATGTATCGTACAATGCAATCTCCCGCTTTCTTCTGCTGCAGCAAGAAGAAGGCGCATATCTCCAGCACACGACCAAAACACTTCCGTTGGCTTTTGGCAGATGGTCGTCGACTTCGGCGGACAACCGAGCGGACGCTCCCGCCGGCCGGCCGCCGCTCCGCCCCGCCGGTCTCGGGGGAAATCGGGGCGGATCGGCCGGCGGAAGACGAACGACAACGTTTGGCGCGGCAGAAGTCGGGCGGCGAATTGAATTTCGGCCAATAGTCGAATTCATTAGTCGGCGGACGAAGAACGAACGTTCCGGAGTTGGAACGACGAGTGGAAAGCAGGGGTTTGTGGGGAGAAGTGTGACAAGTGAAAACGTTCACCGTTGGCGACCTGGTGCAGGAACAATAAGAAAGAAGGAAGGAGTGATTGAGTGGAAGGGCGATCCATGAAATCAATGCTGTCGTGTTGTGGGTGTACAAGAATAGTGAACGCAAACAAAACAGTCGAAGAAGCAAGTAAACGGTCAAATTCGCCCTCTAACACATCACAAACCAACCACGCAAAGAATGTTTATTCACGAGTGCAGAATCCAATTGGGCGCCCGTTCCGCCGGCCGTTCGCCGCGGCCACGAACCGAACGGGAAGGCCGCCGAAATCCCCGCTTTTTTCGACCTCCGATGATCCCGCCGCTTTTGACGCGTCCGTCCGTCTGTTCGGCACTTCGAAGTGCGGAGATGAGTGATCGGAACGGCGGCACGCCACTCGCAACTGTCCGCTCTCTTCGTTCCCCGGCTTGTGCCGCCGCCTTTGCGGTTGGATTGTTGTCCGATCGGCTCAATCTTTGAGACTTCAAACGGGATGGAAGAAGAGGTCAAATAACGACCTAGCAAACATGAGAGAACGCAGTAAATGCGGAAGTAGTCGCTTGTTTGCCGTACGACGAGTCGAAAACAAATGCGGTGATTGCAAGGGCGCAGTCAACGCTTCGAACGAAGCATTCGAATGAATGTTGGCGATCAAGGCAGCGGTTGTGAGTTCGGATCAACAAGCAAGCCGCAGATGCAAATGGATGCGCCAATTTCTCTTTTCAGTCTGCCAAGACCGTTTGCTTTCGTTGTCCCAGCAGTTAAACGGTGACTTCTTCTTCAGGACTTCCAAGGTGGGAATCGACGAATGGGGTTGCATTGAAGTTCACCAGCGTGTGACGGCGCTTCGCGCCGTCCCCAGCTGGGGGAGTCGGTAGACTGGTGCGTATCGAATGCTTTTGTTCAACTTTAACTAACCCAGTGTTCGTCACGACGGGAGAACGCCGAGTCGTGCAGCACAAACGGTCAAGTTTAATGAAAGCTCTGCGAATGGGCCGTTACTCAACACACGCCTCCGTCCGTCCATTACGCTCTTACGGTCCCAAGGAAGACCAATCCAAACTGCGAGAGCCGCACGGGAATGCAGTTTTCGAGGACAACGGCGCGCACAACGCTATTTTTTACCCGCAAACAACGCTGAATAGTAGGTTTTGACCCCAGCAAACGGAAAAAGTGAGTGTTGGTTGCGGCACCCAAAGGCGACCGCAAAGCTAAAGTAAAGGCCTCCACAACAAAACGATCCATCACTCTTTGGACACAACCGTTTTAAAATCTAAAACGGTGAAAAGGACCGACACTACGTGGTCGACATTTCTGCCAAGTTTCACAGCGATCCGTCCACGCATGCCCGATCCCGCCGGCTTTTCGTCCGATATTACTGGTTGGTTCGCGAAAGCCGCAGGGGCCAAGCGGGCCAAACACGACAACAAATTCACACTCTTGGAAAGCCCAGATTCTGCGCTTTCGAATGAGCCCACATTCATGCCACCACGTTCAGACTGCAACGAGAACGGCGAGGTTGAAATTCGCCCGAAATTTTCGAACCGACACACAATTTTCGGTCCATGAGCCTGAGCTTCGCGCAACCCCTCCGAATACACACGCTGGCTTAAAAGATGCGCAAGACCTTTTTCTAGGTACGTTTTTTTTTGTTTGGCGCCTAAAATTCTGGGAGCCGCGAACGGTGCGTTTGAGTGTGGACCTCTTCGATTTTCTGCCCCGACCTTTCGTCTTTGAGCGATCACAACTTTCTTCAACAACATTCCCCGACGATGCAGCCAACTGATAAAATGTTCGTCGTTTCAAGACGCATCTTTTCGTCCACAGGGCGGGTGAATTCGGACGGCGGCGCAGAACGGTACGGCACCGAACGACGGCACGGAACGTTCAACGTCCCCGCCGCCGGTCGAAATGCACATTTTCGGATTTCGCGCTGGCAACTTCCTCTAGCCAGAAAAAATTTCAGATCGATTAGACGAAAGATGAAACGATTGAGAGGGGGAGGTGTCGGACAAACAGAAAGCCACATTCTTTTGTGCCAGCGCGTGAGTGCGCCCTTTCGGCGAGCGAGTTTGCGGAACGCTCGAACGGGCCAACCGCGGGGCCAAACGGCTTGAAACTTTCACATCACGGGTTATTTTCGCCAACTTCCATCAGCCAAAAAGTTTTTGAAGTCGCAGCAGCTGTTTGAACGGGCGAAAGTTACTCCATTTGCAGGGAATCAATTCTCCTGTTCCCATCGACGAACACGCCCGACCAAGACACTGTAGGAGAGGTCGCCTTGTGGCGAGGTCTCGACGCAAAACTTTCGACTTGGCGTTCCGCCCGCCTGTCGGCCGCCGCCCGCTCGCTCGTTTTCGCCCGACGTCCGTTGATTTCCGATCGCCGTGATCGCGATCCTCCCGCTCGATCCTCTCCTTCATCTTATCCGATTCTTTCGTTCGTTTCAGACCGCCGCCTTCGTGCAGCCGATCGGGGGAAACGCGCGACTTCCATGCGGCAACTCGTGAACCCGCTGACGTTCGGCCGGCCGTCCATCGGATTGGCGCTGTTCGGGTGCACGAACCGACCCTTCTACCACCTGGTCGTCTTCCCGGACAAGCGACTCGGCCGCCGCTACTCCGGCAACATCCTCGAGCAGGTGGGCGGTTTTCTTTTGGATTTTCTTTTGTTTCTTTGCTGTTTCTGCTGATTTTAAGTTTCTTTTCGTTCAGGGCAAAAAAGAGATTCTTCCGATCGTTTCTCGAACAAATTTGCAAGAATTCTACGCTCTCTAACGGTTCTTTTCGAACTCCTGAGCAAGAGTAGCATGAATTCACTGCGTTTCGGGCCAAAACAACTCTCCTTTCGCTCCGATCCTTTGAAATCTCCTTCGCTTCTGTGTCCACCTCCAACTCCTTTATTTCCTCCACTCATTCGACTGCTTTCAGCTCGGGACCTTCGACCCCTTGCCGAACTTCAACAACGAGAAGCTGGTGGCGCTGAACATCGGGCGGATCAAGTACTGGATCGGGGCCCGCGACGCGCACATCTCGGTGCCCGTCCTCGAGCTGCTCGGTGAGTCCACTCGTCTAATCCGCCGTCCATCGATTATGCGGGCGGAGATTAGGCGCCCGCGAATGGCCGCTCGATGAGGCCGATGGGTGTTGAAATGCGGGCAAATTGGGCGGCCGGCGGCGGTGCGTGTGGGAAAAACCGCTCGCTTTCCATTCGGCCGGACGGTCGTTAGGTGTGTTCGCGGACGGGACGGGCGGCCGGTGGTCGTTTGTGTGGATTCGAATCCGCCGGAGTCCATCGAACAAACGAGAGCGCTCGACTGTGAAGCGAAGGGGTGAGCGGAGTGAGCAAGGAAGCGAGCAAGTGGGAAAATTGTTCCACCCGCTCGGAGTCCACCTTGCTCGTTCTTCTGCACGACCGAGGCAATGGCGAGTGGTGTTCAAACTTCTGTTCGGAACTTCAGTCATCGTCGTGCTTCTATTGGTGGTCGCCTCCTCGTTCGCTTCTTCGAGCAATGACTGCCGAGCGTCGGCTGTCGCGCGTCGACCGAGTCGAAGGTCGTTCGCGTGCAATCGGAGGGCAACGCCGAGCGGGCAGCGCCTTCGACTTCGTTCCGCTCGCTCGTCCGCCCGCTCACCGCAGCCAAAACGCTTTCGGTTTTCCGCCGCCGCTCGTCGCCGCCGGCCGGTCGCCCCGGAGGGAGCGATTTTGCGCTTTCTTTCGGTTGGGCCGCCCGCCCGCCCGAAAACGCGGCGACTCGTCCGCCGGTCGGAACTCCGCGAGAGTGGCGGGCGGGCGGGCGGCGTGGAGGCGAGTGGAGCGCGTTTTTCGCAGGTCGCAAAAGACACGCGAGCGGGCGAGCGGGCGGGCGGCAAAGCGAGAGTGTTTTCGGTGGTCGCGTGTCCGTCGCGGCTTTTTGTTCTGCTTTCCGTTGTGCTCCACGCTTTCCGCTCGCTTCGTATTTTGCTCGCCGCAAGTGGGCGCAAACGGCGCGGAGTGTCATGGCCGAAACGGAGCAAAGTGGCGCAAAATGGCGGCTTGTTTTTTGCCGCGGGATACAATCGTGCACTTTTCGTTTTGTACGCGGCCCGCTGATGGACGTTCCGCGACGAACAACAAAGCGCAAAAACGGCGATAAGCGGCCGCGAATCGAAGCGAAATGTCGCTCTCGTTTGCGAGGCGCCTGATCGCTTTGCGCCGTCGCGTTCCGTGCGGCCCGCCGGCGGTCTTTGAACGCCGAAACGCGGGCGAGCGGCCGGCCGGAAGGGCGGCAAAGCGGCCCCGCTTTTCCACAGTGTTTCGTGCGGACGGCGGCGGTCGCGTGTTTCGTTCCAACGCCGCCCGCCCGATTGCACGCTCTTTTCGTTCGAACGGCCCCTCCGTTTCGAGTCCGCGGGCCGTTCGGCGCCCTTCCCGCCCGCTCGCCCGTCCGCCCGCCGGACGTGCCGACGGCCAACCGGCCGACTTTTTCGAACGACGGCCGGCCGGCTTGCTCGTTTGTCTTCGAACTTTGAGCTTCGCTCCGGTTGGCATTCGAGCCGCTCGTTCGTCGGCGTCGGCGTTGAAACGTCGACCGTCTTTCGTTTCGTTTCGATTGTTTGCCGTCCGCTCGTTCATTCCGGCGGCCGGGCGTCCGGCATTCCGCCGGCTTTTACGGTGGTCCAGGGGATTCTTTGCGCTCTTCTGCACTCGTCCGTTCGCTCGCCCGCTCGGTGGAATCTTTTTGTTTTGCAAAATTGCCACACGCCACACGAAAATGACGCGTTTCCGACCGAATCCCTCCGGCGTGCAAGTGGATTAACGGCGGCTCTTTTGCACGCTCTTCTTTGCCCCTTGCTGCTGGAGACCGTCGGGAGCCGCCGGCTGGACGGATGGCGGGCGGGTGTTTCCACCGTACCGCCCATCCGCCCGCCCGTCTGCTTTGCATCGGCGATCCCCCCGGGCAACAGGCGAGCGAGGAGTTCGAATTCGTGATCTCTGCACCCGCCGACCGCCGGTTTGTTTTTGGGTCGTGGGAGCGACCGGTGGACGGCGGGGTTTAATTGAAAATTCCGGCTGAAGACAATCGGGACACTCGCTCGCCTCGTTTGCTGCACGAATTCGCGTCCGAAAGGCCGCTTTTCGGACTCGTGGACTGCCGGACGTCAACGACGAGTGGATTGACTCGCTCGTGAATTCGAGTAGAAGATTGGGGACTGCCGCTGCTTTGTGCTCGATGATCCGAGTGTCTTTCGTTGGACTCTAGACGGCTTTCGTCGAGCTCCACCGGCTTCTGCTGGAATTCACCGTCGTCTGTTTGTCTCCAGCCGGCTTGCGCGCTACAAACCGATTGCTCGCGCGCAAATCTGACTGGGGGATTTTGTTCCAACGGACGTCATTCGCTTTCATCGAGCGGAGATCTTTGATTTGAACCCGCTGCACTCTCCACTCCGTCCACTCACTCGTCTGCTTGCAGGTCTCGCCGGTCTTCTGCCCATCCACCCGCACACGTTCGTTCGAGCTCGCGAAGCGCGTGATGCCGCTGCGGCGGCCGCTCCACCGATCCCCGCCGCCCTCGAACCCGAAGCCGTCGACGAGCCGCAGCCGACGGAGTCGCGTGAAGCCGCTCAGCAGTGAAGAGCAGCGATTAGGCCGTCCGCATTTGCTTTGATTCGAATTCCTTCTCCGTTCTTCCGATTGTTGTGTTGATTTCGTTGTTTCGGTCTTAAACTTTCTTCCGTCTTCTTCGTCTTCGTTCCGCTCGTCTCCTTCGTGCCCGCCCGCCCCGGCCGGGTTATGAGCGCCGCGAGAGCGAAAAATGCGCGCGATTGCCGTCGGTTTCGTCGGCCGAAGCGGGCACTCGCTGCCGCTCCTCTTCCTCCTTCTGTTGATCTCCGCCCTACCCATTCGAGGGCTGCTGGGCCCGCCGCGGGAGAACACGTGCGAGCACCTCGCCCGGCTGGAGCACGAGAACGCAACGCAAACAACGAATGAAACGAGCACCGCTGACGAGTTTGAGGCAAGCCGTCGTGGATTCCTCTTATTGAAAGGAGTGTTTAGTACGCGGGGTCGTCGGCGACGTGCGCCGCGGCGTTGGGCGCCGACTGGGAGGCGTTGCGGTCGTGCGGCGAGCACGAGCTCTCGTTGGGACTCTTCACGGACTCCATCCTCCCACACAATCGGTTCGTTTCTCTCGTGCATTCAATTGAACGAGTGGATGGGTTGAAGGCTGCCGTACATCCGCCTGAACATGTCCGCGACGATGCACGAGCCCGCCTCCGCCGTGTGGTTCGTCTACCGCTGCCTGCAAGCGTCCAACCAGGAGGACAACTACTGCGTCTCGCCGCCCGTCCCCGCGCCCTGCCGGGGGATGCGACTCGTAAATTCGGCGAACACGACGGTAGATTTCTTTCCATCCATTCAATCCATTTACACTCCGTTTAGGCCCCGTTCCGAGCGGACATCGCGTGCTTCCGGATTTTCGGCTTCTCGCACTACCGGCTGGACGTCGTCGTGAAGCCGCAGGAGTGCGTCGCCACGGCGTTCTTCTCGATGCCGCACGAAAACAAGTACGACCCGACGATCCTGCGCTACCTGAACGGCGGCGGACACGTCGTCCAGAAGAACGTGGAGGGCGTCACGAACCTGCCGCCCGTCGACTACGAGCAGTGGTCGCCGTTCGTGTTCGTCGAGACGCAGCCGACGGACGGCGTGTGGGTGCGCTTCGAGGAGCCACCGCGCGAGTCGCACGTGCTCGAAGTCCGCTTTGCGCTTTTCCGCCAATCGAACACCTCCGATTCGGCGTCGTACGTGGGCGAGGAGGTCGTCCGCCTGCCACAGACCGGCTTCAAGTGGACCGAGCTGGACGCGGGCCGCTATTTGATCTTCGGCTACGTCCAACTCTCCCACTGCCGCCTTTCGTGCGACCGGGACCGGGCGAACGACGAAGCGGCGAGCGAGCGTAAGTGTGTGGCGTGTCCGGTGAGTTTCTTCGATTCTTTCCGTTGATTCGATCGTTTGTGTTCAGCACACCGCGCTGAACTTCACGCTGCACGAGGCGAAGCACACGGCCGGTTGGAAGCGGCGGGCGGCACTCGCGAACGCCGCCTTCGTGACGCTCGTCGTTCTGCTCGTCGTCCTCTCGATCATCGGCGTCGCGCTCTTCGGCGTCCTCGTGTACCAGCGGTACGTGCGGCCGGCGCTCATCCGCCGCCGCCCGCCCCAAACCTTCGAGTTGACCGCTCAGCCGCGCGTCCTCCTTGTCTACACGGACGACTGTGCCGCCCACAGCGATTGTTGGTGGGCTTTTCGTTGAGTTCTTTCGTCCATTCCATTCGTTTGTCTGCAGCCTCCAGCTAGCGTTCTTCCTGGCGCGAAACGCGAGCGCCCGCGTCCACATCGACCAGCTGGACCTCGTCGATCCGTCCGTTCAGGCCACGAACTGGCTGCTGAATCGAATGATGAACGTCGACTTCGTGATCCTCGTCTTCTCCGACGGATCGAAGCGCGTGATGGAGGGCGAGCGGATGGGCGAGCAGCGGCCGTTCCCCGACCTCTTCAACGCCGCCACTCGGCTCGTGGTTTCGGTTCGTTCTTCCTTTGGATTCTCGTGAATTCTGGCGTGTTGCAGACGATCACGAACATCCTGAACGCGACGCCCGCACTGCCGCCCGAAGCGGCAAACGGCCGGGCGCCGCGCAACGGAAATTCGTGGCGATCGGCGCTGTTCGCGAGCAACTCGAACGGCCACTTCGCCGGCGGCCGGAACGCGGCGGCCCCCGAAGCTCTTCGCAAATTTCTCGTCCTCCGCTTCAAGTACAGCTCGTCGGATGCGGTGGCTGAGTTCTTCCCGCTGGTCGGCTGCGCCTGCTACGAGGTGCCCGGCGATCTTCCGCGTGTCGTCGGCCATCTGCACGGCATCGACGTGCACGAGTCCTCGGTCCTGGACTTCACCGACGAGCACCTGCAGCTCGACCAGGCGATCCGCGCGTTCGTTCGCTTCCGGCAAGCGAATCCAAACTACCTGGCCGAGCGGTTCGCCAGCGGGGCGCCCACGATCGGCGGCCTGAACACCTCGACGGGCGTCCCGCTGGCCGACCCGCAGCTCCCCGAGCGGGGCGGGCGCACCGCCGAGGAGATGGCCGAACTCACGCGTCGCTACGAGCTCGTCCACCCGCCCACCGATGACGAGGACGACGAGCCGAATGGCCGCCTTCCGGCCTACAGCGTAAGCTCCATTTGTTCCATTCATTCATCCCGTTTGTTTGCAGAACGCGGACACGGGAGTGGTGGTCGAGTCGAGTTCGGACGGGCGAGAGGCGAATCGACGGAATCCGCCGCCCCGCACGGCCGAGGAGTTCCCGCTCGTCGAAGTATCTTCTTCGGATGAAGACGATTGATTTCGGTGACAACTCCAGCAGTCAATCAAGAACATTTCCCTCCTCCTTCCCACCTTCTAGTCATTTCTGTCCACTCATTCGTCCTCTTCGAACCGTCCCTCCACTCCTCCTCATTCGTCCTCGTTCTTCTTTTACCTCCAAACGGGTCCACCGGGCGTGCGGGTGCCATCCTTTCGTTACCGACTGAGCTATCCAATAAACTTCTTGGCTAAACCTAACGGGGATGATCTAACGGGAATTCATTGGGAGAAACGAGTTGAAGTTTGGGAGTCCTAACTAACGAACGGTAAATAAACGGTTGCAAACGGAACAAGCGGAAGAGAACGATGAGGAAGGAAGTGACAACAACTGGGAACAATCAGAACGATCTAACGAGCTAAAGGCCGCGTCTACTCCTCGCTCAACGGCTTCAACTCGTCCGGGCCGCCGTTCTGCAGCGACGGGCGGGCGGGCAGCACGAGCGGGTCCTTCAGGTGGGAGCCGATGAGCGCAATGTACGTCCACGCGCCGAGGGGTCCTGCAAAGGAAGATTGAAGTGAGTTTTCCGGAGCTCCCGCTCACCTCCGATCATCGGCGCAATGATCGGAATCCAGAAGTAGTAGCCGTGGTACCTGCAACGAACAATCGAGTAAAAGGGAGAGAGATCAAGGAGGAGACGTACGTGAACACTTCGAGCCCGTAGCCGATGACGAAAGCGAACACACGAGGGCCGAAGTCACGAGCGGGATTGATCGGATAGCCGAGGTTCATCCCGTACGAGTTGCCGATCACGATCAGAATGAAGCCGAAGAAGAGGGGGTGAAGGAAGGAAGGGATTCTATTGCGGGGGTCGACGACCATCGCGATGAAGAAAAGCAGGATGAACGTCCCGACGATCTGAACGAGAGAATGAGAGGAGGTAGAGGGAAGGAAGGGAGTACCTGGTCGACGAAGGCGCTCAGATTTGAGACGTGCGCCTCGGGGAACGAGCAGAAGAGGCCGGCCGTCGCGTTCGAGCCAGTGATCAGCTTCGCGCCGTGCGTGAACGTCAGGATTTGGTCTGCAGCAACGAGGAGTTAACGGGAGGCATCAGTAAGTGAAGAGGATTGTGGGAATAGAGGACTAGGAGCACGCAGTGGATAGAAGAAAGTAGTGAGTAAACGGGAGTGTTTCATTGGATCCCCAGGAACTTCCAAAGAGATGCGCAACCTCCACTCGCGAAACGAACCCTGATAGACGAGGTAGGAGACGGCGACGCCGAGGAAGGCGCCCAGCGTCTGGACGAGCACGTAGCCGAAGAAGTGCGGAACGGAGAGCAGCCCAAGAGTGACCATCGTGAAGCTTACGGCCTGCAACACTCGAGAGATGAGGGGAGAGCAGCGGGAAGCGAACGGGATTCATGTGAGCGCCGGAGGTGTTGTACGTGGAGTAGACGCAGAGGGCGATGGCGAATCCTGGAAGAAGAAATCCGCGCGTTTAGCCACTCGGCCACGCGGCTCGTCGCTCACCGACTCCAATGTTCACGTTGATGTACGCGTTGAGGGCGCCCCGCGAGAGGACGAACTGCGCGCCGATTCCGGTGAGGAGGAACTGCAAGGCGGGGGTTGGACGACGGAAATGCGGAGAAACAAACCAGCAGCATGAACGTGGAGACGAACTCGGAGAGGAGGTTCACGTGGAAGACGTTGCGGAGTTGGAAGCGCTCGCGGAAGCGCTCCGCCGGCAACACGACGGCTTTCGTCATTCTCCTCTTGAAATTGCTGGAAGGAGGCGAGTGGTCATCCGAGCTGGAACAGGAGTTCGACGGCACGGCACGAATGGGAACGAAAGAACGGACGAAATTCTTCGTTAGAAAAAGGAGCGAAAAGTCTGCCGTTTCTTCGTTCACGCTTCTCTGGCGGCGTCTTCCTCACAATCACTTTTGAATCATTCGTTGGATGAAAAGCGGCAAGGAACAAGAAGCAAGTAAAGCTTTCGGTCGAACCTCCAAAGAAAAACAGCTACGGTCGGCGGAACGCGGCCGATTCCCGATGGAAACCCAATTCGAAGGGCCGAACGCCGACCGAAAATCCCAGTTCGTCGCGTTTGCCGCCTTTAAATTCGCTCACTTTCGAGGACGAGGAAGAGAAATCGGCGAGGAGGGCGGCCCGAAAGCGACGGGTGCCCGCTGCGACTTTCGCCGCCCTCCCGCTCGAACCCGGCGGGCGAACGAGCGGGGCGACGAGTCCAGCGAGCACCCAGCGGCCGCCTCGCCGTTGTCCAGCCGACTTTTCGGCACGTGCGAACGAAATGATGCAAAAAGCGGGCCGCTTTCGGAGGTCCGGCCGAAGTGGACGGCGCGACGTTGCGAAACGAAGCGGCCGAGTGGATTCGTTTCGGCCGGCTTTCGCAAGTGGCCGCCGTCTGCTCGCGGATGAGGGAGCACCCAACGAGACCGCGCGGTCGGAACCAGAGGTTTTTGGTCGTCAACTCGCCCACTCCCGCTCACTTCGCCTAATTGACCTTCCGTCTGCCCAGACGTTCTGTTTTTGGAAAGAAGTCGGTGGAGAGCGAGGATTTGGCTTCTTTTTGGGCGATAAAGCGGTCAGATTTTTGAAAAGCAAGTTAAAGTCCTCGTCGAAAACAACTGGAGCGAACGGAAGCAAGCAATTGGAACTCGAAGCAACACCGAAACTCATGTCGAAGCGCAAGCCTCAAAGTGCAACGCGATTGCCGAACGTTCCACTTTTCCACTGTCGGCCGGCGGCCTTCTTTTTGTTTCGAGCGTTGACGAATGACCGAAAACGAAGGCGGAAGGACGAAACGAAAAGACGATCCGGCGATCGATAAGCAGAACAAGAACTTTTGGAGGAATGCCGCCTGCAGGCGGGAACCTCCGCTTTTCGTCTTTCGGTTGCCATGAGCGTGAACGTCGGCCGGCCGGTGGACTCGTGAGAAAACGGAGCGCGTGTTACGCTCGGACAAATTGGGGCAACGGAATCCGAAACCTCGCCGCCCAAGCGTGTAAACTTATGGAGGCCGCGGGCAAACACTCCGTTGGGCCGCCCGATTGGGAGGCGGGCGGAAGTTCACGTGCGAAGAAAATGCTTCCTGATGGAGGACGCGGAAGGACGGGCCGCACGGAACGAAGCGTTTTTCGATTGCAAACTTCCTCGCGTTATTCAAATCCGCCGCCGCCGTCTGCCCCAAAACCTTCCGACGCGCGCGCCGATTGATCGATCGCTCGTTTCCTTCCGCGAGTGCAACGGTTGATCACGAAAACGGAGCAGAACTGTTGGCGTTTTTGTCCGCGTTGGTTCACGGCTGGTTCACGTTAGGGCGCGTTTGCTCGGCGTTTGTTCAAAGTTGGCGTCAATCCAACCGCCCAAAACAGCGGAGGCTGGCGATGTTCGGAGTTCTTGTTTGCGCACCTCCCTTCTTTGTTCGCCGTTGATCCAGCGTGATTGTTCCCGTGGACGAACAAGAGCGAAGGCGAGTGCACACGAACGAGAGGGCCCGAGCGGAGCCCGAGCCAAAAAAGACGGAAGTTTTCTTATCGACCAAACGAAATTCAAAGACTCGAGTTGAAGCGAGCGGAACGAAAAGAAAACTTGAGGCGATCGAGAGCGGGCGAGAGCAAGCGGAAGATTTCCGCCTTCTTATCGCTCCGACTGGCGCCCACCTGTTCGGATTACCGACGATCACTTGTGTTTCACGGAATTCCCGCCTTGTACCAGTGGAGTCGACCGAATAGGCGGATTACGAATGAAAGAAGGCGCCTATTCAGCTACAAGCCCTAGGAAACCTACGAATTAATTGAGTAGAGGCAGGACAGCGAGAAGGTTGAGTGAGTAACCGAAGGAAATTCCAGCCAAATGCAAGACAAAAGAATTCTAATGCACTCTCCGGCACACTCACTTCTTTTGTTCTAATCGAACTGATAACCCGGCCGAACGGACGGCCGCTCTTCTTTGAACTCGACCGGCCGGCCGCCGAAGCGAACAATCGGACCACTCGCCGCCCTCTCCGGTCGGCCGTCGTTCGATTCGGGCCGCCCGAACGGTCGTCAATCGCCGCGAGTTGCGGAGCGTTCGGCGGGTGGAGGGCCGTAAATTACGGCAAGGAGCACTCAGCAGGTACACTCGCTTGCAGAAGCACGAGTATTGCATCAGGGATTCCTTATGTTTTGGAGTGAGGTTGATGTGCAACGGAAGAGACACGGCTGCAATCTTTTGGTCATCACACACGAGTTGTGGTTTTGTTTCGGCACATCAATCATCACCATGCTCACAGGCCATTTGTCATATTTGTTGCAACTTCTAAAGTAGACGGCCTTGCTCTCGCTCGGTCAAACGTCTACACCGGTTGATCGATCGTCTGCTATTTGTAGCCAGCGACGTCACTCTTCTACCGGTTTACCGGTTTCAAACAGACGACCACGACGACCTTCCGTCCACGTCTTGGTCTTCAAAAGTCGCCCGCATCAGAAAAAGTAGGCCGGTCGGCGCGGTCGGCATTCCGAAAGCGGCGTTGCGAAAGGCGGCGTGCACCCGACGGAGATCACGTGCGATGCGGAGCGGCGATTTGCGCAATCTGATCGCAAGGTGCAAGGACGCGCACTCCGTTAGAGGCCGCCCGACTGCCCGCACTGATCGCCGGCAAGCGGGGCGGGATCTCCAGTGCACCGGCTGAGAAAAGCGGCGGGCATTTCGACGCCGAGCGGAGTGACCGCGGCGGCGGTCATTCGCGTGCACGAGTGCTTAAAAGCGGGGATCTCCGCCCGGTTGCGGGCATTCCGGTCGGTTCGTTCGGTTCGTCTGCTCGCTCGCTCGTTTGGTTGTGAGAATGAACGGCCTTCTTCTGGTCTTCTTCGTGTGCCTCGGCTTTCCGATGGTTGCAGCTAGTGAGTTTTCTTTCGTTTGACCAATCGAAGACGTGGTTGGAATCAAACCGAATGCCCTCGTTCAATCAGGCAAACATCGCGTTTGAATTAATCGAACACCTCCCTTGAATCGATCTTCCTTTTCGAATAAAACAATCCGTCTTCTTCCAGACCCCACGCCGTTCACGGTCCCGCTGCCGTTCGGCTCGGTCGACTGGTCGCGGAACGCCGACGGGACGACAAACTTCGGCACCAATTCGAACGTGAACATCCTCGGCTACGGCAGTCAGGGCGGTCTGAACTTCTCGAATCGAGACGGGCGCTTCGGCACCGACTGTTCGTTCAAGCGATCAATTGAAATGATTCCCGCGTGCTTTCAGTCGGCGGTGGCGCCCTGGTGAACGGCCAGCAGTACGGCTCGAACTCGCTGCTCGGCGTCGACCGGCAGCGGGGCGTCGACACGGGCACGAACATCAACATGGGGCCGTCCGTTCTTCGGATTCGTTCTTTCCCGCATTCTTTTTAATCTTCTGTGTGTTCAGGGCGGCCTCGGCAAAGAAGCGGGCTTCTTTACCGATCTGGCGAACACCGCGAGGTACGGAACGTTCCAACCGCACTACCCGACGCGAACGAGCAACCGCTTCGGCGGCGCCGGCTCGCCGTTGGCCTTCGGGCCGAACATCGACGCCCACGTTCCGCGCGTCTTCAACCGCTGGGGCGCCGCCGCGTCGCCGGTTGCGTTCAGTCGGGACATCGACGGCGCCGATCGCTTCGGTTCGGGCGGCGGGCAGCGGCGGGAAGCCGTCTTCTTGAGCGACCTCACGAACACCGCGCGCTACGGAACGGCCAATCCGAGCTGGCCGACGCGAACGAGCGGCCGCTTCGGGCCCGCACCGCCGACTGCTTTCAGTCGGGACATTGACGGCGGCTTCACCTATTTGTCTGGTTGATTCAACAAGTAAAGAAGTGTAGATAGATGTAGGCAGGATGTTCTCCAGAAATAAAGTCGTTAGATCGCGTCATTCGAAGGCAATCCGTGGGATTCGGCGCGGCGAGTAGTCGGCCGAGTGTCCTCAACAGGCGGCAAATTGACCACTCGACGCGCGCGCGTGTCACTTGCAGCTCCCGGACGTGTGAACGGGCGGGCGGCTGCGGAGGACGTCGAGAACACTCGGCCGACCGCCACTCGACTCGATTCGACGGGGAGAAGAGGGTGGCTTGCGGGCAGAAGGCGATCCCTTCGGTCTACGGTAGACCGTCGAGTTCCGAGAAGAACTCTACGAAATCTAATCGCTTTTTTTCGTTTCGTCGATGTCTGATGAGTTCTTTGCGGAGATTCGAGGGAATCGGGGCGGGTTTATGGTCGTTTCGTGGGCGCTAAGAGGGGAGTGACGTCCTGGAGTGAACAGCCGGCATTTCAGCCTCCATTCACTCACTCACCCCTTCATTCATTCGTCCAACGGCAATGGTCTACACGTTCGGCGAGGCGTTCTCGAACTTCAACACCTACTGCCAGGACAAGACGACGAAGCTGAAGCAATCCTTTTCGCCCACACGTGAGTCCTCTCTTTTCACCCACTTAGTCCTCAATCCGCTCGACCTTCGGCAGGCTCGACAACCGGAAGCCCGCTGAACTCGGCGACCTCCGACTTGGAGCCGTCGCCTTCGTCCTCGTCGTCCACGAGCATGTCGGCGCTGCACGGCGCCAATTTGGCGGCTCGCCCGTCGGCCGCCGCTCTGGTGCCGCCGCCTCCAGCGCCTCCGGTGACTCCGCAGCAGGGCGTTCAACCGAGCCGCCAGTCGAACCCCAACGTCGCGCCGCTCCAGCCGCCGCCGCTGCCGAAGCGCGTGAAGCCGAAGGCCGACGGGGCGGCCCCGCGGCTGCCGGAAGCTCAGCGAGCGGAGGCGATCCAGGCGCTCTCCGACCAGCTGGGCAAACTGAAGCCCAACGAGGAGCCGCCGCGGCGCACCTCCGCTCCGGGGATGTTCGCGCCGCCGCCGAACGCCGCCGCGTCGAACAGCCGGCGTTATTCGGAGGAGTACCGCGACCGGAACTATCGTGAGTTCCCCCACGAAGTCAATACATTGCTCCTCTTGGTGCAGAGAACAGCATGACGCCGGCGGACTTCCGTCGAGTCGGGCGCCAAACGGTCGACTACATCGCCGACTACATGGAGAACGTCCACAATCGCCGAGTGGTGCCGTCGATCGAGCCCGGCTACCTCCGCGATCTCCTCCCGTCGGCTCCGCCGCAGCAACCCGAAGCTTTCGAGAAGGTGATGCACGACTTCGAGTCCTACATCATGCCCGGAGTGAGTCGAAAAGAGGAGGATCAAAGCAATCGATGCTTGAGGTCACCCACTGGCAACACCCCCGCTTCCACGCGTACTTCCCGGCGGCCAACTCGTACCCCTCGGTGCTGGCGACGATGCTCTCCGACGCGTTGGGGGCGAACGGCTTCTCGTGGGCGTCCTGCCCGGCGATCACCGAGCTGGAGACGATCATCATGCAGTGGTTCGGCGAGATGATCGGCCTTCCCAAAGAGTTCCTTCCGTTCACCGAGAACGGCCGCGGCGGCGGTGTGATTCAAGTGAGCTTCAAGCAGGGTTTCCGCTCATCTCTTCGCTTCAGGGCTCGGCCAGCGAGTGCAACTTCGTGGCGCTCCTCGCCGCTCGCTTCGAAATCATGAAAGAAGTTCGTTTTCGCGCATTCCGTTGATCTCCGCTTGTTTCAGCTGCGCCAACGCTTCCCGTTCGTCGAAGAGGGGCTGCTCATGTCCAAACTGATCGCCTATTGCTCCAAAGAAGTGGGTTGATCGAAGGGAAGCTGTCAGTACGGAGGTTCAGGCGCACTCGTCGGTGGAGAAGGCGGCAATGATCGGAATGGTGAAGCTGCGGATTCTCGAGACGGACTCGAAGTTCCGGATGCGCGGCGACACGCTGCAGGCCGCAATCACCGTAGGAACAAGGGGGATCGATTGAACGATCGTCTGTTCGTTCAGGAAGACCGCAACCTGGGCATGATCCCCTTCTTTGTGGCCGCCACACTCGGCACGACCTCCGTGTGCTCGTTCGACGTCCTCACGGAAATCGGGCCCGTCTGCATGGAGAACGACCTCTGGCTGCACGTGGACGCCGCGTACGCCGGCTCGGCGTTCATTTGCCCCGAATTCCGCCATCTGATGGCCGGCGTCGAGTACGCGATGTCCTTCAACACGAACCCCAACAAGTGGATGCTCGTGAACTTCGACTGCTCGACCTTCTGGGTGAAGGACCGCTTTAAGCTCACCCAAGCACTCGTCGTGGACCCGCTGTACCTGCAGCACAGCTGGGCGGACAAGGCGATCGACTACCGCCACTGGGGGATTCCGTTGAGTCGCCGCTTCCGCTCGCTGAAGCTGTGGTTCGTCGTGCGCATGTACGGGGTGGAGGGGCTGCAGAAGTACATTCGGAACGTGAGCGCTTCAGTCGATTCAATCGAAACAATCCCCGGAGTTCAGCACGTGCGCTTGGCGAAGAAATTCGAAGCGATGATCCGCGTGGACGATCAGTTCGAGATCGTCGGCGACTCGCACATGGGACTCGTTTGTTTCCGGCTGAAGGGCACCAACGAAGCGAACCAAACGCTGCTCACGAAGCTGAACTCCAGCGGTCGCATTCACATGGTGCCGGCGTCGTTGAGCGACCGTTTCGTGATTCGCTTCTGCGTTTGCCACGAGCACGCCAACGACCACGACATCCTCGTCGCGTACGAGATCATCAAGCAGACGGCCGTCAGTTTGCTCTGTGAGTTCCCTGTCGCTCTCATCCATTCACTTCGGAAGAGTAGACGAACAACCCGAGCCGATCGTCGAGAACTACGAGCTGGAGAAGTTGGAGGAGAAATCGTACGCGTTGGACGGCTCCTTCGACGAGCACTCGGTGGAGTCGCCGCGCAGTTTGGTCAACGGAGCCGTGAGTCCTCTCCCGCATTAAACGACTAATCGTTGGGTGTGCAGTTCGCGGACCGGGACTCGATTTCGTCGGGCGGCGGTCGCGAGCCGCCCGCGGCCGCCGACCACCCGCCACACGCCGCCGCCGCGTTCCAATCGCAAATGTCCTCCGGCTCCACCGGCTCGTCGGCCGCCGCCCCGGCCGGCTCCAGCGGAGGCGGCGACAATCGGCGGCGATTCGGCCAGTCGCTGGCCGAAAAGCGCTCCTTTTTGGTCCGCATGGTCAGCGACCCCAAGTGCTACAACCCGAAGATCGTGCGGCATCTGAACATGCGCAATCACAAGCAGATGTCCCAGGATTTGTTCCGCGATCGCACTCTCCGGTAATCCCCGCCTGCATTCGAATCAAATGGCGTGTCTTTAGGGAGGCGATCGAATCGGGCACCGCCAAACGCCCCTCGCGCATCTTCCCTGGCAAATGTGAGATCTCCCCTTCTTCCTTGTGTATTCAATCCCTCTTGCAGTCACCCAATACTCAATCGACCACCCGTCGGACGAGGAGCAGGAGTACGGCAGCGGGCAGACCGTTGCCCCCGTCGAGACCGGCATCCAGACGCCCCTCTAATCGCGATCCGATGATCCCCGAACACTTTTTTAAATCCATGGACCGTAGTTTCCTTCTCATTTTTAATCGTTTTTTAGAGGCTTCATCCCTTTCAATAGCTTCTTCCCTCCAATCCCCGAGTAGCGTCCTTCAGCATCCCCGTCTTCCCTCTCCGTAGCAATCGAATAAACCCGCTGTAATCCGAAATACCGTGTTTATTACCAACAGTTGGCCTTGCGAATACACAAACTAGTTTAAGAGGAGGAATAAATAGATAACGGATGGAACAAAACAACGAACGAACGAAACAAATGTATGCGGCCACACTTACGAGAGAACGATCACTCAATCGATCGATTAGCAACAAACACACATGCTTAGAGAACGAACAGATCCTGCTGCTTGGCCAACTCGGCGAGCATCGGGTCGTCGAAGAACTTCGAGACGGCCACGTCCTCCGAGAGGCCCTTCCGTCGGCGCGTTTTGATCATGAACTCGCGCGCCAAGTGAGTGGCCGGCTGCACCTCCAGCGGGTGGATCACGATCGACTTGTCCAGCGGGTCGCCGGGCACGAGCTGCAAGCGATCGAGCAATGGAACAAGAAGGAAGAAGGACGAACGCACCTGCCAATGGTTGAAGACGCTCATGCAGAAGGCCTGTCCTTGGGTGTGCGTGCGGAGGTCGGTCTCGAAGCCGAACGAGTCGATCACCGGAATGAAGGCCTTGATCAGGTAGAGCGGAGAGCCGGCGATCGGCGAGTCGAAAGTGACGTGACCGCGTCGCTTCGACAGCACCGTGTAGACGGCCGAGACGCAGTCGGCGGGCGCGATCACCTCCACCGCGTAGTAGGGCTCCATCAGACGGGGGGTGGCCATCAGGAAGGCCGAGTACGCACACCGCCGAGAGGTCGGAATGATCTGCCCGCCGCCGCGGTAGAGCGCCTCCGGAGCGATGGACGCGTCGAGCATCTTGAACTTCACGTTGCGCATGGGCTCCTCGCAGAGCGGGCCCTCGCGGCTGGCCCACTGGAAGCCCTGGATGAGCGACTCGCGCACCGTCCCCAGCAGCTGTTTGTCCACCTCGGACGGAAGCGTGTCGTCCACGAGGATGTTCGGGCCGGTCAGGTCGGGGCCGAACGCCCAGATCGACCGGGCGGCCAGCAGATCCCACTCGTACTTGGTTTGGAAGAACTCGCCCAGTTGTTTTCTGCAATCAGCCGGTTGAATCGATGGATTCTCTCGCTTCCGAGTGCTCACCGATTCCACCCGATGCTCACGATCTCGTTCTCGATGTCTTCGGCGAGTCCCTTCTCCAGCGGCTCGGAGATCATCGTGATCTTGTTTCTGCAAGCCGAGAGATGAGGAGGATAAAAGAGAGAATCGGTGGACTCACTTCTGATTGGGCGTCTGGGCGAAACACTTCAGGGTGGAGGTCTCGACCACCGTCTCGCAGAAGCTCACGACCGGGTCCGCGACCTTGATGTCGATCTCCGAGAACACTTTGCGCATGTCGTGCATCACGGAGTCCAGGTAGAGCTCGCCCGTCCCGAGCATCACGTGCTCCCCGCTCTCTTCGACGCGGGTGGTGAGCAGGGGGTAGGATTTGTTGACTTTGCGCAACGAGTCGAGCATCTTGGGCAGCTCCGAGGGGTTGATGGGCTCGATGGCCAGCTTCATCACCGATTTGGTGTTGAATTTGAGCGGACGGAAGATGTACACCTGCAATCAATCGATGGGATCAACGAGTGGGTGGATGGAAGAGGAACGAACGTCGTCCTGATTGTAGTCCTTCTCGACGATCGTGGCCGTCTTGCTCACCGGCCCGTCGATGCCCTCGATCATCACCCACCTGCAAGCGAGCGAAAGGAGCGAGTAGGAGGAAGAGAGAGAGGAGTGGACTCACATTCCGGCCGGCACCGACTCGACTTCGATGCGGTAGCGCGCCACGGAGATCCACAGCCGTCCGACGGGCATCACGCGGCAGTCCTCTTCGTCTTGGATCGAGTAGTTCTCGCCGAGGATCTTCACCTCGTCGCCCACGTGCAGCGTGCCGCTCAGCACGCGGCCGAACACGTGAAAGGCCGTGGCATCGAAGGTGGGGTAGTTCTTCGTAGTGTTCACAAACAGAACGCCCTGCAAACGAGCGGGGATCAAATGAAAGACGAGGAGAGGACTCACATTCTTGTCGCACTTCTTCAGTTCCATGGCCAGCGGGCTTTCGGCGACGCCCATGTAGTTGAGTTCGACCTTGGCGCGCGCGCCCTCCACCGGCGAGGGGATCTGGTCGACGACCATGTCGACGAAGGCGGTGAAGTCGCCGAAGAAGCGGCGGCAGATCAACGCGATTAGCGGGCGGATGTTCATCTTTTGCTCCTCTTTGTTCAGCCGAATGCCCATCTCGCGGCAGAAGCGCGGCAGGCACGTGTCCACGTCGCCGGCCACCTGCAACGAGCCGGAGTGCACGAGAAACGAGTGGAAGGATGGGACGTACGTGAGCGAACAGCTTGTACAGCGGCTCGAGAATGAAGTGGATGAAGGTGCGCGTCTGCCCGATCTCGCCCTTGTTGCTGATCGCCTTCGTCTTCTGATCCAAATAGAAGTCGCCCCACAGGCGGTCCGCCAGCCGCTTCGTGTCCACTTTGGCTGCAAGCGAGCGATCAATCAATTGAAAGAACTGTGCGGAGGGAACTCACGATATTTGGTGGCGTACAACGAGGCAAAACTGTCCACCGAAAAGCAGATGTTGTAGCGCGAGGACGCGAAGATCACGTTCCGGTTGAGCGGCGAGAAGACGGGCGCGTCGTCCATCGCGAACGTTCTGCAAACACACGAATAAAATCGATAATTAGAGGGAAGAAGCGTACTTGACGAGTTGATTCAACTGATCCAACGTGTACCGAATCTTCGAGTACGCATCGTTGGGCGGCAGCTTCAGCTCGAGGATCAGCCGGTCGATCTTGTTGATGCACACGACCACCGGCAGGCGCTCCTGGAGCGCGTGCTTCAGCAGCCGCTCCGTTTGCATCATCAGCTGCAAGAAGAGAAGGGGATGAGAAGCGAGAGGGAAGAACTTACTCCCTCGTGCACGTCGACGACGATCAGCACGCCGTCGCAGAGGCGGTAGGCGGCCGTCACCTCGTCCGAGAAGTTCACGTGTCCTGAAGCCGAAAGAAGTGAACAAACGAGTGGACGAGGGGGATTACCGGGCGTGTCGTTGATGTTCAGCAGGTAGGACTTGTTCCGCTGGTTCTGCATGACGATAGAGATCGGAGTGCTCTTCACCGAGCAGCCGCGCTGGATTTCGATGAACTGCGCGTCCGTGTAGCGCGTGTCGCTGTCCTCCGGCCGCTGGAAGGCGGGATGCGTCTGCTCCATCAAACAGTCGATGAACGTCGTCTAAACGAACAGAAGAATGCGAGAAAATCAACGAGGAGGTGATCACCTTTCCGTGATGCAGATGGCCGGCGATCGCGACGTTGCGGATCATCTGCGGGTGCTCCATGAGGTCGATCAGGAACTGCGGCTTGTAGTTCATGGCCGGGAGATCTTGCTCGGAGACCTCGAAGCGGCGAATCTTCGTGGGCTTCACGATCGGCTCGGTGAGCGGCTGCTGGTCCTCGTCCTGGACGAGCGCCTCCACGTCCTCGCCGTACACCTCCAGCGCCGTCTGGTAGTATTTTTTGTCCTCGTGGAGCACGATCTGGTTGCCCGGCGCCTGGATGGCCGGCTCCGCGTCTTCTTCGGCCGCCTGCAAGCGAGCATCAAGGAAAAGAAGCAAAGCAGCCGCCCACCTCCTCCATTTCGACGTCCTCCTCGTCGCGCTGCTGCGTGCGCGCGAATCCCGCCTCTTCCTCGTCCTCGTCGTCGCTGTCCAGCTCCGGCCCCACGTAGTTGCCGAACTCGTCGTACAGATCGCCGTCCATGTCGGTTGGGAGGACCTGAAGCACAA
The DNA here is from genome assembly GCA_024699865.1 of Aphelenchoides fujianensis. NCBI lineage: Eukaryota > Metazoa > Nematoda > Chromadorea > Rhabditida > Aphelenchoididae > Aphelenchoides > Aphelenchoides fujianensis. The sequence goes on from JAMPIO010000032.1 coordinate 174,245, forward strand.
AGCGGAGATTACGGACGAAATCTACCGGATTTTGGCGCGAATTCACGGGAAAATCGAACGAAACTATCTGAACGAGCAAGAACGTCCGTTTGTTTCGATCAGCAACACGAACGAAACGATCAAAAGCGAATGCGAGGACGGAGGAGGCGGCGGAATCACGAAATCCTCGCGCGCCGTCGTCGCTGCCGCCCGCCCCGCCGAAAGACGCCGCCCGACGCCAAGAGGCCAGGGCGGCGCAAGTTTTCCAGTCGGGAGTTTTCCGTCGGCTCTTCTCCCGCCTTTGCTGTTACTGAAGGTCGATTGAACGAGTACTTGTGGGTTGATTGAAGTGATCTCATTGAAGAACGGTTGCTTCGAATTGTGCAGATGAATTGACAGAAAATCCGAGAACTTCCTTCGAGTTCAACGCCCATCTCACACTTCTTTCCGTCTTCTTTAAAGTGTTCTCGAATGTACAAACAAATCCGTTCTTTACGAAAAATTGGAGGTCAGAATTGGCAAATGAAGCCGTGCATCTCCGCACAGTCGCGGCGGGTCCACTTGCCGGCCGTCGAGAGGGCGGCGCACGTCCGATCTTGCGGGCCGCCGTCGAAATTGTGGTACTGGCCAGTGGGCACGGCGAAGGAGACGTTCGCCTGAACGCCGATCCAAAAGACTTGCTCCTTGTAGATTTGAAGGGTCTCTGCAGCATCCGATCGATCAAATGAGTGCTCGTTGCGAACTCACCGGTGGCCCGGCGGTTCTCCGCCTCCGACTCGACGGTCAGCAGCCCGCCGCTGTGCGCCTTGCAGACCTCTTCGGCGTCCGACCACGCACTCCGCGCGGTGAACACGCGGATTTTCTTCTCCTCGCTGCTTAACGGGCGCCAATCGGAGTCCGCCATCATGTAGTGGACGTTCTTCTGGTTGGCTTCAAGCCGAGTGATTCGCTGCAAACAGACGAGTGGAAGGGAACATTGGCGGGAGAAACCTCGTCCAATCGATCCAGTCGCTGGTTGAACGTGCGGTCCATTTGGACGACCAGTTGCTTCACCTGAACGAGCGATGAGGGAGGGAGAAGGATGGATGAGAGAGACCTCTTTGATGTGCGCACTCAACTCGTGGGCGGCCTGATCGCGGGCGGGCGGCCAAACGTCCGCATTCGCCTTCTTGTTCGGATTCCCGAGGTCGATGATCAGCGTGTTCTCGTACGCGGCGTCCACGAACAACAAGGCGGGGAGCAACCACAGGAGCAGCATTTGGATTGCGTTGAGGGCGTTCTGTTTGGCCTCAATTCACATCCTGCAATCGAAGGGAAAGCGAGTGGAGGTTTTGGGATCACGGACGTCAGAGACCAATGGAAAGAAACGAGAAGCTCTCTCAATTCCACAAGCACGAACACAATAAAGGAACGATCAAATGAACACAACAAAGCGATGAACGTTCCAAACAGCTTTCTCTCCCGTCTCTTCAAAGAATCACGCAATCCAAACGCAACGGGCGTTTAGTGACCACTCGCTTTCGCGCGCGCGCCGCCGATCCACGCGCTCTTGAGCGGCGCGCCTCGGGCGGCGTCGCGTCCACTCCGCGCGCCCGCCAAGCCGTCCGCCGAGTCTCGACGTCTTCATTTGGAGTGACGGCGGGCGGGCGGGCGAAAGCCGACGGCAAATACGCGAACCGCCCGTCCGCTCGCTCGCTTTCGACTCCGACGATCGAAATTCACGAACACGATCGCCGACGGTCAGTCGAAAAACGAAACCTCCTCGCCGAACGTGTTGACCTCATTTCCACCCACTCACTCATCGTGCACGCTCGTTAATTGCCGTTGCAACGACGAAATAAGAAGAAGAAGGTGGGCGGACGGAGATCTGCGAGTTTGCAGAAGCAAACCGACGAAATCCACTCGACTTTGCAGCCGCTTGCAAGTCGGCGGTTTGCAGACGGCCCTCGACTCGCTTCCGGATTTCTACCTCCTCAACGATCAATCGAATTCATCTGCACGAAGAGAATCGAGCGAACGAAACACGAGTCTTTATTGTTGCTGCAATCAAACAATCGATGTGAACAAGTGGAACCGCGGGCAACTCGGCTGAATCAATCGAAAGCGATGAACACAGTGGACGAATCAAAGCTCTAATTACAAACAGAAAGAATACTACAAACGGAAGGACATGAGTAGACCGTAAAGAGAGTGGTGGAAGGAGAGGCGCCGATCGATCGCGTTCAACTGCGCTCCTCCTCGAACTTCTTCCAGGCGAGGTCGAGGCACGAGAAGACGCATTTGGCGAGCTCCTCGTGCGGCTCGTCGCGGTGCTTGTCGGGGTGGATCACGATCAGGGCCCGGCGGTAGAACTTCTTCACCTGCAAACGAACAAACGAGTCAACGAATCGATCGGATCGAAAGGGTCGGAGTCATGCGGGACAAGCAGGACAACGGATCGCTGGTTTTCCCGCTTGAATCCAGCCCATCGACCTCCCAGAACCCCCTACATCCCCGTCCATCCCTCCTCAATCCCCCGGCTCCCCAATCAACTCCATCGGTCCCCGCACTCACGTTCTCGTCGGGCATCAGGTCGACGACGGTGGGCGGCGTGTAATTGGCGCCCTCCCAGAGAACCTCGTTGAGGGACGACAGCAACGCGCGTATGTTCTTCTCCTTCCCCTCGGTCCAATCCCGAATCTGAACTCGATTCGAATAAGAACAAACGAGGAAATCGAGGGGAACTCGCCTTCATCTCCGTGGGGCTCAACTCGCGCGCCAACTCCGCTCGCTTCATGTCGGCGAGCGAGCGTTGGGCGTTCTTCGCGGTGGACGAGAAGCCCTGCGAGGAGAGGATGTCGTCGAAGGCCGACTCGTCGAACTTCGGGCCCACGCCCGTGCCGTTCGAGTTGAAGAAACTCTCGAAGTTGACGCCCGCCGTCTGCTGCTGGGCCGGCGGCTTCGGCCGTTGGGCGGGCGTCGAGCGGCCGCTGTTGCCCGCCGACCGGGCCGCCGCCGAGGCGCCCGCCGTCGTGGAGGAGTTGCGGGGCGGCGGCTTCGGCGGATTGTCGGCCGTCGAGGCGAGGAAGTCGGCGAACGGGTCGAGCGACGGAGCGCTGGAGTTCCGCTGGATTCCGCCGGACGAGTCGGTCGGCCAGTCGCCCAGCAGGTCGACGGCCGACGGGCGCAGGTTGGCCGACGAAGTGGAGGCTTGGGCTGCAATTCGAGCGTCCCAAACAATCGAAAGAACGAAGAAGGGAACTCACGTCGCGTGTCGAAGATGGCGAACGGGTCGTCGTCGGCGGGCGGCGGCGGTCGCGGCGGTTGGGCGGCTTCTGAACTCGGCGATTCACTTGAAATTCACTCCACGGATGCTCACCTCGCTTCCGCCGGTCCTCGGCTTCGCGCAGCGCCTGATTTTCGGCGGCCAGCCGGCGGCGGTACTCCGCCTCTTCGGCCAACGCCTGCCGGTGGGCCTCGTCCGCTCGGCGGTTCTCGCGCTCCTCGAACACCCGGATTCGCTCCTCCTCGTCCAGCGGGAAGCCGCCCTGACTGCCGCCGACCTCCGGGCGACTCGCGGAGCCCACCGGCGGCGAGTGGGCCGCGCGGGGCGGCGGCGGACGCGGCGGCGCCGAGTGGGCGGCCGCTTTGGCCGTCGGGACGCCGCCGACCGCAGCGGCGGGCGGGACGGGCGGCGGCGTTCGGTTCACCGGCCGCTGAACTTCGGGATCTAAAGCCAGAAATCCGCTGAATGCAATCGAAACCCCCGGAACCTACCGCTCTGCTCGAACGGAAGACCCAAGCCGGTGACCGGCGCGCGCGGATCGACGCCGAACACGACGGCGACGGCCTCCAGCCGCTCGCAAACGTCGCTGATCATCGGCCGGCTGTAGGGGTCGGGTTGGAGCAGGGATTCTACAACACGAGCGGCAATTAGAAGGACAAGAGGACAAGGAAGAACGAACCGATGATCGAATGAAAGACGGAGAACGGCGTCTCTTCTTTGGGCAGCCGGTAGTTCGCGTTGACGATCGCCAGCTTCGCCGAGTCCTCGAACGGGTGCCGCCCGTAGCACAGGTAGACGAGGATGCAACCGAGCGCCCAAATGTCCTGACTGGGCCCGATCGGGTAGTTTTGGTACAAGTCGAGGACTTCCGGCGAGCGGTACATCGGCGTCGTGAACTTTTGCATCTGAAATTGAGCGGCGGGTTGCTTCGAACAAGTGGGAATGTTGGAAGGAGTTCTTTTGATTGCATTCGAAGCGGAAAACCCCAACGATTGCAAGAACACCCCAAAATAATCGAAAGGAACTCACGTCCTCTTCCAACCGCGAGCGCTGCGAAACGCTCCACGTTTCGTCCGGCCGAAAGATGTCGGTGGTGGCGGAGCCGAAGTCGCACAGTTTGATGTGCCCCTTGGAGTCGAAGAGGAGGTTTTCGATCTGAACGGAGCAAGGAGGATTAAGAGAGCATTGAGTGAAAGCGGACCTTCAGATCGCGGTGCGTGATCGGCGGATTCCGGTCGTGCATGTGATGGACGGCGGTGCAGAGCGCGTAGAAGATCTTGAGCACCTGGTCGGGCCGCAGCTTCGCGCGCTGCATGTGGTCGATGAGGGGGCCGCCGGAGAGGAGTTCGGTGAGCAGGAAGAACTCCGTCCGGTTGTTCGCCTTACTTTGGGCCGCCGCCACGTACGTCATGATGGCCGGGTGGCCGGAGAGCTGCAAACGAGCGGGAAATCAACGAAGAAGAACGAAGGGGGGACGAACCTCTTTGGCGAAATTAATCTCCTGAATGATGGCGTTCGCCGAGTCGGCGTCCGTCGGGATCTGCCGCTTCAACGCCAGCCATCGGCCCTCTTGGTTCTGGCAGGCGAACACCAGCGCGAAGCCGCCTGAACGAAGGAATAGAAGGAATAATCGAGGAAGAACGAACCTTCGGCGAGGAGCGAGTGGATTTTCACGCGATGTTTCCCGACTTCGACGGTCGAGCCGACGAGCGGGTGGTCCTGGCCGCCGGCCGCCGTTCCCGCCGCGCGCGTGACGCCCGGGATCCCCTGGCTGCTGATGAAGTTGAGGGCCGACTTGAACAGGTTGGTCACGTTCTGCTGGATGTCCGCCATCTTCGGGCGGCCGATCGAGCGGACGGGGTGGCCTGAAAACAAACGGGGGAAAGAGTGGGTGCTTATCGCGACGGGTGGAACACGTCGCGGCAGTTCGGGCAAACAAACAGACACGTCTTTCAATCCAATAGACGGTTGAATTCGTTAATCAATTGAGTTCATGACGTGCACGTGAGATGACGGCGTGCGGCGAGTCCACCCACTCGCTCGTCCGTCCGTCATTATCGATCGTCGCCGTCGCCCACGTCCATCGAACGAGCGAGACGAGCGGGCGGGCGGGCGGAAGAGCGGGCGGATTCGACGGCGAAGCGGCGAACGCGAACCGAACGGCTCGCCGTCGAGTGTGACCGACTGCGCGAAACGGAGCGGAGAAGCGAGCGAGCGAGCGAAAGCCGCCGTGATGTCACCAATGAGCGGAAACAAACGAGTGAATTCGAAAGTGGAAGAAACTTCTGAAAATCGAAAGCGAAAACAACAATTCTGGGGGTCCGGCTCGCCGCTTTCCGGCGGTGTTTTATCGAGAGAGCCGTCGCTCGTCGACGGGATTCGATCGGAGTGGAAAGAGCGCTCTTTCGTCGAGCAGAACTCACGAACTTCGACCACCGCTCGGGGCCGCCGGGCAGCTCGTTTTCGTCGACGAACGGCCGCCGTCGCTCGGCGCAAAAAGACGGCCGCCCGCACACGGGCGAGCGGCAGACCGGCGAGCAAGAGGAACGAAAACCAATAGCAAATGTGCGTGGACGGAGCGGACGGGGCGGAATTCTCGAGTCTCGGGCGGATCGATTCGCTCGCGTGCCGCCGAGTTGCACGTGACTCCTCGCTCTTCCTTCCGCTCCGTCCAACCGAATCGATCGTCTGGCGGCTCCAGCGAGTGGAATCCAACGGAAATTCGTTCGAGTGACGTCCCAAACCGGGCGGCTTTGTTTATTCCGCCCGTTTGTTTGTGTCGGGCGGTGATCGTCGCAGCGAACGGCCGGGCGGGCCGGCGGAACGAGACGAAAGTCCGCCGCGTTCGAGTAAACAAACGGCCATCGATCGGAAGTGTTCACAGGTTTGTTCCGCCTTCTTTCTTCGTTCTTTCGCTCCATCTTGCAGCCAACAAGCCGAAGAGAATCCCGCAATTCCGGCGTTTATTCACGAGCAAACGAACGAAACAAACGACGAGAAGAGCGGAAAGTGGGGGGTTTTCCTTGTTCTGACACGATCACTCCAGGAACAGTGCTTGATCGTGATTTTCTTTGTGGAGGGCGGGCGGGCGGGTCGTTCGCACGAACACTCGAGAGATGCCTGAGGTCCCTTCGAGCGGGTGAAAGACGCTGGGGCGCGCGAGTGAAAGGCGACGGGCAATGAAAGACACAGTTCTGAACTCCTGGAAGGCCGCCGGCCGATCCCTTCGGCGAGGAGGAGCGACGACGAACGGAAGGGAGCGATTGGAGGAGCGGGAGGGGAACAGAGCGGCGGGGGGAGTGGAGCGATCGTGTTTGGCAGTGCTTCGTTAAAGGATTGGGCGGGCAGCTTCGGGCGGGTCACTCACGAACACACGGAAGTTCCACTCGCCGCAGCGAGTGGAAGCGGTCGAAACAAACAAGGAGAATCGATTAGACGAGAGAAAGACGGAAAGAATTGGGCACACGATCGTCCGTCCGCGTGCTGATCGACGGCAGCGGCCGCCCGCTCGCCGCCGGCGCCTCGCCGACCGCCCCGACCGTTCGGCGCGTCGTCCTTCGTGGACATCGCGGAGTGGGTGGTGGGTTGAACGCGCCGGCTGGGGCACACGCCCGGCAAGGCGGTGTGCGGGGTGCTGGAATCCGAGGATGATTGCAGCCGAACGAGCGGAACTCACTTGTTTGAAACTATTCTACGTCACAGGCGTGTCCTCGACGAGGAGCACGCGAGTGTCCAGCGCACTCCGAAGAGCACGCGGACACGCGGGGGAACCGCAAGTCGTCCTCGAACGCGACCGCCCGCCGCCCGGACGGCTTCGAGTTCACCGGAGGCTACCGTTCTGCTCTGACCGTGCGGCTTGCGAGCGGTGGATCCTGCAACAAGTGAAGAGGTCAGAGGTGAAAGGTTGAATGCACGAGTCGAACACGCACGGTAATCAGTCAACAGAGCACACGCCAAAAGCTGTCCCTCCTCCCAAGCCCCATGAGGAAGAGGAGCGACCTCGAAATTCGAACAAAGACGCGCGAACGCCGCCGCTCGACCGGCCGGCTTCGTGGTCAAGCGGACGAATTTGCACTCACTTCGCCCTCCGTCCGCCCGCCCGCCGCTCGTCTCGTGTCTCCGGCGGCCAGTCGGACGGGCGGACGGACGAAGGCGGGCGTTCGCCGAGTGACCCGTTTTTTTCTCGCCGCCCGCCCGCCCGCCGCATCCACGAGACGAACGACTGACCGACATTCCGGCGACCGCCCGTCCGTCAGGATGAACGGGGCAGCGCGGGCGTTCGATTAGCGACGAAATTCGCCCGCCGGAATGCGCGGAGGAAATCGAGCGGAGCGGCGGCGGCGAGGAAGAGCGCGAGGATTCAAATGAACACCGCCGCCAGCTTGCAGCAGACAGACGGATTTCGAAAAGCCGAGACGGCGATGGAGGGTTGAGATTGCAAGGAGAGGTGTAGAAGAGCGAGGATTGATTGCAGCGTTCACCTTGGCCACGATCTCCGCTATTCGTCCAAAAGCCCCGATGACCACTTCAAAGCTTACAGCAGACAACTCAAAACACTGCCGTCTTCCTCGTGATTCACGGCGGCCGCCCCGACCACACGGTCACTCGAATTCAAATGCGAGCTCCCCGTCGATTCGATCGGCCGCCGATCATCCGCCGACACGCACGACCGGCCGGCCGGCTTCCCACCAGTCGCCACCGTCTCGTCCCGCCCGCCCGCCCGCCCGTTCGTATCGCCGGTCGGCCGCAAAGAAGCGGGAAGCGAGTGGCCAGCGGCGACTTCGAGCTGCCCGCCCCGCCACCGAACACACGAGCCGTCCGGCGGGCGGACGGAACGGGCGGACGCGAGCGGCGGCGGAAGAAAAAAGGCGGCCGGCGGGCGAACGCACTGCTCGTTTTTTGCAGTGGCTGGCACGGGCGGAGGGCGGGGCGGGACGAGCGAACGAGCGGCTGAGCGAGTGGCGGCGTCCCCCGCCGACCGGCGGCCACTTTGCGGCCCCAAATGGCCGCTCCGTCGCTCGACTGTTGCATCACCCGACGGGCCGATTGGTACAAAGCAATTCCACTCACTCAGGGGCGACTTGCGGAGCAATCAACGACGAATTTATTGCACAAAATCCAATCAATCGATTGACCCAATGGAATTCAAACAAGAAAAAAGGAATCTCTGCTCAAAACTCCTCCTCCGCCGCCCGCTCGCCGGCCCGCTCGTCCGCCGTCTTGTCGTCGAGGATCTGCGTTTGGCAGAGGCCGCGGTAGATGCCGAGACCTCGGAGAAGCTCCTGGTGCGTCCCCTGCTCCACCACGCGGCCCTCGTTGATGACGGCGATCTGGTCGGCGTTCTGGACGGTGCTCAGCCGGTGCGCGATCACGATGCACGTGCGGTTCTGCCGCGCGTTGTCCAGCGCCTCTTGCACGATCTAAACGACCGAATGAACGGAAAAAAGTGGAGGAAAGCGGTCACTCGTTCGCTCTCCGCGTCCAGGGCCTGCAATCAAACAAGAGTGAAGCGAAAGGTGATTGAGAGCTCACAGAAGTCGCCTCGTCTAGCAGGAGGATCGAAGGGCGGCGAACCAGAGCTCGAGCGATCGCGATCCCTAAACAAGGTGAAGGGGATTGAAGCGACCGCTCCGGACGGCTCACGTTGTTTCTGACCGCCTACAAGCAATCAAACTAGTAAAGAGAGAGAATGCGGAAGAACTCACCGCTCAACTGCGTTCCGCGTTCACCAACTCGCGTGTCGTAGCCCTAAACCAACCCTCATTCGTTAAATTCAATCAATCAGACAACGTACTTGAGGCAACGACGTGACGAACGTGTGAATGTTGGCCAGTCGAGCGGCTTCTTCGATCTCCTCGAAGCTGACCGCTCGCTGCATTCCGTAGACGATGTTCTGCCTACAAACATCCTCTAATTGAACACAAGCATCGATCTGAACAAGAACCGAATGGTGCAGTCGAAGAGAACGGGCTCCTGCGAGACGATGCACAACTGTTCGCGCAGCGAGTGGATGTTCAGGTCGCGGATTGCGACGCCGTCGATCGTCTGCAGCCAAGCGATCATTCTTTCGTGTTTATTACAATGCGGAACTCACGATACTCCCGCGCCCGGGATTGTAGAAGCGTTCCAGCAGGGCCATCACCTAAAGAATGAAAGGGATTGAAAGAAGGTGGAAAGAAAGCGAACGGTCGATTTGCCACAGCCCGAGTAGCCGACGAGCGCCAGCGTCTTGCCGGCGCCCACCTGGAGGTTCAACCCGTGGAGGATTTTGTTGCCCGCTCGCGTCGGGTACGCAAAGTGGACGTTCTTCAGTTGAACGTTGCCGGTCAGCTTCTAAATCGAAAGGATTGGAAGGAAGGAATGAAAGGACGAACCATCCGAGCGCCCCGGTCGGAAAGCGAGTCCACGAGCGTCGGAAATTCGATGAGGTGGAAGAGAAGGGAGGCGGCGAGTCGCGCCTTCACCACGTCCGGAATGAACGAGCTGATCTGCCCGACCGACTGGCCGCAGAAGGCGATCGCAAAGAAGACTCTGAACGGAGAAGAGTGAGTAGAAGGTCTTGTTTGAACAAAAGAACCGATAGACGGCGACCGGCTGCATCGAGTGGTCGTTCACGAACACGGAGCCCAAATAGAAAGCGAGAGCGTACATGAAGAACATCAGGGATTGCGAGAAGGCAAACACGAAGCCGTAGACGTGGGCTTGGCGGATGTTCGCACTGAACAGAACGAGAGGATGAAGAAGAAGGCGGGAAGAACGAACTAGAAAGGCTCAACCAAGTGCAGCGTGTACTTCATTTGGAAGATCCGCTGCTTGTTCAGGCCGTGGACGGTGCGGATGTTCTCGACGGCCTCCGAAGCGACCTTGCCGGCCTCCTCGAGGAGCTCCGTGTCGCGCAGTTGCTTCCCGAACTGAACGACGGAAAGGTGGAAGGAGGAAGTTGATTGAACCGAGTACCTGCATCTTCATCTCGAAGTAGCCGCTCGCGCACAGCAATGGGATGATCGTGAGGAGAATCAGGGCGAGCTTCCAGCCTTCGACAAAGCCGATCACAATCGCCCCGATCAGCGTGACCACCGACGAAATGACGGCCGGCAGGCGGGTGAACACGTAGCGGACCTGAAGCAACGGAATGAATGCGTGGGCGAGCGATTGAGACGAACGTTCGGCGCGTCGGTGGCAAATCGCGTGCACAACTTCCCTGTGTTGTGTCGTTTGTCGTCGTAGAAGCTGGAAGAAGAGGGGAGTGACTGCTGATTGCTCTCTTTCGAACCCAATGTCCTGCCGCATGAGGTTGCGGAAGGCCTCAAAGCGCAGCTTCTTGGTGAGCGCCTCGCCGCAACGGCCGAGCATGTTCGCGGACGTAAAGAAGCCGGCGGCACTCGCCAACCCGATCAGAATGAAGGCGCCCGACCACAGGCGCGCGTCCGACTGCATTTGGTCCACCGGCTCGCTGAACACCTGCAACGAGAGTTGAAAGGATGCTTGAGTGGAGGGAACGAACGGAGAAGATCTGCGCGTAGACGAGGGCAAAGAACGGAGTCACGAGACCGGAGAGGATGCAGCCGGCGAGACCCGCGAGGAGGAACGGCCAATTCTCGCGGTTCATCTCGAAGATCTTCCGCATTGGGGTGGGTTTCAGCGAGGACTCCTGCAACGGGATGGAAGGGCGTACAAGGCGGTTCGTGTACCTCGAGCTCGTTCTGCATCTCGCGAATGGTGCGACCGGAGGATTGGGAGCGGAACGAGTGGACCGACGAGGCGATCGACTTCTTTTTGTGCGCCTCGCCGCCGAACTTCTCCGCGCGACTGGACGAGCGGCCGCCGACCGTTTGGCTCGTTTGGCGACGAAGCGGGGACATCAGCGGAGTCGAGTCGGCCGGCGCTTCGGTGTCCGCCTGCTCGCCGCTCGCATCCGAGCGGTCTTCGTTCGAGTTCTCGCGGATGGCGCTCAGCGACTCCTCCGCTTGCGCCTGCTGATGGATTTGCTGCGTCTCGACCATCTCGTAGAAGAGACCGCGCGCTTCGATCAGTTCCGCGTGCGTCCCGCTCTCCACGATGTTGCCCTCCTTGAAGACGAGGATTTTGTCCACGTTCTTGATGGTCGAGAGGCGGTGCGCAACGATCAAGGTCGTTCGTCCTTCTTGGGCCTTCAGCCGAAAGATTAAATGAATTCCTTGCTTCTGCCGCCCACCTTGTCCAGTGCCTGCTGCACGATCCCCTCGCTCTCCGTGTCCAGGGCCTGCAATCGAACGAGATTGAAGCGATCGATTGCGGAGAGCGTACGGAAGTCGCCTCGTCTAGGAGCAAAATGGCCGGGTTCCGCACAAGTGCACGGGCGATTGCGATGCCTAAACAACGGAGGAAGTTGAGAGAGGGTGGTGTTCGCATCGGATCACTCACGTTGTTTCTGCCCGCCTGAAATCGACATAAACGAATGAGAAAGAGGATGCAAGGGAGGACTTACCACTCAACTGAATCCCCCGCTCGCCCACTCGTGTGTACAATCCTTCGGGCAGCTTTTGGATGAAATCGTAGGCGTTTGCCTCCAAGCAATCCCTTTTGATCACTCCTCTCTTCATCAAAGCTCACCATCTTGCAGCAGCGAATGACGTCCTCCCGACTGGCGTGCTCGTTGCCCAACAGGACGTTCTCCTCGAGGGTGCCGTCGAAGAGCGTCGGCTCCTGACTGACCACTCCGATGGCGTCGCGCAGTTTGCAAACGTTCAGCTCGCGCAGGTCGTAGCCGTCCAGCGTCACGGTGCCCTGGAGCGGGTCGTAGAAGCGCATCAGGAGGTTCACAATCGTGCTCTTCCCTACGCAACGATCAATTAAAAAGAAGGAGTACGTGGAGGACGTACCACAGCCCGAGGCGCCGACGAGCGCGAGCTTTTCGCCCGGCCGCACCGAAAAACTCACTCCTTTCAGGATCTGAACGCCGAAATTCGGTCATTCTTTCATTTCGCTTCGCTTACCTCAATTTCCGGCCGAAGAGGGTAGGAGAAGCGGACGTTCGTGAACTCCACGGCGCCGCGCACTCGTCCAATTGTTGCGCCTCGCCTCGAGTAGGGATCGATGTACGGCGTGTGGTTGATGACGCCGAGCACGTAATGGGCGGCGCCCTTCGCCATTGCGATCGCCGTCAAGTGCGGGAGGGCCTGCAGCAAAGATTGAGTGGAAGAGAGTTGTGCGTACCGTTCCCAAGGCCGTCGAACCGCTCATCACGGCGAAGAAGACGGTGAAGACGGCGCCTCGATCGAAACTCGGGTCCCAAACGACGAGCAGCGAGCCGAACCTGCAAATCGACCGCTTTCGTTTGATTTCTGCTTGAAACAAACCAAAAGGCCACGGCGTACGAAGTGTACATGATGATGTACGTTGCGGAGAAGCCGATCCCCATGTACTGCAAGGGATTAGACGAATGGGGAAGAGGGAAGAGGACGAACCATGTACTTGAGCAACCCGGTCTTCCGCCCGTCTTCCAGCGCCTTCTCGTAGCTGCAAGCGGGATCAAGCGTGGTGCAAGTGAGTGAACGAACCGCTCCAGCTCCACGAACTGCCCGTTGCAGGAGAGGACGGTGCGCATCGAGCTGAACGTCTCGTCCGCAATCGCTCCGGCGACGGCGTATCGCGCCTGCTCTTCCTTGACGCGGCTCGCGGTCACCTTGCCCATCCACGCGTTTGCCAACGCAAGAAGAGGCGTAAAGACGGTCATCACGAGGGCCATCTGCCAGTTGTAGAAGAACCCGACGAGGAAGCCGGAGAAGAAGGCGGAGATCTGCTGGATGAACAGCGAAGCCTTGTCGCCCATCCCCTCACGCACTCGTTCCAGATCACTGAAAGAACCAAGGCGATTAACAAAAGGAAGAATCAAGAGTACTCGTTCAAGCGAGCCGTGAGGTTGCCCGTCTGCGCGGTGCGAACCACGAGATCTCCTGCCGGAGGACGGACTTCAGGTAGTTCTGCCGCAAGCTGTAGACCACCCGCTCGGCCAGCACCTCCCAGCAGGCGATCTGAACAACAAGCAGTATAATGGAATGGGCGAAGAGAACTCACTTGAATGTACGAGGTGACGAGCATCAGGACGCCCAAAATCAGGTAGTAGATCGTGTACTGCACGACGGCGGCGTTGAACTCGTCTCTGAACATCGAAAGGGATGGAATGAGCGGAGGGAACTCACTGGGACATCGGCGGCAAACCCTGTTGCTGTGTGTCGTCGGGCACGACGCCGTCCGTGACGAAGTCCGAGTTTTGGGCGCGCAGGAAGACGGTCGTCATGCCGCCGAGCACGATCGAGAGGAGCGGGAAGCCGGCGCCGTGGATGACCGACGCGATCGTCCCCACGACCAGCAGCACGTAGTCGAACGGTTTGCAGTACGAGAACTACGAGGAATGAAGCGAGGACTTCGTCGCTGAACTCACGACTCCGATCGTCTTCTTCTTCCGGTCGCTCTCCTCGCCGGCGATCCCGCTGAAGGTCGACAAGCTGGAAGCGGAGAGAAGTGAGTGGAAAGAAGGAAAGCGAGGACCTGGAGAGCGTTCCATAGCTCGCTTTGATTCGATTCAAGAGCGGCGATTTGTCCTCTTTCTCCTTCATCTTCCTGCAAGCAAGAAGCGAGTGAGTGGACGGAGAGAATCCGATTGGAGCGAACGCTCCAGCCCGGCCGCAAACAACACCCGGACGGCGGCAAAAGCGAGCAGTCAGCAGCGGGCGGCAAGGCGACGGAATGAACAACAAACACCCGCCTTTCTGCCTGCTGATAAGCAAGATACCCGCCGCTTGGTCCAATTACCCGAAGCAACGGAAAGAAGTGATGATTGATGAAATCGACGGAAGAAGGCGGCGATAAAAAGCGCGGCTTTGACTCAAAACACACGTGCGCGGCGATCGGAGGTGGTCGTGTTCCAAACACGGCACAAAATGCTTTGAGCGAGGGATTCAACTACAGGAGACGAGCCAGACAGTCGTAGAGCTTAAAGAGAAGCTCTAGAAGCTCGAAGAGCGATGCGGTTGCTTCTGCAAGTACTCTCGAGAACACACCACCCACCCCGCTTGTCTGGAATCTCGAACGACCACAAAGGGCCGGCAATTCCAAAAGTTCGTTCTTTTTATCGTCGTGCACTTTGGGCGGCCGATTGGGTGGTCGTTCGGCTTGCTCCGACTTTTGTGTGCGTTCGGTTGATAAGTGTGAACGTTTCATTCTTTGTTACGTGGCTTTTGGAAATTAAACCGAACAGGAGACGAGTGAGTGTTTGCAGTTAAAAAACCACTGAATTCTGACCGCTTTTAAAGCCGCTCGCTGCGCGCCTTCCGTTCGTCTCCGTTTCCATCGGACGGCTGACGAGTCGCCGGCGCCCGCAAGATGCTCGTTTCATCGTTCCACTGCTTGTTGTTGGAGTTGGATTGGGCCAATAAGAAACGATTTTGAGTTGGAGTACAAATTCGAGTGAGCGCGGTGACGACGCAGAACGGGGCCTCTCGCTTTGTGCTTTCAAAGCTGAATGATCGCAAGACGAAAAAGAAGAATCTCGATCGATTCTTGGCTTCTCCCAATGGTCCGTCAATGGGCGTGCGGGACGACGGGCAGCGGAGAGCGAGGAATTCCGCAAGCCTGTCCGTCCGTCTGCGAGTGGCCCGATTTCAATGCTTAGAAGAGTGAGTTGGAGCGTCGACGCGATCCGCGCGCCTTCCAGCGGCCGCAGAGCGAAAAAGACGAACGGCCGCCCTCCCACCGCTGCCCGTTCAGAGGGCGGGCGGACGAGCGGCGAGGAGGGAAGGAGGGCAGCCGTGCGGCGGGCCGTGCGGGGCCTGATCGCCGGGCGGCTTGCGCAACGCAGTCGGCGAGGGAAGGCGCCCGGCCGGTCGGTGGATCGCGAAGAGCGGCGGCCCTCCACGGCGGCCTCGTGCGGAGGGCGGCGGGCGGCCACTCGCCTTTTTCGTTCGCCTCACTGCCCGGTCGGTCGGTTTTCGCCGCTCTCCTCTCCGAAATCCGTGTGTTCGCGATGCTCGGTCGCCTCCAAGCCGGCTTCTCGCTGCTCCTCGTGCTCTCGTTGTTCGTCGGCGGGGCCACGAGCACCGACTGTGTCTCGCAGTACTTGGGCAGCAAGCGCGTGTGAGTTCTCCATTCTGACTTGCCACTCTTCGTTCCCGTCGCAGGATCGTCAAGACTACGGACGGCTGCCGCTCCTTCTCCAGCACGCTTGTTCTTGCCCGTGAGTCGTTGGACTTCAGCATCGAGAATAACGGAAAGGTCCACGCGAGCAAGTGAGCATTTCGAAACATTCGTCCTGCTCAATTCTGTCTTGTTGCCGGATCACGTTCAAGTTCGGCTCGAAGTGCAGCGCGGAGGGGAGACGTTGGTACCGAGTACGGTGCCGACAAAAAGCCGGTGCTCGGGTTCAGCGGTAAGCCCCTATCTTGTGTTCTACATCGATCGACCGAACGTGTTTAGGCCAAGAACCTCTTCCGCTGGACGTGAAGGGCACGCTCAGCACTTCCGCTCTCGACTTCACCTCGGGCGAAAAACCCAGGAAGACCTTCTCGTGCACCAATCCGTTCGGAAAACGAAATGCTTCTCACTTCACGCTGGACGTCGCGGTCGAGTGGACGGGAGAGGCGCCCAACCTCGACATCAAATTCGTCAGTCTTCCCTCTGTCCTTTTCCTCACTTTATTTTTCCCGCTTTGCAGCACGACGCGACGGTCTTCGAGTACACGACGAACGAGATCCTCGGCCTCGTGGGGATCGCGATCGCCGGCGGAGTGTAAGTGGCCGCCGTTGGCTCCTCCCGCTCATCTCTTTCGCCATTCCAGCGGTGTCCTGCTCGTCATCGGCGGGATTGCGGCCGGCGTGTTCGCGTGCCGCCACTTCAAGTGGCTCTGCTGGAGCGGCCGCGGCAAGACGGCGCCCGTCGCCCAGCCGGCGGTCAAGACGGCCGGCTCCCGCCGCTCGCAGCGCGCGGCGAAGTCGGCGGCCACTCCCGCGCCGCTCCTCCCGACGCCCACGCCCACGACGATCACGCACTCCATCGGGCTCACCTGTCACGACGACCCGCCGCCCCGTCGTCCGCTCGGCCCGTCCTCCAAGCCGAAGAAGACGGCCGAGGGCTGCGGCACGAAGACGGCGGACGCGTTCGGCCTCCACGTCCACGACGAGCCGCCGCCGCCCAAGACGCCGAAGCGCCCGAAGTCCGCCGGCCTCACCGTCCACGACAAGTCCCTGCCGACGAAGACCGAGTGGACGGGAGCGACCGTGTTCACGGAGGAGGACTCCAAGCACTCGAAGATGAGTTCTCCACTTCCTTCTCTCCTCTGACTTCTCGTTCGTTGCAGGAGAGCGCGCCTTCCGGCAGCAAGTGAGGAGGACGAGATTGGCCTGCGCGGGAACAAGTCCCCATTCTTCTTCTGTTCTCTGTCTTTGAAAATAAAAAGAGGAGGTAGAAGTGGATCGACTTTGTCGAAAGAAACGAGTCGGGTGCTCGTCGGCTGGGAGTTCTTTCGTGGACAATGAGACGAACGACCACTGGTCATCCGTCCACTTCCTTCCCGTTGAGTCTTTTTCCCCCACACTCACCGCCGAAAAGGCGAGCCACTGCAATGAGCACAACCAGTCGACCGGCGACTCCCGCCCGGAAGTCTTTTCGCTTGGCTCCTTTGGCGATCCGCCACACGCCCCGCTCGCTCCCTCTCTCCTTCCTTCCGTCGGTTGAACGAGGAATCCGTAGGGTTTCGAGGATGATGGACGATCGGAAGCGAAACGACGACCTCCGACGGAAGCGAATCGAAGGCCTCGAGGAGAAGCGGCGCTTCGAGGAGCAACGCCGCCGGCTGATCTCCGAGTCGCTGAAGAAAATCGACAGCGGAAAGCCGCCGAACAAGCGGATCGTCTTTCGGGACTCCGACGACGAGGATTCGGATGGAGGCGGCGGGGAGGTGAGGATTCTTTCGATTTATTCCTTTCTTTCTTCTGCTTCTAATTCCCCCATTCCCTCGAATTTGTTTTGTCCTTGCAGACCAACCGTCCGTCGAACGGAAAGCTCGTCCTCTTCCAAGACGACGCCGACCCGCAGCTGGAGGAGCAGGCGCCCGAAACGCTGCTGAAGAACCGCCTGACGGGCGCGAAGAGCGCGAAGCTCATGGCGTTGGAGTCGCGTTTCGGCCACGACCAACGCTTCCGCGTGGACGACCGCTTTCTGGATTCCGACGGCGAGGAAGAGGCGGCGGTTCGTTCTTTCCGCATTCTTCCGTTGATCTCGTGCTTCAGGACGAAGGGAAGAGCCAGATCGTCGCCGAAAAGAAGTCCGCGATGGCGATCCTCTCGAAGGTCATCGGGCGGCCGGTGAAGAGCGCGGTGATCGAGCGGAAGGCCGAGAAGCGGGTCGTCCGCCCGTTCCAGCGCTTCGACCCCGACGATCCCGAGCACGTCGCCTGGATGGAGGCCAATCAGCCCGCTCCTGCAGCCAAAAACAAGCAGGCGATCAGTGCGGAGGCATTCAACAACGTTCGTCTTTCTCGGCTTCGTTGTTTGATTCACTGGAGTTCAGGAAGTGGACAAAGCGGGCACGATCGTCAAAGAGGGGCAGTTCTACGAGATGGACGACGACTTCGCCAAGGATCTCCTGCAGAAATCCAACCGTTCGTCCTCCTCATTCTACTCGTTTTATCGCTCGTTTTAGGGGGCCAAAAGCGGAAGAAACCGGAGACATTCAGCTTCCTGTCGGCCATCGGGCGGAGTGTTGAGCCGGCGGACGAACCCAACGGCCTCCCGCCGAAGGAAGAAGCCGAGGACGAGCCGCCGCAGAAGAAGCGGAAGCGAGTGGATGTTCCGGTGGACGAGCGGGAGTCGAAGGTTCGTTCTCCTTTTTCCTTCCAATTCCACTCGATGGTTTGCAGGAATCAAAGCCCCAAACGACGGCCGAAATGCCCGCCTTCGATCCCGCTCGGCCGCTGTTCGCCGTCGACACGAAGGACCGCAAGTTCCTCACCGACCTCCACCACTTCGCCAACCGCCAGAAGCCGGAGATCGTGCGCGCGTGGTTCGAGAAGCAGCGCGCCACGTTCATCGCCGTAAGCTCTCCTTCTTTCCTCATTTTATTGACTTCTGTCGTGGATTGCAGCAGTACAAAATGCTGAGCAAGCGAGCGGCGCGGCAGAAGGAGCTGCAGAAGTCGCGACCGAAAGCCAAGCGGCCGTCCGCTCCTTGATTCCCGTTCGGTTCTCCTCGTAGTTCGTTCGATTCCACTGTTGTTTGTTGCGTTCTTCTGTTGCTGTTGTTGTTGAATTTCTCCCAGGGATTGTTCGAAAGAATAAAAGAATTCTGCTCGGTGGTTTGCTGAAGAGAGAAGGACGTGGTCAACGGTTGCTGCCCCGCAAATTCTTCTCAACATCCCACCCGTTGATTTCCTTGTGCACACTCGCCGCTTTCAGCCCGTCCACCCGCCCGACCTCCCGAATGGCGATGGAAGTGGACCGCGTGGACAACACGCTCATCAAGCCGTTCGTGTACGTCCACTCCTCTTTCTTCCATTCGAATTGATTGCCTTGCTTTAGGTACGGGAACTCGGCCGAGTTGCTGCCCCGCAAGACGCCGGACAACCACACGCATCGCTGGCGCCTGTTCGTGCGCGCCTTCTTCGAGGAGGACGTCACCAAGTACATTCGGAAGGTCCAGTTCCGACTGCACGAATCGTACAAGAACATGCTTCGAAGTGAGTCTTCGTCCTTCCATTCAATCGATCAATCGACTTGCAGCGGTGGACACGCCCGACGCCGACGGCTTCGGCTTCTCGGTGGAGGAGACGGGCTGGGGCGAATTCGAAGCCCAAATCAAGATCTTCTTCACGGACATCAACGAGAAACCCGTGAGTTGTCGTCGGTTGAGCGACGGAGTGAACGAATGGATTGCAGGTGACGTTCCCGTACTACATCCGCCTGTTCAAGCCCGAGTTCACGAAGCCGGACGGCCGCAAGTACGTCCTCTACGAGCACTACGACGAGATCGTGAGTTCCTTCTTCCTGTTGGCTCCATTGCTCGTTTGTTCGTGCTGCAGATCTTCACGGACCCCACCGTCCAGATGTTCACGGCGCTCTACGACGTTTCGGAGAAGCGGGAGATCAAAACGGCCACCGACTGTGAGTCCACTCGCCCTCCTCCCCATTTCATTCGTCTTGCAGTCGACAAAATCAAGCGCGAAACGATCGGCCAACTGCAGGCGGCGCTGCACGACGTCTCCGAAGAGATCGGCGATCTGCGCGAGAAGCTGCGCGTCGTGGCCGCCGACTACGAGCAGGCGTACAAGTCGATGGAAGACGGCATGTCGCGCGCCGTCTCCGTGGAAGGATCGATCGACTCGGCGCTCATGGACAACGAGCGCAAATCCCTGGACTTCGGTCGCTCCCGCCGCACCACCGAGGCGGACGGCGACGATCAGACGGTCGCATCGGACCTCGAGGACGACTCGAAGACCATCGACCTCGAGGCGGACGAAAAATCGCTCGATTTGAGCGCCGAGGAGCGCCGCCGCGCCGACCGCAAGCCGGCCGACCCCAACGACGAGTCGATGGACGCCGAGGACGACGACGACCGCAAGACGATTGACCTCGAGGCCGACGAGAAGGCGGCCGACGAGTAAACACACGATCCTCATTCTTCTTCTTTTTGTCTTTTTTGAATGCTGGTTTTGGCCCAATTTTCTTTGGCTTCGCTTAATAAACACTCTGGGATTCGATCGCGAACGCTTGGAGATGGAAGAGAGTGGGCGGTCGCGAGGGTTGAGATGAGTAAGCGGACGGAACGCGCGACCGTCGGGAACAAGTGATCGGGCGTGCGAATCACCGCTGCTTCCTGCTCGAGCAACTCCAGCCATCTTCTTCACCGTCCGATCGAGCACTCCAAGCAACCCCAGCAATTGCCGTCTTCCCTCGCACCCCTCCATCCCTCTCGATTCCCTCAATCAACCGACGCCTTCATGATCAACAATCGCTTGTTTATTAATCACAAACAACAAAACAGAACAAGACGCAACGAGTGGTCTACGAGCGCGGGCGCTCCTTCTTGCCCTTGAAGAGGGCGAGCAGCGAGGTGTTCGCCACCTTGACGACCTTGAAGCGAACGCCGGGAATGTCGCCCACGGCGTGGCCGGAGCGGCCGAAGCCCGAGACGAGCACCTCGTCGTTCTCCTGCAATCGAACAAGCGAATGGAAAGCGAGTGGGAGGGGGGCGAACCTCGATGAAGTTCAAGCAGCCGTCCTTGGGCACGAAGGCGGTGATCTTCTTCGAGTTCTTGATCAGCTGCACGCGCACGCACTTGCGGATGGCCGAGTTGGGCTGCTTGGCCTCCACGCCCCTGCAATCGAGCGAGTTGAGCAATGGAATGATTCGGAGGGGACTCACAGCTTTTCAACGACGATTCCCTTGGCCATGCAGGCGCCGCCGAACGGGTCGGCCTTCCACCGCGTCCCGAGGTTCGCCTTCTTGTAGCGCTGATCGTGCCAACTGCAAGCAGACGATTGGAAGCAAGAGGAGAGAAGTAGACGGCTTACCGTTGCTCTTGACGGTGCTTCTTCAACTTGCGAGCGGTGCGGATACCCTTCGGCTTGCCCATGACGATCGGCGGCTTCTGAAAACGGCGGGATTCACTCGGTGATCAACGGACTTCACGAAAGGATCCGCGAGCACGATCAAACGGACGCGAAAATCGATTTTCGGCCCAAAATCTGCAAGAATCCTAAAGAATTCGACGAATTTCGACGGAAATCACGCGCATCGCCGCCGAATTCACGTGAGAACTCGATGGAAGTCGTCGCTCGTGTTCACGAACCGAATCGACCGAAAGATCGCCGAGGAACGCGGCCGATTCCACGTGGAAAGCGGCGGCGTTGCGGGCGGAAAACGCGAGCGGCGACGGCGAGTGGCGGCGTTTAGGTCAGCCGCGTCCTCTGCGCCCACGAACTGCCCCCACGGAATCGATTTCCGGGCGACAGGGCGCACTTCGCGGCGGCGACAGTTGGCAGTCGGCAGCGTCCTCCGGTCGAGTCTTCTCTTGCTCACTCGATGCTCGACGCTCTCCTCGATTGGAAGAAGTTTATTTCACTTTGATCAACGGGCAGCAGCGGCAATCGAGGAGTCGAACGGGAGGAACGGAGGAAGATGGACGTGCACGAGTGTACATGATTATGATCGACAAAAGGGCAGGAAAACCGGGCACAACGAAGTGGAATGAACAACGGAGAGCATTCAGAACCTCAACGATCAGAAGCGAACCTTGAAGGACAGGTGGGAGAGCGTGACGGGCTCGTCGGTCAGCTTCACGCAGTAGATCTCCCACACGTCGTAGCGCTTGACAAACGGGCAAGCGCGGACGAACGATTCGGCCGAATTCTCCAGCCGGACGCCGACGATCAGCTCGTCCTTCGGCCCGTAGTCCAACTCGTAGGAGGAGATGCAGCGGAAGTCCGTAAGGAACAGGCTGGAAGCGGTGCGATGAAGGGGAGAAAGATGGAAGGATGGGCGGCGTACGTGTGGGTCGAATCCTTCGGCCCGTGGATCACGACGCCCGCTTCCGTGAGCCGAAAGTCCGACTCGAGCATGAACGGGAAGATCGTGCGACGGGCGGGGTCGAAGCGGCGGCCGCTCCGCAGTCCCAAGTCGAATTTCGTGTCGAAGGAGCGGCACAAGCGGTGCGGGTGCTGAAAGCGGAGGATGGAAGGAAGAGGAGGGTGGAGAGATCGAACCAGAAGGTCGGCCATCGGCTTGAACAAATCCTCGTGGTTGGCGACGCCGTCGACGTCCGCCCCGGCGAAGCACTCGGTGGTCCAGCCGGGTGCGAAGATGGCGACCGAGAAGCCGAAATTGCGGGCCGCCTGCACGGCCGTGTGCGAGTTGAACTGCCCGCCGCCGAACGAGCCCCGTCCGAACACGTCGATGCCGAAGTAGACGTCCGACGGCCGAACGGTCGACTTTCCCACATCCAGGAAGCGTTGCGTGTACTTCAGGTGGTCTAAAACGAAAGGAAGGAGATGGAAGACAAACGAAAGCAGCCGCCCACCTTTCTTCCACGTGTAGTTCGCGTAGAACCCGTCCGCCACGTCCGCAAACACCCTAAACGAGTAGGAGATCACGAAAGAACGAAGGGGGACGTACACGTTCTTCTCGTTCAAACAGTTCTGCCACTGCAGGTCGCCGTCGAGCACCACGGAGTCGTACCAAACGACCTGCGCGTGTTCCCCGACTCGCTTCTTCAACGCGAGCCGCAGTTGGCGAACGAAGAGCACGAGGTTTCCGACGAGTGCGGCCTGAACGGAAGCGAGGAATGGAAAAAGAAGAGGGAGCGACTCACATCGACCGTGTTCTCGACGTTGATCAGGTAGCCGTCGAAGAAGAACTCGTCGGCCAGGGCGACCATGTGCGCGACGAGCTGCTCGACGTGCCGCTCGTCCGCAAAGATCTCCGCGCAGATCGCCTGGCCGCGCGCGGATTCCGTGATGAACGTGCCTGCAAACATCAATCACATGAGAGGAATGGAAGGAAGGAACGCGCCTAAGCAGAGAACATCGTGATCGTGGCACTCGTTGATGAAGCGGACGGTCGGGACGGTGAGGAAGTGGTGGGAGAAGTAGACGAAGAGGTCCGTGTACCAATAGAACGCGTAGATGAACGGTTTCTGCTCGTTCTCCCCGAGCGTCACCATCGAGGACCCGCAAACGAACGAGAGGAATCGAATGAATGCAAGGGGAGAACTCACAGATCTTCCGGCAGGTAGCCGCCTTTCATGTCGTGACAAACGAGCGTCTTCGGGCCGTCGCGCCGCACCGACGGCTTCGCGTTCCGATCGACGGCGGCCGGCCGCACGGGCGTGCGGGACAACAGCGAGGCGAAATCGTCGAAATACACGTGATCCACATCGTCCTCCTCGGATTTCGGCGGAGTCGGCGGCATCGCGACGAGCGAAGGCGATCGTGGACGAGCGGCCAAAAGCGAGCCGACGGGGAGGTGGGCGGAATAAACGGGCAACGATTTCCGCTGTGTTTCTGCTGCTCCTCCTCTGGTTGTTGTGTTGTTCACGTCGTCTAAAGCGTCTTGTTGATCAAACCGGGGATCCCCGTCCTTCCGGCCGCCTGTTGACTTCGATGACGAAATCCGAGCGGCTAATCTCCGCATTTCGCGGCTTTGGCGGGACGAGCGGCCGGACGGTCGGAAAGGCGAGCGGATTTGCGACTGCGGCCGTCGGCAAACCGCCAAAACACGCAAGAAAACAAAATACGTTCGGAGTCCACGAAACCGAGTGGTCGAAAGGAAGCAAGACGAGTAGATCACACGTGTTTATTCCTTTGATTAGTGGAGGGCACACTTATTCTTTGCTGGAGTTCCCGATCAGTTCTCGTGGGCGAACTTCTCGAAGCGCCGCTTCACCACGTAGGTGGTCGGGCGCGGCGTGTTCGCCATCCCGGCCGTTCGCTCCAAACTCGGCAGTCCGACTGGAAGAAGAGGAAAAGAGTGGAAGGATGACCATCGGCTAACCCTCGGGATCCGCCTCGAACGAGAACTCTTGGATCAACGCGCCGAACACGAGGTACAGCTCCATTCGAGCGAGGGATTCTCCTGCAAACAGAAAGCGGAAGTGAGGAGTGAATCTAGCGCTTCTGCTTGCCCAAACACGCCCGCTTGCCCAACCCGAACGGGATGAACGACGGGTGGGGGACGTAGGCGTGCTTGTCGCGGCTCATGAAGCGCTCCGGATCGAAGCGTTCGGGCTGCGGGAAGACGCGCTCGTCGAACATCACGGCGCCCAGTTGGGGCATCACCGTCGTTCCGGCTGCAACAAGTGGGTGGGAGAAGGAAAGAAGACGAACCCCGAATGAAGTGCTGCCCAACCATCACGTCCTTCTCCACACAATGAGGGATGTTCCACGGCAGGACGTTCACCATCCGCTGCAGCTCGTCCATCGTCGCGTGCAGGAAGGGCGTTCGGTTGCGGTGGGCCAACGTCAACGGCTCGCGGCCGGCCACTTCGTCCACTTCCGCCTGGCATTTCGCTTGGATGTCCGGGTGGTGGATGAGGAAGAGGATGCCCCAACGGACGGTTGTGACGACCGTCTCCAGCCCGCCCGTCCACAGGTCGCCCGCGTTCAGCGCCAGCGTTTGGCGGCTGCAAGAAGCAATTTCTGCTTCGAATCAATTGAATTCCCTTACTTCAAGTACTCGTATTTGTCCCGACTCTCGCTCTTCATGTCCCGCAGGTAGCAGTCGATGAAGTTGTCGGGCTCCGCGTTGGGGTCGAGCTTCGCCTCGTGCCGCTGGATCTCTTGAATGAAGAAGTTCTGCAGCTCGAAGCCTTGCGACAGGTAGCGGTAGTAGGTGGGCAGGAAGAAGCGAAGCCACGGGTAGTTGTCGACGAGCAGCATTTGGACGCTGGCGACCTGCAGCGAGCGAGGAATGAGCGGAGAGTCGAAGGAATTTGCATGATCTCTTTCTTTCGGCTCGTTCGTTCCCTCCCGCTCGCCCCGCTTCCTTCCAGTTCGTTTTCTTGCACTCCGGTCGGGCGGCTGCTCGCTTTCGTCCACTCCTCCGCCGACGCGCCCAATCGACGAACGAACGAACGGAGATGCCGCGTGGCACGAACTCGGTGAGTCCGCGGCACAAGCGGCGAATCCTCTCGCTTCTCCTCCTCCTCTTCTTCAACTTCTTCCTCCGCTCGTTGCAGGTCCCTCCGCCCGGCCGCAAGCCGCCGGCGGCTGCGGCGGCGGGCGGCACGCCGAAGCGCCGCAAGAAGGGCCCGCGGTCCACGTGGAGCGAAAATCAGGAGGCGCCCGGCGGCCGTCCGACGACCAGCGGCCTCAACAAGGAGCACGGGGGCGCCACCGTCAAGGGCCGCACCAAGCGGACCACGCGACCGATGAGTCGACGTAAACACCCCTCCCCCTCTCCTCACTCATCCCCTCGTTTATTGCAGTGGAAACCTCGCAGAACGTGACGGGCGTCGTGGGCGGCAGCGAGGGCGAGTTCTCCGCGCGCCGCGCGTTCGAGTTGGACCGCGACAAGCCGACCAGCGAGAAGCAGAAGGCGATGTTGCTGAACTTCTGCAAGGTTCCTCCTTTCACCTCGTCCGCTTTCACTCACTCCCGTCGATTGCAGCGCGCGTTCGACATGGGAGTGCGCGGGATCCTCGCCGAGTACCAGCACATCGCCGCCTACCTGCCCCCGAACTACTCGAAACTCACTTTCGAGGCGAACATGGACAAGAACCGCTACCACGACGTCGGCTGCATCGACGCCACGCGCGTCGTCCTCAAGAACTACGGCAACGACTACATTCACGCCAACTACGTGCGCGGCGACCCGCTGGTGAACACGTTCATTTGCACTCAAGTGAGTCCTCCGTCCTCTCCTTCCTTCACTCGTTTCTTGCAGGCCCCAATGATGACGACCGTGAAGGACTTCTGGCGGATGGTCTTCCAGGAGGAAGTCGGCAACATCTTCATGCTCTGCGACACGATCGAGCAGGGCAAGTCGAAGTGCGAGCAGTACTGTGAGTTCCCCAACGAAGTCCCCTCTCTACTTGATTGAATGCAGGGCCGCGCGACAAGGGCTGCACGATGGAGTGGCCGGAGGTCAAAGTGCGGAACATGAACGTGGACACGTCGGACACGACGACGATCACGACGACGCTGGAGCTCGTCTACTTCTCGCACCGGATGGTCCTCAAACACCACCTGTGGCGCACGTGGCCCGACCGCTCGGTGCCGCAGTCGGTGATGGCGCCCTTTCGGCTGCTCAAGGTCGCCCGCACGTGCAAACGCCCCACCATCGTCCACTGCTCGGTTCGTCCTTCCTTCTCGTTCTTCTACTCACTGGTTGCAGGCGGGCATCGGGCGCACCGGAACGGTCGTGGGGCTGGAGATCGCCCTCCAGCAGGCGCTCAGCGAGCAGGAGCTCGTGATGACGGACGTGGTCAAGCGGTTGCGGAGTGAGTTCTCATCATCCTTCTGCCCACCTTCTTGCTGCAGACCAGCGCGTGCAAGCCGTGCAGACGGACCTCCAGTTCGTCTACATGTACAAGTGCATGATGGCCTACTCGGTGGCCGCCCAGCTGCTCAAGGACGACGAGAACCGGGCGGTTCGTCCTCCTCTTCCCCTCCAACCCTCCTCGTTGCTTTCAGAAGTACGCGGCCTTCGAGAAGGAGTACCACGACCTGCTGCGCGAACGCGCCCAAATGGCCGAAGCGAACGCCTACACGCCGCTCGTCCCCGTCCTTGGCTTTGGCGGGCACAAGTGAGCGCCCACCAGTCTCTTCGCTTCGTTTGATCCCAGCGAATAAAGCAGGAGTTTGGAGTGTTCTTCGCTTGCTATTCACCGTTTGGTTGAATTGTCTGGCAATTGAAGAGCGGACCCAATAAAATCAAAGTCCAGAAAGAGATGTCCGCGAATCGTTGCCCTCCCACCATCCCCAAGCACTCACACTCTGCAGGATGTTGTCAAGCATTTGCTTGAAGCGGAGGAACTCGGGGTCGTTCTCCTCGTAGTGGCGGCCCATGACGAGGTCGTGGATGATGTTGCCGAAGCAGAAGGCGAGGTTGTGGTGCAGGTCGAGGGTCGCTTTCTGCAATCAAACGAAAAGGAATGGCCGTTCGATTGCACTCACCCCCTCGCCCTTCTCTACCTCGCGCCCGACCTGCTCGAGGAGGCGGTGGAGGTGGACGCCGATGCGCGCCTCCATCTGCGGTTTGCCCATGCCGAGCGTGCGGAAGGCGCGCAACGCAAAGCGGCGTTGGGCCTGCCAGCGGGGACCCCGACAGAGGATGATCCCGTCGCCATCCTTGTTGTATTTCGTGAACAGATTGTAGAGGAAGGACATCGGGCGGCCGGCGAACGAGTCGGCTGCAAACACCAGTGATCTCCATCGTTTGTTTGCTGCAAACCCTGGTAGAGTAGCGCCTCTTGCAGCACGGGCATCTCGGCCAACACGACCACCGGTTTCGGCAGCCACACGGTGAACACGCCGCCGTACGCGCGCGCCCACGCGGCCATCGCGCGGTGCGGGTTCGCCGTGTCGATCTGAACGCTTTTGCTCTTCTTTCTGAGAGGAGAACTCACTTGAAGAAAGTTCCCAACAAACGGCAGCGGCAGTGGGCCGCGGGGGTACGCGCGGACGTTCACGTAGAAGCGAATCAGGCGCGTGATCGCGTAGATGATCGCGAGGACGATCAGCGGCACGAAGGTCGGAAAGCCCGCCATTTCGTTTCGTTCTGTAGCTTCTGTTGCGGGGATGTTCTTTCCTTCGTTGTGATCAAGTGTTTTTATTCGTGAGTTGAGTGGAGATTCCAGCAAATTGCTTAATCGATTGTGGACCCTCGATTTCCGACTGTTGGTTGTCGACTCTTAAAGTTGATCGAAGAAGGCGACCGAGGTGACAAAATTCGATTAAAATCCAATCGGCGGTCTTCTTTGCGGCTTGAGTGCAGTAGTTCTTCTTTGGTGCACTTTTGGGCAATTATTTCGTCAATTTGCGGCCAATTAGTCAATTCGAGGCGCTGCACAAGCGATAAGTGCTCGTCCTCGTTTCGAGTTGGAAAAGTAGACGCAGTGAGGGGTGTGTAAAAAATCGCTTTACTCTTTCACCGCAACCAAACAAAATAAAACGATCATCTGCTCACACTCGTTAACGATCGATGACTCGTCCGTTTGCTTGCCGAACACAAGCAGCTGGAAGCAATGAAAGACGGAAGAGTTTTCTTGATGCAAGTGCGAACGAGCGAAATGACGGTCGAGTGTCAAAAGTCATTGCTTTTCGTCCACTTTCCACGCTCTTCCAAAAGCCCACTGGAGAGCGACGGAAAGAAAACTTTGTGGGCCTGATTTCCGGTTTCTGCCGCCCGCCCGCCGCTCGACCCACTGGACGCTTCTTTTCGCTCCCGCCTGCTTCTTCTTTCGGTTTGGCAAAATGACAAACGAAAAGGGCGGGCCGGCGGGCAAAAAGTCGCTCGAAACTGTTGGCCCAACCAGCGGGCGGGCGGGCGGCGATTGCGGTCGGCGGGCGAATCTGCCCGTCGGGGACCTCCGACCCCGCCGGCCGCAACCACGCGCGCTGTTCAATGGGCCGTCCGCCGCCCAAAAACTTGGCAAATGAAGCGGCGTATTGGAGGGCCGACGGCGGCGGGCGGGCGGGATGTCGGAGGTCGTCGGGATTCCCCGACCGGCCCGACCCGCTCGCTCGCGTATTTCCGGCTTTTGTTTCGCGACGTCCGGCTTTTTTATTTTGGAAGTTGCAATTGGATTACAGTGCTTGGACTGCGGAGCGTGAGGTGGCAGACATTGGTGTGAAATTGCTGATCGATTGCAAGTGAGGTAAGAAGGATCAACGGTTGCCTTGATTTGAGTCGCAGTGTTCTTTCTCATCTGTTCATTCGTTTGTTTGCAATCCTCGTATTCCTTGCTGCAAGACCTTGACGACCGCATTTAGAGCATTGTTCTGTTACAACGTCGAAAACCAGGCCATAAATCACTGTTGACGATCCCCTTTGCCGTCGTCAAAGCGCCCACTTCTGCTCGTTGCTGTTCGCGGACGGGCGTTGTGGACGGCGAGAAAGCGGCGAGGATCGTCGAATGAAGAGCGAAGATGCCGGCCGGCGATAAAACGAAGGCGGAATTCGCGGCGATCGCTTCGTCGTTCCTCTCTGCTCGCCGTCCTTGCGCCTTCCAATTCGCCCCGTTTGGGCGTCGAACGGGGCGGATTTCCGCTCGCCGAACATCCGGCCGACTTGATTGCGGGGTGTCGTTTGTTGCCGCTTGACGAGGCAATTCAATTCCGACGACCATTTCGTTCGTTGGGGGCTCTCGCTGGAGGCTTTCGGGTTCCGACTGTCGGCCGGGCGTTCTTTTTTGTACGAGACGTCGACTGCATCGGGTAGCTTCGTTCCTTTGCCATTGACTTCCTCGTTCTATCGGCAGTTACTCGCTCGTTACCGTTTGGCCGATCGGAAAGCGTCGTTCATTGTCGTTCTTCTATGCTAAGTTCTCGTTGTTTGCTCGGCTCGCCCTTGGTCCAGCTCGTTCGTAAAGCCAATAGAAAACATTCGTAAGGCGGGCGTGTCGAAAATTGCCGTCGAGTCCAGCGAAAGGCGAGCGGCGGGATTAATTCGTGAATTCATCACCCATCTCTCCTTCTTCCTCTTCCTCTCTCCTGTTCGTTCGGTTCTTCGACGTCCAATGCTTGCAACTCGATGGAACGCCCGACCGAGTGGCCGAGTGGCGAGAAGATCGACGAGCAAAGGGGTTGAATGGCGGGAGGGTGGATGGGGGGAGGGTGGATGGGGGATTATTTCCGCCATTTCGGCCATTAACATCGCCCTTCGTCCCGCCGTCCGAACGACCGTCGCGCGCCGCTCTTTTGCGGCTTCTCGCCCGCCGGTCGGCTCGTTTTTGTCGCGAAGTCGCCCGTTTGGCCGCCGCCGGCCGTGATGGGCGGCAATTCGCGGCCATTTCGCCGAAATCCCGCTCTTCATTAGTCCAATTACGTGCGCTCTGTTTCTGCGAGCACTGACCGCTCCGTTTCCTGCTTTGCTTTGTGCTCAGTTCCGCTTTGCTCTCCGTTACTCTGCTCGGCCCTTGTGCGCTCGACCGGCTGCTATAAAGCGCCAATTCCCGCAGCTCGACGCTTTGCATTGTTTTATTGGCCATTTGAGGGGTCTTTGATGTCACATTTCGTTGCCTTCAAGCTGTTTGTACTGCAAAAAAAAGTGGTTATCTGCGCGAATCGTCTGTTCTTAAGCACTGTTGCAGGTGCTGGTCGCGGGCTCCAACTGTGCTTTCTATTCGCAGGCAAACGTTTTTTTCCTTGATGAATTCGTGGCTTAAAACACACTGATTTCAGTTCGAAGTCCTGAAAACGCTCTTATGATTTCAGCTCCCAACTGCCCACACCCGCTAGCTTCTGGTGGTGTTGTCTCCGTCCATTTCACCTGCGATGGCCAGAAAGAAGTGATCATCCGCTCGTTCCTCCGGGTTCTCCTCTGTTTTCTTCATGGCGCCTCCACGCGCGCAGTTGGCCGCCGTCACGATCGAGCAGGCAGCCGTGAGTTCTCTAGCGATCAACCATTGAACCCTCCGTCTTGTTGCAGCAAAAACCGAAACGCTACGGTTTGTGCCGCTCGTTGCGCACGAATTTCCACTGGAAATGTCTCGCATCCACGTGGTTGATCCAAGTGTGCGTCGCCTACGTCGTTTGGTGCCAAATCAAGTTTCTTTTCTACGAACTGGCCAAAGACCCAACGTTCGTTCTCTCCCCCTTGCATCGCTTCATTCGCTGGATTGCAGGCACATCCACGGCCCGTGCGCGAACGCGTACAAGTTCGTGCCGCTCGGTTTTGCCTTCCTCTTGTACCTCATCTACCTGTGCGAGTGTTGGCATCAACGGGGCAAACTGGAGGGCATTCCCGTCTTGACGATCGGCCAATTCCTCGACCACATCGATCGGATGCGCAGCTCGACGCCGGTCGTCTGGTGGAAGAGCGTTTGCTACCACTATTTGCGGCGGACGAAACACGTGACGCGCTACCGGAACGGCGATGCCGTCACGGCCACTCAAGTGTACTACGAGCGCGTGAATTCGCACACCGCCGGCAACGTGTTCATGTACGACGTGTGCGGAGTGAAGGTTCGTTCACTCCTTTCATTCCATCTAATCAATCTGCAGGACATCTCGAAAGACATCATCGACGCGGACGACTTTCCGTTGATCCGCGTTCGCTTCACGAAGGGCTTCGTTTTCGCGTGCGTTCAGGCGGCGAACGACTTCGAGGATCAACGGACGCGTTTCTTCAACGAGAACGAGATCCGCGATGATTACATGGAGGTTCGTTCTTCTTTTGTTGGGTTGAGTGATCCGTGAGCGACTCCAAGAGATCGGCGCCTTTCAATTCACCTTCCTTTCTGCCACTCACTCACTCCCGCTCATTGCAGGTGCGTGAAGGCCTGGACTTTGCGGAGTGCCGCTTCGTGGAGCAGGTGCTGGTTTGCGCGAACGACGACAAGCGACTGCCGCTGTACATGCGCTCCGCCTTCTACTGGACGGCGTGCGTCCTGCTGTGCGCGTGGCCGCTGCGGCTGTTCGTCGACTGGCGGATGGCCCATCTGCAGTACCAAGTGACCAAGCTCTTCGGCACCAATTACTTGAGGTGAGCGGGAAAGATTGGGGCTGGACATTAGTCGACGATGAAAGCAGCTGGGTTTAAAATAACCAAGTAGCTTGTATTAACGGATTTTTCTAATTCGTTCAAAGTTCTTTTGGCTTTTAACGCAAAGGACCTTTTGCAATTTGAGCCAACAGAACAATATCGAGAGTTCAAACACGCAACGAAGAATTCAAACAGATTTTGAGCTTCTTCCAAAAGGGTGTCTTTGATTGTTCGCGCACTTCGAACCTTGACCGTTGACCCCAAGCGAAACTCGAGCTCCTGAACCTCAAACAATTCATTTCCGCCGTCGTTTCTGCGCCCATTCGAAATTCCGAACGGCGGCGGCCGAACTAAAAGACGCGGCGGAAGAGCGGCGATTTGTCATTTCCTCTCGCTTTTTCCTACATTTCCGCCCTCCAAGAGAAGAAGAGGAGTTCGGACGAGAGAATCTACCGGTGGGCCGAGAAGTTCGCTTCTTTTCGTCCACTCGCTTGCCGGGCGCTCACTCACGAATTCCGACGGAATGTTTGCGTTTTGGCGGCCGACCGGAAAGCCGCCGAGTTCGTCGGCGCGGCCGGCCGCTTCGCCCGGCGGCCTCGAGCAAAAACGAGTGATGAATTGGGGTTCTTTCATCCAAAACATTCGTCTTCTTCTTTCGGCTCTGTTTGGTTGTTGCAACGAACGAACAAGCGCGAATGATGAGCGGGCGGTCGGCTGGCTGGAGCGGAGAAGGCGGAAGGAAATTCGAGCCTTTCGGCTGTCCAAACGTTTGATTAATTGGGCAGAACATCCGCCTTCTCCGTTTGGTCCTTCCGCTTTCGTCATTCTTGTGCTCAGCGGTTCGTTCCGGTTATTGAATTCTTTTTGCTGAACGTGTGTCCGTTGGGAAGCAATAAGTGGCGCGAGTTTCGGGTCGTCAACATCCTTCTTTCTTCCACTTCATTGCTCCTCATCTTCTTCTTTCTACATCTTTATCCCTTTCAGCCCGACGAGTGCGAACTACACGGGCCCTTTGACGCGCTCGTCCACCATCGACACGGCGGAATTGGAGTTGGCAAACCGCCTCAATTGTTTGGTTGTTCCGTCGTACTCGGAGGCGATTCTCTTGGACCCTCTCCATCCGAACGTTCGTTCTTTCCTCGCTTTTCTCTTGATTCGGCCTGTTTTCAGCTCCGCTCGGAGATCCGCTTCCGCACGGAACCGCTGACCGCGTGCAACGAGGCGACCATCGTTCCGAACTACGGCGCGATCGGCGCGGAGGACGAGCAGGAGGACGATGAATTCGGCGGTCTCCTGCCGACCTCCGTCCTTCGCTTGAACTCGCTGCGAAATCCCGCGAATCGCCGGACGGACGCGCGCGTGACGCGAAGCCGCTCGATGTCCTTTAGTTTGAAGTGAGTGCGCAATAGAGGGATGCATTTGATTGTTTGTTGCGTTCAGATCCCCGCTCGTCTCGAACGCCCCGCCCGAGAGCACCGCCAGCCGGCCGTTGCCCCGCCCGTCACTGCTGAACGGCCACCCGCCGCCCTCCGTTGTGCGCAACGGACAGACGGGAATCGTCGGCTACGGAGCGACCGCCCCCGCTCGCTCGATTTCCATCGCCGGCGCGATCTACGAGCAATCGGCGGGCGCCTTGACGCCCGTGGAGATCGACGACCGGCGCCCGTTGATCCTCATGGAGAACTTCCGGCCCGTCCCGCCGCCGGTCGGCCAGGCGCCGCCGCCCTACGAGGTGCGTTCAACGACGGAGTGCTTCCTATTTTGCTTGAAGGTGGCCCTTCGAATGTGCGCGCCGATCTACAACCGACTGCGCCAGTCGGCCAACTCGATCTCGTCGCTGCTGAACGCGCTTTCGCGCTCCAATTCGAAGGATTTGCGGCAATACTCGCTGGACGGTCCGGGTAACTCGAGTGGCGGCAGTAAAGACGGGGTTTGACTCTCCACTCATTGATTGGTGCCATTGCCCTTTGATCTCCTCGTGGTGCATTTACTTTCTTTGTTTGCGATCGGTATGATTAAAACCGTTTATTCGAGTAAGCGGTGGTTAGATGGCCGTAATGTCATTAGAAACGGTAAATAGGCTGAATGTCAGCTATTACATCCACTGATCACTACTCAGTAGTGAGTGGAGACCCCGAACGGGACGGCCAAACAAACGGTGGCCATCTGGCCGTTGATTTCGATCTGCGCGATCCCTTCGACCACGTAGTCGTCGTCGTCCAGATCGCGGAAGGTGAACCAGTTGCGAATCCCCTCGCGGTACTGCCGAATGAAGCAGATGGTTGCAATCGACTTGATCATCGGAGCACAGGACGACAAGCAGGAGAGCCAGAGCATGAGCGTCGGGTGCGCTTCGCACGAGACGATCGTGAAGTTCAGGACGACGGCGGGCAGCAGCGAGGTCAGCATCGGGGTCCAGGCCTTCAATCTCCTTCTTCAATCCTTCTTCGTCCTTTTTCTTACGTAAGCAGCGTAGACGTGGTCCATGTCCTGATGGGCGTGTTGGGTGGGCGTCGTGAGGATCGCCTCAATGGCGGTGTACGTCCGCCGCCGCACGCTCTCCGTCCAGATGATCGAGCCTGCGAATGAACGGTGGATTATTTTCGAATCCCTGGTTTCCGGTGGAGTTTCCATATCCAGAGTCTCGTTAAAAACGGAAGTTCTTCTTCGTTCATTCACGTCAAGATCCCTGCTCTTTAGACGAATCAAACGACTCGTATTTGTTTGCGTCCTGGTATCCCACTCCCTCCACAGACTCCCGCCATTCTCCCGAGTCGAGCAGCTTTCAATCGTTCCTCCCGCTCCTCCAATCGAACGAACCGTAGCCCGCGACGACCACCAACGTGAAGAAGCCCGTGTAGAAGCCCATGTCCCGGTCCGTCTGCAAACCCCAGCAATCAATCCGAAAGAAAAGGAAGAGTACGATGTGGGCGCCGACGATTCGCTTCGGCTCGATGTTCAGCCCGCTCTGGTTGAGGAGTTGGACGGCGTTCTGCACGAACCACTCGGCGGGATTCGCGTAAAAATTAAACGAAAAGACGCCCGAAATGAGGAACACGAGGGCGAAAGCCGCGACGTAGGCGGCCAGCCGGAAACCCTCCGGTTTTTCGGCGCTGCAACGATCGGATTGACTGCCGGCTGTTGGGTTGCACTCACTTCTTCACGATGTCCGTCCGGTACACAAAGCTGATCGGCTGCAAGCGAGTGAATAAGCAGGGGAATGACTGGTGGCTGCTCACAACGCAGCTGAAAGCGGAGATCGAAAGCCACCCGACCGTTGCGATGCCGACCGCCACGAACTTCCCCTCGCCGATCGGCAGCAGTCCGTTCCAAAAGGCGACAAAGTGGCCTTGGGCGACGTACAGGCACTGCGAGGAAGAAGAAGGATGTTTGGAGATCAATGGAGAGCTTACCGGCCCGACCATCAGGTTGACGAACGAGAGGAGAGCGTCTAGCGCGGCGCTCAAGTACAACATGGGGGCCATCATGGACATCGCCCCCGAGCAGGTGTTCACGAGGTGCAAGAGCACGAGACTCGTCCACAGGCCCGTGAACGCGATGAAGCAGTTGAAAAACGCGTGCCCGGCTTCTAATCCCCGCGAATCTGATGAGTTCTTGCGTCGTCGAACTCACGGAACAAAGCGCGCCGCTCGTCCGGCTGCCCGACGGAAATGAGCGGCGTTCCGTTCGCGTAGTGGAAGCAATCTTCTTCTTTCGGGTTCACCGCAAGAAACGATTCTTCGAGACCTGCAAGACGAACTGTGGATCGAAGGAGATGTTGTTGATCAGTAACTGACCGTGAAGCGAGTAGAAGTGGGTGAACGTCGGAAGGGCGCACATTCTTGAAAGGTCGATTGATTGGGAGTGAATGCAAGGACGAAAGAGTTGAGACCGTTGCTAAAACGGGGAAGTAAGGGCCATCATTTGTCGCCCAACACGTTCGATTCCATGAAGTTGCAAAACGAACAAAGCAGAACACGACATGGTTACTGACTGCGGAGTTATGTTGGCTGCCAGACCGATCCCCGGCTTCTTCCTCTCAACTACAGTAGACTGCCGGCCGCTCAGTCACCCGTTTTTGCCCGAACGCCGACTGTCCTTCCGCCCATTCACCAGTAGAATGCCTTGAAGACTCTTCTGTCGGCCAAGCGAAAGGACGGCATTCCGCTCGTGATTTCGACCGCCAAATTGGCGGCTTCCTCCGCCACTCACTTGTAAGAGGAATCCTTCCTCTAATTGCTCTGCCATTTCCCCTCCCTCGTGCACTCTGGGGGCTCGAGGTGCCCATCAGGAGTCACCAGTCGCAATGAAAGGTCGTTCTGTCGACATTCGGCCGTTAGAAGACGGTGGGTAATTGCGGGAGATCTCCAGCCAAAAGTCCGATCGACTGCTGACCTCCGCATGAAATCACGTTTGTTTTCGGGCGAAGGAGTAAGTGGACAAAGCGATTCGATCGAATGCCAGGGACGGGTTTTTGCGCACCCTGTAGCAAAGGAGGTCGGCGACGTGAGAATTGAGGGAGACAAGATGCGAGTAGTCTTTCCGTGTGTGGTACTTCTTTTCTTTCTCGCCAATCCCTCGTTTAGTCCATCGGTCAGTCGGTTCTTGCTGCACGTCCGCTTCAACCAACAACCGCTGTTGATTCGAGACGAAACGAACGAATTTCTGTCGTCGACTGGAGAAATCGAAGCGGTCATCTTCGTCTTCGAATTCGCACCATCAACAGCCGTAAGTTCCCTTTCTCCATCGCACATGTTCGTTGCAGAAGATTGACACGTACGTGGCCGCGCTCTCGTTCCTCTTCTCCTTCGTCCTCCTGCTCATGTTCCTCGTGCTGCGGGGCTTCGTGGAGGAGTGCGGGGCGTTCGGGATCCTCCTGATCGCCGCCCTCTGCAATGTCTACTTCTACTTCGCCTGGGGCCGACAGAACGAGCAGCAGAAGCCGTGGGATGTGCTCGACGAGGAGTGATGGGCAATAATTATTAATTTATTCGTCAATTAAAATTAAAGTGAGTAAAGTCAAAGGGAAGAACGGAATTAACGAAACGGAAAGCGAGCGATCGGCCAGCACCACGGAATTAAAGGAAAGCAGTTCAAATTAAGGGCAGGTAAAACGGGAAGGAAAGACTAACAGTCTGTAAGTAGGTGAGTAAGTAGGAGATTGAAAATTCGAAAGACGAAAGGATTGACATGTTTCGGTTGGTTCGGTATTCGATTGGCGTCTGTGCTGTTCATCCGAAGACCAGGCCGTCCGTTTGGAGGCCTTTCGCGCGGAAGTTCTCCACTGAAATCGACGAGAAAATCAGTGAAACGATGGATGGAGGGAACTTACGATCGGAATTGCTGGCAACGATCAGCGCGGCCAATCCCAACGGCGGGAGCACCTGGCCGACGAGCTCGTCGAAGAGGACCCTCGGGTTCATGTCTTTGGAGAAGCGGATGGCGAGCAGCGCGGCGTCGGGCTTCGCGAAGCACAACAAGTGGGATTCGCGGCGGCGTTGCTCCAGCCGGGCGGTGTAGAAGGGCGTGCCGATCGACGGGCGGCCCGTCCACTCGTTCGTGGGCAAACGGAGGAGGAGCAGCTGGCAGGCGGGTTCGTCCGCCCACTGGGCGATCGGCCACGTGCCGAAGGCCGAGGAGCGCTGCAATCGAGCGGGGGAATGCAACAAATGATCAGTGGACTCACTTCTTCGTAATCGTAGTACAAAATCGGGAATTTCCGCAGGGTCGCTTGAAAGACGTTCGCGTCGGCGATCACGGGCAGGGATTTTGGCGGGCTGGCGGCCGAATTCTTGCTCGAATTCTCGCCCGAATGGCCGCTGGACTCGCCGCTGCAGCCGGCGATCGGCGAGGAGGGCGGCGGCGAGTGCGGGAGGTCGCCGGCCGGCGGCTGGGCGGCCGGCGGGTTGAACGGGCGGACCGAAACGACGGCCGCCGGTCCGTGGGCGAACTCGAACGATTCCCACGGGAATTCCCGGCGGCCGTTTGGCGGCGGGATTTCGCTGCGGCCGCTGGACGACCGTCGGCACGGGCCAGTTGATCACGTGCCGCATCTAAAGCACGAGAGAAATCGAATGAAGATGGAAGGCGGAACTCACTTCTTTCGGGTCGGTCGAGCCCTCTTCCTCCCACGCGGCCTCCTTCGGCGGGCGCACGAGGCGGTGGACGGCGTTCTCGTGTTCGTTCCGCTCGCGCGCCGTCGCGAAGTCCTGCGGGCAGCACGTGCAGCGGAAGGCGATCGGGTAGACGGGCCGGAAGTTCGGCGGATTCATGTGGCGGACGCGCGGCGGCCGCTTCTTCTCCTTCTCGAGTAGCCGCTTCGATCGACGGGCTTTCGGCTCGCGAGCGGCCGGCGCCTCGTCGGCTTCGGCCAGCAGCCGCGGGAGGCCCGCGTTCAGGCGCCACGCGCACTCGTGCTGCAACGGAGCAAACTATCGATAGAATCAATGAAATCCAAGGGGAACTCACATCCGAGAGCTTCAAATTCGCGTCGCCGACCGCAGCGGCGAACTCCGGCGGTCGCTTCAGCCGGTGGAACCGCTGCTCGTGGAGGTAGCGCTCGGTTTGGCCGTCCATCGCCGCTTGACACACGCAGCAGACGAATTTGCCGTCCGCGCGGTGCAGCCGCTCGTGCTGCGCGAGCTCCGCCTCGTCCACGACCACGAGGCTGCAGAAGCGACAGGCCGCCTGCAAACGAGCGAGAAGAAATCGACGGAAAAAAACGAGAACTCACCGCTCGCAACTCGACGACCGCCTCCAGGATTTCCGCGATGTTCGGCGGCGGCGCGGCCGCGACGGTCGAGAGCTCGACGATCTCCAGCGGCTGCCGCGCGGGTGCCGTCTTTTCGTTGGGTTTCGGCCGCTGGTTCTGAACGAGGGGGGATTAATCGGGTTCTACGAAAATTATTTCAATTTTTGACGAGGAAGGCGGTAATTTCGGGCAAAAATGCGTGAATTTTGGCGCTTTTATTGAACGAGACGTGTGAGGAGATGCTCGCAAGAAGCAGCCAAAAACTCGAGTAAAAACGTCGAATTTCGGTGAAAATTCAAGCAAGACCTTCAAAGAATTGGAGCGGAAATTCCTCATGAATTTCGCGAACAATTTCACCGATAATCCGATCCAATTAGACGAAAGAAATTCCCACTTACCATCGGGCACAAACACGCGAATCGCGCTCGAAGTAGGGAGCTGATGGTCGGCGGCCTTTGATCTCAGCGGATCTCCATCGCCGGCCGTCGCTCGTCGGCATTCGGGGCGAAGAAAGCGGGCTGGCGGACGGACAGGCGCGTCGAGCTGGCGCCAAACGAGCGGCAGACAGTCGGCGCGGGCGGAACGCCACGCATTTGGCGGGCCGACGCAACGAAGCGAGCGGAGAGTTGCGGGCATTTGCGGCACGCGCGCCGTGGGAGGTCCGGCGGAGGGTTGTAAAAAAGAATAAGTGGGTCGATTCGCGTGAAAGGAGTTGTAAACGACTACAAAATGGAGTGTTGCTTCTCTCCTTCCTCGATTGGATCCACCAGATGGTGGGCAAATGCCCCGGGCTACAAGGTTATTGGCTTTCTGTTCGAATGACTGCGCTTTTTATCGGCATCAGAGCAATCGAAACAACTCCAGATTTAACCGTGTTTCGAAAAGAAAACTACAAGAGTCCAGTCTGCCCACAGAATGTCGCAATTAACCGCTTTTATTAACGTGAGCGTATGTACACGAACACAATTCATTAGCAAGCGATTGTTCACGTCCTCCGTCCACAATCAATCCCTTCTCGGCATCAAACCTGCGCCTTGGCCATGGTCTTCAGACTGCCGACCACCAGCGAGATCTCCGTGCAGCCGTCGATCATCGGGCGCGTGAAAATGGGCTTCCCTTGATCGATCACGTTGCGGTAGGAAATGAAGAACGGTTTGTTCATCCCGACCTGCAATCACCCGCTTGTTTCTTCCTCTTTAAAGTGGAACGAACCCGAACACACGCCCCGGTTGAGCCGCGCGCGGTGACGACGCTGTCCGCGTACTCCAGCCCGTCGCGCGTTGCCTCCTTGGCCGTCTTCACGAGCATCTTCTTGAGAACGCCCTTTCTGAACGAACGGAAGGAATGGGAATAACAGGAGAGAGTGCTCACTGCTCCACGCGCTTCAGAACGGTGCCCATTTCGATGTGCAGCACGTGCTGGACCTCGCGGGGCAGGAAGTACGGACTCATGGACTCCACACGATCGAGCAGCGTTCCCCAGTAGTCCATGCGACGAGTCGAGTAGGTTTTGTCGTCGCCTGCAAGCACAAGAAGTGTCCAAGGGGATGTAACGAAAGGAATTTATGTACACGTGCAAAAAACAATAGTTTCCATCGATCAGGAAGAGGAATCACCTTTGTGCACGTCGCCCTGGGGCGGGAATTGGATCTTCGAGCGGTCGTTCTGCTTGATCGTGTTCACGAGCACGCCGCACAGCTCGTCCTCGTCGTAGGCGAGCATCGTGTACGGCAGCTTGAGCGCCTTGTCCACGCGCCACTCGGCGAACTCCGCCAACTCGCTTTCCGTCACTCCTGAACGTTTGGATGAGTGAACGGAATGAACGATGGAACGAACCCAACTGCTCGCAAATCGGCTCGCGAGCGGAGAATTCGCGGAGGAAGAAGTCGAGCAGTTGGTTGCGCTCGTTGACGGTCGCCACTTCGACGCGGACGCCCTCCCGCTGCGGGTGCACCTCCCAGTTTTCGTCCACGCACGGCTTCCGCGCCGCCATGATCGAGGCGGCGCGCGTGGCCGCCCCGAGAGCCTGTTTTCCGCGCATGAGGCCGAGCGCGAGTTGGCTGAAAGCAGTCGGTTGATTCGGCGAGCAAAGGGATGATCGTCCAGCTGCCAACAGGCGGAGAGAACTCACCGACTGGAAGCGAGCATTGCCACTGGAACTCAACAGAAGAAAGAACGGTGCATCGAACGCATTCAAGCCTCGCTTTTATAGCCGCCATCCCGATCGTTGGCTCGCTCGGCAGTTCCGGAAGCAGCTGATCGCCGAACGCACGTCCGCA
The DNA here is from genome assembly GCA_024699865.1 of Aphelenchoides fujianensis. Lineage (NCBI taxonomy): Eukaryota > Metazoa > Nematoda > Chromadorea > Rhabditida > Aphelenchoididae > Aphelenchoides > Aphelenchoides fujianensis. Next base: position 214,690 of record JAMPIO010000032.1, read on the forward strand.
AACTCCTCCCCTCCTCCTCCTGCCGGCTGCTGCTGTTGATCCGATTGCGCAGATCACGAGCCGCCCCAACGACCGCCGATTACCGTGATTTCGTTAACGGAGAGTGGGCGGATCAGATGACGAAAGGGTGAAAACAATTCGTGACGAACGGACAGAGGAATCAGCTGCTTTCAACCGTACCCGCCGCGCTCCACAAGGCGGAGATCCCGCCTCTTTCGGTCGCGATCAGGAAGCGGACGGCGTGTTGCAACATTCGCTCCACTTGCCGGGTTCCGTCATTCGGTGGTGATCGCGAGTCCACTTCTCCGCCACCTCTTGTTGGGTTGGAGGTTGCGTCTAGAAGAAGAATGCGTTCCGAGATCTTCCGCGGACATCTGTTGATTCGATTGCACTAACTTCTCGATGCTTTCAGGAACATCTGCGGATAAACGAACGCGCGAGAAGCGAGCAGGAGACTTGAAGACTGATTAACGTATGTCCTCTTTGTTACACTGGTGAAGAAACAGGGGCTAAACGTTCGCCATCATCAATGAAAAGCTCTCCAATCGGTAAAAAGTGGACGAGTACTTGTTGAAATTCCCGCTTGTCGTTTGCTATCCACTATCTTCTTTCAAACCCCTTTGATTACCGTACCGCCATCCGTTACCTGTGATTAATCACGCACGAAAACAAGCGATCGCTGCGTCCAGTTCGTTCGGTCCTTCGGGCGACCGCACGAGTTGAACCGCGTGATTCCCGCCCTCCTCCGCAAACAAACGAGCGAGCACGCTGCTCTCGGGAGCACCGTACTCTCGCTCGCCTGCCGCCAAACCTCGAAGATCAGCGCGGAGGAGGCGGAAACTCCCCGCATTTCGCAACGTTCGGCACACGACCGACGACCTTGAGCGCTCCCAGCGGAATGTTTCTTTCATTTGCGAGTGAGGAAGTGGGTGAAAACACGCGAGTGATTCACGCCGTCGATCACACGCGATCGATGAGCTCCGAATTAAAACGGTGGCGGCGGAATGCAACCGAAACACGTGCACTCCGCTCCCTGCCGGTGGACACAAACTTCAAGCGACCTGCGAGCGCGTAAACAACTGGAGGAAATTACTGTACAGGGAGCACTTCCGCTCGCTCCCCGTTTGGATCAAAAAGCAACCATCCGCTCGTCGTGAGTGATAAGCGGACGGACGTGACATTCGCAAAGCTCCTCGTCTTCCCCTCGTTCGCTTGGCGCCCGCCCAAGGTTGCGGCGATTCGTGAGTGACTCACTCTTGATCCAAAACAAGCGGAAGAAACGGGTTCGGAGATCAACGAAAGGACGAGTGGTGGTCAGCCATGAAATCGATCGTTTCACGCGCTTTGGGGGGTTTGCAGAGGTGAATGCGAGCTGTACGAGAAATTGAAGTTGAGACTACGGTAAATGGTGCAGGCGAACAACAATGGGGGAGTGTTACAATCGACAAGCATTTGCGGTTTGCCGTCGCAATCCATACGATCAGGACTCGAATCCAAACGGAAGTTGACTTGCCGAACTGGAGATCGACGAATCAACCCAGGGATCACTCAAGAGATCAACCGTAGCCCGAATGCTGCAACAGCTGATCTCCGATTGCACGGCGGCAATCAATCAAGCGATTCGCGGACTTCGTGCCCGCGGGCGCCCGTTCGTGGAGCGAAAAGCCTTCCGGGTTGGCGGCGGGGCGAACGGAGTCGGGAGCAAAGCAGACGAAACACGGCGCTCATTACCGTGTTTCTTTTTGGGTCATCCGCTCCGTTCGGTTGGATCTCCCGCTAACCATGCGGAGCGCCGTTCGCGCCGGCAGACGACCGCCGGCGGCGACGAAAAAAGCGGCCGCTCGCTCCGCATGGTTAGCGGCGATGATCGATGGGCGGCGCGAAAGTGAGGGCGCCGGCTGCAGAACGGACGGCCGTCCATCAAACGAGTGACCTCGCCGTCCGAAAACAAAGCCGCGAGTTCAAAATCGCAACATCGGCGGGCGGCGGCGAATGTTGCGAACGAAACAAAGCGAACGGTTCGGGTGAAACGACCTTGCGGCGTCGACAAACAAACATGTTTTGCGGGGCGTTCAGGCGGTGATGTGTCGAGAGCTACTCGGTTAATTTTTGACGTTGCTCATCTGAATCCCTCCATGTTTAGTTGAATAAAACCGAAAAGTTGAACGAATTCAAGCACAACAAAGACAGTCAGCCGCAAGCAATTACTGAAAGCAAACCTGCCCAAAGCAAACCCTTTGAGCAGCACCAGTGACCACTCCTCATTCCAGTCCACTTTACACGATTACGATGATGCACCAAAGCCGTTTCGTCCTGGGCCACGTGCTCAAAATCAAGCGGGTGGCAGCGCTGAAGACCAGCAGCCGCCGTCTGCTGACCACGAGCAACTTCGCCGATCGCCACATCGGCCCATCCGAGCGGGAGCAGCGCGAAATGCTCGACTATTTGGGCTTCAAGGTTCCTCTTTTCTACGTTGAACACTCACGAAAAGATTCGTTCAGAACCTGGAAGAACTCTGCGATCGCAACGTGCCGTCGGCCATCCGCTTCGAGCGGGAGCTGGAGCTGCCGAAGGAGGTGAACGAGCGGGAGATGCTCGCCGAGATGCGGGCGATCGCCGACCGGAACGAGGTCTTCCGTTCGTACATCGGCACGGGCTTCTACGACTGCCTGATGCCGTCGGTCATTCGCCGCAACATGCTCGAAAATGCGGGCTGGTTGGCGAGGTGAGCCGCAAAGGGGATTCGAGTGTCTAATTGATTGTTTGCAGCTACACGCCCTACCAAGCGGAAATCTCGCAAGGTCGATTGGAGGTGAGTTACCGGCCTTTATTCTCGTGTTCATCTCGGGACTGCAGAGTCTACTCAACTACCAAACGATGATCTCCGACCTGACCGGACTGCCCGTGGCCAACGCGTCCCTGCTGGTTTGTTCTCTCCTTTAATCTCTTGTGCCCACTCTTGAATCAAAGGACGAAGCATCAGCGTGTGCCGAGGCGTTGACGCTCGCCTGTCGCGCAACGAAACGATCGACCGTCCTCTACGACGAGCACCTCCATCCGCAGAACCTCGATTTGTTGCGGACACGCGCGGCGTGAGTGAAAGACGAGGAGAATCAAAGAGAATTGAATGGTTTGAGGCCGCTGGACATCAAACTCGTGCCGTTGGACCCGAAGTGCCCGCAGTTCGGTACGGAGGTTGCCGCTGTCATTCTCCAGTACCCGAACACCGAGGGGACGATCTACACGAACGCCGAGCAGCTGATCGCCGAGGCACACAACCACGGGGTACTCGGGAGAAGCTGCCAGCAGCTCATCCTTTCGTTTAGGCCCTGGGCGTGATGGTTTGCGATCCGCTCGCTCTGACGGTCCTCCGCTCGCCGGGCGACTTGAACGCGGACATCGCGGTCGGAAGCCCCCAGCGTTTCGGTTTGCCGCTGAGTTACGGCGGGCCACACGTTCGTCCATCCGCCTTCTTTCTTCCAACAACCTTCCGATTGATTGCAGCCGGGCTTCATCGCCGTCGCGCAGCGGGACGAGCGGAACACGCTCGCCCGTTTGATCCCCGGCCGCATCGTCGGCGTCAGCAAGTGGGTTCTTTGTTAAATCCAGCGTACAATTGGGTTGCTTGAAGAGACGCGAGCGGGAATCCCGCCTACCGTTTGACGTGGCAGGCTCGCGAGCAGCACATCCGCCGAGACAAGGCGACGTCGAACATTTGCACGGCCCAGGCACTCACTGCGAACATTTGTGCGGGAACAAAGGAAATCTTCTGCTTACTCTTGCTTGTTTCAGCGGCAATGTACGCGGTGTACCATGGACCGGAACGCCTTCAGTTGATCGCCCAACGAGTGCACCAAACCGCCGTCTTTTTGGCCAACCGTGAGCTTCCTTGGATCAAACGAAAGCCTTCTGTTCAGAACTCCGCGCTCATGGCCACTACGTGGCGTACGGCGCCTTCTTCGACACGATCAAAGCCCGCCCGTTGGACAAACAGAACTTCGCGGATCGTTGCGCCCTCCATCGGATCAACGTGCGGCAGTTTGCGGACGGCGACGTCGGGATTTCGATCGACGAGACCGTGGGCGCGAAGGACGTCGCCGATCTGCTCGATTGTTATGGCATTCCGGTGGCTTCTTTGGTTCGTTCGGTCGATCGGCAAGGAGATCACTCGTGTTTTAGGACCAAATCGAAGCGGCAATCAAGCAGACGACGAGCCCGATCGCCGCGAATCCCCGCCTTCAGCGCACCTCGCCGTTCTTGACGCACCGCGTGTTCAACTCGTACCACAGCGAGGTCGATTTGTGTCGCTACATGAAGCGGCTGGAGAACCGCGACCTCTCGCTCGTCCACTCGATGATTCCGTTGGGCTCGTGCACGATGAAGCTGAACGCCGCCTGCCAGCTGACGCCCGTCACGTGGGAAAAGTTCTCCGCTCTCCATCCGTTCGCTCCGCTCCACCAAGCCCAAGGTTACGCGCAGATCTTCAACGAAATGAACCGCTGGTTGTGCGAGATCACCGGCTACGACAAGTTCTCCTTCCAACCGAACAGGTCTCTTCGAATCAAACGATCGTTCATTGCGTTGCCTTCAGCGGAGCAAACGGCGAGTACGCGGGTCTGCTGGCCATTCGTGGCTACCAGCACTCGTTGGGGCAGGAGCAGCGGAAGGTGGGTTCTTTCAATCGAGTCGCTTCTATCGATCGATTAGATCTGTTTGATCCCGATGTCGGCGCACGGCACGAACCCGGCGAGTGCGCAAATGGCGGGATTCCGCGTGAAGCCGGTGGAGTCCGACCGCAACGGGAACATCAACTACAAGGATTTGAGCGAGAAGGTGCGTTCTTTTCAGCAGAATCTTTCAGTTTGCTGCAGGTGGAGAAGTACAAGCACGAACTGGGCGCTCTGATGATCACCTACCCGTCCACGCACGGCGTCTTCGAAGAGCGCGTGCGGGACGTGTGCGCGCGGGTGCACGAGGCGGGCGGCCAAGTGTACCTGGACGGCGCCAACTTCAACGCGCAAGTGGGCCTGTGCCGTCCGGGCGACTACGGCGGCGACGTTTCGCACTTGAATCTTCACAAGACGTTTTGCATTCCGCGCGGAGGTTCGCTTCCGATCGATCGCTTGATTCCTCCGATTCTCTCGTTCAGGCGGCGGCCCCGGCGCGGGTCCGATCGGCGTGAAGGCGCACTTGGCGCCCTTCCTGCCCGGCCACCCGGTCGTGCGGCCCCACGTGGACGGCGGGCGGGACGAGGGCGCCGTCTGCAGTTCGCCCTGGGGTTCGTCCTTCTTTCTTCTTTTTCTCCATTACTTTTTGTAGGTCCCTCCAACATCCTGCTGATCACGTGGGCGTACATCCGCTTGATGGGAGCCGACGGGTTGAAGCGGGCGACTCAAGTGGCGATCCTGAACGCGAACTACATGGTTTGCTTCACGAATCTTTCCGCTCATAGCTCTGCTTCAGGCGAAACGATTGGAAGACGGCGGCTACAACGTCCTCTTCCGCAACGAGCAGGGCCTCAACGCTCACGAGTTCCTGGTCGACTGCAAGCCGTTCGGCAAGATGGCGGGCGTCGGAGTGATGGACGTCGCCAAGCGGTTGATGGACTACGGGTTCGCTCTTCCCTTCTATCTTCTTTTCATTCGTCTTTAGCTTCCACGCCCCGACGGTCTCCTTTCCGGTGAACGGCTGCCTGATGATCGAGCCGACGGAGAGCGAGAGCAAGGCGGAGGTCGACCGCTACATCGAGGCGTTGCTCCAAATTCGCGCCGAGATCGAGAAGATCGCCAGCGCCGAGTTCCACCCGCATTTGAATCCGATCAAGGCATCAAACAAGCGGCTCTATTCGTCTAATCGATTGTTCAGTTGGCGCCGCACACGATGCAGCAGCTGGCCGAAGAGGAGTGGACGCGGCCGTACTCCCGTGCGCAAGCCGTCTACCCGACCGCCTGGACGCGCGCCCACAAGTTCTGGCCGGCGGTCGGGCGAATCGACGAGAAATTCGGCGACCTCAACATGACCTGCACGTGTCCCTCGATGGACGAAGTTGCGGGCGGTGCGGTAGAAGAGGAGCCGGCGGAAGAACGCCGAGTAGCCGCCGGCGGGCGTTGAGTCATGACGAGATAATCCAATCTAATCACTTGTAAGTACTCCCCTCTTTAATTCACGCATACGCTCAAATAAATAACTTTATGCTGCGATGAAAATGCACGCTGCTTGTAGGTGTTGGAGAGGACAAAGAAGTTGTCGAATGCAGGAGAAGACAAGTGTAATAAATTAGGAAATTTGAACAAGCCGTGAGTAAGCGGTAGAACGAACCGGAACGGAGTACTGATTTGTTTCGAGAGTTCATGCTTTGTTGTTTCCGAGCCGTGAATGCAACGAGAACCGTTGAATAAATAGAAATAATTAAAGGGAAACATAACGAAATGGACGAAACGGGTGGATTGTTGTGTCTAATGCCGTCTTGTTTCCCTCTTCATGGAAACTCGGTGACGTCGCTGCGGGGATTCGAATCCGAGTGCTCGTCGCCGCTCGTTGGGGCGGAATTCGCCCAACGGTTCGCGACGATCGGCGTGTTCTCGGCCTCCGATTCCATCGGATTTGCGGGCGGCCGGCGGTGCGCGGCGATTCCGATCGTCCAATCGAGCGGCGAGGCGGGAGGCGAACGGTTGCGTCGGGCGGGAGGCGGCGGTCGGCGGGGCGCATCAACCGGGGCTCCTTCTCGTGCTTCCCGCAGTTCCTTCAGAGAAGATGAGTGGAAGAGGAGAGGGAGAACTCACTCGTTGCCGCAGGACGTTCAGCCCGAACTCGGAGATCCCGATGGCCGACGAGCGGGGGACGCGGCGAGCGGCGCGCACTCGCGGATCGACGGACGGCTCGACGGCGGGCTCCTCGCCGTTCCGTTGGCCCAACACTCGGCGCCGCTTGACCGCCGTGGTCGAGTGGATTGTCGCGAGGAATTGCAGGAAGTTCGCGTACTGAATGCGGAAGTGATCGGGCGGTTGTTCGTTCGGCTGCTCGTCGTTCTCCGGGACTTCGACCTGCGGCAGGGGGAGCGGGAAGAATTCGGGCTGTCGAACTTTGATCGCCAGTCGGCGCTCTTCTTCCTGTTGTCTCTGCAGCGTATTGATTGCTTCCTGTCAGTCATGGGCTGCGCTCACCACCTGCATTGCCTGGAACATCTGAACGCAGCGGAGTTGGTGCTCGTAGCGCGAGTGCGCCCAGTGGTGCTCCGCCTGCTGCTCCGAACGATGCTCCGCGTTGTCGAAGGGATTCTGGACGCTCGGAAGGACAGGCTGGAGCCGGAGCACGACCGGCCGCTTCGCTTCGAGCGGGCGAGGGACGTTCTCTTTCTGCTCTTCCGACTCGCTTCCATCGGCCGGCTGCCGCGCGTTCGTGCAGCGAATGAAGAGCGGCTGCATCGGCTGCGAGCGGCCGGCTTGCAGCAAGTGGGTCGCCCACTCGTCCCGCAGTTCGGAGCTTTCGGCCGCGAACAGCCGCTCGGAGGAATCGAGGCCGCAGACGCGAAAAGCGAATTCTTCTCCGTGCTCCGCAGTTTTGGTTACCTGAAACGAAGCTACGAATTCTTCCCCCATTCGTTCCAACTCACTTCAACACTCTCGATCGTGAACACGTGCAGCGGAGAGAAGAAGTCGGCGGGCGGCTCGGTCCAGCCGAGAAGCGAGTGGTCGCGGAAGAGGACGAAGAAGCGCTCCGTCCACTTCTTTTCTTCGTCGTCCCAAAGCTTCAAGTGGCCGCGGAAGAGGACGTTCGCTTCGGTGTGCTGGAGATTTCGGTCCGACAGCTCGGAGTTCGCGTTCGGAGGATACGATCCGGCGTTTTCACGATTCTCCGCGTTGTCGATCGATCGGCTTTGTTCGGGCGACATTGCTAGCAGTTGACGTTTCGGTTCTAAAGATTTCGATCGTTGATTGAAGGCTTGACTGTGTGATAGACAAGCACGCAATCAATCGCATCATTACGCGGAACAATGTCCGTTGACTCACAGCCGGGCGAATGGTGAGAATCGAAAGAGAATCCCCAGAACACGTGGAAGACACGAGCAAAAGGTTGCTGCAACCTTCGGCTATTCCGTTCAATTCCGCACTCCTGAACTCTTGGAACGCCACGTCAAAAGAAGACGTCAGGCGGTCCTTTTGAAAGAAGCGGAAGGAGAGTCCAAGGGAAAAAGGACGAACGACGAGCACGGGAGTCCTGTTCGCGGATTCGTCCTTCCGTAATCATTCCCCCTTCACTCCTCTCCCATCCTCCCCTTTTAATCTCCGCTTCCATCCGAGGGATTCCATCGGGTGCCGTGGCAACCGGCCGCTCCGCCCGCCCCATCTCTTTTTTCTTCACGCCCATCCGTTCGCTCCGGCCGCCCGACCGGTGGAATCAACGGGCAACTGTTCGGATTTGTGGCCACCCGTGCAGGGCCGTGCCGTCCACAGAATCGGGCAAAAGGATTAGACGAAAGCGAACGTGCAGAATCGAACCAAAAGAAGCAGCAAAACGATTGTACTCGACGAGACGTTCGGGAGAATTCGATGCAAAAAGTGAACGACGGTCGCGTCTGCTGCAGACGGGCGGCTTCTCGCTTCAATTCGGAGTGAAGGTTGATGCAGAATCAAGACTGCTCTGCTTGTTGCTGTTCGAAAGGACGTGCCGCTCTTTTCATTGAGGTGTTCCACGAAAACATGTGACGAAAGGCGTGATTCACGAGCAGACGTTGCGTCACATACGGGCGAGAAACAAGCCATAAAAAGACTCAACAATCCAACGGAAGCCAAGCTAGAACGATGACAGTCGATCGTCGAAACCTTGTGATCCAGAAGCGGATTGAATCACGAGGATAAAGGCACTCTCATGGATGCTCGGGCCCCCGTCATTACGCAAGAGTCCAATCCTCTTCGGGGTCCACAAAGCGGACGACTACGAAAAACACGCGGTGAGTCAAATGTCAACAGCCGCCGTCTCATTTCTTTCCGTCGGCCGGTGCCCTCTTGCCGAGCGGCCGTCTAGACGGCGGCGGGATGTGAGCGGATTGTCCGGCGGCTTTTCCCTCTCGTTCACGAATCCATCGGCTTCTCATCAAAAGGTCGTTGTAATTGCAGTTCGGGGGCACTTTCCGTGGGAATCCGCGAGGAAGCGCGCCGATTAGCCGATCGGTTTTGTTCGCTCAAAGCCGCACGCAACTACCGCACGGACAGATGGATGGGCGCTAATTCCACGGGCCGATTACCGTAGCAGAAGGAAGGGAAGCAATCCGGAGGCGACGTAAACGAGGGGATTAGCCGGACGGAAGAGAAAACTTTTCCGTCGTCCACGGAAGGCAACAAGCCGCCAGCATCACGAGCTCGCTTGTTTACCATCCGTTTGTTGACGAAAATAGCCGCCTTCTGACGGGCGGAGAGCTTCGAGCATTGAGGAGTCACGAGCGGAAACGGCAGGTGCAAAACGAAAACCAATTACAAGTGAAAGTCAGTTGACTCGAATGACGTTTCGTCAAATCTGAAAGCAAAAAAGGAGCTTTGAAATAACCGTCTTTCCAATGACATGAGTCAATCGGCGTCCGGCTGGAGCAAGAAACAAATTGAAGCCAAAATTACGATGCGGCTGTAGTCAGGGGTTGACAAACGCGTGGCGAGTTCCAAGCGGCAATTCGTTGTGGTTCTTTCATCTGACCGCTACACAGATGCTTCTCTTGATCGTTACTCATCTTTCAAGTGCTCATTCCGCGCGCTCAACGCAAGAAAGCCCTGCAATAAAGCAACCAGACGTGAGTTTCAGAATCGTTCTTCAATGGGCATTTGAAGACGAGCAAGCCGACTGCTCGGATCCGCCAGCGGTCTTCCGCTCGCTTTTTCCGTGCGGACGCCAAACTCACCCCGCCGCCTCGCCGATTCGAAGACGAGTCCACGCGACGCGAACGAACGAGACGGTCGGCTGGTCCACTTGAACGGGCGGCCGTCGCGGCTGGCGGGCAGTCGCGGCGGCGGGCGGCTCGATTGCGCGAGCAGGAGGACGCCGGAGTGCGCACTGCGCGAACGCGCGGGCTGGCGGGCGAGGGGACGCGGCATTCGATTGGGCTGCCGGCAGACGCGCGAGTTTATTCGATCTCCCGCTCGCTTCGTTGGCGGTCGGCTTTCCTTCCGCTCGTGTTGCTGTGAAACGCGCTGCGATCGAAATGGAGGGCTCCGACGTCGTCCAAGCGCGTTCGATCGTGCGCGGCAAGATCCGTGTCCAGGGATCGCTGACCATCGTTCGGAGCTCGATGTTTCACGAACAAATGGTCCCGTACAACGATTTCTTTCTGCGGGTGAGCAATCATCGCTTTCATTTTTACGTGCTGCTTTAGGAGCACTGCCAAACGCGCTTCTCGAGCGACGGTCGCTACGCGTACCTCTTCTACACGGCGGTGCCGCGCATTTGCATCGTCGATCTCGTCCTCAACACTCAAACGTACGCTTCGATGTTGCTTCGTCCTTTTTGTTGTGATCGCGAACTTTCAGCACCTTCAAACCCAAAAGCGGTGTTCGCCTGATCGTTCAGGACTTCGTGGTCGTGAATCCGACGACGATCGTTGCGACCTCTTCGTTCGCTTTGTGTCTGCTTCGGCTGAGCCCCGAAAACAAGACGTTCGAGTGGATCGAAGTGGAGCGTCCGCGGGACTCGTGGCCCACGTACGTGCTCACGAAACTCGAAGGCAGTGGAGTGCGCAGCCAGCCCGCGGTCTTCAAATGCCAGCAATCGCACGGCATTCGAGTCGGACGGCTGAACGTCGACGAGGGCCGCTTCGTGGTCGAATACGCGGAATCGCGCCCGAACTCGCACTGCGTCTACAGCCTCAGCGCCGATGCTCGTCTGTTGTACGGAATGTCGACCTACGTGAACGAACGCGATGTGCTCCGTGTGCTGGACCTGAAAAAGAAGACGTGGTCGACGCACGAGCTGACCGGCGGCCCCAAAAAGGTTCGTCGTTCAAGCCGGACACCGAAACAATTCTCCTGCTTTCAGTGGAAGACATGGGAGTTCTTTTGGTACCAAAATTACGCCTGCATCTGGGGACTCGAAGGCGAAGGATCGAAGTGCCGCTACCACATCTACTGCTGCGAAGTGGAGGGACGCGAATGGAAGAAGCTGCCGTTCGTTTCGGTGGCGCCCATTCATTTCAGTCCGATTGTGAACGCGGCCACCGGCCAAGAAGAGGACCTGATCGTGGCCGCCTACGAAAATAATCGAGGCGAGGTTTATCGCATGCTCTTCAAGTGAGTTCGCTTCGTGATCTTCGTTCATTCACTCGCCTTCCAGGACGCCCGACTCGCTGCTTCGTCTGGCCGTCGATGCTCTCCGAAAGTTCAATTTGGATGTGAAAGGAGAGGAGGGATTTCACGCGGTGATCAACATGGAAGGCACCCGCTTCTTCCCGTCCGTCTACCCGAACATGAAACCCATCCCCCGCCTCTAATTGTTGCTCTCGTTCGAATAAACTGTTGACTTTCACTGCTCCGTTGATGTGGACGTCTCTTTGATGCACAAGCAACCAGAAGGGGGTGTGTTGGAGGGATGGTAATCGCCGTCTTCCACTCGCGTCTTTCCGCCAGACGCCCGACTCGCTTCCCTCCCACCGCTTCCTCCGCCAAGTCGTTCGATCGGCCACTTGCCCGATCGAAGAACCGGCGGGTCTTGCAAGCATTCGCAGGGAGGCGGGCGGCTCGATTTCGCGCGGAGAAGGCGGCTGGGCGGGCGGGCGTCCGGCTGGGCGGCGGGGAGTCGGGCGCGTTTATTCGGGCTGCAGCCGCGTGTTCGGCAGTCGGCTTTCTTTCTGCTCTGGCGGTGGGCAACACGATTGGGAGCAAAATGGAGGATTTGTGCATCTATCAAAATCGTTCGTCATCGAAAGCCAAGGTGGTCCCTTCCGAACCGTTGTTCGTTGATGAGAGCGGGCCGTCGAACGAGCGGAAGAATCCGTACATTCAGTTCTGTCTGCAGGTTGACGTCTCATTCCTTGCTCTGTTTCATCTCCGGCTTCAGAACCAGCACGGCGTCCGTTTCTCCAGCGATGGCCGTTACGCTTACGTCTTCTGCAAAGAAAAGCCACTCGTTTGTGTCCTCGATTTGGTCCCCAACACGCAAATGTAGGCTTGAATGCTCGGTTTATTGCAATTTGATTGCGGTTTTGAAGGATTTTCTCCGGAGATCTCTTCGTACGTGTTCGAGAGTTCGCAGTCTTGAATCCGACTACACTCGTTGCAACTTCCCCTTCCGCTTTGTGGCTGCTTCGGCTGTGCGCCGAGGCCAAAACTTGCGCGTGGATCGAACTGGAGCAACAAGAAACTTGGCGCATCTCTTACGTGATCACCGCGATCCACGGAGCCGATCTGGACGTCGAACGAGCTGTGCTTCAAGCCGCGCAGTCCACGGATCTTCGATTCGTCGGCCTGAACATCGAGAGCGGCGTTTTGCGAGTGGAGTTGAACGCCGAGCCGCCGCGCGCGTCGCTTTCCTACGGCTTCAACAAAGACGGGCGGTTGCTGTACGGTCTTTTGACCTCGGCGTCCAAACTGGACCGTTTGCACGAGATTGACCTCGAAAAGAAGGCGTGGACCACGAGCACCCTCGCTGGGGACTTCGGCGAAAACGTACGCCGTGTTCCATCGACAAATTGCACTCGTCTGATCTTTTCAGTTCAATTATGAACTGTTGTCTTGGTCGAACAAGTACGCGTAGGCCTGTGGCTTCCAGAGCTGCCGCATCAATCGTTTCGTCTTTCGCTGCAACCTGGAGAAACGCGTTTGGGAGAAGCTGCCGCTTGCCATCAACGGAGTCTTCCAAATCATTCTCAGTGTGGACGAGGAGAGCGGCAAGGATGAACTGCTGTTCGTCGTCAAACAAGTGTACAGTAAAGAAAGAAACGTTTACCGCCTGCTCTTCAAGTAAGCACTCTAACTTGATTCGACCACTCACTTCTATTCCAGCACGCCCGACTCGCTTCTCCGCCTCAGCGTCGACGCCCTACGGAAGTCCCGAATCGATCTCCAAGGTCCAGAGGGCTTCCATGGGATCATGAGCAGTGAATGTGGGAAGAAGATTCTTCCGTCAACCTACCCGAACATGACGCCCATCCCCCGCCTTTTGCGTTGATATTCCGTTCAGAAACAATGCGTGTTGTGAAGAGAATAAAACGCTAAGTTTGTGGCAAATATCCCGTTGATGAACTTTGCAATCCGTCTACATCGTCCGCTTCTTTCTCCTCGTCGATCCCTGCACACTCCGCTCAGCCCCACTTGGACACAATGAAAGCAATGGTCGTCGTCGTGTACGCGGACGTGTACGCCGCGTAAACCCGCTGTGAGGACGTTGCGGGCGGTTCGAACGCTTCCAGGAACTCCAGTTCCTTTGTCAGGAAGGCCAGTGCTTTTCGTTTTTCTTCATAAAAAGCGGCTAAAGAAAGAAGGTTTGGTCGAATGAAGGCTCACAGTTCGCGTGCGGTACTTGAGGTTCACTCGATGGATTCGACTGCCGTTCTCCTCGGCGGCATCGACAAGGGCACGCGCCCACGTGACCCACCGGTCGACCCGCCGGCGCAATTTCGCCTCCGTCTGCAAACAATCAAGAGAATTCATTGGAAAGACGAACGGGAAGCAGGCGGTGCCACGCGGCGATCGGCTGGAGCACGAGGTCGAGCGTTGGGTTGAGGGCGCCGAGAGCGCGGAGGGCCGCCGGAAAGAAGGCGGGCGGTCGGCCGCCCGGAAACTCGCGGTCCAAATTGAAGCGCCAGCTCCATTCGAGGCGCTCGACCACTCGGTTCTGCTCCAAGCTAAAGGAGAACAAATAGAAGACAAAGAGCAAACCCAATTGTCCAGGGGCAACCGCTCAAAAGCGGCGATTTCGCTGCTGATCGCGCAGACGCGTGCGGGAAAGCGGAGGAATTGCGAGACGCCTAAAGTAGGAAGAAGCTTTGAAAGAAACGCAAAAGCGCGTACAAGTCCCCGCAGTTTCCATCGAAACGCGTTCGATCGCCGACTTCTGCAGCCGGAGCATCGGGAGTAGTCGGAGCGGCGGCGAATCCACCATCACGATCGTCCTTCCGGCCGCGTCGATCGCCGCTTTGTGCAACAAACTCGAACCGCCGCTCAGCTCCAAGTGGACGCTCGTGATGTGCGAGTTGTCTGCAATCGATCGACCAATCAAACAACGAAGAAGCAATCAAGAGGAACTCACCAGCGATTGCGGCAAACACGCGCCGATGACGGCGGAGCTTTTCGCCGCAGTTCTCGCTGCTCTGCTCACTTCCGGTCGACACGCGAACTTGCGGGACGTTCGTGACGAGCGAGAGAAGAAGTGTGACGTCTCCCGCGTCTTCGACGCCCAAGTGGCGGCTGTTTGCAAAAAGGCGAACAAAATTCCAGTACGGCGTGGATCCAACCCGAACGGTCGGCATTTCGCGTTCGTCCGCTCGGTTCGGACCGCCGAGAGCCTCGAAGAACCGCGCGAGGAAACGGCGGTCGATCAGCAACGTGCGGAGCTTTTCGGAAGCGGCGGGCAGCTTCCTCTTCCTCCGTGACGACTTCAAAATTGTTTCTCTCCGAATCATCGCCAGAATCCGCCTCGTCAAAATCTGTTTGCGCCATGCGAAAATCGACGAAGCGAGAGACGACGTTCGGACGGAGCAGGGCCTGCCAGTGAGGGACATTTCCAGGGTGTCTAAGAGTGGTAAACAATCGCACAAATGAGAAGTTATAAGGAAGAGTTACACGGAAAAGAGCGGACAAGCAGAGCAATCAAACGACGTTTCCAACGCGGGCTGATAACCGAAAAGAAACGCATGGGTGGCGGACGCTGGACGAGCGGGCGAGCCGAAACGAATCGACAAGATGCAGATTTCAACCGGACGCTGTTAAGCGGACGAATCGCGGCGTTCACTTCCCTTCTAATCTGTGCGAGGTGGGTGCACGCAGCAAGAACGTTTCAAAACTATCACCTCGTACTTCTTTTGCACCGCTTTGTCGTTTGATGTCAAGGAGAACTGCGTCAGGAATCGTCCGTGTGTAACAACTGCGGCCTCTTCACAATCAATGAATGTTCCGCCAGTCAATAAACAGATGAAATCAGGGCATTCCTTGCAGTCGTCGAACGAACGAACGACCAGGGCAGTGGATCGAGCGGTTGTGTGCAAAAGCCGCCAGCTAACTCGTCCATTCATCCACTCGCAATCCATCTACTGCCTTTCCATTGCGGCATTCGTCTCGCTTTCGCTTTTATCGGCAAGACAATCCGCTTGCCAACCGTTCCGTCCTTTTGCGAGGCCACGATCAAGCTGCCGAACGATCGATCCGTCTATACGTTGGTGTCTACAGTCTTGTCGTTCGTGGAAGTCCGCTCGCAATGCCGCCTTCTCTTCGACCGGCCGCCTCGTCCTCGCGCTGGACTTTCGGGCGGCAGGCGGGATAGCGGAGCGGGGGGCGATCGAGCGGATCCCGCACAGAAATCGGCGGCCGCCGTGTGGAAGCGAGCGGGCTGTTTTTTGCTCCCGCCCGCCGCCCTCCGATTTTTTCTGTCCGCCGCTCGCCCGGCCGTCCGCCTGCCTGCCGGCCGCCGCCGTCTTGCGATTTGCGTCGACTTTCTCACGGACGGCGGGCGAAGGTCGAGGATTTTGGTCGTCTGCTTTCGGCCGTGAATTCTCGGCTTGAGGGATTCAACGAACCGGCGATCGGTTTGCCGTCGAATTCCTTTCTGGTCCACTTCCGTTTCCATCGAGAGCAACCGTTTCTCGTCTTTGTTTACTCTTCGGCCTCCACTCGTCGATCCGCACTCTATCCGCTCGACCACCGACTGGCTACTGGATTCCTTTCATTCCCGCCCGCTCGTTCATTTCCACCGCTTTCCTCGCGCCTTCCGTCCGCCCGCTCGCCGACGGTCCGCGGCGCCCGCCGTTGCGCAAACTGCGCCCCCATTTCGTCCGGCGGGACGACGGCCGGCCGGCCGGCCGGGGCGCGTCGAAAGCCGCCCGCCGCTCCGACTTCTCCTCTCGGCGCCCCATTTCGAAATTCCGTCGATGTGGTCGCTGATTTCCGGCTTTCTGTGAGTGTTTCGATCATCTTCGATCATCTCGTTCGTTCTCCTCTCCACTCGATCGATCCGAACAATCAAACTATCGATTTTCGCCCTCTTTCCGTCTGTTCGCGTGTTCTCCGCCCATTTCTTCCCCCGATTTCATCCCGCCTGCTTTCAGACGCCAAATGTACCGCTCAAGCCGTCGCTCCACGCTCTTCATCGCGCCCGCGCTCCCGCGGCCGACCGGCGACGTCGAGAAGGCGCGCGAGAACGCGGAGAACACGCCGCCGGCCGCCGCCGCGCCGCCGAAGGAGACCACGTTCCAGTTCAGCGGCGACGAGGCGGACGACGCGCCGCGCGAGCCGCGCGAAAAGTCGAGCACTCCCGACTCGCTGGTGATCGACGAGGAGCCGCGCGAGTCGCCGGAGAAAGCCGAAACTTCGGACTCGTTCGTGACCGCCGAGGAGCCCGAGCTGCCCGTCCGCCGCAAGCCGTTCTCCCAGCCGACCGCCGAGGAGCCCGAGGAGGACCACGAGGAGACGGCGGAGGCGCCCGCTCCGATCAATGCGGAGATCGTCGAGCCGACGGACGAGCAGAAGGAAGACGCGCACGAGACGGCGGAGCCGCCCGAGAGCCAGCCGAAGGCGGACGAGCGGAAGCAAGCGGCGGACGTCCTGAAGGCTGCGATCGGCGTGCTCAAAAGCGAGCTGCTCGCTTCCTGCCGCATCCGCCGCAAGACCGCCGAGTGCACCGCTGTCCACGTCGCCATGCTCGTGGAGTCGGTGCTCGAGCAACTGCCCGCCGGGTTGGCGGAGAAGCCGGCCGAGAAGCCCGTCCAAGCGGTAAGCCCTCTTCCTCTCGTCCATCCCTCAACTCATCGCTTCTTCCTGCTTTCAGCCCGCGAACGTGGACGTCGAGAAGCGCCCCGAGCCGGTCGTGCCGGTGGTCTTCGCGGACGAGCCGCCCGCCCCTCCCGAGCGGCCGGCCGAGACGGAGAAGCTCGCGGACGACCCGCCGACCGCCGAGCCCATGGAGGCGGACAGCGACGTCGAGGTCGTCGCCGTCGTCGAGCCGTCGAAGGGCCGCAAGCGGAAGGCGCCCGCCGCGAAGAAACCGCCGGCCGCCAAGCGCGCGAAGACCACGAAGCCGAAGATCGCGAAGACGGCGCCTGCGAAGCGCGAGGGCCCGACGACGCGCTCGGCCGCCGCCCGCAACGCGAAGCCGGACGAGCAGCCGCCGTACGACGAGGAGCAGGCGTCCGCGGACGAGGAGGAGCCGGCGCCCCGCCAATCGGAAGAGGAGAAGCAGATGCTCTACGAGGCGTTCAGCCGCCCCTGCTACGTGGTCATCCCGCCGGAGGAGACCTTCGGCCCCGACGTCGAGGAGTTCATGCGGAAGCGGCAGGAGCGGCTCGTCAAACAGAAGTGAATCCACTCGATCACCCATTCACGTGTTCCTCCGCTCGTCCATTCAATCGTTAATTCAATGTTGTTCCATTCAATCGATCTCGTCTCGGAATCGATTCACTAACCACTCACCTGTTGTTTCTGTTGTGTTCTCTCCCCCGCATCTCACCTGTTTCTTCACCGTTGTTGTTCTCGCGTTACTGACTGTCGAATAAACACTCACTCCGCCTCCGTTGGTGGGCAGAAGGTCGTTCTGTCAGGGAAGCAGGCCGAGTGGACGATCGTGCCCCACTTTGGTCCACGCTCAGACCAAGGAGTTCAAAGCCGCCCGCACGCCTGCAAGCGGCCGATTACTCCGCCCGAAAGAACGCGCTGGGCGGTCGACGCAATCCGCGCGCCCTGCCGCTGCCCCTTCGGAGGGCGGGCGGGCAAGGGAAGGAGAGGGAAGGGCGGCGAGGGAGAAGTGGGGCAGACGGGCGGCTTGCGTAACGCAGTCGGCGAGGAGCGGCGGGCAGCCACTCGCCTTTTTCGTTCGCCTCGCTGCCGGTCGGCCGCTTTTCGCCGCTCTCCTCTCCGAAATTCGAGTGTTCGCGATGGTCGGCCACCTCCAAGCCGGCTTCTCGCTTCTGCTCGTGCTTTCGCTGTTCGTCGGCGGGACCGCGGGCACCGACTGCGTGCGGAAAGGCACGAACGCCTATTTCGTGTGAGTTCTTTGTGTCGTCCACTCGCCGCTCTCTTATTCCTGCTTGCTGCAGGCTTCTGAAGACGACGGCCGACTGCCGCTCGACGTCCACGACGCTCGTCCTTGCCCGCGAGTCGCTGGACTTCACCGTGCGGACCGACGGCGAAGTCCACGCGGCCAAGTGAGCACTCCGTGGCGTTTGTTCTGCTCACCACTCTCTTCTGCTGCAGGATCACGTTCAAGTTCGGCTCCAGCTGCAGCGCAAAAGCGGGCCTCACTCCGCAATTCGATCTCGAGAAAAAGCCGGTGCTCGGTTTTGACGGTACGTTTGTTTTGTTGAGCGTTCTTCCACCTTTTGCAGGTCAAACGTTCCCGTTCGACGTCGTCGGCGCCCTCAACTCGTCCGCGCTCGTCTTCCGCTCGTACTGGAAAGACGAGCCCAAGAAGGATATCTCCTGCAGCAACCCGTTCGGAAAACGGAACGCCACTCACTTCTCGCTGGACGTCGCGGTCGAGTGGGAAGGGGAGGCGCCCAACTTGGAGATCGAGTTCGTGAGTTCCTATCGCATTCTCTCCTCTCTTCATTCTTTTTTGTTTGCAGCACCGCGCGACCGTCTTCGAGTACACGACGAACGAGATCCTCGGCCTCGTGGGGATCGCGATCGCCGGCGGAGTGTAAGTGGCCGCTCTTCGACTCACTCCCGCTCATCCCTCCGTCCATTCCAGCGGCGTCCTGCTCGTCATCGGCGGGATCGCGGCCGGCGTGTTCGCCTGCCGCCACTTCAAGTGGCTCTGCTGGAGCGGCCGCGGGAAGACGGCGCCCGTCGCCCAGCCGGCGGTGAAGACGGCCGGCTCCCACCGCTCGCAGCGCGCGGCGAAGGCGGCGGCCACTCCCGCGCCGCTCCTCCCGACACCCACGCCGACGACCATCACGCCGCTCTCGCGCGGCCTCACGGTCCGCGACGAGCCCCCGCCGGCGACCGTCGGCGGAAAGAAGAAGGCGGAGCCGTCGACGATCACCCACTCGATCGGGTTGACGTGTCACGACGACCCGCCGCCCCGTCGTCCGCTCGGCCCGCCCTCCAAGCCGAAAAAGACGGCCGAGGGCTGCGGCACGAAGACGGCCGACGCGTTCGGCCTCCACGTCCACGATGAGGCGCCGCCGAAGACCCCGAAGCGCCCGAAGTCCGCCGGCCTCACCGTCCAGGACAAATCCCAGCCCACGAAGACCGTGTGGACGGGCGCGACCGTGGTCAGCGAGGGG
Organism: Aphelenchoides fujianensis; assembly: GCA_024699865.1. Taxonomy (NCBI): domain Eukaryota; kingdom Metazoa; phylum Nematoda; class Chromadorea; order Rhabditida; family Aphelenchoididae; genus Aphelenchoides; species Aphelenchoides fujianensis. Next base: position 234,101 of record JAMPIO010000032.1, read on the forward strand.
CCTTCGAAGGTGGGTTCTCTGCTTGATTTTCGCTCACCTCTCGCTTGTTGCAGGAGAGCGACCCGAGCGCGCCGAGCGGACCGTCGGCCGGCAAGTGAGGAGAACGAAATTGGCCCGCGCGGGAACAAGTCCCGATTTCTTCTTTCTGTTCTCTCTGTCTTAGGAAATAAAAATTAGGTAGAAGTAGATCGGATTTGAAGCATAGAACCTGCCTCATCGGACGGGAACTCACCTGTGAAGCCGGCGGCCGCCTTACCGTTTTTCCGATCGTCTGCGGGGCGGCGAACGAGGCTCTCGGTCGCTCTTTTCGTTCGACTGTTCGAGCGAGCGGTGGGGGGCGGCAAGTCCGACGGCCTTGTGAAAAAGCGAGTGGCGTGCGGGACTTTCGATCGTTCACGTTGCTCGAGGGCGAGCGAAAGCCGGCGGACGAGTGGACGCTTCTGCCGCCCGCCCGCCGATGCTCCCGGTTTTTCCTCCCCATGTGCACTCCGTTGCGCTCGGCGAGCAGCCGGACGGGCGGCCGACAGCCCGCAATCCGCTCGCGTTGTGGCTGCCGCTGGAATCGTCTACGGCATGTGGACGACTCACTAAATCTTCTCCGCGTGGCCATCGAAGCAGCGGACGAAGACTTTCGGGCCGTTCGAAGACGAGCGGACGGTCGTTTTGAAAAGCGCGGCTGCAAGTCGAGCGGAAAAGAAGGCGGCTGCTCGAACAGACGTGCGGGGGCGGACGACCGCCCACTTTTTTCAAGACGGCAGTGTCAAGCGGTCGCTGCAGCAGTCGGCGGTGGGCGGGAAGGACGAGTGGCCGCGACGGTCGGCTTCAAGTGGGCGAAAGGCAGCGATCACCCGTGAAATCGGAGGGGAAGACACCGTTCGGCCGCCGCCCGCTTGCTGGAGGGCGGGCGGGAGGGCAAGAGCGGCAGCTTCTCGTCCCCTTCGATCACCGCTCTCGCAGGCCACCACTCGGTCGAGCACTCAACCGGGAGGCGGCGGCCGGGCGGCAGCAGTGGCAGGAAAACAAGGACGGAGTGGGAGAATTCGAGTGGACGGCGGAGCGGAACGACCGGTCGGAGGGGCGATCGGCGGCGACGAGACGAGGAGGCGGTGTGCCCGCGATTCGCCGGGTCGTCCCTCGCGCTCCCCTTCTTTTTCTCCACTCGCGGACTCTAACCGATCCAATGAACTCGTAATCATTCTCTTTCCCTCTCTCCGCTCCTCGCCCGTCGAGAACGGCGAGCATTCGCTCGTAAGTCATCGCTTCCGCCCACTCTCGACGAGCCGCACGTTCCGTCCCCCAGGCGGTCGATTTGGTGGACGAAACTCGCGGCTGGTCTTCATGAATGCCGACAGTCGGTAACTAGAAATCGTTCGTTAGTGGAAGCCAGTGGGCAGAGAGCGCATTCCATTGACGTAAAAGCAGGGTTTAGACGCATATAAGAGCCTCGATTTACGAACTTCTGTCAAAAACGTGTCAGGGGGGGGGGGGTTGACACGTTTTTTGCAGACGTGCTCTGGGAACGTAACGCAAATCGGCGGATTGCCGGGTTTCCGTTCGCATTTTTGGCGTCTGTCAAAAATCGTTACGATTTTTGACAGCTGTTCGATTTGCGTTCGCGGTGCAAAAACTGTCGTTTTTGTGTTCGCAATTTTTGCAGTTTTCCACTGGCGAAAACTGTCAAATTCGCGTTCGAGGGGGCGAATCTGTCCGAAATCGTAACGATTTTTGACAGCTGGTAAAAACGTGAACAAAAATCCGACAGTCTGCGCTCATTTCGAACAGAAAACACGCGGCGGTCAAAATCGTGAACGCGAATTGACCGGCTGTCAAAATTCGTTACGATTTTTGACAGACGCCAAAAACGCGAACGGAAATTTGGCTGTTCGCTCATTTCCGGAACACAAAACTTCCGGCTGTCAGAAATCGTAACGATTTTTGACAGATGACCGGTTTGCGTACACGATTTTCACAGGGTCTGTCAAAAACGTGTCAACCCCCCCCCCTGACACGTTTTTGACAGAAGTTCGTAAATCGAGGCTCTTATATGGGGCCTTCCATGGACGATCGACACAAGCAGACGAATTTCGATGAGGATTCGAGCAGTCGGTAGGCTGTCCGCGCAGACTGGCGGGCTACACGGCCGCCTTCGGGCAGAAGAGCCGCGGGTGGAGTTTGCGGAAGCGCGGGATCGCGAGCAAGACGACCAGCGTGAGGCCGATCGTCAGCTTGATGAGCAGCGGGCAGAAATAGGCAAGAGGCTGGTTACTCTGACCGGCAGCAAGATGGAGAACACGGGCGTCAGTGCGTTGTGAACAAATAACGTGTTTTTTTGACGAAAAGGACGCTTCCCTACTCAACGAAAACCGTTCTCAATTCGCATTCAAAACCGCCCGACTTCCGACTCGCGTCCCGCTTCTGTCGTTCGAACAGCGAGCGAGTGGCTGCGGTTCTTTGCGGCCACTCGTTTCTCTTGCCGCTCGTCCAACAGCCCAAGCGTTCAGCCCATCTCAAGGAAGCGCCGCCTGCACACCCGGCTGCTGTTCGTCGTGCTGGCGGTCGCCGTCTTTTTCATGCTTGTGCTGGTGTTTCGCTTCAAGTCGACCGCCTTCGACTACGACCTGCCCCCTGCGGAGAGCGGTGAGTTCTTTCGGCATTGACCTCTCCGTTCAGACGACCTTTCAGGGGGGAGATCCGACAGGAAGCTACCGGCCCGCGACGAACGAACATGAGCGCCTGCCCGCCGCTCTTCGGCCGTCAGTTCGGACCACGACACGCAGTACGCCCACCCGCTCCTTACAAGATGGCGCAAGCATCGCTGCAGTGCTACCTAAAGTCCATGGACTACGCCCACTTCTACGTGGACCTCGACAAGGACGAGCGGACTCTCGGGCTCTGCAATCAGACCAACGTGCTCCCACTGCCCTTCTACCGGCGGCACTTTGCGGGCGCCCACTAGTCGACTGGATGCTCTTCCTTGGCGGCGTCGTGAACCCCGAGCACTGCACCGAGGAGTGGATCGACGACCGCGTCGACATGCTCTTCTACGAGCGCTTCTTCAACTGGGAGCTCGTGGCCGGCAGCTCCCTTTATGGTGAATTCATTCGATTCTTCTTGTAGATGAGAAACAGCGAGCAGTCCCCCTTCCTGCTCGACTGGGCGGCGACGAACGACCGGCAGTTCGACGGCGCTCTGCAAGTCGCTTCTTTTGCTCATCCACTCGTTCTACTCCTCCGTTCAGCTGCAAGTCCTGAAAGCGGCCCTTCCGCACGCGATCTACCGCTGCGCGAAGACCGTCCAGCAGTACGGTGAGCCCCCGCCTCCTCTCCGCTCCCGCTTGTGGCTGCAGCTGGGCGCCGTCCGCGTGTTCCCCGGCCGGCTGCGCGCTGACGGGCAACCGTTGGTCTCCCGCCGACTTCATTTCGTTCCGCTCTCTCCATCACTCATTCCGCTGCAGGTTCCAGTCTTTGAGTTCCCGTTTTGCCGCTTCCTCCGCACTCCTCTTCCTCTCGTTCAGGAGACCAGCGTAGACGGCGCTTCGCGCCGTCCCCGGCTGGGGCTGTCATTAGACTGGTGCGTATCGAATGCTTTTGTCGACTTTGTTTGACGCATCACGTGCTCGTCGCAACGGAAGAACGCTGAGTCGCGTTTCACAAACGCTCGAGTTTAATGAAAGCTCTGCGAATGGGCCGTTACTCAACACACGCCTCCGTCCGTCCATTACGCTCTTACGGTCCCAAGGAAAACCGAACCAAACTGCGAGAGCCGCACGGGAATGCAGTTTTCGAGGACAACGGCGCGCACAACGCTATTTTTTACCCGCAAACAACGCTGAATAGTAGGTTTTGACCCCAGCAAACGGAAAAGGTGAGTGTTGGTTGCGGCACCCAAGGAAGGCGACCGCAAAGCTAAAGTACAGCCCTCCACAACAAAACGATCCATCACTCTTTGGACACAACCGTTTTAATACCTAAAACGGTGAAAAAAACCGACACTACGTGCTCGACATTTCTGCCAAGTTTCACAGCGATCCGTCCACGCATGCCCGATCCCACCCGCTTTTCGTGCGATATCACGGGGTTGGTTCGCGTAAGCCGCGGGGGTCAAGCGGGCCAAACACGACAACAAAATGCACACCATTGGAAAGCCCAGATTCTGCGCTTTTGAATGAGCCCACACATGTATCGTCACACCCGATAGTCGATGAGAACAGCGAGGTCGAAATTCGCCCGAAATTTTCGAACCGACACACAATTTTCGATCCAAACCGCTGAAATTCCAGCTAGTTCTTCAGGCTCAAATGCCGGCTTAAAAGATGCGCCAAACCTTTTTCTAGGTGGGATCTTTTTTGTTTGCCGAATAAAATTTGGAGAGCCGAGAACGGCGCTTCCGAGTGTGGACCTCTTCGATTTTCCGCCCCGACTTTTCGACTTTGGGCGATCACAACTTTCTTCAACAACATTCCCCGACGATGCAGCCAACTGATAAAATGTTCGTCGTTTCAAGGCGCATCTTTTCGTCCACAGGGCGGGTGAATTCGGACGGCGGCGCAGAACGGTACGGCGCGGAACGTCGGCACGGAATGTTGAACGTGCCCGCCGCCGATCGAAATGCACATTGTCGGAGTTCGCGCATGCGACTTCCTCTAGTCAAAAAAAATTTCAGCTCGATTGGAGCAAAGCGCTAAAAGTTGAGGTGCGGTTTGTGACGGACAAACGCACAATTTTACGCGCTTTACGGGGGGACCTCTTCCAGTTTGCGTGAATAAACAAGCCATCAATCGACACAGCGGGAGTGTTCCTCCTATTTCACCGGTTATTTTCGTCGCCCAGCGATCTTCAACAAGCATGATCAGGCCGGATTGTAGGGTATTGCCTGAACAAGAAAGAACGAAAACGGCGAAGTTCAAGGGAGAACGAAAGACCGGTGCAGGCGATCTTCGAGGCACTCCACGCATCGCCCGCGTTGCCCCGCCCGCCGCCTTCCTGCCGGCGAGCGGGGTGGCGTGTCAAGTCGGACGTCCGTTTTGACCACTCGCCTGCCGAACGCCGCGTCGTCGCGCTGTTTTTCTGCGTTCCTACCGATTCTTTCGCGTGTTCCGCTGCCGATTTCCGCCGATTCCGCCCGACTTTTGTTGTTTCCTTGCAGAACAGATTTCCTTCTTGAAATTTCGTGCAGTTCCCGCAATTTTCCGCTCAATTCGGGGTGTTCAGGCTGTCGATAAACGCGAAATCACTTCTTTTTACTGGTCGCCCGTTAAACCGTCCACTTTCAGCCGTTTCTTCGAATCAAATCCCTTCCACTCGCTCCGATGGCCGCTCTGAAAGGTGCTCGCGCGAAGACGAACGAAACGGCGGCCCCGACCGTCTACCAAATTCGTCCCGCCGACCCGAACCGCGCGATGACTTCCGACGAAGCGGCCGCCCTCGTCCAGAAGTTGCTGCTGCAGAAGGAGGAAAGAGAGGCCTTCAACGAGTTCTGCTTGAAGGTGAGTTCATTCCTTTCATTCCATGGATTTATTTGCTGCTCATTTGCAGGGCCGCAACACCGTCCGCTACTCGCCGGACGGCCGCTACGCGTACGTGATTTTCGACGAGAATCCGCGCGTCTGCGTCGTCGATTTGGTCCGCAATTCGCAGACGTACGTTCCGCTGCGAATATCTGAAATTATCGCTCGATTTTTCAGGATTTTCAAGGCGAAAGCGTCCTTCGAAATGGAGGTCTTCGACTTCGTCGTCGTGAACGCGACCACGATCATCGCATTCGACGTCAACGGCTCCCTGCTGCTCTTCCGCTTGTCCACGAAGGAGGGGACCTTCGAGCGGGTGGAACTGGAGCGCCAAAACAACCCGTGGCTCTTCTACATCTACGTGATCACCGAGATCAAGGGCGCGAACGTGGAGCTCAAGCAGGCGGTCCTGCAGGGCGCCCGGACGGCGAACCTCCGCTTCGTCCGCGTGAACGTCGACGAAGGAAGCTCCAAAGTGTACGCGGAGCTGCACACGCAGAGCCCGGACGCCATCCACAAGCTGAGCGAAGACGGCCGGCTGCTCTACGCGGCGTCCACCCACGACCTGCGCGCGCTCCACATCTTCGACGTCCAGAAGCGATCGTGGAGCACCTCCAAGCTGTCCTTCAACGTGAAACAAGTGAGTTCCATTGAACAAATCTTCGCATTGAATTCTCGCTTTCAGCTGCGCTCCTACCCGATCGTTTGGTCCCGAAAGCACGCGTATTTCGCCGCCTTCGAAGAGGACGGCGAGAACCGCGGTCGGAACTCCGTCTTCCGCCTCGACGTGGAGCGCCGGGAGTGGCAGCGGCTGCCGATCGCCGTGGACAAGTGCGTGCTGGTGTCGCCGATCACGAATGCGGAGAGCGGCGAGGACGAGGGCGTCCTGATCCCCAAGCAGAACTGCGAACACGGCGCCACGAAAATCTACCGCGTGCTGCTCAAGTGAGTTTCCTTCCTCTTTCTGATCAGCTCCTTGAATTCCAGGACGCCCGCCTCGCTCCTCCATCTCACCGTCGATGCTCTCCGGGAGTTCAACCTCGACGTCGTGGGCAACGAGGAGTTCCACGCGGTGATGGCCAACGAGTGGGGCAAGAAGGTCTTCCCCGCCGCCTACCCCAACATGAAGCCGATTCCTCGCTTCTTCGCTGAGGAGAACAAGAACCTTCGTCCCTTCATCTACGACAACATGACGCCCGTCCGCAGTCACTACCACTAATTCTTGTCTTGCTTGTTTCTATCGAGTTTAAACTAATAAACGAGTTTGTTGTTTGACCTCGTGCCAGAACGAAAGAACGCGAAAGCCAGTGATTGAGAGCAACGACGGTGGGAGTGCACAAGGAAGGAGTCCGAGGGCGTGCTCGACGGCCAGCATTTTCAAAATCCTCCTGTTTTGTAGCCCCGACAAACGACTGCGAAAACATCACGCAGATGACCTCTGTCTAAAGGATTGTTTTGTACTCCTTTCATAAGTGTGTGTGTGCTAATCGTCAGCGGACTACTCACAAGGAGCAAAATACATTTGTCTTTGGAACACGCGGCGTAGTGAGTCGGCTGGAAAGTCACGAGTTCTCCGTACTTTCGCTTTAAAGATGTTTCCTATCTCTACAACGTCTTCGAATCCTTTCGTTCACAACCCGCACATCTACGCGAACCAAACGGTCGCTCCTTTCGAGCACTCGGTCTTCGCGGTTGTTCACCGAGTGAACGCCGCGGTTTGTGCGACGACCGGCGGCCTTTTGGTCGTCCTTCTGCTGTATTTGATCTTCCGTCAATCGCCGCCCCACTTGCGGCCCTTCGGGCGGATGCTCCTCTTCTGCACGTTCGCCGACTGTTGGCTTCTGGTCGCCCACTCGTTCACTCAAACGGTTCGTTCCACATGAAAGCTTTTGATTCGTTTGTTTAGAGAATGCGCATTACGGGAAACGTGCTCTTGGTGTCGTTCACGGGACCCGCCTCACTGTTGAGCTACGACGGACAACGCTGGGCGCTGGTCGGCTTGAACACGGGCGTGATGATCGGCGTTTTCTTTCTGCCCGCTCAATACTTCTACCGCTTTAAATGCATCTCTTCGTAAAGCAGAAGGATGAAGGCCACATACATTCGCTTGTTTAGAGACGGGATTCCAACCGCTTTGCAAACGGCCACCTACTTCTTTGTCCCGATCGTACAGCTCTTGATCATCGCGTTCGCAACGTACTTCGGCTGGCATCCGCCCGCTGAACGGGACTACGGACCGCTGTGGTTCGTGGAAAACCCGATTCCAACGTAAATCACGGTGAATTGCAAGGAATAATCTCTGAATTGCAGGCTGCTCGTCGGGAATCTCGTGAGTGGACATCAAATCGTTCCGAATCAATGAGATTTTTAGCAAACGACGGCGTTCTTTGCGGAGATCGTGTGCACGTGGGTGATGGTCACAGCGAGCTACTCGGCGGCCGTTCTCTTCGCTCGAATGACCGTTCGGGAGTTGGCGAAGAAGGCGGCCGGCTTGTCCGAACGAACCAAAGCGCTCCATCGGCAGTTGGCGTGGACGCTGTTTCTTCAGGCGCGTTCTCCTCATTTTTCTGCCTACTCACCCATTTCTTTAGGCGATTTCTCCGTTCGTTGCCTTCGCCATGATCGCCGTCGTGTGCGTGATGCTGATCTTCGGCGTGGGGATCGAAGGCCGCTTCGGAGACCTCGCGATCATGAGCGTCGCCTGGTCGCCCGTCTTCAACCTCTTCGGGGCGATCTACTCGATCAAAAACTACCGCGAGTTCTGCGCGCGGCGGCTGCTGTCCTGCGGGAAACGAACGGCGACGATCGGCAGCTCGAGCGGCGGCGGTCGAGACAGACCGGAAAGTCGCCTGCCGAACACGAGCGTCGTTCCTTTTTGACCATCGGCTGATGAGTGTTTGAAAGAGGCTTTTTGTTTGTTGTTAAATAAAGCGAGATCCTACGCACAATACGTCATCTAACAACCAGCATCTTTGTCGTTGACTTGTCTGCAGAGCGACATTGGGGGAACCGAAGTTCGTAGACGATTAACGTCGAACGATCTCCCACGTAAACGACATATTCATGGGGTGAGCATTCATTCTGCTTCTGATCCCAACCGGTGGGTAATCGGCTTACAACAACGAAAACTGAGCGTTGCTGGATGACTCGTGGAAACGAACGCCATTCTTCGAACCGACCGAACTAAAAAGAAGCCGAAAGCGGAGGGATTACAGGGAAAAGCGAACGGTTTCGACACGAACTCGCGTTTATTCATGAGTGCGGGGAATCGCTCTCTGCTTTGATCCGTTCGTTGAAGCAGAGCGGGCAGGAGCGGCGGGTATAAAAAGAGGAGGTGGCAGTTGTTCGGGCATCCACTCACTCTCCATTGAAAATGTCCGTCTTCTTCCGTTCGCTCTTCCTTTTGGCTCTCATCTTCACTGCCGCCGCGGCCGTAGAGACGAACACCTACGAGCAGGACGGCTTCACGCTCGTGGTCGAGGACGAGGATTCGGGAGTGCCGCAGGAGACGACCGACCGGCTGATTTCCACGTTCTTCGCGGTCTACCCGCAGCTGGTGGCCGAGTTCAACGCGGACGCCGCCCGCGTGGTCACGTTCACGCTGGAGAACTCGGACGAGGGCGTGGCGGCGACCGGCGGGGCGCACGTGTGGTTCACGGGCGGCTACCTGAAAGCGCATCCGGAGGACGTCGATGTGGTCACGCACGAGGTGATGCACGTGGTGCAGGACTACGGCTCGAACGAAGTGCCCGGCTGGCTGGTGGAGGGCATCGCCGACTTCGTGCGCGCCACCTACGGCGTGAACAACGAGGCCGCCGGCTGGGCGCTGCAGGACCCGCAGCCCGGTCAGAACTACGACGAGGGCTACACGGTGACCGCCAAGTTCCTCGTTTGGCTCGAGCAGCAGCAGCCGGGCGCCATCCGCCAGTTCGACGCCGCCCTCCGCTCCGGCGACTACTCGGCCGACTCGTGGGCGGCGATCACCGGCGGCTCGGTCGACGACCAGTGGGCGGCGTACACGGCCGGCCTCCAGCACAACTCCCGCGCTCGCCGTCACGTCCGCAACTAAACAACTGTGTGTAACCTTTTGACTGCGCTGCTGCTCGTCACAATAAACACTCTGCTTCTCTTCCGTCAACCGTTCAATACACGCGTAAACAACAGTTTATTGATCCAAACACTCAACACAGTGGAGGATCAGCAGGAGTAGCGATGGATGGGCGTCATGTTCGGGTACAAAGAAGGCAGGATCTTCTTGCCGCTCCCGTTTGTCATGATCTCGTGGAATCTGTCCGCTCCTTCGACGTTCAGGCGGCTCTTTCGAAGCTCGTCAACGGCGAGTTGGACGAGAGAGACGGGATTCCTGCAAACGCGGTGGACGAGTGGAATTCGAAAAGAACTTACTTGAAGAGGATGCGGTTGATCTTCAGCGCGTGCGGGTTCCACCGCTTGCTGACGACCAGCAGGCCGTCGTCTCCGCCCGTCTCAGCGTTCGCAATCGGAAAGATTTGGAGCGGGTGCGTGTTGACGATCGGCAGTCGCTTCCACACGAGTTTCTCCAGGTCGCAGAAGTACACGAAATACAGGCGTTTCTTCTTTTTCTCCAGTCGGTAGACGCACAGGTACACTTGCTTTTGGGACCACACGACTTCCCACGGGTCGTACTAAAAGCAGGGAGATTTGTGGGAACGTTCAGCTCAAGGAACGCACTCGTTTTAAACAGTGGTGGATCGCGGTGGCGCTCCACGTCCACTGCTTGAGGTCAAGTACGTGCAGAGTGGTCCGTTCGTATTGCGAGAGGCCGTAAAGCGAGCGCCCGTTCGAACTCAGCTGATACGAGCGATCGGGATCTGCGTTCAGTTCGCTCACGCGCATCTCCAACGACGCGTCGTGCACGTTCAAGCGAGCGAATCGAAGCCAACGGGAGTGGCCGCGGTTGAGCACCGCGTCCGGCATGCTCAGCTGTTTGCTTCGAATTTCCGTGAGGACGTACGTGCAGCCGCCCGCTGGTTGTTCCTCCAGCAGAACCTGCTCCAAGGTGACGTCCTCGGTGCACAGGCGGAGCAACCACAACGCGGAGACCGTGAGCACAACGATCGCCGTTGGATTGACGACCGCAAAGTCGCAAAGCTGCGTGAAACAACCGTGGCCATGAAAGACGCTGAAAGATCACGAGTAAATGAGAGAAACGAAGCGAGGAATTACATTTGTGTATTCCGCACGAGATCAACGACACAAAGCCGTGCGTTCTTCTCAAACAAAACGTACGCGTAGCGAGCGCCCCACGGGAAGCGCACAAGATGATCGTCCTGAAGTAAGGGGCGTGTGAAAGTGGGCGTTACAAAGCGGTCACCTCGAAACACAATCGATTGTACGGCTCTTTCGTTTTCCGCCCTGATTTAGCCGTTTCGTCCTTCTGAATCAACTGAAAGGCGCCCAAAGCCGCCCATTCGTTGGCAATTGCAGAAACGGCGCGCGTTTCACCGATCGAAACGGGCGGGAACAAACACCAACGCCAAGCGGACATCTTTGAAGCGAACGAACGCGCCCGACTTCTTGCTGCCGCGCGGTTGGGGTGCTCTCCTTCGTTGGGCAGCGTTGACCGCCCGCGCGTTCTCAAAGCGCAATCAACACCGTCGCCGCCCGGCTTGCTCGTGAGAACAACAGCCTTTCGCGCGTCCTCTCCGGTTTACTGGAAAGCGAGCCAAATGAATGGATAGCAGAATGGCGACAAACGTACACATTGATTGCAAGAAGACAGAATAGAATTGACGCTGGCCTTTTGAAGAAGTTTTTCGGCTGGTAGCGCAAGCAAGCAGTTCAGGACTTGCCGGTAAAGCCGCGCCATCGCGTTTGCTTTCGCTTGAAAGTGTTTGAAACGCCGAAAAGCAGCTCCAATGACGTGCGTGGAACACGTGGGCAGACCAGAGAACAGAAGCAGGTGAAATCGGTGGGCTCGTTATTAAACGAAAGACAAAAGCAGCTGTCGACAGTCTGCCTGGAACTTTCCGCTTCAGACAAGTTCTCACTTCGTCTCCAAACCACTCGTCGTGCTCGATGTCTCTCGTGCAATTTGATAACGCCGCTGTTGAGGGAATCCCAACAGAGGATCAACTCTTCGTGTACACAACTGCACAGCAAGTGATGCTCGTCTCCTGCCTTCTAACTGCAGGACTTTCGGCTTTCGTCATCCTCAAGGCCTCCCCAAAGACTATGCTCACGTACAAATTTCTACTGTTGAACCAAGTCGGCTGGAATTTCGCCTTGGATTTTACTTTGTGTTTGGCGCATCCAGTTCAGATTGTGCCTCCGTTCTGTTTGTTATACGCTTCCTCTTTGTTTCGCCACGAGTCGGCAGCTTGGACTCGCTGGTGGTGGCCGCTGATTGTGTTTTGCGGCGTTGCCAAATCGAGTGCTTTAGTTTTCTGTTTGTTCTACCGATCGGTAGGTGTCGTTACGCGTCTTTAAGCAAATAATGTTTGTTGCAGATGGCTGCACTGGGCGAGTCCTCGACTGTTGCCCGGCTTTACCACCGCGCAACTCCGTACTGGCAAATTCTCGTTGTTGGACTTGCCGAGTTCGCGGCTGTGGTATGTTCCATGCCGAGCATTCTTTTTTTACCTTAGATGTTTAGCTCGTATTCTATCAGACAGATGACCAGTACAAAGACAGCCGTCGAATATTGGAGTCCACAAACCCCGCTCTACGTGATTTGTTCACGAAAGAACCTTCTTTGACTTGTTTCATGACAAATCAAACGGACACTCGAATGAGCACAATTGTGATTTTCTTCCTCGGATTCTTAGCAACCATACTCATGGGTTTTCTTCTCGTCTACTCGGCTTTCATCTTGCGTGAACGAAAAGACGCTATGCATCCGAAGACCTACCGCCTTCAAGCCATGCTGCTTAGGTCGTGTGCCGCCCAGACGGTCGGCTCATACGTCACTATGGGCGTTCCTTTCATGACTTCCATGGTGATCGTGTACTTGGGCATCTCTCGCCTCAGCTACTTGTTACTCATCTCTATGTCCATCAGTTCATCGCATCAAACAGTCGACTTCTTCATTATGGTTGTGTCAATTCGGCCGTACTGCGAGTTTGTCTTCGGTTTTCTTCGAAGGAGCCGAGTGGAATCGATCGGTGGACCTGAACGCGTGTTCTCTGTTCCGAATGTGCCTTCAGAGAGGCCTTCTTGATCGATCCCCCTTTGATATTGATAGTGAAAACAGTTAAATAAAATAATTTAAAGACTGAGATCGGTTGCTGCACGCAGACGACCGTTCCGCGCCGTTCGGAACAAAAACGAACATCCAAAGGAATCGAATGTACCAACCGCACCTGTTGGCAGCCGGCCGCTTCGAATCGGCGACCGGGACATTCTCCACACGAACGATCGTCCAAGCAACCCTCTCTTCGGGTTTTCTTGTTCTCAACGCAAACTAATTTATTCGCCACGAACACCCAAGATTTTAATCAAGAATGAAGTGATCGGAGACGAGGTGCTTCACAGAAGAGTCTGCAAACAAGCGAACGGAAATCAACAAGCAGACCGCAGGAGAACTCACGAGCCGACGGCCACGAGCAAAACAGAGCGGAACTTCAGGTTCGCGACGATTTCCATCAGCTGGCGGAAGGACATCGTCGGCGGCAACGAGTGAACGACGCGGGCGACCAGCTGACGGTCCTCCGGCTTGCCGAACAGCAGGAAGTGGCCGTCGGCGTCGCTCAACGTGAACCGAAAGGCGGCCGGCGGAAGCGGCGGGCGGCCCGTCCACTCCGCCGCCTCCAGCCGGAGGAGGAGCAGCGAGCAGGCGGGCGATTCCGCCCACACGTGCACCGGAACTGCCTCGAATTCGCGCCGGCACTGAAAGTAGCTTGGAAGAAGGAGTGGACGGAGAGCTCACTTCTTTGTGGTCGTAGTAGAGGAATTGCGGTCGTTTGAACAGCCCGTCCATCACTCGGCGCACCCTCGACCTCCGCCGTTGGGCAGTCGGCGTGGAGGAGGCGGGCGGCTGCTCGTCTTCGGAGCCGCTCGAACTGCTCTCGTGGTCGGCGGTGGGCGCTTGAAGCTGGACGGTGCGGAGAGGAGAACGAGACGCTCGAGGGGGCACTTGAACGCTCGTGTCCACCTCCCGACTCCTCTTCTTCCCAAGGAGGACGGAAGAAGCGGAGTGCGAGTTGCTTGTTACAGCCGCTCGTTGGACTTCCTCGACGTTCGTGCCGAACCACTCGATCAATGGGCCTTGCTGCTGAATGGAGTGATCACAAAGGAGAAGTGCGAAAAGAAGACTCACAACTTCGATCCGAATAACTTCTCCTTGTTCCTGGTTACCCTTGTTGCGGTCCAGCATGTGGCTCTGTTGTTCTTCCGTGTCACTGAAAACGTCGCATGGTTGCTGCAAAAAAGAGAAGCCATCGGAATGAATTGAGAAACTCACGTCTTGAGGGATGGGCGAAAAGACGAGAGGACTCCCGCTTTCGACTTCGGCGGTCGCTTGGCTTGGCGCCTTGCCGGTCTCCATTCGGAATGAGGCGCGAAGAGCAGATTGCAATCAAAAGCAGAGGCGAGTGCGCGACTCGCGAGGAGCGGGCGGCAATTCCGACGGACTCGAGTCACCCGCTGCGCCCGCCAGACGGAAAGGCTTTGGTGCACGCGCGGCGAACAAGCGGGCATCTTTTCCTTTGCTCAACGCCCTGCCCGATCAAGTGCAGCAGATCGGGCGTATGGCGGTCAGGCGCGTCTTTCTTCGATTCCGTTGGTCAATCACGAGGCACGTGCGGGTGTTCGGGTTGGCCCTCCACGCGATCGTCTTTCGAGTCTGTGGGTTCCGATGGCTGCGGGCAGGAGCCCCCGCGGTCATCCCCGAACGAACGGGCAAGTAGAAGAGTGAGCAGCAGAATGGCCCGTGGTCTTCCTTTTCGTTTACAAGAGAAAGCGGCGAAAGAGTGGAGCTCAATCATCCGCCGCGGCCCCAACCGAACGACCTTCCAATTTGATTTCTTTCTACCGTTCCAACAACCGATGAGCCCCAACGAGGTGGAAGCATCAGAAGCTGGTTCCAAAGGAGGGAGCGGCAGTCAAATGCACCGATTTTTAAAGAAACGCGACGCACACAAGACCCGTTTATTAATGAAAGATGGACAACGAACAAGCAAACGAGTAGTCTACGGCCTCGATCCCCCAAAATCGGTGGGCGAAGAAGTTGAAGAGCGGGCGCGGGAGCGTTGGGCGCCCGGATCTCAACGCCAAATGCCGCAAGCTGTCCGGCCGTCTAAACGAAACGAATGAAGGCGCGGAAACAGCCGCAGCTCGTACTGAAGCGGGATGCGTCGAATGGTCAACTTGCCCTCGTCCCCGTCGATCAGTTCTCCGTTTTCATCGCGAGGACGAATTGGTGCTCCGTGCGGATGTTCCCTCGCACTTGCATCACGAAAGAGGGATCGCATTCCAAACGAGCGACCACGTTCCATTGCAGAAGCCGCAGGTCGAGAAGCGCCGTCACGACCGCTCCTTTTCGCACCCAATTCGAGACCTCGAGGAACGCCACGTGCACTTTGCCCGCCCTTCCCGTCCCGCCGTTCATGTTCTTGAAGTGCTAAACGGAAAAGGAGTGCAAACATCAAACAATTGGACCCCCCACCCACTGCTTCATACTCGCCATTTCGAGCGGCAAATTCACTGCGACCTCTTTCTTTTTCGATGTCACGGGGTCGAGGGAGACGTCCGCTTTCCTAAACCACCAGAATTTTCGGGCGAAGAAGTGCGTGCGGCTCCGTCGATTCAACACTTCGTCGGGCATCACGAACGAGTGCACGAGCCTCAACTCGGCGAGGTCTTTCGAACGGGCCAATTCGTAAACGGCCGCTCTGTTGAAGCCGTCGGAGAATCCGTGGTTGATCAGCAGCAGCGAGCCGCTCAGCAGGCGCACTCCCGAAAAGCGGAAGGGCGTCGGGTAGAGCGGCGAGTGCGTGAGGTCGTCCGCGTCCAGTCGGAACAGATTCCAGTAGGTGCGCGCTCCGTCTAAACCGATCCTTTAGCAGGAGCAGAGCCTCAACTTACTCCGCTTTCCCGCATTGGAGCTGAACATGAGCACCGTGTTTCGATCCAGCGCCTCGATCGCCTCGACGCTACGGAGCACCGGGCGTCTCGTGAGCGATTGAAAGCGGCTGCAGGATCATGAAAGGATGAATAAGAAGGCGGTTGCTTACCGTTGCGTTTCGCAAAACAAATCCAGCACAAGAATCTCGCAATCGCTGGGTGTGACGAAATAAACGAAGCGGTCGTCCAGCACGGCGAACGGAGGGTTGCAATCCGGAGGCCTTAAGCGGCTCGTTTGAGCGACGCCCGCCGAGTTTTCCATTCGGCTCGGTAAAAGTGAGAGTATTGAAGTGGAAGGCGTGTTTGAAAAGCGGTCGGAGGTGAATGCGTTGCCGGCCGCCGATCAAACGAACGCGGAATGCCCGTTCATTCGAACGATGACTACGAGGCAATCGGCAAATTTATTTTTCTCTTCCTCCGCCGACTGAGCTAAGAGCGGCTGGCACATTCCTTTGATGACCGCAAGGGGATTCACGAGCAACGACGCGATTCTTTCCTGCAAGGTTGCAAGCAGGAATATGACTTCAACTCGTGTAAAAAAATGTTATTTTTGCGTTGTCAAGTAACTCCCCACTGCTCTTTGTTGCTCGTCTATTTATGCCTGCCTTGACGCAATGAGAGTCTTTCTGCCGGCCGTCTTCCGAATGCTCCCGAAATGCTCGCAATCTGTCGGAATTATCGGCAGCCAGACGTATCAAGCGGAACCAACGAAACGGTCGACACCCACTTCCGTCTGCTTATCGACCGAACGTTTTTCATTTGATCCCGTCATCTGTCGTTCCAGCGATAAGCGACCACCGTCGACGACGAATTGCGACGTCTAATGTGCTACCTTGAAAAAAGGAACGATCTTGTTCGAGCGTTGTTACAAGAGGTAGCGTAGAGAAGATCCACACTGCTTCGTCTCTTTGATGCTGTCTGTTTATTCGACCCAACCACGCGCTCAGTTCGAAAAGAGGCGAGTGGCGAACCCAATCGTAAAGTTCGAGTAGTCGCGCAGAACGCAGTGCTTTTGGAAGATGGAGCGAGGCAGCAGGAACTGCTCGTACTCGGCCGGGTAGACGCGCAACGAACAGCGGCGGGCGGTCTCCTGCTCGGAGCGGTCGAGGTACTCATCGGGCGTCACGCGGATCTCGCCGCCGCCCACCAAGAAGACGAGCTCCAGCTGCACGTCGCACGGCACGTAGCTCCCGTCCTGGACGCCGAGTGCCTTCAACAAGCCCTCGATGTACGGGCCGGGCATCCACAGGCTCCAGTCGCCCTGTTGGAAGCTGAAGGCCGTTGATCAGACGAGATTCTAGTGGGTTGAACGCACAACAAGCGGCCGGGCGAGTCGTAGGTTTGGACGCCAAAGTTGAGCTAAAAAGCGGATGTTCGTTGAAGCAATGAGAGGAATTCTCACTCGTCAATTGCCATCGCCCACTGCTCCGATTCGACCAACCACGGGGCTTCCGGTTGGATGATCCAATCGTCCGCGCAGCGATCCTCCGCCCGGCCGCCGATCGTCGCCAATCCCCACGCGTAGAGGGGCCACTTGTCCGTGACACTGACGACCAAACAGTTCTCTTCGTTCCTTCCGCCCACTCACTAGTCGTAGCTGAAGACCACCGTCTTCTCCTCGAACGAGGCGAGTAGGTTCTGCACGAACGAGAGCGAGCCGTCCGCCGGGTGGTTCAAGCCGAAGGCCGTGACCTCCGACCAGTCGTACGGAGCGTCGTAGTAGCGAAAAGGCAGCGCGATGCTCTCGCCTTCTTCGCCCAGCTGAACGAAATGAGCGGAAGAAGCCGAAGGAGTCGAACCGTGAAGACGTCCGTCGCGTTCACGCCCACCGGATTGCCCGCCTCGTCGTAGAGCGGGTTCAGCGCTTCGAAGGTCGAGGACGCGCTGAACAACGGGGATGAGCAGACGGGAGGAAGAGAACGTGCTTTCGATTGAAATTCCCGCCCGGGTACTGGCTGTTGACTCCTACGACGTCCGCCTCGGTTTGCGCGTCCCGTTCGAACAGGTAGAAGGTCACGTTTTGGGCTGAAGAACGCAGTTGATAAACGGGTGAACAAATGAACCGACCGGGTGTGCCGAGTGTGAAGTTGAAGCGGATGTTCGTGTCGGGGTCGTTGTCGAAGGGCAGATTGATCACCTTTTTGGCCGCCACATGGCCGGTAGCAAGGAGAAGAAAGCAGAAAATAAGCTTCATTCTCGTCAAATGTATTGCTCTTGCTTGTACCGGTCGTCTTTTATGCCGCCCGTTCTTATCGCCACTCCGACGAGTGGGTGAACCTCCGACAAATTCTGATCATTCGGAAGGGAAAGCGCTCCCGGATCTTTTTTGTTGGGAGACGCCCATTTCGACTGCTTTCCAGCAAACACATGTCAGACAGGCTTTATGATCATCTACGGAATACAAGCAACGAAAGAAGCGACCCCAAACGAGAAAGAAGACGAGGGCGGTGCGTGGGATCCTGCCGGTAGAACGGCGAGTTCTCGGCAGTCACTCGCGGAATGGGCGTCGCATTCGGGTAGGCGGATGGGAGGACCGAAGCGGCGGGCTTTCGGCTCATGATCGCGTGGAATCCCTTCGCTCTCCGCCGGTCGATGCAGCGCCGGCGGAGGGCGTCGGCCGCCAAACGGAGCAGCGAGTCGGGCGTCCTGCAAACAAGTGAACAAAAGGAGTGTAATAAAGAAGCGACTTAAAGAGAACGCGGTAGATTTGATTCCTGTGCCGAACGGGGCGGCAAACGAGCAGCAATCCATCGTCCGTTCCATCGGTCGCGTTCACGAGTGGAATCATCCAATAGACGTGCTCAGCCCCGAGTGGCAGTTCTTTCCATTCGCCCTCTTCGTAGTTGCAGCGATAGACGGTCGTTTGCGGAAGGTAGCCGCCCTGCAAGCGAGAAGAAATCGTAGCGACGTGTTACATCTTCGTGGAAAGCGACCGCATCCTCCAACCGCTCACCATTAAAGCGATTATTCACTCGTAATCACTTAAACTCCCTCAATAACCCAGAACCCCTTACACAACAGTAATCGAGGTGTCTCGGGTCTTTCTTGCAGCCGCACATATAGGCGTGGTCTGCCGAACAGAGCTTCCCGTTTACGTGCAACTGAAAGCAGAGAAGTCGGCCGGGACCTTCCCGACGGACTCACCTTGGGGTCGATCTCGCCGCCCAGCTTCCGCGTCGTCCACTTCCCTTCGGCGATGTCGAGCACGTGCAGCGTGTGGTTGTCGAAGCGGCCGAGCGCGTAAATTCGGCGGCCGTCTTCGCTCAACCCGTAGACACAGAACTGAACCGCTTGGTTCACTTTGAAGTCCGCTTCCAGCCGGGGCTTGTCGACGTCCAACCGCACGAACTGCAGCGGTGGGTAGGGGGAGCACGCAAAAAGGGTCGGCTTGATCTCGACGTTCGTTCCGGTGATTTCCGTGAAGATCAACGTTCCGGGGTGTTCTGGTTGGGCGGGCAGGAGAATCTTCTCGTAAGTGCCGTCTTCAGGGAACAAACGGAAAAGCCACAGATTGGGGAGCGCGTAGCCGACGACCGTCGTTGGATTCACAAGAAGGAACTCGCATTTCTCGCGCCGCCGGCTTCACCTTCGGCACTCGCACTTTCGTTCGTTCGTTAAGCGCGTGGCTGCCCCGCGCTCCTTGGCACGTAAGTGACCGCTCGGCCGCATGAGTCCTCTTTTGAGGGTACTAAAAGGCAGTCTGAAGATAATCGCGCAAAAACCGTTTATTCGCCGACGAAAACTTGCACTATCTGATGAGAACAAACGACGAGTTCCTAATACATCACTGGATAGCGGACGCAAGCTTCCTGCCGCGGCTTCTTCGTCTGCGGTTCTTCGCAATCTTCCAGTGAGTATTTCGAGCCTACAGCTTTTTGAATTTCTTTTAGACGCTACAAGCCGCTTACAAATGATAATCATGCTATCGATTTGATCCTTCTTGCAACGCGACACTTAAAAAGCAGTAGAGTTTCAATCGGACACGCGTTACTCACCGGATTCGGCGAGCGTTGAATAGTTTCTGCACTTTGTTTTGATATCGCCGACAGCAGTGAACGTTAATGATTGCGGTAGATGTGTGACTGTTTGCTCGAAAACATCAACCACTTCTTGCAGGCGGGCCTAAAAACAAAAGGGTTGTTGACTGCTCACGCTTCCAGCACACCATCTTCCAATCACCCGAGAAGTGCTGCCGGAAGACCATCTGCGCGAAATGCAGCTCGTATTTCACGATCCCTTTTCGATTAAGCGCTTTAAGGAATCTGTTCAAATGAAGAGCAAATGTGCGCGCATGATGCTCCAGAACGCTCCAGTTATCGTTCTTCTGCAAGAAATCGGCGTTCAACTACCTTACCGATCGCATTTACGTAAAGCGACTCCCATCCTCGTAGGTCGGAGTCGTCGATGATCAGAAGCGGCAAATTCGGGTGTTCATCGACTAGTTTCTGAATGTCCTTTGCGTACTTCTTGTAGCGGGCCTTGAAGTCGAGATCGGTCGAATAGATGCGATCCACGTAATGGGCGTATCGTTTCGGCGGCGAGAGCGCAGTGTACGGCGGTTGATTGATTTCTTCCACGGCTTTCCGGTAGTCGGCCAGCAGCACACGAACGACGAGTATTTCTTCGTTGAAAGGTCGGAAGGCGCACTTGGCAGAAGAAAGCGCGTGCTGATCAGACGAGTTTGAATCTAAACCAACCTTCCTCATTAAATAAACCCAAACGAGACACCGACCTTTGCAAGTTGACTGAAAGCTCGGAATCCACGCACTGGTGGGCGGAATCGGGTGGCCAGAAAGAAGCAAACGAGAAAGGTTGTTCGGATCGACCTTCGGTTTCAGGCGATCGAAGAGCAACTTCTTCCAGTCGTTCACACTGGTGATGAGCGCGTCGCCGAGAGTGTAAGAGAGCTTTTGAGGCACGTGTTCGTTTGAAACGCGGTGACCGCCAATGAAAGCGTGTGTGAAGGCGGAGAAAGCGGACAGCCGATCCTTCGGCTCGATGCACACCATTCGACTAAACAAGTCGCGGGCATTCGAAGCTGAAGTCAAGTGGCAAATCGATGATCTCAAGTGCATACTCACGATTGATTTTTTCAAGCCTGTGGGCGTTCATGATCTGCGCGAATCGTTCCCACGGTTCTCGTTCGAATGCCGGCGGTCGAGAGAAGAGGTTCTCATAAATTTCGGGCGTCTTCTTGCAGAGCCGGGCGAAAACAGCGCGTAGTTCGATCGAATACCGAATGCTGTCCTCGCGATTCGAACACCACGGAACGAACGAACTGCACATCTTCAAGGTCTTGTCTGCACTGCAGGGGTAAGGAATGCAACACAAAGTACTAAACTAACCGTCGTAAGCGTTCACAACACAATCCAATGGAAGGAGCTGTTCGACGGACAACTTCTGTGCATTCACGTGTTCAATGCCGAGAGTGTCTTCGAATGCGCTCAAGAATTCGGACGAGGGCATTCCAAGCATTTCCACTTGCTTCTGCCAAACAGCCACTTCGCTCTTGCTTTCGAACAAGCACTCGCCGGTGAGGAGCTCGTAGAAAATGCACCCAGCCGCCCAGATGTCGACTGTAAAGACGAGTAAATCGATCGCTTGAACTCAACGAACCCGCTTTCGTGTACTTCCCGCCGAGAATAACTTCAGGCGCCCGGTAGTAGCGAGCGGTCACGTAGGTCGTCGGTTCGGACACGCTCACACGTTCGCTTGTGTCTTCGGTGGATAAGCCGAAATCGATGAGTTTGATGCCGTAGAACTTGTTCACCACAATGTTCTTTGGGTGCAGGTCCTAAACAATGGTTATCTTTTGCCCGCTGTTCGATGAGTACTCGATGGATAATGTCGTATTCGTGCAAGTAGGCAACAGCATTGAGGATCTGCTTCATGATCATCGAAGTTCGGTGAATGTTGAAGCGCTTGTTGCTTTCAATTGAATGCTCCAGCGTTCCATCCGACAAGTCTGCTACCATAAAGAAATCAGTGAAATCGGCGAGTGTTTCGGCGGGAGTGAACACACGCTCCAGGGCTTGTATCTAAAGCGATGAATATGAGAAGTCGAGCAAAAGTAGTCTGACGTTTGGATGAGAAATCATCTCCACTAGCCGCAGCTCTCGGTAAGCGTTCTCCGCATTTTTGACGTCTTTAAAAAGATTCTTGGGTCGCTTGATGGCCACACTTCGATCGTCGTACTTCGCCGCACTGCAACACGTGAACTAGAACGTGATTAGTTAATGTGCACTCACTAAACGACTGCTTGTCCGCCCTCATCGACCAGCCTCACGTCCTCGTATTCTTCGGGGAGTCGGCAGGCACCAAACTCTCCCATTGGACTAACCTTTCCTCCAATTCCGAGCATGAAACAACGCTGTTAGAATGTTCGCTAGCACGCTCTTTTTATGGGGTGTCAAACGCTAGGAAACGGTTTAGATGGTCGTTGACCGCCTTCGGCCAACGGAATACCTCCGTTATTGCCGCCGTCATTCAAACGACTTCCTGCGACGAACGTGATAACTTTGCGTCCATTTCCGTTCCTTAACGACTCGTTTGTTGACAAAAACCGCTTATCGGGGCGTGCCGGGCACTTCAAAAACGATCTGTCCGGTCCGACCGGAATCGTAATAGAGTGATCGTCGTGACCGACGCCGCAAGGGGACATCCGGAACGATCTCCCGAAAACAAAGTGATTCATAGTGCAGGTCGTCGCCCACACGCGATTTCAAGAGAAACAGACGAGTTCGACCGACCGTATAGAGCGGCCAGCCGCAAGAACGCCCCGGAGTTCCCTCCTTCTAATTTCTTCTCCCTCACTCGGTGTTGTCCGCCCGCAAATGGCGGACAAGAGCACTCCCGCCGACCGCCCGCCTTTTGATCTTTTGGTACCCAGCCGTCTGTATTTAAACGCGGAACGCTCGCCGTTCCGCGTAGATCGAACTGATGGAATAAACCACTTTATTGCCGTCGTTCGTGTCCGCCCGCCGGGGCCGGGTCTGGGATCCGGGCTCCTCGGCGTTTGAGTTCCGCCGAAGAGGCCAGGCTACCGCGAGAGAGGTAGTTCTGGGCCTCCTAGGCAAAGTAATCGGCTTCACTTTCTTTTGTATCTGTTCGGCGGCCGCGCTTGCGCGCGCTCGCCGTACAGCAACTCCTGCTTCAAGGAATTCCTGATGGTTGCCCGTAACTCACCGCTCGCGTACTTCCAAACGGCCGCCGCGATCTCGCGCCCCAGTCGGCCGAACCAAACGGCCGCCGGCGTGGACGGCCCGAGGACGGCGGGCGGACGAGCGGCGAGCGCGTCGGACGGCAGCAGGAGCGGCATCCCGCGCTGCAAACACGGGAGTCACGCCGCCTGCCCGACTGCTCACTTTTTCGGCCAGCGGACGCGTCGGCCGCGTCGCCTCCAAGAAGTCGCGGTCCAGCCGGAAGCTCGACGCCCGCGCCAGGAGGAGTGGGAAGCCGGCGGTCGCGTCCAGCCGGAGCTCCGCGAACGTCTCCGCCAGCGCCTCTTCGTCCACGTGGTTCGTGATCCCGTCGAGTTCGAGCAGCGCCGCCCCGACGCGGCTCAGAATCCGCGCCTTCGCCGCGTCGCTCACGCCGCTCAGCGCGTTCACCACCGACTGCAAACGGCGGAGTGATCAAGAGTGGGAGGTCGCTTGAGATTGATGTAGGTAAGCTTCGTACCATTTTATTCAATAGAAGGCTTGCGTTCACGAGTGAAGTGTGTGTTTAGAAGAAAAGTCGATTGCACACCTCTCGGCGAATCCGGCTGCACAACTTCTCGCTACTCCTTCACGACCTCTCGCTCGCCCCCGAACGCCCGAACTTACCGCAAAAGCGGCGTTGATGCGGGCGGTCGTCTCGCGATCTTCGCGCGCGTCTTCTCGTCTTCGTGCCGCCCGAAGTTCCGCTGGAGGGAGCGGCGGGAGGTGACGCGAGCGGCGAGTTCGGGCAGCAGTTCGGCCGCCTTCTGGTCGCAGTCGAGGCGGCGGAGGTCGGAGTGGTGGAGGAGGACGAGGTAGAGGTAGTTGCAGACGACTTCCTCCAGCTCGCCGTCCGCCGCAAAGTGTGCGCGGAGCTCGTCAACGTCCAGCCGGCGGCGGAGCGCCCGCCCGTCCTGCACGTAGAAAAAGAGGTCCTCCTCGTCCACTTCGACGACCACCGCGTACGAGAGGAGGTTCGCGAAGTAGTGGACGAAAGCGAACGCTCCCGCTTCCTTCGCCGTCCCGAAACAGCAACGAACCGATGGAAATTGAAGGAGAGAGCGCGCACTCACGCCTCGTACTCGAAAGCCGGCTCTTTCTTCGGCTCGGGGTGCAGGAGCGCGTCCAGCAGGTGGAGCTTTCGGACGGCCTCCTCCGAAACGTTGGCGTTCAGTCGGGCGAGCAGCGGCCGCAGGTCGGCGGGCAGAAGCGGCGTGTGGGTTTGGCGGAGGAAAATGTCCCGATCGCGCCCGATCTTGTCGAGCGGCAGCACGCGGAAGGCCACGAGGAAGTCGAGGTCGAGGGCGCGTTTGAAGAAGGCGGCCGCCCGGCCCCACAGCGTCGCCCCAACCGCCACTTCGGCGGCGTCGACCTCGCCGTCCAGCAGCGGGAAGGGGACGCCCACGAACTTGCGGATGTCCGTCGAGTCGATCGTCCCGTTCGGCTCCTCCGCCTTGTGCCGTTCGCAGGCCTCCACAAAGTGCAGGAGGTTCTGCTCGGCGGGGAGAAGCTGAAACGAGGGATGAGAGAGGACCGAGCGGTGATTGATCGGACGGTCGCTAATGATGGTTCGCTATTTCACACAACGAGGTCTTGCAAGCTTTCATCTCCCTCTTGTACCCACTTCTTTCCTCACGTACGACCAACGCCGCTCACCTCGTCGCCATTGGGCTCCGCAAACCCACGACACAAATTCGTTGCGGGCGGCGGGCAGAAGAAGGCGGTGAAGTTAGAGCAGGCGTCCTGGTCGGCGTGGAGCCCGTCGAGGAAGTCGGTCGAGCTCGCAGGAGTAGTCGAAGGGGAGCTCACGGGTGTGCTCGAAGAAGTGAGAGAGGGAGTGCTCGGAGGAATGGCCGGGGGAGTGGACCACACAACGGTCGAGATGGTCGGCAGTTCGGAGGTCTCCTGCCCGACCGCCGCCTTATACGAACGATTCGAGGACATGGGCGTGAATCACGGCGGAATTCGTCGACCACCCCGCGTGTTTTCGTTCGATTTTAACCAAAATTTCGTCATTGTTTGATTTCGTTCTGTCGTCGCGAACCAGCCGGCAAACATTCGTTCACCCGACTGTTCGCTACGTGCCGTTTGGGATTTCTGTGCGGACCCTCGAAAACGAACTCCATTGATCCGCTTGTTTGGAACGAAGTCCATGCCTGCCGTTCACTTGCGCTGCACACGCGTCGAGCAGCTCGACTGCAGAAAGAAACGAGAGGAGCTCGAGTTTGCTCTACCGTTCGTTCGCCTCCCGGTCGCGAAGAAGAGAACGGCGGGCGTTGGAGTTCGTCCAGCCGCTCGCCCTTTCGCTCGCTAAGGCGTGGAAAGGAGGGGGCGCGTGAGTCGTAGTCGTTCGTCTCATTGTCCACGAAAGAACTCCCAGCCGACGAGCACCCGACTCGTTTCTTTCGACAAAGTCGATCCACTTCTACATACTCTTTTTATTTCCTAAGACAGAGAACAGAAGAAGAATGGGGACTTGCTCCCCACCGAGGGCCAATCTCGTCCTCCTCACTTGCCGGCCGACGGTCCGCTCGGCGCGCTCGGGTCGCTCTCCTGCAACAAGCGAGAGGTCAGAGGAAACCAAGCAGAGAGCCCACCTTCGAAGGCCCCTCGCTGACCACGGTCGCTCCCGTCCACTCGGTCTTCGTGGGCTGGGACTTGTCGTGGACGGTGAGGCCGGCGGACTTCGGGCGCTTCGGGGTCTTCGGCGGCGCCTCATCGTGGACGTGGAGGCCGAACGCGTCGGCCGTCTTCGTGCCGCAGCCCTCGGCCGTCTTTTTCGGCTTGGAGGGCGGGCCGAGCGGACGACGGGGCGGCGGGTCGTCGTGACACGTCAACCCGATCGAGTGGGTGATCGTCGACGGCTCCGCCTTCTTCTTTCCGCCGACGGTCGCCGGCGGGGGCTCGTCGCGGACCGTGAGGCCGCGCGAGAGCGGCGTGATGGTCGTCGGCGTGGGTGTCGGGAGGAGCGGCGCGGGAGTGGCCGCCGCCTTCGCCGCGCGCTGCGAGCGGTGGGAGCCGGCCGTCTTCACCGCCGGCTGGGCGACGGGCGCCGTCTTCCCGCGGCCGCTCCAGCAGAGCCACTTGAAGTGGCGGCAGGCGAACACGCCGGCCGCGATCCCGCCGAGGACGAGCAGGACGCCCCTGAAATGGGCGAAAGAGATGAGCGGGAGTGAGTCGAAGAGCGGCCACGTACACTCCGCCGGCGATCGCGATCCCCACGAGGCCGAGGATCTCGTTCGTCGTGTACTCGAAGATCGCAGCGTTCTCCTGAAGTTGGTGATGAGCGGAGGCCGAAAACGAAACGAGAACTCACGAACTTGACGTCGAGGTTGGGCGCCTCCCCTTCCCACTCGACCGCGACGTCCAGCGAGAAGTGAGTGGCGTTCCGTTTTCCGAACGGGTTGCTGCAGGAGATATCCTTCTTGGGCTCGTCTTTCCAGTACGAGCGGAAGACGAGCGCGGACGAGTTGAGGGCGCCGACGACGTCGAACGGGAACGTTTGACCTGCAAAAGGTGGAAGAAATCTCAACAAAACAAACGTACCGTCAAAGCCGAGCACCGGGTTTGTGTCGAGAGCGAACGTGGGTTGAACACCCGCCGTGACGCTGCAGCTGGAGCCGAACTTGAAAGTGATCCTAGGAGAGGGAAGCTGTGAGACGATGTTCTTGAACTCACTCAGCGGCGTGAACGTCGCCGTTAGTCTGGATGCCGAATTCCAAGGACTCGCGGGCGAGGACGAGCGTCGTGGACGTCGAGCGGCAGCCGTCCGTAATCTTGAGGATCCTGCAGCAACGAGAGGATGAGAGCGGCAAGGGACAACACGGAGAACTCACACAAAGTTTTCGGTCCTGCCCTTCCGCACGCAGTCGATGGTCGCGGCCCCGCCGACGAACAGCGAGAGGCCGAGGAGCAGCGAGAAGGCGGCTTGCAGGCGGCCGACCATCGCGAACACACGGATTTCGAAGAGGAGAGCGGCGAAAAGCAACCGACCGGCAGCGAGGCGAACGGAAAAGGCGAGTGGCCCCCCGCCGCCCTCCGAACGAGCCCGCCGCGAAGGGCCGCCGCTCTTCGCGATCCACCGACCGGCCGGGCGCCTTCCCTCGCCGACTGCGTTGCGCAAGCCGCCCGTCTGCCCCACCTCTCCACTGCCGCCCTTCCCTCTCCTTCCCTTGCCTGCCCGCCCTCCGAACGGGCAGCGCCTTCTTTCGGGCGGAGTGATCGGCCGCTTGCAGACGGCCGGGCGGCTTGCGGGCTCCTCGCTCTCCGCTGCTTGTCGTCACGCACACGCATCGACTGCAAGACGTTCGTCCTCTCCCCCTCCACACGGCGCCCATTTGCTTCCTTCCGCGACGATCCGGTCACAGCTTTATTTCGACGAGCAGTCCAAAACAACAAGCGGTCGAATGAGAAGAACGGGAGGATTCAGGCCTGAGCGAGCGGCGGCGCCTCGACCTCGACCGGGATCTCCCGCTCGGCGCCCATGCCGGCCGGCAGTTCGGTCGGCTGGGCGGCGACCACGAGGCGGCCGGCGGTCCAGCGCGCCGTCAGGACGCGCCGCTCGACGGCCATCGGCAGGCGGCACTCGAAGCGGTCCACCCGCTCGTGCGCGAAGACGACGCCCGCCTCCCGCCGGCGCGCCTCGACGATCAGCAGGCGGCCCCAGTGGAGGACGCGGACGTCCGCCGGCCGGAAGCCCGCCAGCTCGCACGTGAAGCGGAAGTCGCGGTCGTCCTCGAAGCTCGCGTGGGCGGCCGGGCGCGGGGCGGTCGGGGCTGAACGGAGGAGTGAGTGGACGGAAAAGCAGCAGGGAACTCACCCTTGACCTCCATCTCCTCGTCGTCTTCCAACTCCTCCTCGTCCTCCAGGCCGCTCTCGTCCTCGAACTCCTTGTCTTCGGCGTCCTCCTCGTTGTTGCCTGCAAACACTGACCGTTGAGGGTCGAAGGAAGCGGACGCCCACCGCTCGGCATCTCCGCCTTCACCACGAGGTGCACACACTTCATCGCCATCTGTTTCGTGCGCGGGCCTCCTCTGCAGCTCTTCCGCGCGGTCAGCTTGCGGCGGACGATCGGGAGCGGGGGTCCTCCACAGCTCTTGCGAGCGCACTGGCGCGGACGAACCATGTTGCACGTGAATCGAGGAGCTGAAAACAGGAGAAATTCGAGAGGAATGGACAGTCGAAGCCGACAGTCAGCAAGCGGAACGAACCGGACGCCGCTCGAGAAGCAAAACACGCCGAATGACTCGAGCGGGCGGCGGAAAGCGCGGTCGTGTGGCGCAACGGCGGCCGCCCGACTTGACCGCCGCCGCCGATCCCTCCGCCCGACTTTCCCGCGGGTTGGCGGGTCGCCCAGCAGTCCGCCGGCCGGCGGGAAGGCGGTGAGCGGAGCAGAACGTCGTAGAGGCCACTCGAAGACGGAGGCTCTCCAGCTGGACGATCCCCGCAGTCTTCAATTCAACCTGCTGTGGACCGACAAGGAACTCCAAAGAAAGCAGTTAGAGAAACCTGTCGACCACAAACCACCGCTCGGTTCCGCCGGCTTTAAAGCCGATCGCATTCCGGTGGCACTCGCGGACGTCCTGCTCGACGAAATCCGGGCAGCTGCGAGTGCGAAGCGGCGAGCGGAGAACCCACGGACTGTCCGCTCCGCGTACCGCGGGCGGGATTCCTCGCGGTCATCCACGAGCGGACGGGGGGTCGGCAGTGGACGCACACTCAACGCCCAAGCAACCGCTCCGTTTTTGGGATGAACGATTTCGACGGGCGACCGATGGGTTTTCCCGCGATTCCCAACGTTCGCCAAACGTCGACCAGACCGCTTCGTTTACGTGTTCGCCGAGGACGCGGCGCTCGGCGAGTCGATTTACGTGTTGGATTTGTTTCGAGAAGACCGGCGGTAAGACGGCGGCCTGTCGTGATCCCCGCCCGCTTTCAGTCGCTTCCGACTGCTCAACGGTCGGGCGTTGCCTCGGCTGGTCGACGCGATGGAGGTTCTCGGCCCAAACACGGTGCTGATGTTCGGCGACGCGAGCGTCCACTCCCGCAAGTTCCATCTTCGTTTGCAGCGATCAATGCTCTTTAGGCACCGGTCGTTCTCCACCGCCGGTCACCTGCTGGAATGTGTTTGGTTTGAATCCGGCCGACCGCACGTACTCGCCGCTCTACCCGCGGCCTTTCGAGTTGCGGCGCGAGAACGTGCGGGAAGTGCGCCTGCTGAATGAGTCGCTGCTTCTGCTCGAGCACGGCTTCAACGAGGCGGCCGCCTACGAGTTGAGTCGAACGGAAGAGAGCGCCGAGCTGCGGCTCCTGCACTCGATCGGAAGAAGAGGCGTCGGATGGAACGCGATCACTCGAATGCACTTCTGGAACGAGAAGTTCTGGTGATTGGAGAAAGAAGCCGTTCGTTCGGTGTGGTGCTTCGATGTCGCCGAACGAACGAAGAGCGAGCTTCCGTTGGCTCTGCCGCTCGAACTGTGCGGCAAGAACCACCGTCTGGTGCGTGCTGCCGGAGATCCTCAAGAATGATCATCTTTCCGGCGTTTCAGTCCACGAGTGTCGGCCCGGAGAGCAGAATGCACGCCGCCTTCCGTTGCTCGAGGCTCCAGCAGCAGTTGCTGACCGCCGTCCACGATCTCCGCCTTCTCCAATGGAACGTCGTGCTGCTCTCGAGCGGGGAACTGGAGTGGATCTTCGGGACGCGGGGCCGCTTCCGTTCGGAGCACCAAATTCTTCTTTCGGCCGGTGATAAGAGGTTGACTGCTCACTGCTTTCCGTTGAGGTTCGAGTTCTTCTCGTTCCTTTGGTCATCCACCGGCTTCCATTGCAGACGGCCGGATCGCCTGCAGCAGTTGGTGCTGATCACAAGTCGCTCATTCCTCCCAGCGTATGCTTTCGACGTCCTCGCGAAGCGAATGTAGGGGGAGGCTCTTGGTTCTGTTGGATTATTCGTTTATTTGACCAGTAAACTTGTTCTGTAGCATCAGAAGACCGAAATGGTGGGTGGGTTCGAGTTGTATTGTCTGAAAAGTGTGAGCTGTTCGGAGTACACTTTCGTGTCCTGACTGGCCAGCCGGAAGCCACCGATTGCGCGTGTTCTCCGTTCAAGCAGTGGCAAGAACCGCCTTCTGGTTGCTTAAAGACTGCGGACACACCCGCCGAATCCCCTCGCTCGAAGCGGCGAGCAGCGAGTCGGCAGAGCCGAGGCAACCGGTGGTCGCTGGAGCGCGGAAATTAGCTGGTCGCCCTCCCTTTCGATCGACGAGGCGAAGTACTCACGTAGACGGCGCGTGGAAAGACGACCGCTCACTCGTCGCTGCGGTCCGTCGGCTCCGATGACTGCGGGCGGGATGCCTCGCGGTCCTCCACGAGCGGGCAGACGAGCGGGCGGGTAGGTCGGCAGTGGACGCCACTCGCGCTCATCCCACGTTCCAACGGACGGAATGGAGGTCGAGCTGGCGGCCCGCTTTCCGTTCCTCCCGCTCTACCACGCCCCGCTCTACGCGGTTCTCGACGACCGTCTTGTCTTCGTGTGGGACAAGGCGCGGATGAGTGGAGGGCGTTGGGTCGACTCCATCCTCCTTTTGGATTTGTTCCGGCAGGAGCAGCTGTAAGTAAGGAGAAACACTCCAATTCGCTCGTTTCTCCAGCCGCTTCGAACCGGTGGACGACGCTGCGTGTTCCACGCAGGTGGCGGCGATCGAAGTGGTCGACCGGAACACGCTGCTCATGTTCATTCACGCCGAGAACGCGTTTGGCAAGAAAGAGTCTCCTGCTTCCTTCAAGTTTTCGTTTAGTCGATGGACAAGCCCCACGCACCTATTGGAACCTTTTCCACTTGGACTTCGAGACGCTCACCTACTCGCCGCTCTACCGCCGCCAGTTCGTGTTCCACGGAACACACGTGCGAGAAGCGCGTTTGGTGAACGAATCGCTGCTCGTGGTCAACGGGACGGCCGCTTACGAGTTGCTCCGAACGGAAGAGACCGCCGAGTTGCGTCTCGTCCACGCGTTCGGCCCGAGAGGCGTCGGCGCCAATCCGAGCAATCCGGTGCACTACTTCGACCGAAAATTCTGGTGGGTCGAGAACGGACGCGTCTTCAGCGTCTTCTGTTTCGAGTTCGCGGCCCTGGAAAGTCGAGAGAGCAAGTTTGAGTTGACTTCGTTGCCGCACGAAATGGAGCGGTTGAAGAACTTGGTTTGTTTTGCCTCAAAAGCCGTGTTCTCTTCTCATTTGAGTCGTCGATGAACACGAGCGTTGGGCGGGACAGCAAACTGCACGCCTTGCTTCTCTACGCGTGCCCCGAAGTCGAGCTGGGGTTCGTGAGCGCCGTCTTCGACCTCCGCCTTCTTCACTGGAACGTCGTGATCCCGCCCACGCGGGCCTCCAGGGCGACACTCGCCGTGCGCGGGAACATCCGCACGGAACACCAACTCGTCCTCGAGCAAGGGTGGACGTCACGCGAGGCGGTCGAGGACGTCACGATCGTTCGGCGCCTTCCGATCAAGTCAGCTCTTCATTCGTTCTATCCATTCAATCTTCTGTGGTTGCAGACGGCCGGACAGCCTGCGGCACTTGGCGCTGATCAACAGTCGCCCGCTTCTTCCTCGTCCCGCCTTCGACCACTTTGCTGAACGAATCTGGGGCTGACGGGGCTTTGAATCGATTGCTTTTTGTTCACTTCTTCCAATAAACTCCTGCTATTGCACAGAGTCTCCATGTTTGCCACCAGAGTTATTGCTCGGTGGTCGAAAAGCGAGCGTCCCACGGGACAGAAGGCGGTCAAGAGAAGTCGGCCGTCACTTGCCACTGCTACCGCCGGAGCGTTGGAAAAAACCGCCTTCCAATCGCGCTGACTTCAGACACACTCGCCGAATCTCCTTGATCGAAAGCAGAGCAGCGAGTCGAGCGGGAGGCCGCTTGCCGTTCGCCCTACCCACGAGTCGTGCGGCCGTTCGATCCCGTCGGCGAGCAGCGAGCGGCCGTCCCGCTCGTCGGCGTTCAACGGCTGGCGGTGAAGACTGAGAAATACCGGAGATGTGGGCAAGCAAAAAACGGTTTATTGCTTCGAATAACACACAACGAGAGGTCACAACTAGAAACAAGCAACAAAGAGATCGCAGATTCACTCGAAACGACGGGGGATCGGCTGCATGTTCGCGTACAACGGCGGGAAGAGGTCCTTGAAAGGCGCTCGGCTCATGACTGCGTGGAACTCCTCTTTGCCCACGATGTCGAGATTGTGCCGCCGGAGAGCGTCGACGGCAAGGCGGACGAGCGAGTCGGGCGTTCTGCAACGAAAGAGCGGAGTGTTGAGACGAGCGAGAGGACTCACTTGAAGAGCAGGCGGTGGACTTCCGGCCGGCCTCGTCGTGGAAGGCAAAGGAGCAGGAGTCCCTCGTCTTCTCCGCTCTCCGCGTTCGTGATCGCCGAGACCCAGTGCAGCTTCTTCGGCCTGATCGGCAGCTTCTCCCAGCGCAAGCGGGCGAAATCGCAGCGGTTGACGAACCATCGGCCGGTTGGATCCGATGGGTTGAGGGTCCAAAAATACGCGTGCTTCTTGGACCACGACAACGCCGGCCGTTCGACCTAAAGAGAGGATAGAGGAGGGCATTCGGCGAAGAACTTGCATGAGAGTGAGAATCGATGCCGGGCAACCGCACAAAAGTGCCCGTCCGGTTGGACAAGTCGCCCATCCAGAGCCTGCCCGTGCTTTGCGGGTTGATTGAGTAGAAGAAGCGGCCGTCCTCGCTCAAGTGATACGCCGCCCACGTGTCGACCATTCCGGCTTCGAGGAACCCGTCCGCCTCCACGTGCACGCGGCCTTCCCGCACGTCCAGCCGGGCGACCACGAACAGCTCGCCGAGGCCGTCCTCCAGCACCGCTCGTTTGAGTCCTCCGTTGCCGCCGACGATCTCCGTGAAGATGTACGTTGAGGTGTGCCAACGGAAGGGCTCGGGCAGCTCCAGTTTGATCGATTCGAAGGTCGCTGCTTCGTCGTTCAAGCGAAGAGGTACAAGCCTTCCCACGTGTTGGCGACGATCGTCAGCGGATCCACGACCGCGAAATCCTGAATGTCATTGGAGAAGAGGTACCTCGCCGAGAACTCCCTGGAAGAAGAGAGTAGACACGGGGATGATTGAAGTGAACGTACTTTTGGGTGTTGAGCACGAGGTCCAGAACGACCAAACGGCGGTCCTTCAGGAAGGCGTAGAAGAAGCGACCGTCCGGCGACCAGCAGAACTTTTGGGGGCGCTGGAAACAAGTGGAAGAATGAGAGAAGAAAATGCTCACCGAGCAGACGAAGGAGTTGAACGGCGTCGTCCGGGATTCCAGCAGCGACTCTCCGCCGGCTGCCGCTTCTTCTTGCCGCTGCTCCACTCCTCCGCTCTTGTGCGTGGGCCGAAGCTGGTAGACGCGGGTGCAATCCACCTGCTCCTTCTCATTTGGCTTTTCGCTCTTGGTCGTCATACCGCCGATCTAAACGAGAAGAAATGAGAAACACGCGCCAGAACGAAGCCGCGCCCAATCACGATCGTCGAATGGATGGGCGAAATGCGCGGGACGCGCCGCTCCGTTCAATCAGAGCCCAAATCGGCGCGTCATCGTTCTGGACGCCGCGCACAAAAACAAACGAGCGGTCGAGTGCCCTTCGCGCGGCCCCCGATCGTTTTGCTCGCTTCTCATCGCCCGAGTGGCGTCGAATCGCAAAGGTCACCGGCGGGGCGCGCGGGCAATCGGCCGTCGTTCGCTTTTGCCCTTTGGGTGCGTCGCGTGGAACACGGCCGGAGTGAGCGGCCGGCAGATGTACGTGGGCAAAGTTGTTTTTTCGCTCCTGCAAACCATCGAACATTCCCTTGAAGCCGTGTAACTCGATGACAAGCGCAGGTCACGTTCACAACCGTTATGAACGGTGTTTCGCTCAATTGTTGCCAACAATTGCATTCTTTGCACGCATTGATTGCCAGCACACTCGCCGAATTCCCTGGATCAAAGCGGTGAGCGGCCAGTCGACCGGTGGGGGGCGGGAGATGAGCGAGCGGCCGGTTTGTTCGTTGGGTCGAGCGGCTGAATTCCAGAGGCGGGTGGAAGACGACCGCCCGCTTCAACAACCGGTGGGCTTTCGACGAAAGAGAGCAGCGTGCATCAGTCACGGAAAAGGAGTTTGCTGCCGAATGCAACGAATAAAAAGGTTTATGGGAATTCCATCTCGACAACCCAAAGAACGAGTGCTCAATGGCAGATCAGGTCGGCGAACGTGCTGAAGATAGGGCGAGGGAGCAACAAGCGGCCCGTGATCAGCGCCAACAGCCGCAAGCTGTCCGGTCGTCTGCAAACGGGAGATGAAGAAAAGCTCGACGGGATGCGGTGGAGAACGAGTTCTTTGCACCGCCTTCATTTGTTTTCTTCGAGCACGACGTGATGCTCCGCGCGGATGTTCCCCAATGCGCGGGCCACAAGCGCCCATGCGAAACGGTTGAGGTCGAGGACGGAGGTCAGCTGCTTTCGTCCACGTACTGAAGGGCGACGTGCATTCTGCCCGCCTTCCCCAAGTTCGTGTGTATCGTGGGCTAAAACAAAAAGAAAGTGCGTGTATTCGAGCACCCATTCCTCCATCTCCTCAAGCACGCCGCTGGAAGCTCGCGCTCCGTATTTCCGGGCACACCGAAGCACCACACGGGCGAAAGATTGCGCGTACCGAACCACTCGAATTCGCCGTCGAAGCAGTGTGCGCCGCTCCTTCCGTCGGGCCACACAGCGCCCGTTTCGAGGGCGTGAACGAGCGCCAATTCCACGGATTGCGGGTCTCCCGACCGTCGCAACTCGTGGACCGCCGTGCCTTTGCGAATCGTCCAGCCTGCGCGCGTTCCACACTCCTCTCTCCATTCGCAACGGTCGTGGGCAGAGCGGCGAGTGGGTGCACGTTTCGAAGTTCACGTGAACAGGGTCGTGTCGGTGCGCTAAACAATGCGCGCTCTCGCCCGTGGCCAGTCCACCATCACTGGTCGTGGACAACAGCAACGTGAACGATCGAGTGCTTCGACTACCGTGATTTCGCCGCCAGAAGTTGGGAACTTGATTGGCAACAAACAGCTGAAAAAAGAGCTCATCGGTTGGATTGATCCTCGCTCATCTCTGCTCTTTGCAAAACAAATCCGAGACGATGATTTCGATGCCGTGAGTTTCAGCGACGTAAATGAAACGATCGTCCGGAACAGCACAGAGAGGATCGTGGAACGAGGATAAGGAGCGGCATGTTTGAACGGTAATCGCCGGAACTCGTGCGATGGTGGATTTGATCGAGTGGTCCGCGCAACGAACGCAGGGCGCGCGATCACTTGACTGCGAGCAGTTGGGCGAACCTCCGTCGACGCCTTCTTTCCTTCGAATGGTGACCGCGGGCAAGGGCGCGTTTAGCCCGTCCGGCTCTTCTTCTTTGCGGGTCTGCTGAATGTATTTTCAAATGGAGCACGCCGCTCCTCTGCGCGTTGCTCGTCGCTCCCCGTCCGCCGGAACAGCCGGTCGCTCCAATCGCCGTGCTGGAACGAGACGATCGCCGCTCGCCCGGCCGCAAGGAGCCGCCGGTTAGAACGATGGCTGAAACGAGGCAAACGATCAAAGCGACCCGCATTTTAACCGACAGCCGACCGCTCGCTCCTCGCCGCCGTCCACTCGCCAAACAGCCATCCGCTACCCGCTGCCCGCCCTCTCGCGCGAGAAGCCGAGTTAAACGAAATACTACGAGTGAGTAATGGCTTTTGTTCTTATTGCGTTCTTCTCTGCCAAACACAAGCCCCGCTTTTGTTAGGGAAGAACTTCGTTGGGCGGCCACGAGTTTTATGACAAATGGAAGCACCCGAGTGGAGATTAGGAGTGCCTGCAGACTTGAGTCGCTGATTCTACTGCGCTTATCTTTCCGCTCGCTTCCGCGTAGGCCCCACAAAAGCGGAGGCAACGCGGGGCACGGGCGTACACTCGTTCGTCAGAATGCGGCTTCCAGTTCTCATCTTTTTGTTCTCGTTGCTCGCCGTCGCGGCCGCCACCCATCGACTGCCGCTCTTCAAGCAGAAGTCGTCTGTCGCTTCCAGACGTAAGTGAAGCAGAGGTGGTTGTATGCAAGGATCTTTGTTTCCAGAAATTCCAAACACCCAAAACAACTCGCAGTTCACTTCTTTGTTCACGGGTGCCCGCAATGATCCCGCAAAATCCGATGGCTACGGATTCGCAATTGAGTTCTCGCTGGGCTGCTCGCATTCTTTCGTGTTCAGTTCAAGTGCAAATCGGAACTCCCGGCCGGCTCTTCTACGCGGAAGTCGCCGTAGAATCGTCCGAATTGTGGATCGCCGACTCCTCCTGTCAGTACTGGAGCGATTGCGACCAGGAATGCGGAAAGCGTGAGTTCCCGGATGGAAGAGCTTCTTTCTCTCTTGACCGTCTCGTTTCAGATTGCACGCGATTCGGATGCGAGGGCTGTTGCGACCTGCCCGACCACTGTCTAGTGGAAGTGACTTTTGACAGCTCGTTCTCCTCCACGTACCGACCGGAAGGAGAGGTGTGGGATGTGAGCGACGGCTTGTCGGGCATCGTCGGCTACGACGCGATCGCCGTCACTGCGGACGTCTCGCTGCCCATCGCGGAGTTCGTGCAAGTGACGTCGTTGGGCGACTGGGCGACGCCGTGCGGCGGCTACTGCCAGAACGTGAGCGGAGTGCTCGGATTGGGGCTGGCGGGCTTGAGTCCCACCGACACGCCGTCCGTTCTCCAACAGGCCTACATGCAAGGGATGCTCGAGAAGCCGCTCGTCGGTCTGTGGATGAACGCGAGCAAACACGCAGAGGAGGGCGAGGTGGTGGGCGAGTTGACGTTCGGCGACTGGGATCACGAGAAGTGCGGCGAGGGGGTCGTCTTCGTTCCGATCGCTGGCCCCAACGCCCAGTGGTCGTTTTGGATCGACGGGGCGCAGATGGGGCGTACGAGCTCGGGAATGCGTGGCGGGTTCGTTCTCTTTTTCCATTGTTTCTTTGTATGTCGCGTGTTGCAGGCCGTGCTGGACCTCGACTCCCGCAGCTGGAATTTTCCCAAGCAGCTGTACAACACGATCCTCCTGGGCACCAACTCGAACGTATGCTCAAAAGAAGTGACTACCTTTTATCCGATCATTCCAGTGGGACCCCAGCATCTACCAGTACGTGGTGGACTGCGATCAGGACACTCCGCTCACGCTGACGACCGACGGCGGCGACCTCGTGATTCCGTCGGCCGCCTTTTCCTTCCGCTACGACGCCGACCGGTGTGTTCTCGACATCTCCGAGGACTCCTACGAGCACAGAGGCGAATTGACGTTCGGGTCGCCGTTCTTGACTCTCTTCTGCGCTGTGTTCGACTACGAGAAACAGCTCTTCGGCTACGCGACCATCTATTGAAGGGAATAAACTATTGAACACTGGAGTCTTTTCGGCTATGAGAAGTTGCTGGTGTTCAAGCGGTCGGCGATTGCGGCCCGCACTCGTCATCGAACGCAAAAATTCAGGGGGTGGACCAGTTGGCGCGAAACTGCGGTCGACTTTCGGCTGTTCAACACGAGCCTTTCGTCCAATCGACCGCGCGCCCGATCCCCAATCGAACAGTTAAGTGGCGAGTGGGCAGACGGCGGCCGACCACTCGGGAGTCTCCGCTTTCCAGTGTGCGGCGGACTGCGAGCTCGTGGGCCTCCGTTTCGGCGCGCCCTCTGCTGCGTGTGCGAAAAAAGGAGCTGTCCGCGAAGGGTCGCTGATTGCGCGCCTTGTGAACTCCAGCAATCATGATTGCGCTGGAAAGTCGATCAAAACAACGCCCGCTGCCCACTCGCCGAACATTCTGCAAAGAAAAGAGTAGTTTGTCGTTTGGTGGAAGGTGGACTTCATTTCAGTGCTTCGAATGTCCTGTTCGTCGGCAACCGCACAACTTGAGGTTGGCGTGCAGAAGCGGAATTTTCGCTTGCGGGGTTGCAATCTCTTGTTCTTTGTATTGACGCTCCTTATGACCGCTCGAGCACTCTTTTGCAACGATCACTTCTTTTTTCAGCTGGTTGAAATGCTTGGACAGAAACGAACGCGCGGGCAACATGAGCAAGCAGGAGACGCTCTCATTTACCAGCGGCCGCCAGTGCAGGACAACACGACCGCAAAACGTCCGAAACAAGAAGTGGAAGCCGAGTCTTCTGCCAACGAAGAGCAACGTACCGTCTACAATCAGTTCTTCTACAACGTGAGCATTCGAATACCCTTCTTTTTATTCAGTCGTTCAGAGCCCCACCGACGTTCGCTTCTCAACGGATGGACGCTACGCGTATTGCTGGTGCCGAGTCACGCGTCGATTCGTAGTGCTCGATTTACTCCGCAACACTGAAATGTACGTTCACTTTTACGATTATTTATATTCGTTCAGAATGTTCACGGCAACAAACTGCGATCTTGAGGGGCTTGAGGACTTCGCGGTAATCGGCCCGACGACAATCCTAGCAGAAACCGAGTGGATCCTCTGGTTGATCCGCATTTCTGTCAAAGAGGGCGGCTTCGAGGCCATTGCACTGCAGTACGGGTGGCCACGCGTGACCTACGCGTTCACAAAAATCACCGGAACGAACGTGGACCGCAGGCAGTGGGTGTCAAGACGCGCTACGAACAACATTCGGTGTCTTCACTTGGACGTGGACACGGCGAGAGCGGTCGTGAAGAAGCACGCCAGTCCGCCCTCTCGCCTTCCGTTCACCTTCGGCTTGAGCGAAGACGGCCGCTCGTTGTTCGGCTGTGCGACCTCCGCCTACACCGCAATGCAAGTGTGCGACCTTGCGAGCGGCACGTGGAGCAGGCGGAAGATCGCCGGCCGAGTCGGTCGATTGGTGAGTCGTCTTCCAAGAACAACCCGCAAGGTTCCGACTTCAGCCCGACAGGAGCTCTTTGTATTGGTCCGGCGGGCGCGTGTATCTCATGGGTTACCCGCAGAACGAGCCCTTTCACTGGGCCGTCTTCGGTTGCAATCTGGAACGACTCAAATGGGAGGAGTTGGCGGTCGTCCCGCAGCTCTACGAGCACCTGTCGCCAATTCGGAATGCGGAGTCTGGAGAGGACGCGGGCTTGCTGCTCGTGAGCTGGGACGGTGTCGCCCCCGACAACGAAAAGAACGTCTATCGTGTTCTCTTTCGGGGAGTGCTTTCATTCGAGCAGTTGATTTACTCGCTTTTCAGCACGCCCGACTCGCTCGTCCGCCTCGCCCTGGACGCTCTTCGCAAGACTCGAATCGATGTAGACGGACCGGAAGGATTCCATGGGATCGTGAGCAATGAATGTGTGAGGAAGATCCTCCCTTCCATCTACCCACACATGACGCCCATTCCGCGCTGACAGTTCCCTTTTTCGTCCGTGACTTTTTGTGTTCTCATTGATTCAGGTCAAATAAACCCCTCATTTATTTCGTTTTTCTGCTGGTCCCCCACTCTTTTCGCCCCAATCCTCCCGCGCAACGGAAGAGTGTCCAGCGCGCCGTACGCTCATTCCTTTCCTTTCGGACTGCCGCCTGCTGATTCGAAGAGGAGAGAAGTGGGCGTTTCGGCTATCCTCCACTCGTTTGACTCGCGCCCTCCACCCCACCGCCCGTCCGCCGAGTTTCCGAAGAGCGGCCGGACGGCAGAGTGCAGGGCGGGGCGAGCGAGTGCCCGTTGATCCGCTGGGTTGTTCGTCGAAGCGGGTGCTTCGGCGCGCCACCATTTCCGGACGAAACTTTTCCGGACGCGACTTTTCCGGATGCGACTTTTCCGGACGCGACATTTCCGGACGCGCATTTCCGGACGGGCCAGATCCGGACCCGACTTTTCCGGACGAGAAATTTGTTTCGCGCGTTATAAAACGGTGCGGACTAATGCTCGCTAGATGGTTTTTACACATTTGAGCTCAGCTCATGACGACGAATCGTTTGATACCAAAACTTGCACAAAAAGTCCACGGATTAACGTCTCCGTCCGGAAAAATCTCGTCCGGAAGTGTCGCATCCGGAAATGTCGGTCCGGAAAAGTCGCGTCCGGAAACGCGCGTCCGGAACTGCGCGTCCGGAAAAGTCGGTCCGGAAATGCGTATCCGGAAATGGTGGCGCGCCCAAGTGCCACCCAAGCAAGAAAAAGCGGGCCGACTGGCCATCCGCGAGCTCGCGCAACGCCGCCCGACCACTGCCGGCCGGATGGCGGGGCGCGTCGCCGCGGCAGTGGACTTTGACCTCGTGGACGCGCTCGAGCCGGCTGTCCACTCGTTTCCTATCGGCCGCCTGCTCGCCCTCGCACTCGCTTGTGTTCTCCTGCCCGCCAATCGCTCAGGCACCTGCGCGCGCAAGTGCTCGCCCGTCGCGCTGGCTGCGAGGTCTTGCCGGCTGCCTTCCGAAAGCCCGTGATCGAGCGGCCGAATCGAGCAGGTGATCGAGTTGGCCACCAAATTCCTTTTTTACCAGTTTCTTCTTTCAATCATCGTCATTCGTTCCGTTTCGCGCATTCTCGTCGCCGATCCGCCCACTCTCTTGCTCGTTCGTCAACGAGCGGTCGAAAGGACGTCCACGCGCGCGGTCCAGCATTCGACCAAAGCGGGGAGTGGAGAGCAAAGAGTCGACTTGAGCACGAAAGGTGGCCCCCGACTGTGTGACAACCGTTTCGTCCTCTTCGATGCAACAAGCAAAACGAGCGGCCGCTCGTCCCGCCGGTCGCCCGCCTCTGCGGAGTGCACGCGGCCGGAAGGACCGGCGGGAGGTGATAGGCCGCTTGATTGGTTGCCGCTGGACGACGCCTCCGCAGTCTCTCGTTGACAGTTCGACGGGCACGCGGGACTCAGGGACACTCCCCACTGGTCGGTGAGTGCGCCCCCATCCGCCCGCCCGCTGTTCATTGCAGCTCTTAGTCAGCAAATCGACCCAACGAGTGGCCGTCTCGGGATGTCTGCTGGTTGTAAGTGGGCGAATGAGAACAACGAGTCTCCGTTGAAGCAGCGGTTTTGATGGTGATAGCCGGCGAGCACACAGCTGCTGGTTTGAGGTTTGACGGAACAAACAACTTGTCGATCGAAGCGTTGACCGTTCTGTCGGTCATCAACAGGCAACAAAACGAAAACCCACACAGTTTATTGACCTCAAACGAACGCTCAAACGACCAACGAGAAACGAGGAACGGGCTGCATGTTGGGGTAGATTGAGGGGAGGATCTTCCGGCCGTAGTCGCTCGTCATGAGCGCGTGGAAGCCCTCACCTCCGTCCACGTCCAGCCGGCTGCGGCGAAGAGCATCGACAGCTACACGGAGGAGCGAGTCGGGCGTGCTGCAACAAAAAAAGGGTAATCGAGGACGAGCAAAAGGACTCACCGAAAGAGCAGGCGATAGACGCATTTGTCCGCCTCATGCTTGTTCTTGCCGAAGACGAGCAGCTGGTGGTCCTCGCCCGTCGCCTCGTCCACAATCGGAGAGATTTGGAGGATGCCGT
Source organism: Aphelenchoides fujianensis (assembly GCA_024699865.1). Taxonomy (NCBI): domain Eukaryota; kingdom Metazoa; phylum Nematoda; class Chromadorea; order Rhabditida; family Aphelenchoididae; genus Aphelenchoides; species Aphelenchoides fujianensis. The sequence continues at coordinate 275,397 of JAMPIO010000032.1, forward strand.
CGATCGCAGTGGGCAGCTTCTCCCAAACGCGTCGCTCGAAACTGCAGCGGTAGATGGACGCTTCGGTGCCGTCGTTGGCTCTGCAGATGAACGCGTGAGTGTTCGACCAAGCCGACAGGCGGAAATCGAACTGCAACGAGAGATGTAACGACAATTCTCAATTGAACCCGACTCACGTCTTCGCCAAAGTCCGCTTCGAGCTGCCCCGTGGTCCACGCCTTCGTTTCGAAGTCGAACTCGTGCAAGCGGTCCAGCTCTCCCGCATCGTTCGAGAGGCCGTAGAGCACCTGCCCGCTCTTGCCGAAGCCGTAGAAAAACGAGGCCTGCGGCGGTTGCTCGTTTCCGCTCGCCTCCAGGCGACCGTCGTCGATGTGCAGGCGGGCGGCTCGAATGATGTCGGCCGGCGAGCGTTGAAGCACCGCTTGTTTGACGTCCACCTTCGCTCTTTCGACGGCGGTGATCGCGTACGCTGTCCCATCCGCTTGTTCATCCAATTAAACGCGCTCGAAGGTCCCGTCTTTAGGGCGGAGACGAAGCAACGACAGGGAGTTCTGTTCGAGAACGACGATCGTCGTGGGATTCAGGACGCGGAAATCCCAGCCGGCAAACCCGCCGTCCATCCGCCCAAAAGAGCCCGAACCGTAGAAGAGGCTGCAACCAAACAATCACCGTCGTGGAAACGAGCAGCAAAACAAACCTTTGAGTGTTGTGCAGCAGGTCGATCACACAAATGTGCGCCTTCCATTCGAAGAACACGTACGCGTAGCGGCCGTCGCTGGAGAAGCACACGGCATGCTGATTCTGAAATCGGAGTAAAATGAACGGCAAAGATGCAGTGACTTACGAGCAGCCGCACCTGGTTGTACGGATTATTCCGCTCCGTCGGCACGCCCTGATCGTCAGAAGACGACGAGGAAACGGCCGCTTTATTCTTCTCGAGCAAACGGCCCTGATAGACGCACAGAGACATTTTGCTTTCGTGCTCCACAACGCGCAGCAGCAGCACGAATGAACTCCCGCTCGACTGCCCGCCGCCCGGCAAGGAGGCCGCGTGTTCTCATGATGCGCAATGACTACGCGTTCTTCGACCCCACTCTTCGCACGCAATCCCAAGATCCGCTGCCTTCCGATCTTTCGCTGAACCCAACGCGACCATCGATCCTTCTTTCTAGTCGGTGAGTGGAGGGCAATGCAGCGGATAGAAGAAAAACAAAGTAGAAAACGAAAGGACATCCTGCCGGCAGATCTCGATGGTCGCCTCCTAACGGAGGACTCCACAGTCCAGTAACTTCCGCCGCGTGCCGTTCTGTCCACTCGCTTCCACCGATTGAAGAGAGGTGCGGGAATAAACGGTGATAATTCTTGCAGTCTGGAACGGAGAGCAAGTGGAAAAAGCACTGAGAACATTTCTTTTGCCGTCCACTCGTCGACGATTTGCTTTCGCTCGTTCAAGCGAAGATTTGATGACAAAGAAGGCTCCTAATTTTAAGGGAGGAGAAGAGCGGGTCCAAGTGGAAACACGTCGTTCCCGCTTCTTATCAAACGGCGCTCTGCTACAAAAAGACGACGGCGAACAACAAAGAAGGCATCAGCTCGGTCTGCGAGAATGCGAGTTCGAGGGTTGCTCGTCTTCATTCTCCTTTTCGCTCTTGTAACTGCCGTCTTCCGAGTGCCGCTCTTCAAACAAAAGCTCCACCCCACTTTGAAGAGCAAGCGACCACTCGCCTTTCACTGATTTCTTTACACTTTTAGAGACGTTGAATGGTGGTTCCGTCTCTTTCGATGCCTTCGATGAGCGCCGGCAAGCTCGAGACGATCCCGCCGAGTTCGTTGGGACCGTCGGGCTCGAAGGTGGGTTCTTTGAACGAGGATCCAACTCGTCTTCGATCTTTCCTGCAGTGCGCGTGCAAATCGGGACTCCCGCCCAGAACTTCTCGGCGGTCGTCGATTTGAACACGGCGGAGTTGTGGGTCGCCGACCGCTCGTGTCGCTTTTGGTCGAACTGCAGCGACTTTTGCTACAGCCGTTCGTTCCTGCTGCTTTGCTCAATCTTCTCTTGTTTAGACTGCTACCAAGAGGAGTGCGAGGACTGTTGCATGCCGGGCGGTGGTTGCTTGGACCTCGTGTACTCGACGTTCGACAGCGCCGCCTCGTTCACGTACCGACCGAACGGGACGGAGTGGAGCGTGACGGGCGGGCTGTCCGGCTTCTTGGGCGTCGACGCGGTCACGATCGACGGCCGGCTTTCGTTGGAGGCCGCCGTCTTCGCTCAAGTCGCCTCTTTGAGCAAAGCGGAGGCGCCGAGCGGCTACGCGGCGAGCGGCGTCTTCGGGCTGGGACTGGCGGCCGCGAGTCCCACCGGCACGCCGTCCGTCTTCCAGCAAGCTTTCGAGCAGGGAGCGGTCGAAAAGCCGCTCGTCGGGCTGTGGCTGAACACGACCGACGACTCAAATGAGAGCGGAGTGGCCGGCGAGTTGACGTTCGGCGATTGGGACCGCGAGAAGTGCGGCGAGTCGGCCATTTTCGCGCCGCTCGCCACGCCCGTCGCCGCCTGGTCGTTCTTGGTCGCCGAGTCGCGCATCGGAGAGTTCGGCTTCGCGACCGACTGGCAGGTGGGCAAAATGCGGGGCTCTTCTTTTGACTCGTAAGTTTGAGGCCGCTCTGGACCCCAACTACGACCGTTGGATCGTCCCCGCACTACTCTTCGATGCGATCGTCGACGCCACGAACGCTTACGTAAACGAGCATCCGTAACGATCCATTGACCTTTGGTTCCAGTACAACCCGTGGATCGACGCGTTCGAAGTGGCCTGCCCGCAGGACTGCCCGCTCGTGCTGACGGTCGAGGGCGGCGAGCTCGTCGTCCCCTTCGCCGTCTTCACTCGCCGGCTGTACGACGACGTCGACTCGTGCGCGCTGGACGTGAGGCCGGGCGACGGCTTTCACCTCGGCTCCCGCTTCTTCGCTGTCTTCTGCGGCGTCCTCGACTACGGGATCCAACAAATCGGATTTGCGGCCGTCAATCAGAACAAATTACTGTGATGAGAGTGATAAGTAAACGGAGATGACAGCTGGGGATTGTGAAAAATGCAATAAACATCCGCTGCTTTTGTTAATTCGACAGGTGGTGACTTTAGCGACCACTCACTTGCCCCCCACCGACCGCTCCGCGTTCTTTTCCGCCGCGCGCCGCCTCGAGCGACAAACCGAAAGGACAGCCAACTTCGGGAGGATCCACTCGGCCGATCGAAGCGGCCGGTCGGTGGGCGCGTCTTCCCGCCCGCCGGTCGCCCGTCCTGCTCGCCGCTCTTCCGACTGCCGGCCGGCCGACCGCCCACTCGTTCGAGAGAAGACCGTCCGGGATCCCCGGCCGTCGAACCCGCCTTCTGCTCCCCGTTGGGTGCCCTCGCTTCTGTTCAAGGCAACAGTTTATTCGGAGGATCAGAGGCGGGGGATGGGCGTCATGTTGGGGTAGACGGCGGGGAGGATCTTCCGGCCGCACACGCTGCTCATCAGCCCGTGGAAGCCCTCTGGACCTTAAAGGTCGTTACGGGACCGACGGAGGGCGTCAATCGCGAAGCGGAGGAGCGAGTCGGGCGAGCTGGAATGGAAGTGAGTGGTTCGAGGACGCAGAGAGGACTCACTTGAAGAGCAGACGATAAGCCTTTATTTTCTGGCGGCATTGGGTTCGCTCTGCCACTGCCAAGAAACCACCATCGTGTCCGCTATCAGCATTAGCGATCGGCGAGATTTTGAACGATTGTTGCAAACGATCGCCAGCTTCTGCCATTCGCGTTTTTCCCGATTGCAACGAAAAACGAAGGTACGGACGTCATTTTCATTCTGTGCGCTAACATAAGCGTGCTTTTTCGACCACACGAGTGTTCCAGAAGCTAACTAAAAAGACAGGAAGGTTATTGGGTTAGATTGGTGAAAACGCACCTCTTCAAGATCCCCAGTCAACATCAACTTGCTCCAAGCATTTTTCTGAATGTCATACGCGTGCAGTGTGTTCAGCTCATTCTTCCATAACGACAGCCCGTACAAGAAACAGTAGTCTTCGCTCAAATTGTACTTGCGCTGCAAACCTTCGATCCGAAGTGTTCTTTCGACGTCCAATCGAGCGTCTTTCACGTTCAAACGGACGAATGGAACGTTGCGCGAATAGTCACTTTGAAGCACTGTTTGTTTGACGCCCACGTGCGATCCTGTGATGAGCGTGATCACGTAAGTGGTTCCAACGAATGTAGGACGACGTTCAAGTTGATTTAGCTTAAACGTCTTGTGTTCGGGAAACAAGCGAAACAACGCCGGGGCGCAGGCATTAATTGCGAAGATCGTGGTCGGATTCACAACCAAAAACTCGTGAACAAACAAGCGAGCAGCGTTCTTTGATTCGAACTGGCTAATAGATTATGTACAATTATTCCGAGTCTGTACAGGATGAAAGCTTACATTTGAGTCCTACAGACAAGGTCCACTACGCAAATGCGCGCACTCTCGTTGAAGATGACGTACGCGTACCGTCCGTCGCTCGAGAAACGCACAATGATGTATTTCTGCAAGCAACGTATAAACTAGCCACCAACCAAGCTTAACGATACCTTGACACACAGTTTGTTGTACGGTGCTTTACATTTCTCCAGCAACTCGTTGTCATTAATTGACGGATCATCAACACCGCTCTTCTCGCGCACAGACGGCCGAATTTGGTGGACGCCCGACTTCTCCATTCCGCCGCCGACCGCGTTCCATAGCGACCCGAGCGGAAAGAAAGTCGGCCGCCCAACGAGCAGCAGCAGCACGAATGAACTGCCCGTCGCCCAGCCGGCCGCCGCCCGCCCGCCCGCGTGTTCGCAGAGTGCGCAATGGGGACCGCGAGCACTCCGGCGGGCGGGCACAACAAAAGAGGGCAGCTCGATCAAGGCGGCCCTCGAGCAGGAGATCCCGCCGGTCGGGCGGCAGGGAGCGGGCGACACACCACGCGGAAGATGGGCGCCCTTTCGACTGCCCACTGGAGACTGCCGATCCGGGCGCAAACACACGAAGCAGCGGGCAGAAACGAGTGGACGGGCTGTCGGGGAGACGAGTGCCCGAGGAGGGCGGCTGGTCGGGGGCTCCGCTTGCCCGCTGCCCGCCCGCGTGTCCCCGCAGTGCGCACTCCGCCGCCCCTCCGCGCGCACTCGAGCCGCCCGCCGCCCCGACCGCCCGCGAGACCGCCGGCCGCGCGGTGCGGGAGATCCGCCCGCTGCTCGCCGCTCCTCGCCGCCGCGTCCAGCACGCGCCCGACCGCCCCGACCGCCCACTCGGCCGAACGGAGAAGAAGGCGGGCGACGAGCGGGCGGCCGCCGTGGTCCCGTGGATCCGCGCGCCGACTGCCGAGCGGGCGGCCGGGCGGCGAGTCCAGCGAGGAGGGCGGCGGCGAAGCGGGCGGGCGGACTGGACGGAGCGTCGGGCTGCGGGGAAGAACGCCGCCCAACACGCAATCGAACGAGCGCTCGGTTTCCATCAACCGGCCGGCTTCTTCACGACGACCGACCGTTGGGATCGCCGCGGCGCTCGGCGGTCGACGGCGGCGGCCGCTCGTTCACTCGCCGCCCACTCGGCCGCTTTCGACGGCCGCCGCCACTCGCCCGCTTCCGTCGAGCGGCCCGCCGAGAGGCCGCCAGCCGACCGACCGGCGGCCACTCCCGCAACGAACCGCCGGCCGAATCGAACGGACGGGCGGTTCTTCCGTTCACTCCCGACTGTCCACGAGGACGAGCGGCCGCCCACCACTCGAATGGCGGAAGAAGGGGCTCCCCGCCGAGTGGACGACCCGCCCGTCGACCGCCGTAGTCAAGTGGAGGCGGCGATTGACTGCCGCTTTCTGCTGTCGGCGAGCGGGCGGGCGGGAGGAGAGCCGAGGCAGTGGCCGTCGAAATCGAGTACGCAAGTTGGCCGAAGAAGGTAAAAGAAGCAAACGAGAGAAGCAGCTGGCGAGATCGGACAATCATGTGAAGGCGGGGTTCAACGAACGTATGGACAAGAACGAGTGGGTGCGGAGTCGGTTGATGAGCTGTGGATCCAGTTTTTTGTTCATTTGAAGTGATCAATCTGATTTTTTAGGGTCGTTGTGTGTTTGTGCTTTTTGCTTGACAACCGAGCGGTTTTTAGGTAGACTTTATTCCGTACTCCTATTCCTCTCGTCTGCTAATTGCACTAGTGTTGCCGACTTCAAAGGCGATGAGGAGAAAGCGGTACAGAATTTTATTCCGTTCCGCCGTGTTTGTATGAATGGAAGCCGGCCACTCAAGCTCGGCGGCTGTCGCCTTTGGCAATCATGTACTTTTCTTGATTCTGCCGATCGTTCACAAAAAATCACCATTGCCGCCATCAATTCAGTCGACCGTCCACCTCTCGCCACTCGCTGGCCGTCGAGTGGTTGGACGAACTCGAGGGCGCGATCACTCGTCGGGCTGTTGGTCGCATCTCAGGCTGGACGTCGAAAGGAGGGAGTTGCAAGGGAGGCTTTTTAAACGTGCACTGCTTGAGAAAGAACGAGAGTGGTTATTCCGCTTCGACCTGTCAACGATGGCGATTAGGGATTTGCGACTGCGTTCGACAGCTTGTTTCTCTCTGCGGTCTAAAAGCGAAGTTCTTTCAGAATATTCCGCGGTTGTGCCGGCGCTTGTCGCGCCTTGCAAGTGAGTGACGGCCATTTGGCGCTGCACGAAACTCCGACAAACACCGGGTTTCTTGCCGGCTTTCGTCGACCGCAACCGCTTTCATCGGCGGTCTGCTCTGCACTCATTTCAACGGGCATCACTCGCGGCCAGGGGTTGTTCGTCATTTCTTCTTTTTGATCACTGCAGAAATTAAGCTGTATTTATTTTGGTTGTAACCGGCGAAGTAGCGTGCTCACTTCTGATGGTTGTATCGAGCAGCTCAGCGTTTATTCCGCTTGAAGGTCAGGATTGTAGTTGAATCAATGCTAGAGAGGTCGAAACCCAGCGTGTCGGCGAGCGCTACGTTTCAATCAATTACCAGCATTATTCCGATCACAAAACGCAGTCGGATTCTGGTGTCGTTTCTGCGAGTATTCTTACGATCACTGAACAGAAGACGCGCCCGCTTTCCACTGCCGCCCACCACTCCAGCGCAGTTCCCTCATTCCGCGCACTCCAAGCGGCTGAAGAGAAAGGCGTCGTTCGTTGCAGCGGGTGGTGGGCGGCTCGAAAGAACGCGGAGGAGAGCGGGCGGCGAGCGGCGGCCGTTCGGCTCGCCCACACTCCCGTTTGTTTGACGGGGCTCCTCGCTTTTGGGTTGCTTCGATCGTTATTTGTGGGTAGTGTTTGGGGAATGGAGGCAGCGTTCGATTCGGTTGGAAGCAAGTGGACGTTCATTTCTTTTTCCTAGTCCTTTGGGCGCTTTGAGTCGAAGAAAATTCCGCGCTTCACGGCGGATTATGAGAAGGCTTTGTTCGATTAACAACGAACAAGCAAAGTGAACTCGTTGTCTCTTTAGTTGACAAAGAACACGGCTTCTTATTCCGTAAAGACTACAAGATCGCCGAAGAAATTTCCGCTCGTGATTCGATTTTACCATCAATTATTTCAGTCGTTTCATCTCGTTTCACTCTACAAGCAGCGTTGACTAAATCAATCGAAGAAAAGAATCAACCAACCCGTATCCACTCTGGTTCCCGACCATTCGCGTTCATCCACCAACTACAAAATCGGGCCCGCCCGCCAACTGCCGGCCGTCGGGCGCCCGAACGCGCGACGAAAAGCAGCAAAAAGCGGCGGGCGGCGGGCGGGAGAAAAAAGCGGCGAGCGGCGACGGCGGCCGCCCGACTTGACCGCCGCCGCCAAACGAGCGAGGGGCGGTGAAGCCGTCTGGCGCTTCGCTTTTTAGCGGCCGGGGCGCGGCGGCGAGCGTGGGGAGAACGCACTGGTGATTGCTCGAAGATGGAACGAAAGACTCTCATCTCGCCAATCCTTCCCATCCAAGTAGTCCAACAACAACCGCGGTTCATCGCCCAAACACAAACGACAAGCAATCAAAAGTCCCCCACGAATCCTCGCTCCTCCCCGCCGGCTTCACGAAAGCCGATCGTCGTGCGGCTCGACGAGGTGCGGGAGGTCGCCGGCTTCCTTCGGTGGGCCCGCGGCGACTCGAAGGCGGCCGCCCGTTCGGGGATCTCCGAACGAAACAAACAACAAAGCGATCAAAGAAATGCTCGAAGACGTCCGCGCGTGATCGACCGACCGGAACGAGCGGGAAGGCGGCGGCGAGAAGGCGGGAGCTCGCCGCACTGCCGACCGGAAGAGCGCCGAGTGGAGCGAGTGGACGAGCAGTCGGGCGGCCCGCCCGCGGGACTGCTCGCTGTTGCCCGTGGATCGAGCGGCTGCCCGTTGAAGGCGGCGAGGAGCCCGTCGGTCGGATCGCAGCGGCCGCGCGGAAGTGGGCGGACTTCGGGCGGTGGAGAGAGAGCGGGGAGCGGCCGGGGAGCGGCGGGCAGCGGGGACTCCGATGGGATTTCTGCTTGTCGGGTGAACGGCGGGAAGAAGCCCCCGGCCGGCCGATCGCCCGCCTTCCTCGAGCACGAGCGGCCGGCCGGACGAGCGGCGGGAGGAGCGAGCGGCCGCGAAGAACCGCCGGAGCGGGCGCCTGTGGATTGAGGGCGCTCGTCCGGGCGGTCGGGCGGCCGCCGAGACCGCCGGATGCTCGCTTCTTTCTCGTGGAAAGCGAGCAGTCGGCCGGTTGGACGGGCGGCGGAAGACGGCGATCGTTCTGCTCGTTTCACGAGTGTCTTGTTCGCGGTGGAGACGCCGATCGATTCGCGTCGGGGCGGCCGCCGTCGGGCAGTCGGGAAGCAGCCGACCCACGTGCCGCCGCTTCCGCCCGCCCGCTCTCGCCGCTCCGCCGTCTGCTCGTCGAATTCGCGAGTGCCCCGAACGAACGAGCGGGCGCCCCCTCGGAGTCCACCAGTCGGCTCGGCGGATGGACGCGCCGAGGGGCCGCTCGCCGCCTCCACTCGTCTCGCGGAGTGGAGGTGCCCGACGGCCACTCCGCTCGCCCGCCCGCTCTCCCGCACGGCCCGCTCCTCTGCGCCCCGAGTGGACGGCCGGCTGTTGGGGTCGCCTTCCCTCTTCTCGTGGGCGAGAGGCGAGTGGGCGGCCCCTCCGATCGCCCCGATCACTGGGGGGTGGGCGTTGCAGTCCGTTCGGTGGCGCCGGGCGCGGCGGCCGTCTTTTTTCTCCGCCCGCCCGCCCGCCCGCTCTCTTGCGCGCCGCTCGCGCCCGGCCGCCGGACGCCGCCGCCTCGCCGCCCGCCGATTTCGCTCGCTTTTCGGCGTGTTTCGGGCGAGAAAGTGGGGTTTTTCTGCTTCCTTCGCGCGTTGAGTGAGGGCCGCTGATTTCGTGCATTTTTATTCTGTTGCTTTAGGCACTGGGGAGTGCTGTTTGCCGAATTTTTGCTGGATTTGAGAGATGGTCAAGGAATTGACGTTTAGATGATGAAAAGATGGTTAATTCTTGTTTTTACTTGCTGTTAAACTAGGATAGATCGTGGAACAGAAGAATAACAAAACGGGGATTAACAAGGACGCATGTGCGGAATAATCTCACTACCGCCGTTTGAAAACTTTCGACAAGAAAATCATTGCGGCCCGCTCGTTTGAAAGAAATTGAACATCACATTGTGTATGCTTTCAACGACCAAATGCGAGAGTAATATGCCGTTCTGAACGGACGGCCGAGACGAGGTTGAAAGCAAGAGTGTCTTAGAATCGATTGGTTCGATGTACGTTCCAGCTCCTCGTGCCGCTCGTTGTTTTCGGCAATTCGTCGTCTCAATGACTGTTAACAATAAACTAAAAACAAACGATATCGATTACATAGGTTTGCCGGGCACGGAATAAACATCAAACTACTCACCTTCACTCGAAAGAAAAAAGCGGTTCCATTCACCAGCCATAGAAGACGTGGAGATGAGTGCAGCCAGCTGCTCGACGACCACTCGCCATTCGAAGCGGACAACTCGCAAGTCGTCTCGGAGATCCCGCCCCTTCCACTGGTCGGGGGCGGTCCTCCGGCGAGTGTGGAGGGCGCCCGTGCTGGAGAGCAGCCGGCCGACTGGCGGCAGACGGGCACTCCCGCCCGCCCGTCCACGAGCGCCCACTCCGAGCGGGAATCCCGCCCCCGTTTGCCCGCCGGCCGCCGGAAAAAGGCGGTCGTCCACGGGCACCAGTCGCCGTTCAGGGCTGACTGCTGCGCAACCCCCAACGGAAACGTGGATGGAGTGCGCGGATGAGTCGAAAACGAAGCACGATGATCACGGGTCGGGACAACGGCGGCGCGAGAGCGAGTGCCGTCCGAGCAATGATAGTTTTCTGCGGATGCGGATTGTGCAGTGCTCCAATGTGGAACTTGAGGACGGAATATTCTTGCGTTTCCGTCTAACAGCGACGCAACGAAATGATTTCGAAAATATAGCCGCAAAGACTGGGGTGTGTTGTTCCGGCATAAAACAAAACGTTTGTCCGGAAAGCTCTGCGGAACGGAATAACAGATGGCTGTGCAAATTAAAAGTCCGCGCAGAATTCTTCAATCGATGTCCGTTTTCTTCGGAGGAAGAAAGCGACCAGACATCACTTAATTACCACCAGCCGATGAGCAAGTGAGCGAACGGCAAATCGAAAAACACGGCGGCTCTTGAACACTCACCTGTGAGCAAAACAAACCTCCGAGCGATAAAAACGGGGAAAAACAAGCAACACGTCTTGCCCACGGAATAAAACATCTTTCGCGCAAGCACCAACGGCATGCAAAAGCAAAGACGTATTCCGTAGAGAATTCGACATTCTTCCGCCCGATCAGAGAGAAGCCGGGCAAGGAGCGAGTAAACGCAAGATCCACCGCCCACTCGCGCCCCGTCCACAAACTTTTCTTTCGGTTGGAGCCGCCCGTCATTCCCCCACTCGCCGGCCGATCCGCCCGCTCCGCCGACTTCCACGGCCGACCGCCCGCTCTCGACCGCCGGCTTCGATCCCGCCGGCCGACGGGACTCCCGCCCCGCAATCCGCCGCCCATCCCACTGGACTACGGGGACGCCGTGGGGGCCGATCGACGGGCGGCGGGCGTCCGGCCGGCAGTCGGCGGTCTTCGCGCCCCGTTTTCTCGGGAGTGCGCCCCCTGCAGCTTCCAACCTGAAAAGAAAGAAGTGAACATGAGGGGCAGGATCGAAGAACCCGTCGTTTAGAGCGGCAGTCAAACCGACCGCCCAGTCCCGATCGAAACTGAAGGCCGTCCACTCGGCGGGTCTCCTCGCCGACTACCGGTCGAAACAAACCAAACGACGCAAAGACTGCTCGAGTTCGAGTACGAAGAACAAGTCGTGGCAAAACCGAGCGAAAAAATCCACGGGCAGCGGAAAGTCGTGAGATCGACTGGCCAACAGCGAGAGGAAGTAGTCAAAGCGGAATAAACTTTCGTTTCTTCCGAGTGTTGACGATCACAAAAAATAAACATCTGAAAGCACAAAAAATAAAGAGTAATTACTTCGCACGCTTAACAGAAATCACGTCCCGTGTACCCAAACAACTCAAGAACCCATCAATCACACTTCATTCGACGGTCTCCTTCTTGTTCGTGCCTCCAGCAAGAAGATCTCAAATTCGTGCAGCGGACGACTCGCTCCATCAGACAAAAATCACCATCAATCAACCCCTCGCTGCCGGCCGCCCGCCACTCCCGTTCGAGCGGCGAGTCGAATGGCCGCCCGCCCTCCCCGTCGCTCGTTTTGCTCCGCCTTTCGATCAGAAGTGAGGGCGGGAAATCGACCACAGGCGAGCGGCGGGAGGCTCCGCTTTCCGGTGGCCGGCGCTCTCCGGCCGGCAGTCCGCCGAGTGGCCGCCTGAAGCGGCGAGTGGCGGGCGGAGAGAAGCGGCGGCTCTCGCGGGTTCTTTCCGGAGTGATCGGCAAGTGGCTGGATGGACGAACTTGAGCGGAGAGCAGTCGACCGCCCACTCGCTCCTTCCTCCAGCCACTCGTCCGCTCTCCGCTGCCGCCCACTCGATCCGCCGAACAGCCGCCAGCAACCGGGGATTCTTGCAGCCGTCCGCAGTCGCCCCGTCCTTCGATCGAGAGAACGCCGGCCGGCCGCCCGCTCGCGTGCACGAGGCAGAAGTCGGCGAGAGGGAGGCGGCGGACGGGCGAAATGGCGGTCGGTTGGGCGGCGGAGAGCGCGAGTGGAGGCGGGCAAGCGGCGGGGACGAGTCGTCGCGGAAACGCGGCGGCGGAAGACGACGGCGAGCTGCCGGGCGGCGCGGGACGAGAGGCGGCGGATGGGCGGCCGATTCGGAGAGGAGGATCGGCGAGCAGGGCCGGCGGCTCATGAGCCCGACGAGTCCGCCCCCTTGAGCGTCGAGTGAGGATCCAACGGGAGCGACAAGTCAACGGTTTATTCAACAAGAGAGACAATTAGTGAGGGAGGGGAGGATCTTCCGGCCGGAGGAGTGGGACGAACGAGGGAGTGGACGGAGCGGCGGACTGCGGGGAAGAACGCCCTCCAACACGCGGCTTCTTCCGTCCGGGCGCCTCCTCCCACTGGGCGGTTTGTACCACTCGCTTCCTGCCCGCCCTCCGTCCACCGGGGGCTGAAGTCCTCCCATCTCGCCGCCGAGTGGGCGACCCGCCTGTCGGCCGCCGTAGTCCAGTGGATTCGGCGGTTGATTGCCGCCTTCTGCTGCCGGCGAGTGGAAGGTGGCTGTGGACGACTCGGTGGAGGGGACGCCAACGGGTGGCCTGAAACGAGCGGTCGGGTGAACGCGGGCGGAGCGGCGGGACCCACCGTTGGGGTCGACAATGAAGGAGTGGGTGAACAACAGGGGGAGCAATGCAAGGGAACGGGGGAGAGGAGAGGCGACGGCAAGAACAAGTGGAGAGTTTCATGAAGCGAGTGGGTGCCGCACGTGAGTCGTCAAGACCGGAAACGATCGGAATGCAGCCGTCTATCCATGTGACTCGCTCCGGCAGACGATCGATGCCGTCGGACTGAAGGACAAGGAGTGGTCGATCGTTGGGAGCAGTGAATAGATGGCGGTGAATGGGTGATCGGTGGTTCCTTCTTCCGCTCTGCTGATAATAGAGGTAGAAAATTTATTCCGTCCAAAATTCTTCTTTGTTGAAGTTGAGGCGAGCTTTTAAGTTTGTAGTTTTCAATCGTGTTTCGACGGTGAACTTCTCAACCGTTATTCCGGAGTCTCTCGTTTGTCTTTTATTTGGGCAACAAGAGAACGTCCGGAGAGTCTCGCTTGTAGGGAGCAGCAACTACTTTTCGCTTGTTCCTGACGAGCTGCAAGACGTGTGTTTCCTCCTCCACACCACGCCAATCGTCGGCTAGGAAGGGATCCTCTCGTCGTTTAGATCTTTTTTCGTTCGGTTATTCCGCTGGAAAGGGTGTGGTCGTCATGAACGCCGCCTTTGTTCCTCTGCTTTACTGCCGTCCAATGCCGAAAGAGACCGCTCGATCTTGAGTGCCCACGAGCAAGCGGGACGTTTCTCCGAATGCCGATCGGAGTGACCGGCAATCCATTTTTTGACGCCCGTACGTTTGCTGCTCGGCTTCTCGCCGATCATTTCGCTATGCTCCAGCTGATCACGTCGTTGGAAGTGAGCAGGGCAACCGTTTTATTCCGTTGAAATTTATTTCGTGTGGTGTTCTGTAGCCCTTTTCGCTAATCTTTTGCAGTTTTTTTCGTTCGCGGTGGTGGCAATTCCGACCAAGCCGTGTCCATTTCGGCTTGTTAGCTTCAGAGTATGGCGGTGGCGTCGGCTGCGTGGCCCGAATGCGGCTCGTTCTCCACAGTCACTGCTTGCTGGAGGGGCGTCAATGATCGCTCTTGCAGAGACGATCCCCGGCAGCGGGCACTCTCCGCTTAGAGCTCGTTGAATCGACGCCAACATTCACGTTCGTTCTCGCCCTCCACCGCCGTTTCCTTTCTGTCTTGTTCGTTCACTCACTGCGGGGAGATTCCGTAAAACGTTGCTTCTTGGCTAGAAGAAAGTGGAGATTGCATGTCAGCTGTTCAACGCCATGCAAGCGCGGCATAGTCGATGTTTGGCTTTGCTCTCGACACAACGAGCATCGTTGACGGCATCGAGTCGCTCGTTGTTCTCATCAGCGCGGAGTTCGGCGGTCTTTTTTTGGGATGCGAAGAGGAAGGCACGACGTTCATTACTTGATTTTTCAGGAAGAATTCGTTGTTTTTACTCCTACTCGACTAATCACATTGCGACGTCCCAAAGACGTGTGTTTGAAGTTTACCAGCAGGTTTATTCCGCTCTAGTATTTTCACTCAGCACGGCAGGCTGTTAACCGTACGGCGAACTGTTTCTCAGCCGTAGCTCCTTTGTTTATAGTGGTTTTAAGTTTGCGGCGCCGAAAAGTTGTCTGCTACTTTCCCTGATTCCTACCTACGCTCTTGGGTCTCGACTAAATTCCGTACTCTGACCATGTCAGGTCTTGGATGACGGCGAATCGATGTGTTTCGAGTTTAATTCCGTTGACTTTCCGACATTGCAAACACACTTCTTCTGATGCCCCCCCCTTCATTGCCGCTAATCTGTTGCCCGCCGCTCCACAGACACCACTCGTGACTGGAAGGCGGTTTGTTCCTCCTTCCTCCCAGTCCGCACCGAACACGGCGGTCTCTCTTCTGCTTTCCGTTCGGGATAATCGGCATTCGATTCTTCTGGGTGCTTAACGGCGGTTGCTTTTATTCCGTGATGTATTATGTGTTTAGTGCAAATTTACAAAGGCCTTTAATTGCTGTTCGCTCTGGGCTTTTGAGTAGATGGTTTATTCCGCATTCGCCTTTAACTTTGTTCAGAAGACGGCAGCCGTTGGCACGTCCGTTGAAAAAAAGCAGACAACCGGAAGATCGGTTGCTGTTGGCGCTGGCCGCAAGCGAGCAGAACACGAATTCGATCGACACTCAGCCGGCCGACTCCAACGTTTCGGTTCATTCGACGAGCGTGCTAGTGGATTGCAGCTGCATGATTGATGTTCGTCTGTGCTCTCGACACAACGAGCATCATTGACGGCATCGAGTCGCTCGTTGTTCTCATCGGCGCGCAGTTTGGGGGCCTCTATGTTGGATGCGGGGAGGCGGGGACGACATTCGTTCCTTTTGATCGTTCAGGAAGAAATCGTTGTCTTTATTCCGCCTGCTAACGTTGCCATCCACTTGGTTCTGAAGCTCCCACGTCCTCACGCCTCACCACTCGATTTAGGCATGCCAGGAGTGACCAAAAGGGGTCCTCGATTCGTGTTCACGCCTTTCGTTCTCGACTTGCTGCTTCTGTTCTCGATCCATCTCCGCATTCGGAAAGGCGACAAGGAGATTGCTCATTTCGAGCACAAATTCCGGGTCCTCCGTCTGGTGTACAACTTCGTTTCCTCTCGCTGTATTGCCGCTCTTCTGTTGCCCGCCGCTCCACACACCACTCGTGACTGGACGGTTGTTCGATTTTCCTTCTTTTCGGTCCGCACCGAACACGGCGGTCTTTCTTCTGGTTTCTGTTGGGGGTGGGCTACATTCGATTCTTCTGACTGCTCGGCGGCAGGTTGGTTGCTTTTATTCCGTTGGGAGTGGTTTTAATGAGTATTTTCTAGCGTTCACGGTGGAAGGAAAGACCTTCGTTTGCGGTTTGCTCTGGACTTTGAGTTGATGGTTTATTCCGGCATCCATTCGAAAATCACAGTGGTGAACAGCAGTTGTTCGACGCCTGTCAAAAAAGACAGCCGGCAGGACGATCGGTTGTTGTTTGCGCTGGCCGCTAGCAAGCACAACACGAATTCATTTGACGTACAGCCGGTCGACTCCAACCTTTCAGGTCATTCGATGAGTACGTTCCTTGAAAAAATAAATTCCGTCATGATCAATTGTTGCATCAGGATTCTAATTAAATTGCCGCGTTTTCAGAATTTTGTCATTCGTTTCCAATGAAAAATCGAGTAGAATGTTTGCTTTCCTTCAATAAATAGTTCGAGTTTAGCTGCTCGACTTCTTCGAACGCATCTACTCGCACATTCAGTTCTCCTCCGTCGAATGAGCTTTGTAGAAAATTAGTTAATTCCGCTCGAATTTTCGTCTAGCATGTGCTTTCGAATTCTTTCAGCAACGTTAGTCTAATTTTCGTTTTATCAATATTCCTTTGTATAACGCTTCAACGGAGCGGCAACCAAAAGAAATCCAAAAAATATTACCGACCGCGATCCTTTCGAATCCCCTTATATCCACGTCCATTCACCACGGAGCGCGCTGAAAGAATAAGGGCAGCGGAAGTGGGTGGAGGATGAGCAGCAGGACTCACAACTTCTTTTTGAATGGCCGTTCCAAAGATGCACTTCCGATTATTCCGTAGGACGACAGAACAACGTCCGTAGTTTCTTAAACTCATCAATAATTTCCAATAATTGCCGCTGAATCCATCAAACAAACCATTCAGTCAAAAAACAGCAGGAATCGACGGAAATCACTAAAAGACATCCCAATTTCCAGAGCAGAAAGCGGCCACGCGGCAGGCGGCGGCGGTCAAGACGGCCGTCCGACTTGACGCGCCGCCCGCCGCCACTCGCCGCGAGTCCGCCGGCCGCCCGCCGAGTTCGCCGGCGAGCGGGCGGCGGCGAGTGCACTGGAATCCCGGCGGCCTCCACGAACCGCCGCCTTCGTTCGACGACCGGAAGACGACGGGCGCGAGAAGTCCAACCGAAAAATCCTCTCGACCACGAGCACTCCAGCGGCGGTCTTCTTCGACGGCCGGCGTAAACGCATGCAAACAAGAAAGTTTATTGCAAACGCCCACAATTCACGACAACGTAATAAGTACAGAGGGAGATGGACTGCACAAGAGAATAGAAGTGGAAGCTCGATCGAGCATCGCTCCTCTCGCTCGCGTCCTAACGCCGCCGCTCCCGCACGGGCGACGTGCCGACGCTCGACGATTCGCGGCGCTGAACGAACGGAAGGAATGAACGGAGGGGTCGAATCGATGGAACGAACCTTGGCCTGCTGCTGCTCGCGCGCCAGCTGCCCCTTCTCCAGTTTGTCGAGGTCGTCGTCGCTGGACTCGCTCCCGTCGTCCGCCGTCGGGTCGACCGTCAAGCCGCGTGGAACCAACACGACGTTGTACGTGCAGTCGGCCACCTTGAAGATGCCGATCCAGCGGTCCGCGTGCTCGAACATGTTGTTCCGCAGCGAAATGATGATGAACTGCGCGTTCTTCGTTCTCTCCTGCAAGCAATCAACGGATGAAGCGAATGGAGACGAACCTTGAGAAACGTGGCGTTGATCGAAAGGTTCCGGTAATCCAGGGCGGCGTCGATCTCGTCCATCACGTACAGCGGAGTGGGTCCACGTCTTCTTCGGCGGTCGGACTCTGCAGCGAACGGAATGAGTGGGTGTTGGAAGGAGAAGCTTATTGAGCGTTCTTGTTAGAGTCGGAGAGTGCGCAACAAGGAGGGAACAAGAGAACGCGTCCTGTCCCTTCCGTTCAGTCATCGCCCGTTCCATTCCGCAGCAACAAGTCAAATCATTCGATTAAACAACGGACTACTCATTCTCCCCCATTCGATTCGAAAGAACTCACTGGAAACAGACGCCGCCCCTGAACGGATCCAACCTGTCGACGGTCTCCAAAGCCGCATCGCTGCCCAGAGTGAGCATTTGGTAGATCTCTTGGGAGGCCACTCGGATCTTCTGGAAGCCGGCCATGAACTCGTCACTGCGCTGACGGCTCAGCCGGTCGAACACGCGCCGGTGGTCGTTCTTCTTTGCGATCAGCTCCTGCATTTGGGCGGTGACGAGGTTCCGCTTGTTCATCTGCAAGCGCTCAATTAATGGGGGAAATGCAGGAGATAAAGAGCAATGGTGTGTTCACGCGCTTGTACGCGTGCCCAACAGTTTCAAACCAAGCCTTCGACAGCGAGTACCCGATCCAAAAGTGCAGTTCCCCCGCCAATCGCTCCACCCAAGCACTCCCTGCGGACTCACCTTCTCGCCAAAGTCGTTGACCATCTGGAGGTTCATCGGTTGGCCGAACGCCTTCCTCTTCGCTTCCAGCTTCTTAAGCCATTTGGCCAACTGCTCCTTGTTGAAGGCCGCAAGTTCGGCCGGCGAGTAGAGCGGCAGGGGCGCCGAGTCGAACGGCGGATCGTACGTGACGTCGCCGCGATCGTTCGTGACGGGCGTCGTGTTCGGCAGGTCGCCCTCATCGGCCAACTCGGCCACGTCGGCCGCTTCGGCCGCCTCGGTGATGCGCCGCCGGATGGTCGCTCGCGTCTCGTTCGGGTCGGCCGCTTCATCAGCCGGAGGCGGCGGCGTCCCGATGTCGATGCGGAGGTCGAGATTCGAGCCGGCGGTCGTCTCGGCCACCGCCGTCCGATTTTCACCCGCTCCACTGCTCTCGACGGGCGCCTCGATTTCAACTGCGGCATCGTCCGGCGCGTCCTCTCGCCGTTTGTTCATCTCCGCTTCGAGGAGCGGGACGATGTCCTGGCGAACTTGTAGCATCGTCAGTTTGCCCATCTGAAAGCGACGAGCATCGACTAAATGGAAGAAAGAAAAGAACGAACCTCTGCGGACAGCCGATTCAGCTTCTCCGACATCTCCGCCCGCTCGTCGACCGCCTCCTCGATGGCGGCCTTGTGCTCGCGGATCACCCGCTGCAGGGCTTCGAATTGGGCAAAAAGCTCCTCGATCTTTACGATCTGATTGCCGAGATCTTCGGTCAGCTGCACGAGCGACAGCTCCAGTTCATTCTTTCGCTCGACGTTCTCCTGTTTGGCCGCTTGCTGACGGTCGACGGATTTGCGGGCGGCGTCCAGCTCCCGCCGGGCGCCTTCGATCACGCGCTCCGTCCGCGTGATGCCGAGCTCGAGTTTGCGGCTGTTCGCGCCGCAGTTCGTGATCACGAGCTTCTCCTTGCTGAGCGACTCCTCCACCGCCTTCAGCTCGCCCTTCAACTTCTCTAGGGCCGACTGGGAGGCGCCCAGCAGTCGCTCTTCGACCGCGCGAATCTTCGCCTCCAGCTCGTCCTTCTTCTTGAGCACTTGGGCCGAGCGTTGGCCGATCGACTCCTTCTCTGGAACAAACGACGGGGATGAGGGCGGGGGTAGGTGGATGTACGGAGTTGTTCGACTGTCAGAGCAAAACCATTGACTCTCCGACGTTCGCAACAAAGAACAAATGGAGATGCCTCAACTAGTTGCCACAACTGGACTCACTTTGCTCGATCTGGTTCACGCGGTCCCGCAAGTCGCGAATGGCGTTCCCGTCCACGCCCGTCGCTTGAAGCGCCTGCTGGGCTCGTTTCAGCTGATTCTCGGCTTCCTTCTTCTGGTTTTGGACGACCTGAACTCAACGAAATCTATGAAAAAGAACGAAGAAAGAGGAGCAAACCATGAGGCGTTGCGAGCAGAATCGCTGCTTGTGCACCAGCTGGTCCAAATCCGCTTTGAGCGTCCGCAGTTCGTCGGTCTTCTGCAAACGAGTTCGATCAATGCAGTTGTTTGCAGATGAAAGAGCTTACGGCGTATAATTCGGAGCGGAGAGCTCAGCGCGTTTCCTCTCCAGCTGCGCCTTCATCTGCTTCAGCTCTTGGGGCGCAGTGCGTTGCGACGTGTCCACGCGGGTGGCTTTGCCCATCAGGCCGCTGGAACAAGAAGAATGAAGCGGAAGACTGGGGAGCGAATTGTACGTTCTCTTTTGACCCCAACGCTACCATTCTCCCTTTGCAATAGAGAAGCGCTTTTCAAGTCCCAACTCCTTCACGAGCAAACAGACAGCGCAGAGGAGAACACCCGCAATTCCCCGCCGAACGTACCGCTTCTCCCACCGCCCGCCGCCGGTCATCGTTCCGTTCATTTCGATCACGTGGCCGCGCAACGCGACGACTCGCCAGCGCTGATCGTCGAAGTTCGCGGTGTTGGTCGCCGTTTGGATCGAGTCGACGACGAGCGTCTCGTGGAGGGCCGACTAGAAGGCGGGTTTGAGCTTCTCGTCGGTCACTTGGATCAGGTCGATCAACCGCTGGCTTTCGGCGGGGCTAAACGATCGGAATTGATTGAAAGAAGTCCTCTTCCAAGCACTCACATCTCCGGCCGCTCGTTGATCTTCTTCCAGTGGTGCTGCTGCTTGTCCAGCGCGATGAAGGTCATGGGCGGGAGCTGTCGCTGTTTGAGCACTTGGATGCACTCCTGGGCGCACTCCACCGTCTCGACGACGACGTTGTTCAGCGCCGGGCAGCAGGTGGAGATGGCGACGTCGTAGCGCCCGTCGATGCCGCCGAGATCGCCCTGTCGGCCGAGCAGACCGTCGAGTCTGCCGTCGGCGTGCGCCTGCGTGAGGGCCATCAGGGCGTTCGATTGGGTGCGATGGCCTTCGGCTTTGTTCCGGTGCGATTGGAGCTCCGAGTTCAGGCCGTTGAACTCCTGGACGAGGGCGCGTCCCCGCTCGCGGATCTCGCGCGCCACGGCCTCGCCGTCGGCCAGCTGCGAGCGGCGGTCGGGGAGCTTCTGGCCGAGAGTCTCCAGCTCGCTGAACGAAAGGAAGGATTGAGAAGGGAGGACAGAGACGAACCTCCGGGTCTCCTCGACGTTCTCGCCCACCTTCTCGCAGCGCGCCTTCGCCGCGTCGCAGCGCTGCTGCAGGTTCGTGCCGGCGTTCTGCAGACGCTCCAGCTTGTCCTTGATCGGCGCGATCTGAACTCGAGAGAAGCGATGAAATGAATTGGAAAAAAGGGAACAAACCTCGCTCAAGCACTTGTTCTCCTCGGCCTTCATTTCGACGACCTGAGGCATGATTTCGCCGAGTTGGTGGCGATTCTCCGCGTTCTCCTCCCGCTCCCGCTTCCGCAGCTCCCGCATTTCGACCTCGAGCTCGGCGATCTCCGCTTGCTTCTGCTCGCTGACGGCCTGCAGTTCGGCGAGCAGTTGTTGGGCGCGTTCGGGAGCGTTGCGAGCGGTTTCCAACTAAAAAGCGGAGGGATCAATCAAAGATTTCGTTGGCGGATGGTAAGCGATTGAATGCAGCAAGGATTTGATTCGGATTTAGGTCGATTCAAGCGAAACAATAGGAGAAATTTGAAGGAAGCGATAGCCGGAGAAGAAAGGCTACCGTGATCCCGCTCTGCTTTCGAACTAACCTTCTCGCGATCTCTTCCGACTTCCGCTTCCTTCGTCTGAATTTTCTGCTCGAGTGCGGCGATCCGCTGCGTCGTCTTGCGGAGCTCGTTCTCCAGCCGGCGGTCCTCTCGGTTCGCGTCTTCGATGTCCTGCTTCGCGCGGTCGGACTTCCTGGACACAAGTGAGCGATCGGGATGCTTTGGGTCAAGGAAGAGGACTCACTTCTGCATGTCCGCCTTCTGCTTGTTCGCCGCCTTCAGCTCGGCCTCGATCTTCGCCTGCTGCCTTTGGGTCTCGTTGATCACCGCTTCCTTCTGCTCGCAGAGGGCGTCCGCCTCTTTGTAGCGACAGTCGAGAAACGAATGGGTGGAGCGGACGAACCGCCGCAAGCTCAGCAGTTTTGGTGTGCGCGTTCTCGATTTTCATCGCCGAGAGGACGGCGTAGACGGGCTCGATCAGGCACTCGACGTCCGTGTCCTCCTCCTGGCCGTAGCACTCGAGCTTCTCCTTCAGCCGGATGATCGGCTCCTTGAAGCGACAGCTGCCGATGAGGTCCTCCAGGTACTCGAGCATCCCCTCCGTTCCCAGCCGCTCGTTGCCCTTCGGCTTCATCAGCGCGATCTGCTCCACTTCGCCCTGCAAACGAGCAGTGAGCGGGGATCGACCGCGAGTTCTGGTAGAAACAACAAACCTCGTTCTGACTTCAACTCCTCCATTCCCCGCAGTACGAACCTGGAGGATGAGGAACCGATTGTGATCCAAATCGACGCCGTTGGCCGTCAGGCGGGCGTGGACGTCGTCCGTTGTCGCCGGTCTTCCGTCAATGTGGTAGTTGGAGGCGCCGCTCTTCGTGGCGGTGCGCGAGACGGAGAACTCGGAGCCGGGCACCAAATCGAAGCCCTCCCCGCCTTCCTGAACACGAGCGAGCAATCGATCGACGATCTTCGCGAAGACCACCTCCACTTGCAGGAGGAGACGTCCGGCTGGGCGGCCGAGGCGTGGATCAACGAGCTCACTTTCTTAAAGCGGATTCGTGTCGCGCGGAAGCCGAACACGAAGAGGAGCGCGTCGATCACGTTCGATTTGCCCGAGCCGTTCGGGCCCAAGATCGTCGTGAAGTTCTGCAAGCGAGCGAGCGAATAAAAGTGGAAAGAATGGAGACGGACCTTGTGGAAAGGATCCAACACCCGGCGGCCGTAGTAGGACTTGAAGTTCTCCGTCACGATTTTCGTGATGATCAGCCGCTCGTCCGTCGGGTCGCTGCTCATCGCGGGCGTCGCTGGAGCGGCGGCCTCCCAGTTCAGGAGATCTTCGCTGCGGTCGACGGCGGCGGGCGCCTCGCACGAGAGCTCGCGTTGCGGCGACTCCTCGCGGCTTTCGGCGCCCGAATCTGCCGCAGTTTCGGGCAGCTCGTCGGCTGCCGCGCGTCGTCGTTCGCCGTCCATCTCGCCGGCTTCAACGGGGAGAGGCGGTACGCAGGAGTGCGGGCGATCGGCAGGAAACGGCGGAAATTGACGCCGAGCGGCTCGTGCGGCGAGGTCGGCGGCTTCCTTCGGATCGCGCTCTGGCATTCCGCCGCCTCGCTGGCGGTCGACCCGCCGAGTCCGCCGGCGAGCGGGCGGCGGCGAGGGCACTGGAATCCCCGCGGGCTCCACGAGCAACTTCGTGGGGGAGCGGAGGGCGCGAAAAGTCTAACCGCAAGGCCACTCGACCACGAGCACTCCAGCGGCGGGCGGACACTCGCAATGGGCGGTCTTCCACGACGACCGGCTTCCTCGGGCAGTGGTGGATGTCGAGCGGTTTCTTCTTTGGACGCTTTGAGTGTGGACCCCTAGATTCATTTCTTCTACGTACAACGCAACTGTTGCCAGTTTCCAAACGCAAGAGAGCAATCATGCCTGTTTTTCAACTGCGTTGATTCTCGTTTGTGACGGTCAAATTCCGCCCAGAGGTAGACGTAGTAACGCCGTTAATGTTCTTGTTAATCGTTACCCTTATTTTCATTGCAAATCGAAGTGTGAAATGGCGGCAATTCGGCGTCGGTGATGTGTAACGCCGGAAGTGCGACGTTGCTTTACGCAAAACGGAGGTCTTTCAATTGTTGTCAATTCTGGGACGTCATCGTCATTATCCGAACTTTTGTCCCCAGTCGATCGTTAAAAGCGGCTGGGCGATACGAGTGAGCAGGAACAGGTTGCAAGGTGTCGTCATCTGGCTAGGGATTCACGGACCTTCTCGGATGGAAATCGTTTGTTTGATTCGTAAGAATTACCGAATAAACATCCGGTTATTCTGCTTTCCTAAACTGAGAATGTTTGCGGAGCGGAGATCATACCTGTTCGCTGTCGTTCGCTGAATTGAACCTCACAGCTGAGAGCGTCGACTGCCGCCAATTGCACATCTGCTCGTGATTAATCAAGCCTGCTTTGATTCAAGCCATGAATTGCAGCAATCAATGGAAAGCATTTGCTACAAGTGTTTTGTTGCCGACGGCCGTATTCCGCGGCTTAGTCACTTTGACAAACCTTGCGGTTGTTCGAGGCCGTTCGTCGTTACCTTCGTTTGTTGGATTGGATTGCAATCGAAGAGAAATTCCGTTCCGAATACTCGATTTTTCCAGAGACAAAAAAACAAAACGCAAGGAAAACTTCAATCACGCGGGTAAAGCAAATCTATCAAATTAATTTCGCATCCGGTTATGAGCCCTAGGTGCGTGAAGTGAAGGCTTCCGTTTGCTCTGGCTGTCGTTAAAGTTTGTACGTGGGGACCAGGCACTGTCGTGATTATCGCGATGTTCGAGTTGTACACTTCCATTAGATTGTTTGTTGGCCGCGCAAATGTCGTCGATAGTCGGTGATCAGAAGGGACTCGCGGCCGCAACGGCCGATCGAATCCACGGCTTCGGCCCATCCGCGCAGTTGGCGGCCGGTCGCTCGTGTGTCAAGTGGGCGGTTTCGTTGCACGGCGAGAGGTTCTCGGCGGTTGGTTGGGGGCGAAGAGCGGAGAGCAGCCGGCCGTCTTTCGGCAGCCTCCCGCCGGACGGGTGTCGAATCGACGTGTGTTCGGACGGACGGTTGGAGGCGGGCGGTTGGGAGGCGGCAGCGATGAGAGGCGAAATAACGGTGAAGGACGTTAATAGTGTGTTGGTTTTATTCCGGTCGAAGTTTGCTTCCGGATTTTGTCGGAATCATTTTACGTTCGTGATCAATCGTCTGTATCCAACAGGTCTAGCAAGAAATATGATAGCGTTGTGTTGCGCGTTCTGGACGGCGGAAGTGGATGACCTGCTTTTTTCGTTTCTAATTGTTGCCGTTTTTCAGTTGACTTCTTTATTCCGGCGATTTCAGTCCGAATTTTTCTGTTCGAATAAAGATTCATCGGAATCATAGTTTTTATTCATACTGGCGGTGAAGTTTACGGCAAGCAATCTGTAAACGTAAATACAGACTACCAGTTGTTGCTTTCCTCAAGGTGTAGCCAAAACACAACGAATTTTCCTTGTTTGGTAAAACACGCGGGCTTGCTTCTTTCTTAGTCGCGCGCGTTTAGTCGAACGTTTATTCCGCTGTTGCAAACAGCTCCCCAGAAGGTCATAATAACGCAAATTTCGTAGAACGAAGTAGTTTTCTGGCAACTGTTCGTGATTGTTTCTAGCCGATGCAGAGTTTGTTGGAACGACCTTGAAACCGACTCCCCCAGTCATCGTTTAAACTAAGCAAGTTTGAGGTACAAACGTTGAAAATACGGCTATTTGGATTGATCAGCGTTGTCCGTTCAAGGTAATCTTATTCCGTGGTGCGATCAGATGAATTGTTGCTGTTTTATATCGCTTCATTTCTCATTATCACTTCATTCTTGCGTTAAGTGCGAACACGACAGGTGGGTGATTCCGAAAGCAGCCGCTGTGCTGCGTTTCGACTACTACAAAAAGTCACCAAAGAGGAAGCGAGCAGGGATTCCGCAGAAACAGTTGTTCAATTCTTGCGTTCTTTCGTCACGGTGTTGTTTACCAATCAAAAATGGATTGAAGCCGCAGGTTCAATAGTTTCGTTTGTTTGTAAAGCAGTCAATAGTGTTTCCCGTTAGGAGACGTCTTTCTCGTGATAGATAATTCCGCTGAAGACGATGGGAGCATGAAAACGTTGGTTGTTTCTGGAGTAGAGTGGTAGTAAAAGTGAATGCTTGGACTGGCGTTTCGTTCTTTTCTACGTTTGATTAACTTGTTTAGCGGTAAGGATGGATTCCGTTAATTGGTTGATGTTCAGTGTTCGGTCAATCAAATGTGAACGGAACTTCTGATCGATCCAAGCAACTTAAATGTAGACTTTCTTTCGATACGAATATTTCGCGACCGTGGAAAACAGTTCGCGTTTGTTTATCTAACGCTTCTTCAGTAGGCGACGTTTTTTGCTTCTTTATCAAATTAAACTCACCTGCTTTCCGCTCGAAATTCCCGCCACAATCTTCGGTCTAGGCGCTCGAATCTCGTCCGCCGGCCATTCGCAACAGCGAGAGCGGCCGCTCGATCCATTCGACGGCTGAAAGCATTCGAATCGATAAACAAGCGATGAGTGGAGCGGGAGGAAATTCGAGTCAAACCCACCTTCTCGGGCGTTCTGCTCGTCGAAATCCACGCGGATCGGCGTCCTCGTCGATTCGAATCGATGGAAATCGGGAGAAAGCCGCGAGTTTTGGGCAGGAATCGACGCGAATTTCGGCCAACGAGTGGCGAGCGCGGGTGGCGACCGCCGGCGGGAGTCGCGAGGCGGGCGACGGAGGAGCGGTGAAAAGCAAAAGCCCAGCGCTTGCCCGTCGCCGCCGCGTGTGCTCGCCGCCCGCTTTTTTTCTCTCCGTCGAAAAGCAGGCGGGTGGATAGAACGGTGCAAGTGGCCGCCCGTTGGAGAGCACTGGATGAACGGGGGTCTTTCGCTTTCGATGGCCGCCGTTCGGTTATTCCGCTCTCCACGCCGCTACCGGTTGTCTGGAATGTTTTGCAGAGAGAGTTCCCGCCGGTGGACGGGGCGCTCGTCCAGCGCAGATTATCCAAAGAGAACGCGGTCGTCGTTTTCCATTCGATCGACTGTTTGGTGGTCGATCTGCGGGTCGTTCGAACGTGGTCGAACAGAAGCCATTGCTGGTGACGAGCTGGATGATCGGTCGCATCTTTCGGGCGTTGATCGAAGTGCTGAGATTCTTCTTTTCTTCGCTGGTGATTTTAAGCATCACATCGCTTTATTCCGACTACTCTAAGTTTGATGTAATTGTGTGAATGAAGCGTCAACGTAATTCTAGTTTTATAAGCGAATCGACTTTCTTATCTCACGTTTGATTCGTTCGGCTGCATTTACTAGCCCCTAATTGAACGTAAAGTTTAGAGCCGACACACATACAACGCGCACCCTGCTGCTTGTCGGGATAGTTTATTCCGACTTTGGGTTAGTAAAGCGTTTAAAAGACGAAAACCGCACGGAATAAAAAAGAAATTCCGTTTGGATTATCCAGCCAGTGACTCGACTCGTTTGAGTATTTCGGTCTTACCCTACAAATGACTGTTTGACGTAGTTTCCTGCGGCTTCCATCCTGCTTCTATTTATCGCATCTCGCGGTGTGTTTGAACGAGTGGAGGTCAACAAAAGCTCCAATTCCGAGCACTCAATGCATCTTTAACGGGATCGAGCTGTACGTTCGACAACACTGTTGTCAGTTGACCTTCTTGCAGCAACCAGCACTAGCCGTCTGTTGGTGTTCGTCTCTGCTGTCTTCCACCGATTATTCCGTATTTCGTTTCAAGTGGGTATTCAACAAACGCGTAGAGACTCGTTAAGTTGCAGGCAAATATTCCGTACAGCTGCTTGCAGGTATGCCCATTGTTCTCGGTTTGAAGAGTGGTCATTTGTTGAAAATTCTTGCGGCGACTACGACGCGTTCGGGATATAGTTTGGTGTTTCCTCTGTTCAATGGCTATTTTTTGCAACGCACGTAGAAAGCAGCTGATTCTTTTTGCGAGGGGCTTCTGTAGAACGACTCAATTCCGTGAGCCCACCCTCCTTTAATCATTTCAGAAATGAAGCGACTGCCGAAGCGGCCACGGGTTGGCAACTCGACCAAACCGAAATCTGTCGCCCGCGCCAACGGTCGATCGTCCAGCGGGGCGGGGCTCGAACCAGCACGCGGCGCCAACCCGACTGGAAGTCCGACCGCGTGCCGGGCGAGCCACAACCGCCTTGCTGCTCACGAGATCTTTCCAGCTTCAAGAATGAAAGGCGTTGAGGGCAGTCGGCTTCTTTTTCGTTGCATTCGGGCCATGAACACGGCGGGAATTCCGTTGCAAATGTTGCATGTCTGGTTCTTATCGTTAATGTTCGCATCGGTAGTTGTTTAAAAGTGGAGTCGGTAAACGATGGCTATTCGTTGGAGTGGCAAGTTCTGCACGAGCGGAAGCAGTCCGTTTTGATTGCTCGTGCAGCGTTCATTCTTGCTTTACGATCGACAAAAAAGATCTTTGTCCGCTCGTTGAATTTTCTTTACTGAATCAGTCTTCGAATTATACAAGTAGTTGATGGAGTTGCGGCGTTAATTCCGCGTCGTTGTTCACATCTACAGAGAGCGACATTGCAACGGCAATGTACTTGCTTTTTGACTTGCTTGAATTTGTGGACCTTTCTTTCGGTTCATGTTGCTGATAATT
The DNA here is from genome assembly GCA_024699865.1 of Aphelenchoides fujianensis. NCBI lineage: Eukaryota > Metazoa > Nematoda > Chromadorea > Rhabditida > Aphelenchoididae > Aphelenchoides > Aphelenchoides fujianensis. Next base: position 303,256 of record JAMPIO010000032.1, read on the forward strand.
TACGTCGCACACAAACAAACGGTGTTAGAGTTTCATGTTCGCTTTGTATCCAACTTTTTTCTTGGACGCTCGATAGACGTAACACAACGCCCCTTATTCCGGGAAAAACGTGTAAACTGGGATCATCCACTTCGTTTTCAACGCGCAAGGTCATGATTGATTCAGTTTCATCCTGTGATCGGTTCGTAACAATTTTGTTCGTTGATTGCACGTAAATGTAGAGTGGCAAACATTGCGAGAAGAATTCGTTGTTGAGGACCGAAATTCCGATTCCCATTCTCAGTAGATCTTTTGTACGATGGGACAGATTGCATCGTGAACTTTCACAATGAGTGATGTTTAACGAAGAATTCGTAAGGGTCGAGCAGGAAGATGATATCACTTCTTTCTGTTTGGTTGGAAAAAAGCACGGGCACGACAATTCCGGCCAGTTTTCCCACGTCATGATCAGCTTTTCGTGGTTCAGAAATCGTTTGTTTAGATCGAAGAACTGTTTGTTGTTGGAGGCTCGTTATGCGAAGAAAGAGTTCCGTTTGGGAGTTTCTGCTCAGATAATCGCAGTACGCGAGCCCGCAATTCTTTCAGAAATCGTCGAAGGCATCTTTCTATTTCTTTTAGGTGTTCCTTTCAAAAAACTCGCGTCTATTCCGTGATGATGAGCTGTTTTGAAATGTTGCGCTGCCGACACGGCTTCTTTTCTGCTTGTTTCAGCCGCCTCAAACTTCTAAACTCGCACAACGCAAAAAAACAATCCAAAAAACGGCAAACCGACCGCTTTTCCACCGAGTCCACTCGGATCGCCCGCTTGCTCGAGGTTCCATGGAAGATCCCGCCATTTGGCCGTCCACCACGTCCAAAATTCGCCCATTCGGTTCGCCGGCCGCCTGCAAACGAGAGGAGTTGAATTCGGAGGGGAGAGCGGCGAGGAGCCAGCCCGAACGCGCCCGCCGCTGCTCGCCGCGTCGCGCGAGTGGCGGCGGAAAGCGGCGGCCCCACGCGGCCAGCCGGTTGGCTCGCGCGCGCACTCGGCGTCTCGGGGTCACGCCGCCGCCACCACCCTCCGCGCGTGCAAACACGCGTGGTCCGCTCGCCCTCAGCCGGCCGGCGACCAGCGCGGCGCGGCACTCGCAAAAGGCGGCAAGCGGAATAAAGCCGGCCGATCCGCTCGCCTTTCAAAGTCCGCAACGAGTACAACCTTTGGGCGGTTGCTTTCTTCCCGCTCGACCAGCCGCCTAAGAACAAGCGAATCGGTTTGTTGCGAGCAAAACGAAGAGAAACACCGGCAAACGCTTACTTCTCGGCCTTCAATCCACTCGCAGAAGAAGGTCGATCAAAGTAAAACGGAAAGCGCTCTTCTTGCGTTGTGGTCGCGTTTTTCGAGCCACCTAACCGTCCATCGGGGCGGATCGAGTGTTTGTTCGGCCTGGAGTAACGCGGGAACAACAACGAGTGGTTGGATGCGGCGGAACACACGAGAAACAGCACCAGACAGCAAATGAAAAAAGTGGGATGAACACTACAACACTTCCCGACGCAATACTCCGGCCGTCGGCGCACGAACTCGACGGGCTCGTCGCCCCCTCGCTCGGCGGCACGACGATCACCATCGGTCGGGCGAACAGCGCGCGGGGGCCCGGCTTATATTCTTCCGATTGTTTGGCCGGCTGCTTCTCGGCGGGCGCCTACCGCTTGCGGCTGACGGGCGGCGTGGCTTCACGTCGCCGTCACTTTTCGGCTCGATGTTCACAGCAGCTTCCAACATCTACACTTATCCTCCGAATCACCGCTTCTTGTTTACTCCGAAATAGAGCGTGCGGTTCGCGTAATCGAAAGAAACACAATTGTCGTCAAGGAAGCGGAATCCAACGAAGACGGTGGGCTCGTCCACGTACGCGAGGCGTTCGGAGTGGCCGCTCAGCGGCTGGAGGAACGTGGAGCACCAGCCGTCTTCTTGACTGTCCGGGCCCACCAAATCGACGGAGAGCTCCTGGCCTTCCACAGCGAACGTGAACTTTGAGGATTGATCGCATCGAATTAAGTAGGGGATCAGTCCTTGGTGGTACAGATGGTCGAATTTCTGAATCATATCATTCATTCGTTGATGGTAGCAGCAGCGAAAAGAACATCCTTTAGAAAACTGTGCCGTTATCGCCTACTGCTACTCCTTACTCAACGAAAGCAGTCTGGGAGCAGCAACACTCCACCCAACAAAAGAAACTCACATCTCGGTTCTCGTCCAGCCGGAGAACTCCCGAATCGACAAGCGATTGGATGACCTCGTCCGGAACGAACACTTGGTACGCTTCCAAGAGGATTTCGACCTGAACTCAACGGATAGAAGAAACGAATGACTGCAATGCCCTCACCAGTTGGTTCTCGAGCTTGCGCCCGAAAACTTCGACCGTTTCGGCCCGCACCGTCCATGAGTTCTTCCACGTGGCGTGCGGACGAAAGTCGGAGCATTCGGTTGAGTGAGTGCCGAAAGAATACTCGCCGAAGGACAGCGAAACGATCGAGGCGGGGATCAACCGACGATCGAACGCTTCGACCACCAAATTGCCCTCGCCCGGCGCCAACCCGAGCATCCCTTGGAAGCCGTAGAATGCTCTGCAATCCTCATAGCTGTGAAGAAATGTGTGCACTCACTCGTAGTTCAACTGCCATCCGTCCACGAACGAGACCTTCTCGAGCGATATCTTCTTTTGGAAGAGACCTCAATGGGAAGATTGAATGAGCGTCGATGAAGAAGCCCCGGTAAAGAAAAGATGAATGCAAAGCGGACCGACAAACAAGCCGTCTATTTCCGACAGTTACCTTGAATGGTAATCGTGTCGCGAATCCACCGTCCCATCATGCGGTAGGCGTCCGTCTGATCCAATCGCCACTCCCGCTCGCTTATTTCGGCGGTGGTCGAGTTAGAGGGCGTGTAGAAGGCGTTCGAATAAAGCGCCATCTGCTGCTCACACACTTGATGCCAATAGGCGGCCGCTTCTCCGAACTGGCAGTCGAACGAGCAGTAGGCGACGTCGAGGAACTCGATCTCGCAATACGGCGGGCAGTCGGTTCGTTCCGTCCGCCCGCAGTTCGAGTCGATGAGAATCGTTGCGGAGTGGCGGGTCGACCACCAGAGGTAGAGGAACTGCGACGAGTCACCGACGGTGATCCCAAACACTGAAATGGATTGACTATTGAAGACGAAGAAAAAACTTCGATTGTGAGCTCTACGCTCCGCATACTGATGGACGTCGGTTGTTGGTTGTGCAGAAACTCACCCTCGTTGTTGTCCAAAACGGGCGGTATGTTTGTGGTTTGAACGGATGGGAAACACGGTAACAACAGCGAGCAGAAAATTAATGAACGCATCAGCGGAAGTCTGAAAGAATTCGTGCGATAAATGAAATGCGTAGGTGCGACATTCGCTGTCTGCATCGAAGCAAAACGGTCGATAAGCGTTTCAAGAGGCCGCACGCGTCGTCTTTAAGCGCAAGAAAAAGCTAAGAGCGGATTAGAATAGAATTTTCTTCGCCCGTCGTCAAATGAGCGAATTGCTATCGCTTGTGCTCATAAAGGTCGTGCCGGTCGACGTGGAAGGTAAATCTCCCGTGAGGAGCGATCAATCTGTGCGTTATTCAGTGCTCTACGCGCTATGGTTGACCGCCAGCTTCAAACGCCTTTCGTTCGCTCAACTGCCCACTCTCCCGTTCTGCTCCCAATGGATGGTTTATTCGTCTACTCGGAGGTGTCGTGGATGTACAGCAAAAAGGACTACGTTGAAGCATTCGATTACCCGATGAACAAACAGTTTTCGATTGAAAGAAGGTGGATGGATGGAGTTGAAACGGGGAACACAAAGGAAGGTGAATCACACGCTGGACTCGATGCTGATCGGCCGCCCGCCGCGTCCCGACTGCAGCAGGTTCATGACGACGATGACGATCGCCAGGATATGGAAGATGTTCACGAAGATCATCAGCGCCCGATAGCCGTTGATGTGAAAGCAACGGCGGATGTTCTCCCTGCAAGAATGCTCGTTTGAGAGAAGAGAGAGGCGAGAACTCACTCCTTGCTGTGCTTCGGGTTCAGGAACAGGAGAGGCCTGCAATCAACCGAGTTGAGCAGGCAATTCGAGGGGGAACTCACCAGAAGAAGCGCAACTTGGTGAACTTGACGATTCCCCAAGACAAGGTGATCAGTTTGATCCACGAGGAGATGTGCATCGGATTGGCTAGCGACATGCGGGGCTCCGTCGAGAAGAGGATGTTCAGGAGGAGCGGCAGCGGGACCTAAACAAGCAATGATTGAGGGATGAAGATCAGGAGAACCCACCTCTTCACAGACGAGGACCATCGACTTGGCCAAACGAGCGAAGAAAACGTTCTCCTCGTCGTACTTGAGCGACAGGCAGACGTCTAAACGAGTGTTTAGGCATCTCTTCGCTGCTCATTCTGCTGCTTACCGGTCATTTCGGCGATGTAGACAAGAATCGAGATGCCCGTGAAGAAGAAGTAGCCTGCAAGTGGGTAGGAGTTTGACAGATACGGAAGAGAGCGAACCGTAAGCACAGATCGTAGCCGTGTCCGTTTGAAAGTTGTACAAGAATTCGGCCAGCCTGCAACGCGAATGTTCTATGAGTTGTGAGGATCGAGCAAACCGTGTGCACAAAAGAAAATCGGCCATCAAGTCGAGAGTCGAGGCGAAGAGCGTGATGATCGAAATGATCCGCAGTGGGGGCGCCCATTCCAGGTGGTTGCTGCAAACGAGAGGATTAGCACGGAAGGATGCTCGTTGCATTTGCAGCTCTACACAAACAGACCAGCAGTTGTTCAAATGGCAAATGTCGATCAAACGTTGACCACTTGTTCTATTGAACCATTACTTTTGCAGACAACCCTAGTTTTAGCCTACGTTGTTCTCTCCTCACCCATCATAATCCCCAGTTTGTTCCCGCTCGTCCAAACCTTTTGGTCTCACTCAGCGACCACTTGCGATCGATCTTTTCGTAGGCGGGCGACGAAGAGCGCATCATCCGCGTCTTCTTTTTGTTCTCCGGCTGCTCGTCGTGCGACAACTGGGGAACTAAGAAGAGCATTCGCTAATACGAAACAAATGAAGGACGTTCGGAGACACGCGCGCAATTCAAGTGGAATTCAAGAGCGAATTGCCCGTTTAATCCCGAGGACCCAATCGAATGCCCGCGAACAAAAGACGGAGCGAAACGTGGATTTTCGGAGATTTCGCGCCCGCCGATCACTCGCGACGTCGGCCGACCGACTGGTCATCCCGTCGGTTGCAAATGAATCAAATCGGGAACAATCTTCGGTTCATGTCCCGCCTTCTCTGCCGGAGTGCACCCGCCGGCCAGTGGATCAAAATGACCGCCAAGTGGCCGAGTGGACGGAGCGGAATGACAGCTGACCGCCGGGATCGCCCCGAGTACACGCCTCTTTACGAGTTGATAAGCGGCATTCGGCCGAGCGGAAGAAGATGAAAAACGAAACGTCACTCGACTGCCCGTCCAGCGGCCAGGACGAGCGAGCGGCCGGACAGGCGGGCGGATTGCGTAAAGCCGCCGGCCGGCCGGTGCGGAGATCAAAAGACGAACCGGACGGCTCGTAAAGATTTTACGGCCGTCCGCTGCGGGGCGGATTTCGCACGAAGTTCGACGAGCGAAACCGTTTGGTTTCGGCCGATTTGTCACCTGCAGACACCCGAAATGACGACCAGCAAGCGGGCGGGTGGCGGTGACAGATTGCGGCAGTTCGCACTGGTGACATCTCGTTCCTCGTTCAGTCAGAAACGAAACAATCAAATTGAGGATCAGCGAGAAAGAATTGCAGCGGATGCAGACATTGAACAAAGCGTTGCGTTTGCACACGCTTGCTGCCGTTCGTGAATAGAACGCCCGTAATTTGAACGAGCAAGGTTGTAAAGCCTGATCAATCCCTTTGATGCCTCTTTGTTCCAAACAAAGTTGAATAAAAGGAAGGAAACTCACGCCGGTGCCGAGTCGTCCCAAATCAGCCGCCGGCCCAACGACGGCGATCGACGGCGCGAATCCCGGAACATTTGCGATACTAGAACGTTGACCCAAACCGAGGTTCAACTTTTGTCGGCCGCTCGTGGACTGAAAAGACCGGAGTATGCGGTAAGTAGCGGCGAATGAATGAAACCCGCGGCTTAACGCGAAAGCATTCGCAAATCCGTCGAGTTAAAACAGTCCAATGGCAGAAAAGAACTGAACGCAAAGCGAGTAGACGAAAGGAAGACGAACGGCCAACGACCACCTGTCGGCTTTGGGGCACGAGACGGAGCGAAGATTGAAAAGAATGAATGGAATCCGGCGAGTTCGGCGATTGATCGTCGGGAATACAAAGGCCACCGATTTCTGGCCTGATCGCGCAACAAGAAAGAATGGACAAGTGCAAGGAGTGACGGCGCGTGAAAATGCGCGGAAGTCCGTAGATTTTGGTTGTCTTTTGACAAACAAGAGCTTGCAGAAGACGAGATTAAAACATTATGAAAAGTAGAAAAGGCATCGCCAAGTCAGAAAACGCAGCAAACACCCGCGCGCGGCAATTCCGTGCACTCCATTCGATTGAAACCTCGCGCTACCCGCAACTCAAATCAAGCGACTCAAATAACGGCGCGGCCACGTCCACAAAGAGTGTTGCTTACGGCCGTGCTCACTGGCCTCTTTTCGAGCGAGCGAGCAGGCGAATGTACGTGAGAACGTTCTCTTCTCTTCTTTCACGCCTCCACCTACGCCCCGCCCGTGCCCGCCGATCGGCAGCGGACGGATCGAACGGAATCTTTCGGCGCCTCGCTCCCGGTCGCCCGTTCCGATCGGCACTCGCCGTCTTTTGTTTTCGTTCGTCGGCCACAAACAAAGAGGAGAAGAGCGGAAAGAACGCTCACGAGCAGATCAAAGTTTCGCGTTTCTGGAGTGCTGCTGGTCTGCACGTGAACTTTCTGAAGAGTAGAGAACAAACCGCGCAGCAAGCTGAAGTGTTGAAAAGAATGATCAAAAGGGAGTAAATTGGTAGAGAGCGAGTTTGGAATAATTCCACCCGATGCATGAAGAAACGCCCACGAGTATTCGAGAAAGCCACCGGACAACAGAAGACCAAAAACTCCAGATCAAAGCTCGAATCCACGGAGAAGAGCGGGCAAATTCGAAGTGTTTCTCCTCGCGTTTAATCACCCGCAATTAGACACTCGATTGTTCGAAGGCGCGAACGGGAGAGCAATTAACACCCGACCCAGCGGGTTTACGACCGCCAATCTCCGCGTTCCGCCGAACGGCGAGCAGATGGCCGCTTTGGCGCGAGGTGGGTGGTCTGCGGCGAACGGTCGTTTTTATTCGCAGGCGGGGCGTGCAAATCGGTCGCAAAGTGGTTGCAAAGCGAACCTAAATTCACGAGTTTAAAGCGGTGGATAGAAACAGGCTGAATTTGGAAGGAGGACATTTCACGTTTTCGAACAAAGCGTCAAAACAGGGGGATCGATTGACAAAACAGATTCAATCAGAAATACGCGACATTTCCGCAAGCCCTTGTTGAAATTAAAGGACGAGCAAGCTTCGTACAGGATGATCAAGCCGTCTGCCTTCGAACAACAAACGTTTGTGCCGCTGCTAACCGGTCGGCTCGTCCTTCACCGAAATCCGGAGGGCAACAAGCGGAAGGGATCACTCACATTCCATTTATTTTTATCACCTCCCGCCCGCCACTCACTCCGCCACTCACTCCGCACTTACGAGCGGGCGGTTGAGGGTGGAAAGTTCGTGAAGCAAAAGCGAGAAGGCGATTCTTTCGGGGCGCCGCTCGAAATCCGCCCGCCAATTTGCGTCAGCGAACGTTTTTTGCTCGGCGGCCGGTCGAGCGGCCGGGACGTGTGTTTTTTGCCGCCCGGCCTCCGTTCAGTCGGGCCGCTCGGATCGCCGCGAGTGCCGTCGGCCGCGGCCGGCTGTTTGCCGCCGGCGACTTCCGGCCGGCCGCCCTCCACCCACACGCCCGCCGGTTCAAGCGGTCTCCGTCGTGACGAATGGCCGGCCGGCCGGAAGGCGCTGATTGATGCGAACGGCCGGCGACGATCGGCGGCGTCAAACGCGGCCGCTGTGGCCGAAACAAACGGAAAGAAAGCGATGATGTGCGAAAGGCCGTCGATTTGTGACGACTCAAGTAAAACAAGACGGAAGTGCGCGGTAGGATGATCGGTCATTCGTGTGGTGATCCTCTTTGCTTTCTTAGTACTAACTTTAAGCTAAACGATTTACTTGTGCGTCCCTCGTTCATACTCCCGTTAGTTTCAACAAGAATCAACGAAATTGCCGCGGAACTGACCGACCTTTAGTTCTTGCTGCAACGTGCTCTTTTTTGTTCGTCCTTCATCCAATTTTCGTTCCCCAGCGACCTTCAGCAAAACCAACAAATCATCCGATCGGACGTCCGTTTTTGTTTTGTTGACCTCCCTCGACAACGCGAATCGTAGTCGTCAAGGCCGCACTATCGTTTTGTGGTTAATTTTTTCGTAGTTGAATGAAGCTTCAGCAGCTATCGTCTTTTCGCTCGTAGTTATGAGCGAAGGCAATTGGACTAGCGCACAGAAAGATGTTGAACGGCATCTCCAACACGCCGCCGTCCCTTGTTTCCGTTCCACGTGCCGGTCGCCCGATTAGTCATGGGTGTTTGTTTGCTCTTCATCTCCCGCTTTCTTCTAATGCTCTTTCCGTCGATTGTTGTTCGTAAACACGAGCGCCAGCTGATTGCACGCGCTTCCGGTCGGGCGTGCAATCGGACGTCACCAATCGAGCGAATCGAAAAACAAGCAGACGGATTGAATGCAGATATTGCATGAAACGGATTCTTCAAAACACGCAGAAGCCAAACAAGAACTTACTCACGTTCATCAGTCATTCTTATGAACACACCAGGGTAAGAGAATGAGTGCACTCTTTTGAAAACACCGATGATCGATGGCGGCACGACGCGAGTGGACCTCCCGCATCGTTCCAAGGGGACATTCCTGACGCTCTCGTTGCTGATTGCAGCCCCGAAGATGCGAAAGGCGGCTAGAACGCGTGCACGTTTCATGACAACAGAAATTCTTGACCTGGACAAAACGCTGGTCAAGATTCTATGCTGATGTCGTCAACGTTCACACGAAACAAAACAGTCATACGACGAACATGAGCCGCTGACCAATCGTTCCCGCACGATCTCCGCATTTGTTTCGCTTCGTCCCTGAAAGACGAGAAATTTGAGGCCGTAAGCGCACGTTTTGCTTTCGTTTGCTCGTGATACTCGCCATTAATCACTTCGTTTCTGTGTACTGCTTACAGTAGCTTTTTTTACGCCCTCATTAACGACGTTCATGGTAAGCGTTCTTTAAAAACGAGGCGAAGAGAGAACGAAAGTCCTTCTTCTCGTTCGTCCGCGTTTTATCGCCGACGGCCGTTTGGCGCGAAAATTCCCGTCTGACCGCAGGCGGCGGGTTTGTTTTCGCAAGCGGCAGAGTACTCGACGAAATGAACTCGTGTACCCTCGACGTCCAATCCATCAGACGACCGTGGACTTCGAACTCGAGATCGGGTGCAGCAGACGAAGCGGCGGTCGGAGAGGGCAAAGGCCGGTGGAAGGAAAAGCGGAGTGTCTCCAACTGCAGGCAAAGAACGCTCATACGTGACTTCTGGCGGTGTTATCGACCTCCGATGCGAGTGGAGGTCATCTCAAGGACGGGCAGGTCATGGGCGCGAACGACTGCAGCGACTGACTTTTGATCTCGCCCGTTTTCGATTAGAAGGTGCTTTTGTTGCGTTGATACGTTCAGTTAGTTTGCAACGTGCGAACAGTCAGGGCGAGGCCAAAGGTTGCTGCTGCTCTCAGTGCAACGCTCGTGCAGCTTCCTTGGACAAGTGAACCCGACCGGTTCCTTCCGCTTTTCTTGCTCGTTTGTGTTGGTAAGCGGAGCAAATCTTTTCGCCGTACCGTTCACTCGCGAATCGGCGGCACGAAGAGCAGAAGTTTTTTGTTCGCAGGCAAAAGTTGCGATTAGTCGCCGAATGGTCGTCCAGTTGTGAACAAGCGAGCGGTCAAATTGATCGATCGAGAGGATTCTTAAAGAATGAAAGGGAGGGAATGTGCACAACACGTGCTCGCTGCTTCGTGCTGAAGGTCGCCCTTGGAAGCGACTTTTGACCCGCCCGAAATGACCGCTTTTACGATCCGCGCCTTTCTTTCTGTTCGTTTTATTGCTCGTTCGCTTGAAAAGATTGCATCATGATTATTGGAAGCAGGCTAACAGCAAGAGGGTTCGCCATTAGACGAGACGAGGGAAGCGGAAGTGAAACGAGAGGACGCTCGTGTGGCCGCTCGGAACGGTCATGCTCAATCGGATTGCACTCGCTTCTCTCTCGTTTAATGTGCTGACCTTCAAAAGTAATAAACGCTTGCCCGCATTCCTTTGTTCCGTCCGCTTATCGCTCGCTCGTTTGTGTCCGCGACATTCAGTTCCGTTCGGGCGAACACGCGGAAGAAGCGGGCAGAAAGGAGTGATAACCGCGGGCATCTTCCATCGAATGCACGTACTTTAAAGAACAGCCCGTGGTCATGTGCACCGCCCGCTGTAAACTGGAGCAACCCAACGGTAGCTGCGCGAACCAAACGAGAGCGGAACTTCTGGTTTCCGTTGGTTGTGAGGCCGCCTGACCGACGTTTCGGCGACGTTGCTCGCGGAATCAAAACACGTCCTCCTCTCCGCTCTCCTCGCTGCTTCCTCGGCGCTTCTGTCGGCTTATCGGTCGATCGGGAGGGCGGCGAGGTTGTTTTGTGTTCCGCCGGCCGCTGCCGCTTGCAACCGGACGGCCGATCGAGGTGGCGAGGGCAACGGAAGAGGAAACGGAGCGAGTGAACGAAAAGAATGCCTCCGCTCCACTCGACTCCGCATCGGGCGATCTCGTTTCCTCATTCCGTTTCGTTATGCTTACGGTTCATTACGACAGGAACTGGAGTTTCATAAGAAACATACTGATGGAGGTTTCACTCTCATGTACTCGCCGAATTCAAGCACACGTGTGGAGCACATGGCTAATGAGTCATGAGGAGAACGAATGCCATCGCCTTTGCCCAACGAGACCAAAACAAATCGAGCGAACGGGCGAACGAACGAGTGCACGTGGCGGCCGCAAAACCTTCTGGAAAAATCGCCGCCCGCCGCCGTTGCGCTCGCCGCGGTCAAATCGCGTCCGCTCGCCCTTCGCTTCGCGGGCCCGCGCTCGCTTTTTCGAGCCGCCGAGCGGCCACTCGGTTCAACCGGCGGACTTTTCGATCGTTCGGCAAACGCGCGTGCGAATGTTTTCGCTCCTTTTTCGGCTTTTTGCTCCCGCAACGTCGTTTCGCGCGGCGGAAGAAAAATGACCTCCGCGCAGTCGACCTCGAGCCGTCCGTCCGCCTGCCCCCGCGCCTTCCGGTTGCGCTTGTTTTCGTTCTTCAAAGAAAGCCAAAATGTTTTCGTTGCCGGCGGAAACGGGAACTTCGCCCCGTTTTTAATGAATTTTGAGTCGATCAGTTTTGAACCAAACGTTTACCATTAGGAGGACGCAACGTGGTCGCCCGCACGAGAAACGTCGCCGCGGCGGCCCCTGCTTTCTCGAAGATTCCGCCGCCAACCGGGGCGCGACGCGGCGAGCCGTCGCACTCGTCATTCTTTTGGCCGCAAAAAGACGATCGCGGCGGGTGGGAACGAGCTGACGAGAAAAACAAACGGGAGCCCGCCGCAACTTCCGCCTTTCGGATCGAATCCACTCGTTTTTGTTCCCGTTTTGCTCACGTGCATCGCAGCGACCCGCGGATTTTGTTTGTTTGGGCGCGCGATGTCCGCCGAGCCCCCGCGGCGATCTTCTTATCCGCCGTCGCCGTTTTTGGAGCAGACGATCGGCGCCGGCAAGCAGGAAGCGTCTGTTTTTGTTCGATTGTCCGCAAAAGGATTCTAATTTTGGCCACCGTTCTTCGAAAATGTTTCGAACAATCGCGTAAACATTCGAATGAACGGCGTTTTGTGCCCAAAATACCCACGACGAACACAAGCCGCTAATCGGCGCGATGAATCCAATTGAAGCGAGCGGCTTCGTTCACGCGGAGAAGCACGTGAACGCGGCGCTTATCGCCGCGAAGTCGCCGGCGGTTCACCCTTCCGATCGCTTCATCACGTGAAGCGGGCGGCTTCTGTTTGATCGTCGCCGCCCGCCCCGCTGCCGTTTCGGCCGCCGCGTTTCGTTGCCCCGAACGCGCACTCTGATCGAAGGGGACGAACCGCGTGCTCGTCCGATACGAAGACGAGGGCGGGCGGGGCGACGACTGTCGGGGTTCCGCGTTTAAAAGTCGCCGGTTGCGACCTTTGCGTTCCGTCTGCGTTCTTCGAAGAACAGACGGCCTTCTTCCGTTTCGCTTCACGTGCATCGACGGCTGTTCGGATTGATGGTGAGACAGTCCATCGGTGGGACTCGTGCTCTGCTTCGTCGATCCTCGACGTTCGGGAAGCTGCGCGAAGTCACGAGGAACTCACGCGACTTGCGCAGAAGCCTTCGGCAATTCAAACGATTGCACACCGAAGGCACGTGATCCACCTTCTGCCCTAATCAAACGAGAATGTTCGTGACTTTTGCTCTTCGCCTTCGTGTGGACCGGCAGCGCGTGCTGTTTTCGCTCGAGGCCGCTGCAAAAAACGGGTCATTCGGGAACGGAGCGGAAAGAAGAAAGAACGGTGGGCGGAGGCGGTCGAACGATCGCCGCTTTTGGCTCCACTCCGATTTCGTTGCGGCGATTGCGAAAACTTCGGCCGCCCGTTTCGTATAAAAGCGTGGGCCGATTCGGGAGCTGCACGTTGCGGTTGGGCTGCGAGCTTGAAATCTGTGCGGTCAGAGAGCAGCACAGAACTAGATCGAGGCCTCCACATCGTCCTCCTCCAACAAAGCCTTTTGTTCACAAAGAAAGTCTTTCACCTTTCCCTCTGCGTTGCGCCGGTTGATCTTTTTTGGTCTTTTGCACGCAAAGTCCGCGCCGCGCACGCGATCCGCCGCCCGCCTTTCTCGCTATCGCCGCCCCCGCCTGCAGACGATCGGCGCCCTCCGTCGTCTCCTCATAACCGCCGTCGTCGCGCGGGGCGATGCCGTGGCGGACGAGCGACCGGCGAGATCGTCAATCAGCGCCGCGATCGAGTCGTCCGATCGGTCGGGCGGTTGGGGCGGAGCGCGGCGCGGGAGCAAAACGCGGACGCTCGCGCCCGTCTTCCGCCACTCTCCGCGTGTACTCGACCTTCTCGCGGGCGTTTGATCTTGGGCTCCGTTTTTGTGTTGCCTTCTGGTCATTGCGCCAACATTCGGTTTACAGCTCTTGCGTCTTCTTTTGTGGGGTTTCCAAAGGTCCAAGTTCCCATCTTGCTCGCATCTTTGGGGCTCGCCCAGGTCCATCGCTCGCTTCTTTTTTCGTTCACGTAGACGCACGTTGATCGTTGATGTTTTTGTTTACTTCGACGTCGCCGTCGCCCGCGAAACGTCAATCCGCCCGCCGCGCCCGTCTGTCGACGGCTTCCGCCACCCGCTTGTGTTTTTGTTGATAAAACGAAGAGACGAGAATGTTTCTCCCGTCGGCGGTCGCCCCTCCGGCCTCGACTTTAAAAAAGCAGAAGCGGGGCGGGCGGACGGCGGCGGATTGTTTTCGTCGATCGTCGCGTTCGCCCGCACGGGTCGCCGCCCGCCGCCCGCCCGCCTTCCGTTCGTCCTCGCGGCGACCAGTCGCACCGCCGGTTCGTCGCGGACGGGACGCAAAACAACGCTCGGCTGTGCTCGTTCTCGAATTCATTTGCGGGCGTGACATTCGTAGATGTTCTTGCTCGTGTTTCGTGTTCTACTCGCCTCACTTCTTTGATGTTCGCGCGTCCATTCGAGCTCCTCTCTCTCACCGGGCCCTTTATGAACAAGTCGCTTTCAGGAACGGTACCACCACTCTTTCATTCACTTCCGCTCAACGACCTCATTTCCCCACTCGATCCAAAGAACTCACGCAGGATGTCGCAAGTGAACGTTTCGCCCAACTCGCCGCTGCACGACGCCGCCAACGACCGCTGGGCCGAGTTCTATTCGCATCGGCCGCAGCTGCTGCCGCTGAAGACGGCGATGCGGAGCAACGCGTCGAGCACCTCGTCCTTCCGCTCCGACTTCCGCACGCCGCGCACGCCCGTTCGCTTCGCCGACCCGCTCACCGAGGTCTTCGGCCCCCAGTCGGCCGCCTTCTTCCCCGCGGACGCCCGCACGGCCGGCCCGCGGATTTGCTCCGAGCTGAGCGTCGGCGCCAAGAACAGCGTCAAACAAGTGAGTTCCCATCGGAAGCAGACGGAGCTCATCGCTGGATTGCAGGTGGACTACCGCGTGCCCGACCGCAGCCGCCCGCTCGAGGTGCGCGTCGCCAACCGCTCGCTGTGGATCGACCCGAAGGCCGCCAAGGAGTTCTCGCCGCAGATCTCCGCCTTTCTCCTCCGCGAGTACACCGCCGGCCACCGTTCGGCCGTCGAGCCGAAGCTCGACCTCAACTACGACGATGTGCTCGAGGCGGTCCGCGCCTGCTGCCCCACCGAAATGGGACTCTTCGCTACGCCCGTCACTGGTGAGTTCTCGGGATCAATTGGGGACTCTCGGGATCGAATGGAAACGACTGATCTCGTTCGTGTTTGTGTTCGAAGTTCACTCGGGGTGCGAAACGCAAACCGGAATTCGGGGAGTTGTTTTGGCGGGCGGGCGCGTCGCTTTTGGAGGCGCCCGTGATCGATCGGCGTGTTTACTCCGAAAGCACCCGTTTGCGTGAGCTTCGGATGGATTTGGTTTGGTTCATGTGAAAAAGGATCAGAAGCACGTGAGAAACATGCCGGATAGAACGTTCATTCAATCGCACAACCAAACGACCATCTCTGCATCGACTAATTGCCCCTTCTTTCAGCCAAAACCTTCTCGACGCTCGCCCGGATGTCGCGCCAATTCCAAGTGGAGAAGCTGAAGCAAGCCTGCGAGCTGTTCGTCGCCCGCGTGCCGCTGAAGGCGGACGAGATGAGCGCGGCGTTTGCGGCCGGGATGCTCAACGACGCGTTCAAGTACGGCCTCAGCCTCCGCTCGAAGGTCCGCCTGCTGCAAGGCGTGGTCGGGCTGCACGAGGGAGAACGCCGCGACCCCACGACCAAGGCGCCCGTGCACGACGCGAAGAACGTGGACATCCTGCCCGTCATCAACAACCTCATCGAGGCCGCCATCGAAGAGTGAGTTCTCTGTTCCTCGTCGTCCTCCCACTCATCACTCCCGTTTGCAGGCACAAACTGGGCCGTCTGGGGCACTCCGAACTGCTCAACGAGGCCCGCCTGAAGATCCCCTGCCGCGTGTGCCGCAGCGAGTGCAACAGCGGCTCGTTCTCGCCCACCGAGGCCGTCCTTCAAGTCTGCAATCGATGCCGCCACACCACCTGCCGCCAGTGCGCCTCGCAGCCGTGCGCGTCGCTGGTCGAGGAGTTCATGGAGAAGTTCGCCAAGGACTACGCGGGCAATTGAGCGAGCGAGTGGTGGACATTCCTTCCTTCCATTCACTTCCATTCGCTCACTCGATCGATTCACTTCCTTTTTTGATGTTCTCATTCCGTTCTCCCGTTTGCTCCGTCCCAAATTGTACACACAACCCAATTATTTTGCGCTAATCTGATTGTACAGAGAAATCGACGCAAATAAAGTCATTTGACTTCTCACTCACGATCGGTACTCGTCGTTTATTCTACAGAAAGAATAGCTCAAAGCAATGGCACGTTCAACTGCTCACGAAGTCCACTTCTTTGCTCTAAAGAAACAAACTAAGGAGAAGGATTCGTGACGGGTAACTCACGAATTCCACTCGAAACGTTGGGTGAGTCGCCGGACGTCCGTTTCGTTCGACTCGCATCTCGACGGTCGTGCTCAGCGATCCCCAGCCCTTCCGCTCGTACTCCACGCGGCAGTTCCGTTGGATCGGCTGGTCGTCGTTCGCTCGGTACATGTGTTCGCCGTCGATGCGAACGGACAGCGGCAGATGGCCGCCCGAGTGCAGCGTTGAGTTGACTAAAGAAGACGTTTGAGTTGGCTGGAGCCTTGCCGTTTTTCTTGCAGACTCTCACCGCTCCGTACGTTTCACATCGCATTTGAATAAAAATAAGCGCTTGCCTTGGCGAATGTAAATGACGGGCTCGTACTGCTGATGGCCGTAAGGGAGCCACTCGTGCGTGTTGTCCGCCTCCATCTCGAAGTCCAACTCGAACGCGCACCCTCCGATCGTCAACGTGATCTGAAGCGATCGATTCGCAGAAGAACGAAAAAACGGTTACGTCGAGCTTGGAGTTCGCTGGATCGAACGTCGCGTTCGGAGCGGTGAAAGTGAGCGTGAATTTCGGCTTCAGCGTTCGAATCCGCGCGACCGAGTGTGCGCAACGGCCGAAGAGAACCCTGAAGCAACCAATCGTTAAATGAATTGAAACGAAGAGCGTACACTGGCGACTTCTGAACGCATTTGGCGGACTCCAGCTGCGCGACTTTCCCGAAATCCACCTGCTTTCCGCCGACAAACGAAATGAACAGGAGAACGGAGAGAGCGATTGGTCCGAGCATTCCGCACTCCACTCGACGAACGACGAGCTGAAAGAACGAAAATCGAGTGAAAACTCCCGGACGAACGCGCACGTGGTGACTCGCCCGCTCGCTCGATCGTCGCGGGGATTAGCGGCTGAAAGCGCGCGGAAAAAACAGCGAGAGAAATCGGCGAGAAGTCGGAAAAGAACGGAGTGAACGGATGAAACAAGCTGATGGAGGGAGTTGATCGGCGAGTCAAACGGAGAAAATCATGTTAAAATGAAGGATAAAAACTTGTCAAAGCAACAGTACATATTCCGAAAAAAATCAATCAATTGCAACCCAGAAGGCGAGTAAAAGAGCAACGGAAAGAACGACAGCTTTTTCCATCAGCAATCCAAAAAGAGCCGTCGAAAAGGTGACTCGTTCCGTCGGCTGACGCACGCATTCCGCCCGCTTCCGCCCGCTTTCTCCTGCTCGATCAAACAGAGTGAACGAACGTTTGACGCTCGTTTCGTCCCTTAAAGCCGTGTTCACTTGTTCACTTCTGTTCTTCGCTCCGTTCCGTCGTTGCGGACGTTCATCGTTTTGGAGTCAAAAGAAAACCGTCGCTGCTTGTTAACTTTCAATCTTTCAACAACAATATGCAAGCAAGAACGTTAACTGCGTTTGCTAAAAGTTGAATTGTCGACAAGAGCAATTGACTCTTGCTTTCAGCAGACTTACCGTGTTGCGCCCGCGTTCACTTTTCGTTACCTACAGCATTTCAGATGGGCGAAACGGTTCAATTGACTCAGCAGCAGGCGTACTTCGATCGTTTCGTCTCGCTCCCGCCCTCTCTTCCGGCTGCTTTGTTCGTTGTTTGCTCCCGTCTGCTCTTCCGCTTGAACTCCGAGCAGAGCGCACTGGAGTTCAACTGTGCATCGTAGTCGGCCGGCCGGCCACCGGAAACCATTTGGTTCAGTCCCGCGTTGATGATCGAAACTCCAAAGCCACAGAAGGGCGACGAAATTCGTGAAACGGAGGAATTGGGACGTTCGGTCTCTTTGTTCTCTCTACCGTACGGCATTCAGCAAGGGCAAGAGATCACTCCTTCATGAATGCAAAGATCGCAATGCCGACTACACGACGACCGTAAGCTAAAGGAAACCGCAAGCAGAAGATTGGACTTTCGGTCGCTAATCAACGGCTGACGACACAGACGGAAGTCATCGCTAATACGGAGCTACGATTCGTGCGGCGCATTGAGATCGTCGCTAATTCAAAGAACGCCCTTGGATTGAAGGAAGTAGACGCCAACTGGCAGGAAGATGGCCTCTAATTCGGGGAATGTGGTTCAGTTTGTGTACTCCAAGCATAGAACGTTGTTATTGATTTGCGGCTTACGATTAAGGAACTCGATTTCTAATACCAGTAGGCGTTATGCTTGCTTTCGCACTCGACACTACACAAACACAAGATTAACGCCACAAAAAAGGGGCAGCATCCCGGAAGTCGAGAATTTTCACTCCAAATCATCGTAAACAGTCGATCCGCTCGGGTCGCAACAATTGACCCCGCAGAAGCGCTTTCTAATCGCCGCCCAAAAGACGAACGAGCGGCTGGATTTCGCCGCCCACCCGCTGGAAATCGCGGCGGATTGCGGACAAAAGAGCCGCTGGAATCCGCCGATCCGAAGAAAGTCGAGCCGATCGGAATGCCGTCGAGTGAAAACGAAAGTCGAGTGAATGCTCGTGAGCTGTACTTCGAGCGATTGACCGTCTTTACCGTCTGCTCATGGAACAAACGCGATCACGGCCGGTGCTCTCCGCTTTGTTGGTTGATCCCCAGCACGTTCTCTCCGCCTGCAGCTTGTGTTTAGGATTCGTTGGGAAGTGATCAGGGCACTCATTCGGCTGCACAGGCCACGTGCAGCTTCCGGCCGTCGAACGTCCGGAATTCCACTTGAATGGCGAGTGCGGGCATCCGCGGCGTGTTTGTGCAGCCGCCGAAGTTCTCGTCGAAGCGAGCGGAAGCTGGAGAACGCGGAGGGGAGGACAGCAATGAGCGCTGGACTTTTGTCCCGCGGACTCTCGCCGAATGTTTTCTTTTGTTGATGACCGCCGGCTGTTTGCTCCGCGCGATCGGCGGAGTGGTCGGCCGTCCGGCTGTCCAAACGGCGCCCTCCCGACGGCAATCAAGGCGGCCGTTCAGGTTTGTTCGTCCATCTGCCGGCCGTCCAGGAGGCGATGTTCGTTTGCGCAGAAGGCGGCCGACCGGCCGGCGAGCGCGAACTTCTTCCCGCTTTTCCATCGAAAACTTCACAAATTTCGGGTCGGCCGGAAGCGCCGAACGATTCGCAGAGGAAAGCGGGCCCGGCGGGTGGATCCGAGACAAAGGAAGCGGGTGCAACGCTCCGCCCTCCACCGTTCGCCGGCCGCTTCAAGCTTCCGGTTGGACGCCCGAACGTTTTGCTGGAGTCGCCGTTCACTTTTCGCGTTCGTTTGCTCACAAACCTCACTTCGGCGCGTATAAAAGCCGCTAACTATCGGCAATCACCGACCGCCTGTCCACCGTTCATCGCTGCGGCTTGTGCACTTGTTTTTGATGACAAAAACTGCTTTCTTTTCGTACCTCCTTCCTTTCGAAGGCTCTCGTTTCCGCTACGATTCTTTTCCTTTCGTATTCGCGTGTTTTGTGTCCAAATTGCAGTCGAATGCGAGAAAGTTCCTCTGAATTCTCAGAAGAAGCTACCGAGAATGGAAGGCGGCCGGGTGACAGGGAACATCAACAAGAAAAAGCTTTGAGTAAGACGGAAAGGGAAGTGTGATTACGGTCTCGTTTGGCTTGTGGGGGACAGGAGGGAAAAAGAACGAACAATGGCTAAATAGTAAAATACGCAGCGATCTTTTTGCTGAGTCCAGGAAATGCTGTACACCGCCGTCTTTTCGCTCTCTTTCAGTCACCGGAGGTCACTTTCACTCGCTCGTTCGCTCATTAATTCGATCGTTAATCCTCTCGTAATTCGCCGATCTCCTCCGCTTCTCCTGTGAATTCGACGGTCGCGAATTGCGCCGCAGTTTGCAACGAAGGAGTGAAAGCGAGAGTTATGAGCGCTTGCCGTGATCCCAGTGCAATCGATCGATCGCATTGCTCGCCGTCGTTCTAACCGGAGATCACGACTTTCGGATGAAGTCGACGGCATTCCGCCGAGTCGCCGTTTTCTGCGGCAACTCCACGGGATTCCGCCGCTTTTCGCCTCCGGCTTCCTGTCAGTTTCGATTGAAATTTGTTTGTTGGAGTTTAGTGCACACGCAGAAGGAAACCGGACATTCCGCGGAGGAAAAAAGGAGTGGGATCTGCTTTGATTAGCAGGAAGGTTGAGTTCGTGGGTGACTGTTCTGAGTTGATTTTTTCTCCCAACCGAACATATGGCTTGTGGGTGGTTCCGTGGTGGTCGTTCCCGTCGATTGCTTCTCGAATCTTTCCTCGTGACCGAAAGCTAAAGGGCACGAGTCAACAGTCGATTCTTCGAGCTCAACTCGTACTTTCGAGTTCGAAGAAAGCGGATTGACTTCGACCTCGAGTTCGTTCGAGGGCACGCGACTTCAAAACAAGCGGCTTCTAGTTTCTGCTTTCCTCCCACCTCGCCGGGGTTGTTTTGGGTACTTGGAACAGATTAATGAATCCTTAAAGCATAGTACAATTGAGGGGGGTTGGAGCTCTCGTAAGTGTTGCTGACCTCATGACCTTCTTTCAAATAAACAGCGGTACGGTCAACGAGTCATCTGTTGTGTGAAAAGGACATAAAGGTGGTTGATTGAAGTCCGTTTGATATTTCTGCCCTGCTTCAGCTCCTTTAAAAACAGTGGTTTCTTCTGCGGTCATCTGTCTTCTGCTCGCGCTGGCGGTCCAGGTGTTCAGCGGGGCTCGCGGAAGAAGCGGCTTCAAATCCGCGATCAGAAGCAGCAGAGATCCCCCGGCCGTTTGGTTCGGCCGGGAGCATCGGACATCACTCGGCGATGAGTGGTGGAGGTCGGCATTTGTGTTCCAAAAGGGCGTCTTCCGCGGCGAGCACCAAACATCTGGCGGCATCCGCTTGGAGGCGACACAAAACTACCGTCTTCCGCTCACTTGTGCTTTCAAATTTGTGTGGTTTCGAGTTCGTTGTTGCACGTTTGGGGCCGGAGCACGTGGAAACGAAAAGAAGGCGGCTGATTGGGAAGATGGAGATCGAGGCAAACGGCCCAAAACGCCCCGCATTTCCTCCGGCTCGCGCCCGGAAGCACAAACCGACGCAAAAAGCCGTCTGCGTTACGAAAGACGATGCAAAGAACGCAGACGTGACGTCGCGGCAAGCGCCTACAAACGGGAACATTTTTCGGTTGACCGTAGCGAACGACGAGGGCGGCCGACGGACAAACCGAGCGAGAAGCGAGCGCATTCTTCTGTTGCGGCGAGCCCCACTTCCCGTCTTCGCGCTTGCACAATCCGGGTCTCGTTTACTCACTCCAATTGCGCGCATCTCGTTTTCTTTTCGATTGCGCGGCGCCGTTCGATCGACCGACAAACGAGCTCCTGCGCGCGTGGATTGTTTGAACGTGAGCTCCCCGGCGTGTTCCTCCTCTTGCGCGTCGTCGGTTTTAATTGACAGAAGAGCTCCTCGTCGTCGCGCAACGATCCGCGCGCACGTGCCGTTGCTTTCGCCACCGCCGCGCCGTCCACTCGCTTTTTTGCGCCACGCAGAAGCGCGCGGATCGTCTTGCGGCGACAATAGCGGGGCGGCGGGCTCCCATTCACGCGATTGGCGGCTAATTTCGTTCGCACTTACGCGACGAAAACGCACTCCGCGCAACAAACGAACGACCGGCGGCGGCGGCGCGGCGCAATTGTTTTTGAATGAGCTCATCGACGGCACCGCCACGTGCGTGCGGATCGCGCGGGCACGTTGCTCCTTGCTTCTGCTTGGATCGAAGGCACGCGTCGAGGTCCTAATTTTTGGTGGGGACTGTTTTTGATCTCCCGCACTTTCGTCCTTTGCCCGCCGCTCATCGGCCGTTCATTTATGCTTCTGTTCCGCGGGCCTCCGG
This sequence comes from Aphelenchoides fujianensis, assembly GCA_024699865.1. Lineage (NCBI taxonomy): Eukaryota > Metazoa > Nematoda > Chromadorea > Rhabditida > Aphelenchoididae > Aphelenchoides > Aphelenchoides fujianensis. The sequence goes on from JAMPIO010000032.1 coordinate 324,951, forward strand.
GTTGTTTTTGCAGCTGCCCGGTTTTTGTACGCGAGAGGTAACCTTTCCGTTCACTCGACGCTCAACGCTTCTGCAGCTGCACTCCGTTTGCACGGAAAACGGATCGCCCAAATTGTGGGGCTTCAAGCGACGTTTGATCGCCGATTGGAGTTTTCGAATCAAGCGACCGCGCGAGCGTGAACCGTTGCGTGTTCCCATTCTGATGGCTGCTCGACTGAAAACAAACAAAAGTTTCGCCGACCAAAACGACCGAACGGTTGGCGCCGCTAATCAAACAGCGCGCAACGAACGGCGGCAGTTTCCATCTTTTGCGTCACCGGTCGAAAAGTCGCCGTTTTTGTTCTCGCTTTCTGCTTTCCGGTCTTTTGCAACCAGAAATTGCTGCAGATTTTGCTTCGTTTTGTCCACGCGTCTTCTTTGCTGCTGCAAGCGGCTTTGCAAGTGGACAACAAAAATCGGGTGCTGCTTGTTGATGACGTCCAACCGGTCGACTCTTCTTGAAGCCCCATCGATTTTTTTACCGTACCGCCCGCAAGGGAGTGTTTTGTTGCGCAAAATGTCACGAGTCGCCGGCCCACGTCCCACGTGTTCCACTTTTCGAATACAAAAAGCGACCGTGTATTGTTGCAAACGACCATCAGCAGCACTCCAAAGCCCGTTCGAAGTCGCGACGCGCATTTGGATTGTCGCCCGCGAGCACGTGGCGGCTTGCATGTGGAGGCGGCCCGGGATCGTTGGGGTCAAGGCGAGGAGCAAGAGGTTTGCTGGTCAAGCAACGTGGGGAGAACGCGAACAGCACGCAGCTTTCCACGAAGTTACATAATGAGGTGGATGCCCGGCCGTTTCAACCATGCCTTCCACTTTACAGAAGCCGTCTTTAACCTATGAACCGGAAATTGCGTCGACACTCAAAATACGCGGCGGCCAGACAGCCCGAATGCCACTTTTTGTACAAAAACAGAGCCGACGAGTTGTGCGCCGACCGGTGGGCGGAATCCACAATGCGGACGGAGACCGGGTGGGCTCTTGGCCTCATTGGCGCGAGTGTATAAGATCAAAGAGGCTTGCTTTCGTGGGGACTGCAAGACAGGCTGCGGCGACCACTTGCCCTCAACCCGTGCACCACACTTCTTCTTGTGTCTTCTGTCGGGTTGGTCGCTGACGCCTCCGCTCGACTCATCTCCTTCCGCTTCCCTTCCGTTTTGTAGCCGCCTTCGTCACGACTCAAACCTTAGAGCAGAAGAAGATGCTCACTTCCGCTTTGCCTGCCTACACTTTTCGTACCGAATTTGTGGTTAAACCGAACGCTCGAGAAGCGTCTTCTTATGCTTCCTCTTCCTCACCCACCCGTACTCATCGTTAGAGTGCAACTGAAGAAGACGCGTAAGGAGATGATCGACTTGGCGGCTCTCTGGCGTTGCAAATCCCACTGATTGGCGCGGAATGCAACATTCGGGTGGCTTCTTCGGCGTGAACTCGGATTTGTTAGCCCCGTCTACGGCTACAATCGACGGGCCGCATTCTCGAGCGATCGGCTACAAAGCGGCAGCACGGAGCTCAAAGTACGCGGCGAATCCGAATGAAGACGAGCACTTGTGCGCGAAGATGCTTCCGTCTGCCATTGACTCATGTTTCATGTGAAGCTGAACTTTTCTTTGTATCCTGCCCAGCGCTATCGAGATCTGCTTGCTCCGTCTTTACAACCAACACCTCCGCTTCGTAATCAGCGACTGAAGCCGAGTGTTCAACGAATGTACTCGTTTGGGTCCTCTCTTACTAACCACAATTCCCCAGACCGCTCCGACCGACCCGACTGTACGAAGCGCGGGCGTCTGGCGGGTGACTCCGCTGAGTACCGTACGCTTTTGATGATTGGGCGGGGCAGGTGGTTGTTTGAGCCTTCTTTCTGTTCGTTCGTGCCATCCGCTCGATTCGTGCCGTGCAGCTCTCTTCTTTCTTTTACTTCCGCTGCTTTCAGTCCAGCGAGCATCGGGACGGCGGGCGAAATGATCGGGGCGGAACCCACGGGCGAACTCATCAACACGTCGACTCCAGAGGCGCTGGAGCGCGACTTCAACGCGTGGCTGAAGGTGAACAGCAGAGAAAGGAATGTCTAATGAGGTGTTCGTTGCAGGGCGAATTGATGACCGCGCCGAGCACGCCGTACGGTGTCGAGACGGACGTCTTCTGCCCGCTGCCGCCGATCGACGAGCTCGCGCTGGGCGGGGGCGCGATGCAGAAGTCGCCGGTGGGCGCCGAGTTGTTCCTCCCGCCGCCGCCGCTCCTCAGTTTGAGTCGGGACACGAACGAGCTCCTCTCGGACGGCTTCAGCCCCGCGCCGTCGACCGTCTCGTCGATCACCTTCGGCTCCTCGCCGCATCAACACTTGGGCGGGGGGATGGACGGCGGGATGGGCGGCTGCACGAGTCACTTCTTCCAATTCCCGCCACAACACGAGACGATCGGAGACTTCGGGAAGATTCCGTCGGCTCCCGGCTTCCTCTACGGCTCGCCGCCCACTCACCTCCTGTTCCCCAAACAAGAAGCCGGAGCAGATGAGGACGGAAAGACGACCAAAAACAAGCCCACTCCGCGCAAACTGCTGAATCGAACGGCGCGCAACTCCGGTGAGCTCTTGCTGTTGGAATTCGTCCTCCAAATGGGTGCTGGTGGCGGTGCGCGAGCGCGGAAGTTGGCGGCGGTGAAGAGACGTTCGTTTGCGTTTGCTTCTTCTTTCATCTGTCCGCTTTCTTATTGATTTGGTTGTGGGTTCTAGCATCTTCTTTCCGTTTCGCTTTACACTCACGATCAATCCTCTCTTTCATCCACTCCGATTTTAGGCACGAATCAACTCGGGCGAACGTACAACCCGGGCCTTCCACTCTCGCTGGACGAACGGCAGCACATCATCAACCTCTTCTCGGCCGGCTGGAAGATCTGCGATATCAGCAAGACGCTCCAGATTACGCACTCGTGCGTCAGCAAAATATTAAACAGGTACGGCGGCAAGGTCTGTCCCCGGCCAATGGACTGCTCACCTCTCGTTTTGCAGATTCCGAGTCACCGGCGACGTGCGACCCAAAGACGCGAAAGAAAGTCGGCTGGAGTCGCCGTTGGTCAAGGCGATTCGTGAGTACCGGCGGCGGTTCGGGATGGTGCGCCAGTCGGAGATCCGCGACCAGCTCATTCGCGACAACCTCTTCACGCCCGCCACCGCCCCGTCCCGCTCTTCGATCAACCAGTGAGTTCGGAGTGGATGGAATCGAATAAAGGCCTTGTTTGCAGCATTCTCCGCACCAAATTGGACGTTCGGGTCAAGAAATCCGAGCGTCTGTGATCACAACACATTTCTTAAACCTCTAGACCATCTATGCTTTAATTATTCCTTTATTTATTCACGTATTTATTGACTGTAAAATGTGAAATGGCTGTCTAATCCGAGTATTCTCCCACCGTTTGCCGCCGCCCATCTCTTCCCTTCCGTTTTGTCCGCTGATTGCCAATTCGAAGCAGCACGAACTCATTTGTTTTGCCGCAGAAACGTTTTGTATTTCTCGTCGTTTCGCCCCACTTGATTGCTCCCGCTGGACTCTTCGGTTTGTAGGGCCGTCCTTTGCATTCATCCATCCAATCCTCTTGCTTGGATTCCGTCGAATAAAGTATTCGATTGTTGCCGCAGTGACGACAAAGAGGAGAGGGATGTAGAAGGTTGAAATGAAGCTTTAATTCGACTGTTCATTCTTTTCGTCCACACGCAATCAATCTACTCAACACTGCCGTTATTTAGAGTCCGTAACGGCTGAACTTGAAGAAGGTGGAGAAGGCGTTCCGGAATTTCGTCCAGTCGGCCGGCGGGAAGTTGGCGGCCACGCGGGAGAAGATCGTGTTCACACGCTTGCCCGAGAGGAACTGAACGGAAACAAGCAATCATTGATTGAATGCTTGAGAGAACGCACCGAATTGACCAGCCGGAACTGTTCTTTCCACACGACGGCCGGCTTCAGCCCGCGCGCTTGGTTCTGCTTGCTGAAGGCGCACAGCTGGGCGTAGAAGGGGCCCAGATTGTTGGACATGACGGTCATCAGCGTGTTCACGGCGGCGGTCAGCTTCGAGGCCCCCATCGTGAAGATCAGGGTGGTCGCCTTGGCCAACACCGCCGAGTACTGCGCGGAGGTCAGTTGGGCCATCGCCGTATTCACGAGGTCGCTCTTGACCGTCGCAAAGTCCTTCTGCGCGTACACGTCCGTCGCGATCACGTTGCAGATCTGCAAAACGAGAGCATTGCTGCGAGTTGCTCTATCAAATAAAGCATTTGTTTGCAAAAGAGTTGTGGGCTCAACCGCGATTCGAACGCGGGACCTCTCGCACCCGAAGCGAGAATCATACCCCTAGACCATTGAGCCACGCTCGGAAAGCCGAGAGCTGGCGAGAAATAGGCGACCGCTCCCACCCACTTGCAATCGGCCAGCCAGCTGCGTGTTGTGATCGCACAATGTGATCAGAGTTATCGGATGTTAAGGCAAAGTGTTTGTTATTGACGGACTGGAAACAAAAAGCAGACGACCAGTCTATTCGACGATGATTTCACGAGGTTTGCTGTGCTTCGCCAACTCATCCTGCCCCCGCTCATTCCGCTGCTTACCGCATTGTATTGCGAGTACGCCAGGTAGTTGCTAATCATGTTGGTCAACCGCTTGATCGTGATGTTCTGATTGGCCGACGGGTAGGGCTGAGCAGAAGCCGACGGGAGGGCGAAGAAGAAGACGAACACAAGAGCGAATGCCACGGATTGCGGAGAAAAGGCCGCCATCTTGCCGCTCACAAGAAAGCAGACGATCGAGTGGCGAGAATCACGTCGATTGAGTGGGTTGCCGCTCGAAGCGTCTCGTTTTATTCCGCCCGACCGATTGGTTTCGAATTTTCCGCGAACGTCCGGCCGGGATCATCCGCCCCGCTCGATTTTAATTGCCGCCCGTTCGCCCGTTCAGTTGAACGGTCCGCTCACTTCCTTCCGTTTCAAGTGGAAACTCTCGCCCGAAATCCCGCCGGTGCACTCGCGCCGCTTCCTTCCACGAACCACCCACTTCGTTTGGGCGGGCGGGCGGATTAACGAGACGAACCGCCGTTTTAATTGGCGCCCTGTTCCGCGTGCACACCGGCGAAACATTCTTTTTTCTGTGTTGCACGTGCACTTTTCGTCACTGTTGGTGAGATTGGAGGTCGATCGCACAAGACACTAAGCAAAAGATGAACCTGGAATCGAAGCTGGCAATGAGCGGTCACGTTCTCACACAATCCGCCAACTCAAAGCAAACAAAAAGCGTGTCGTCTCCGCGGATAAAGACCGACGTGATCAACGAGTGACCAGAGAACAAGATGAGCGAGCTGCTGTGACCACTCGACTCGCTCCATTGATGTCATCCGCTCGTCCATCACAAACAAAAAGCCAAAGATGCAAAAAACGAACTGCTTCTTTGATCGGCGAGTGCATCCGCTTTCTTTGTTCGCAGTTGAGAGCTTCCGGAAAGCCGCACAAAAGAACGTGAACTCTTTGGATTGATGGAAGGAGGCGTGCGGAGGATGAAAGTAAAAACGATCCCTCTTCGTTCGTCTCCCGCCTCGTCGCGAACGCATCCGCCGCCCACTCGCTCTGCACGCCGCCGCCGATCGCCCGTCTTCCGCTCATCCGCGAGGCGAAGATGACGAGCGGGGCGAGTGGACGGAAGGAAGAAACCAGTTCTCTCCGCCCCTCTGCTTTCTTTCCGTCTTCTGCTTTGTTTGCTGCTGCGGCTTTTCTTGTTGCTCGTCATTCAAGGATGAGGATCGTGTGCAGAATGCACGTGTTTTGTATCTCTTGGTCGATGAACAGAAGAGATAGCGAAGAGCTGTCTGCTTCTTCTGCACTTCTCTTTTCACTCAACGCCTCGTTTGAGCCGCGGTCATACGCGTCGATCGTTCCCGAAACACTGCTTACTCGTCTACTCACTTCTTTGCAGACGAGAATGCGCTTGCTCTTCGTTTTATTCTCGACCGTTCTTCTCGTCGGGGCGCTAAAGATCGACGACGACCTGGAGCTGGACCTCGAGCTCATCAAACACCAGCCCTGTGTCTACAAGCCGGGTACTTGCCCTCTCCATTCCTTCATTCACTCGTTTGCTTGCAGACAAGTCAAAGTGGGAGCGGAAGCTGGAGTTCGAGCCGGGCACCGACAAGTCGGGGCCGAAGCTGGTGCCGAAGGCGGGCACCGACTCGTGCTACTCGATCGGCGGCATGGTCCAAGTGTTCCAACAGTTCAAGGGCGAGTTCTCCATCTACCTGGAGCTCCGCTCAACGGCCAGCAAGACGCAAGTGCCCGAGAGCTGCCAGAAGCAACGCCCGGACGGGTGCGGCGGTTTCGGCTCGTGGTTCGTTCTCTTCACGGCTTCCATTCGACCCGTTTGCTTGCAGTTTGTACTGCAACGCGTGCAAAACGCTGGCCGAAAGCAAGGGCGTGCAGGCGCAGTTGCTGCTGGACGGCCAGCCGATCAACTGCGGTGACTCGCTCGAGCCGGGAGTTTAGTGAGTTCACCCAAGAAAATACTCTTCATCTATGTCCTCCTTGTTCAGCGACAACCTCGAGCTGGTCTTCTGCCTGCCGGGCATCGAGGACATCCTGCAGAGTCAAGGGTTGAGCCGCGAGTCCTTTAAGAGCCTCGTCCAGTCCGAGGTCGTCTACTCACTTCTTTCTTCTCTTGATTGTCGCTTGTTTGCAGGACGGAAAGGCGCTCCGCTCGATGGGCATCTTTGCGACGGTTTACGTGTTCGACACGGACGTCAGCCGCAAGATGGCCGTCCAGCAGAAGATCGAAGCCGCCTACCGCAAGGACACGCGCTCCTTCTTCCAAAACGAGCCGCTCCCGCCGGAGAAGTACTGGGCCATGCCCTTCAATCTGATGATCAAGGAGAAGCGGACATTTGTGGCGTGCCACAAGATCTATTCCAACCTTCTGATCAAGCAGAACAACGCCGAGGAATAACTCTTTCTTCTATCCCTTTTCTTACTTCGCTAATAAACTCTGAATAGATCGATGTCCTTTCGTTCTTTTCCCGCCCAAGAATGGAGGACGTCCACTCGATCGGCGAGCTGCTCGTGAAGATCGGGCCAGAGAGCGACGGCGACGTGGAGCGCCCGCCGGTCGTTGGCCGCAAGCGGAAGGCGCTCGTCGCAAAGCAGCCGGCCGCCAAGCGGGCGAAGAGCGACGAGCAGCCGGCCGCCCAGTCGGAGGAGGAAAAGTGGCGTCTCTGCGCGCTGTTCGACCGCCCGTTTGTGATCGTCATCTTGCCGAACGAGTCCGGCGGCGAGCCCGTTGAGGAGTTCGTGTGCCGACGCCCGGAATATTGCGTCCTAAAGTTTGTTGTTGTGTTCATTTTACTCTTTCCATTGCTGTCTGGTGCTGTTTCCAGTGGGTTCTGCCGCTTCTAATCCTTCGCAGTTGTTCTCGCGTTACTCATCGCCGAATAAACACTCGATCCGTCCCGATAGAAGGCTAGGTGGCTCGAAGAACACGATCGGGGGTAAAAAAGAGCGCTCTTCATTTGAATTCGATCGACCTCGTTCTGCGAGTGTGTTGAAAGCCGAGAAGTAAGCATTTGCCGGTGATTCTGTCAATCCCGCTCGCAACAAACTGTTTCGCTCGTTCTTAGGCGGCTGGTCGAGCGGAAAGGAGGCAACCGCCCAAAGATTGTGCTCGTTGCGGACTCCGAAAGGCGAGCGGATCGGCCGGCTTTATTCCGCTTGCCGCCTTTTGCGAGTGCCGCGCCGCGCTGGTCGCCGGCCGGCTGAGGGCGAGCGGACCACGCGTGTTTGCACGCGCGGAGGGTGGTGGCGGCGGCGTGACCCCGAGACGCCGAGTGCGCGCGCGAGCCAACCGGCTGGCCGCGTGGGGCCGCCGCTTTCCGCCGCCACTCGTGCGACGCGGCGAGCAGCGGCGGGCGCGTTCGGGCGGCCTCCTCGCCGCTCTCCCCTCCGAATTCAACTCCTCTCGTTTGCAGGCGGCCGGCGAACCGAACGGGCGAATTTTGGACGTGGTGGACGGCCAAATGGCGGAATCTTCCATGGAACCTCGAGCAAGCGGGCGATCCGAGTGGACTCGGTGGAAAAGCGGTCGGTTTGCCCCTTTCCTATTCTTTTTTTCGTTCTGTGCGAGTTTAGAAAGTAAAAGCGGCTGAAACGAGCAGAAAGGAAGCCGTGTCGGCAGCGCAAAATTTCAAAACAGCTCATCATCACGGAATAGACGCGAGTTTTTTGAAAGGAACACCTAAAAGAAATAGAAAGATGCCTTCGACGATTTCTGAAAGAATTGCGTGCTCGCGTGCTGCGATCATCTGAACAGAAACTCCCAAACGGAACTCTTTCTTCACATAACGAGCCTCCAACAACAAACTCGTATCAAGTTCGTTTGGCGCAAGCATTTCTTTTATCCAAACAAGCGAGTTGTGAACAAAGAACTACCTTGTAATCAGCTGGAAAAACTGGACGGAATTTCCGCTTCGTTTTCTCCTTTACTCAACCAGAAAGAACTGATCTCATCCTCTTGCTCGACTCTTACGAATTCATCGCTGAACATCATTCATTGAGAAAGTAGACGAGACATTTGGTCCAATCTAACAAAACAACTAATGGGACTGGGGGACGGAATTTCGGTCCTCAACGACGATTCCTACGTGCAATGTTTGCCCCTCTACATTTACTTGCAACTGACGAACATAATTAATGAACCGACCTCCAATGAAGCCGACTCAATCATGTTCTTCTGCGTTGAAAACGAAGTGGACAATCCCAGTCTACACGTTTTTCCCGCAATAAAAGCGTTGTGTTACGTCCATCGTGCGTCCAAGAAAAAAGTTGGATACAAAGCGAACATGAAACTCTAACACCGTTTGTTCGTTTGCGACGTGAATTATCAGCCATATAAACTGAAATCTACCCACGACGAACATGTCTTCACGGAATAAGAGAATGCAAAAACAAGTGCGTCGCCGTTGCAAAAGTTGCATCTCTAAGGAACGCACGACGCGGAATTGACGCCGCCACTCCGACCACTTGCTCGATTCGAAAGATTAATCAGTGAAGAACATTCAACGAAGAGGACGAAGAGCTTTCTCATTGATGGCAAATTTGGGTGACGTTTAAACGTTCAAACTCACTATTAATTGTGCGATTTTGTTGCAACCAATGTCCGTCGTTTTCCCATCTCTAAGCGCAGAGAAGCACCGTTGAATACAGAGACATCAGACGATGTAGCAGAATTCGACACGGAATAATCCCGCCGTTCACGGCCCAACTGCAAGGAAAAAGAAGCCGAGTGCCCTCAACGTCTTTCATTCTTGAAGCTGGGGAGATCTCGTGAGCAGAAGCCGGGTGGCTCGTCCGGCACGTGGTCGGACTTCCCGCCGGGTCGGCGCCGCGTGCTCGTTCGACCCCCGCCCCGCTCGACGATCGATTCTTGGCGTGGGCGCCGGACTTCGGTTTGGTCGAGTTGTCAATCGACGGCGGCTTCGGCAGTCGCTTCATCTCTGAAACCTTCGCGGAGTGTGGGCGGACGGAATAAACCCGTTCAACGGAAGCCTTTCGCAAGAAGAATCAACTGCTTTTTACGTGCGTGCAACGAAGGAAGCCACTGAACAGAAGAAACATCACCTCTAGACCCGAACGCGTCGTAGTTGCTGCAAGAATTTAAAACAGAACGATCACTCTTCAAACCGAGAACAATGGGCATACCTGCAAGCAGCTGTACGGAATATTTGCCTGCAACTTAACGAGTCTCTACGCGTTTGTTGAATACCCACTTGAAACGAAATACGGAATAATCGGTGGAAGACAGCAGAGACGAACACAAGCGGACGGCTACTGCTGGTTGCTGCAAGAAGGTCAACTGACAACGGTGTTGTCGAACGTACAGCTCGATCCCGTTAAATTGCGTTTCGGTGCGGAATAAAAGCATTTGTTTACCTCCACTCGCTCAAACACACCGCGAGATGCGATAAATAGAAGCAGGATGGAAGCCGCAGGAAACTACGTCAAACAGTCATTTGTAGGGTAAGACCGAAATACTCAAACGAGTCGAGTCACTGGCTGGATAATCCAAACGGAATTTCTTTTTTATTCCGTGCTGTTTTCGTCTTTTAAACGCTTTACTAACACAACGTCAGAATAAACTATCCCGACAAGCAGCAGGGTGCGCGTTGTATGTGTGTCGGCTCTAAACTTTGCGTTCAATTAGGGACTAGTAAATGCAGCCGAACGAATCAAACGTGAGATAAGAAAGTCGATCCGTTTATTGAACTAAGAATTACGTTGACGCTTCATTCACACAATTACATCAAACTAAGAGTAGTCGGAATAAAGCGATGTGATGCTTAAAATCACCAGCGTAGAAAAGAAGAACCTCAGCGCTTCGAACAACGCCCGAAAGAACCCGCCGATCATCCAACTCGTCAACAGCAAGAGCTTCTGTTCGACCTCGTTGGCCGACTGGCTAGCCGAATGGAGACGACGGCCGCCCCCTCTTCGGCTAATTTGCGCTAAACGACCGCCCCGTCCACCGGCGGGAACTCTCTCTGCAAAACATTCCAGACAACCGGTAGCGGCGTGGAGAGCGGAATAACCGAACGGCGGCCATCGAAAGCGAAAGACCCCCGTTCATCCAGTGCTCTCCAACGGGCGGCCACTTGCACCGTTCTATCCACCCGCCTGCTTTTCGACGGAGAGAAAAAAAGCGGGCGGCGAGCACACGCGGCGGCGACGGGCAAGCGCTGGGCTTTTGCTTTTCACCGCTCCTCCGTCGCCCGCCTCGCGACTCCCGCCGGCGGTCGCCACCCGCGCTCGCCACTCGTTGGCCGAAATTCGCGTCGATTCCTGCCCAAAACTCGCGGCTTTCTCCCGATTTCCATCGATTCGAATCGACGAGGACGCCGATCCGCGTGGATTTCGACGAGCAGAACGTCCCAGAAGGTGGGTTTGACTCGAATTTCCTCCCGCTCCATTCATCGCTTGTTTATCGATTCGAATGCTTTTAGCCGTCGAATGGATCGAGCGGCCGCTCTCGCTGTTGCGAATGGCCGGCGGACGAGATTCGAGCGCCTAGACCGAAGATTGTGGCGGGAATTTCGAGCGGAAAGCAGGTGAGTTTAATTTGATAAAGAAGCAAAAAACGTCGCTTACTGAAGAAGCGTTAGATAAACAAACGCGAACTGTTTTCCACGGTCGCGAAATATTCGTATCGAAAGAAAGTCTACATTTAAGTTGCTTGGATCGATCAGAAGTTCCGTTCACATTTGATTGACCGAACATTGAACATCAACCAATTAACGGAATCCATCCTTACCGCTAAACAAGTTAAGGAACGTAGAAAAGAACGAAACGCCAGTCCAAGCATTCACTTTTACTACCACTCTACTCCAGAAACAACCAACGTTTTCATGCTCCCATCGTCTTCAGCGGAATTATCTATCACGAGAAAGACGTCTCCTAACGGGAAACACTATTGACTGCTTTACGAAACGAAACTATTGAACCTGCGGCTTCAATCCATTTTTGATTGGTAAAACAACACCGTGACGAAAGAACGCAAGAATTGAACAACTGTTTCTGCGGAATCCCTGCTCGCTTCCTCTTTGGTGACTTTTTGTAGTAGTCGAAACGCAGCACAGCGGCTGCTTTCGGAATCACCCACCTGTCGTGTTCGCACTTAACGCAAGAATGAAGTGATAATGAGAAATGAAGCGATATAAAACGGCAACAATTCATCTGATCGCACCACGGAATAAGATTACCTTGAACGGACAACGCTGATCAATCCAAATAGCCGTATTTTCAACGTCTGTACCTCAAACTTGCTTAGTTTAAACGATGACTGGGGGAGTCGGTTTCAAGGTCGTTCCAACAAACTCTGCATCGGCTAGAAACAATCACGAACAGTTGCCAGAAAACTACTTCGTTCTACGAAATTTGCGTTATTATGACCTTCTGGGGAGCTGTTTGCAACAGCGGAATAAACGTTCGACTAAACGCGCGCGATCAAGAAAGAAGCAAGCCCGCCTGTTTTACCAAACAAGGAAAATTCGTTGTGTTTTAGCTACACCTTGAGTAAAGCAACAACCGGTAGTCTGTATTTACGTTTACCGATTGCTCGCCGTAAACTTCACTGCCGCTGGTTCACTGGTTCACTGGTTTATTCACCTCGCAACCACAAAGAGGAAGAGAATGTCGGGAGTGAGCCGGCAGACGTTGCGGTGAAGTCAGCGGGAGGAAGCGGTGGGCGGCGGGAAAGGCGGAGCGGTCTGGTGTGCGCACGTTCGGCTCGCTTCCATCGTCGGGCGTCTTGGACGATCGCGATCCATGGGCGTTTGCGGGACTAGTGCACGGAGCCGACGTTCTTGCGGTGGTCTTCTTCCCAGCGGGTCGGAGAGCGTCCGGGTGGTCGAGGAGCGGTCGGCGGCCGGCGTCCAGCGCAGGGGGCGGGCTGGCGGTCCATCGATCGTCGTCGCGGCTGGCGGCGTCGTCGCTTCCTCCGCTGATGTGTAGCAGTCGGCCGGATGGCCATTCGGGGGCCCGCAACGGCTTGTCCCGAAGATCCCGGGGCGGGCGAGCGAGAGCGGCGGCGAGAGAGACCGACCGCTCGGCTCGAGGAACGACCACCGGAATGACTTCACTGCCGTATGAATAAAAACTATGATTCCGATGAACTTTTATTCGAACAGAAAAATTCGGACTGAAATCGCCGGAATAAAGAAGTCAACTGAAAAACGGCAACAATTAGAAACGAAAAAAGCAGGTCATCCACTTCCGCCGTCCAGAACGCGCAACACAACGCTATCATATTTCTTGCTAGACCTGTTGGATACAGACGATTGATCACGAACGTAAAATGATTCCGACAAAATCCGGAAGCAAACTTCGACCGGAATAAAACCAACACACTATTAACGTCCTTCACCGTTATTTCGCCTCTCATCGCTGCCGCCTCCCAACCGCCCGCCTCCAACCGTCCGTCCGAACACACGTCGATTCGACACCCGTCCGGCGGGAGGCTGCCGAAAGACGGCCGGCTGCTCTCCGCTCTTCGCCCCCAACCAACCGCCGAGAACCTCTCGCCGTGCAACGAAACCGCCCACTTGACACACGAGCGACCGGCCGCCAACTGCGCGGATGGGCCGAAGCCGTGGATTCGATCGGCCGTTGCGGCCGCGAGTCCCTTCTGATCACCGACTATCGACGACATTTGCGCGGCCAACAAACAATCTAATGGAAGTGTACAACTCGAACATCGCGATAATCACGACAGTGCCTGGTCCCCACGTACAAACTTTAACGACAGCCAGAGCAAACGGAAGCCTTCACTTCACGCACCTAGGGCTCATAACCGGATGCGAAATTAATTTGATAGATTTGCTTTACCCGCGTGATTGAAGTTTTCCTTGCGTTTTGTTTTTTTGTCTCTGGAAAAATCGAGTATTCGGAACGGAATTTCTCTTCGATTGCAATCCAATCCAACAAACGAAGGTAACGACGAACGGCCTCGAACAACCGCAAGGTTTGTCAAAGTGACTAAGCCGCGGAATACGGCCGTCGGCAACAAAACACTTGTAGCAAATGCTTTCCATTGATTGCTGCAATTCATGGCTTGAATCAAAGCAGGCTTGATTAATCACGAGCAGATGTGCAATTGGCGGCAGTCGACGCTCTCAGCTGTGAGGTTCAATTCAGCGAACGACAGCGAACAGGTATGATCTCCGCTCCGCAAACATTCTCAGTTTAGGAAAGCAGAATAACCGGATGTTTATTCGGTAATTCTTACGAATCAAACAAACGATTTCCATCCGAGAAGGTCCGTGAATCCCTAGCCAGATGACGACACCTTGCAACCTGTTCCTGCTCACTCGTATCGCCCAGCCGCTTTTAACGATCGACTGGGGACAAAAGTTCGGATAATGACGATGACGTCCCAGAATTGACAACAATTGAAAGACCTCCGTTTTGCGTAAAGCAACGTCGCACTTCCGGCGTTACACATCACCGACGCCGAATTGCCGCCATTTCACACTTCGATTTGCAATGAAAATAAGGGTAACGATTAACAAGAACATTAACGGCGTTACTACGTCTACCTCTGGGCGGAATTTGACCGTCACAAACGAGAATCAACGCAGTTGAAAAACAGGCATGATTGCTCTCTTGCGTTTGGAAACTGGCAACAGTTGCGTTGTACGTAGAAGAAATGAATCTAGGGGTCCACACTCAAAGCGTCCAAAGAAGAAACCGCTCGACATCCACCACTGCCCGAGGAAGCCGGTCGTCGTGGAAGACCGCCCATTGCGAGTGTCCGCCCGCCGCTGGAGTGCTCGTGGTCGAGTGGCCTTGCGGTTAGACTTCTCGCGCCCTCCGCTCCCCCACGAAGTTGCTCGTGGAGCCCGCGGGGATTCCAGTGCCCTCGCCGCCGCCCGCTCGCCGGCGGACTCGGCGGGTCGACCGCCAGCGAGGCGGCGGAATGCCAGAGCGCGATCCGAAGGAAGCCGCCGACCTCGCCGCACGAGCCGCTCGGCGTCAATTTCCGCCGTTTCCTGCCGATCGCCCGCACTCCTGCGTACCGCCTCTCCCCGTTGAAGCCGGCGAGATGGACGGCGAACGACGACGCGCGGCAGCCGACGAGCTGCCCGAAACTGCGGCAGATTCGGGCGCCGAAAGCCGCGAGGAGTCGCCGCAACGCGAGCTCTCGTGCGAGGCGCCCGCCGCCGTCGACCGCAGCGAAGATCTCCTGAACTGGGAGGCCGCCGCTCCAGCGACGCCCGCGATGAGCAGCGACCCGACGGACGAGCGGCTGATCATCACGAAAATCGTGACGGAGAACTTCAAGTCCTACTACGGCCGCCGGGTGTTGGATCCTTTCCACAAGGTCCGTCTCCATTCTTTCCACTTTTATTCGCTCGCTCGCTTGCAGAACTTCACGACGATCTTGGGCCCGAACGGCTCGGGCAAATCGAACGTGATCGACGCGCTCCTCTTCGTGTTCGGCTTCCGCGCGACACGAATCCGCTTTAAGAAAGTGAGCTCGTTGATCCACGCCTCGGCCGCCCAGCCGGACGTCTCCTCCTGCAAGTGGAGGTGGTCTTCGCGAAGATCGTCGATCGATTGCTCGCTCGTGTTCAGGAAGGCGGGGAGGGCTTCGATTTGGTGCCCGGCTCCGAGTTCTCCGTCTCGCGCACCGCCACGAAGAGCGGCGCCTCCAACTACCACATTGACGGAAGACCGGCGACAACGGACGACGTCCACGCCCGCCTGACGGCCAACGGCGTCGATTTGGATCACAATCGGTTCCTCATCCTCCAGGTTCGTACTGCGGGGAATGGAGGAGTTGAAGTCAGAACGAGGTTTGTTGTTTCTACCAGAACTCGCGGTCGATCCCCGCTCACTGCTCGTTTGCAGGGCGAAGTGGAGCAGATCGCGCTGATGAAGCCGAAGGGCAACGAGCGGCTGGGAACGGAGGGGATGCTCGAGTACCTGGAGGACCTCATCGGCAGCTGTCGCTTCAAGGAGCCGATCATCCGGCTGAAGGAGAAGCTCGAGTGCTACGGCCAGGAGGAGGACACGGACGTCGAGTGCCTGATCGAGCCCGTCTACGCCGTCCTCTCGGCGATGAAAATCGAGAACGCGCACACCAAAACTGCTGAGCTTGCGGCGGTTCGTCCGCTCCACCCATTCGTTTCTCGACTGTCGCTACAAAGAGGCGGACGCCCTCTGCGAGCAGAAGGAAGCGGTGATCAACGAGACCCAAAGGCAGCAGGCGAAGATCGAGGCCGAGCTGAAGGCGGCGAACAAGCAGAAGGCGGACATGCAGAAGTGAGTCCTCTTCCTTGACCCAAAGCATCCCGATCGCTCACTTGTGTCCAGGAAGTCCGACCGCGCGAAGCAGGACATCGAAGACGCGAACCGAGAGGACCGCCGGCTGGAGAACGAGCTCCGCAAGACGACGCAGCGGATCGCCGCACTCGAGCAGAAAATTCAGACGAAGGAAGCGGAAGTCGGAAGAGATCGCGAGAAGGTTAGTTCGAAAGCAGAGCGGGATCACGGTAGCCTTTCTTCTCCGGCTATCGCTTCCTTCAAATTTCTCCTATTGTTTCGCTTGAATCGACCTAAATCCGAATCAAATCCTTGCTGCATTCAATCGCTTACCATCCGCCAACGAAATCTTTGATTGATCCCTCCGCTTTTTAGTTGGAAACCGCTCGCAACGCTCCCGAACGCGCCCAACAACTGCTCGCCGAACTGCAGGCCGTCAGCGAGCAGAAGCAAGCGGAGATCGCCGAGCTCGAGGTCGAAATGCGGGAGCTGCGGAAGCGGGAGCGGGAGGAGAACGCGGAGAATCGCCACCAACTCGGCGAAATCATGCCTCAGGTCGTCGAAATGAAGGCCGAGGAGAACAAGTGCTTGAGCGAGGTTTGTTCCCTTTTTTCCAATTCATTTCATCGCTTCTCTCGAGTTCAGATCGCGCCGATCAAGGACAAGCTGGAGCGTCTGCAGAACGCCGGCACGAACCTGCAGCAGCGCTGCGACGCGGCGAAGGCGCGCTGCGAGAAGGTGGGCGAGAACGTCGAGGAGACCCGGAGGTTCGTCTCTGTCCTCCCTTCTCAATCCTTCCTTTCGTTCAGCGAGCTGGAGACTCTCGGCCAGAAGCTCCCCGACCGCCGCTCGCAGCTGGCCGACGGCGAGGCCGTGGCGCGCGAGATCCGCGAGCGGGGACGCGCCCTCGTCCAGGAGTTCAACGGCCTGAACTCGGAGCTCCAATCGCACCGGAACAAAGCCGAAGGCCATCGCACCCAATCGAACGCCCTGATGGCCCTCACGCAGGCGCACGCCGACGGCAGACTCGACGGTCTGCTCGGCCGACAGGGCGATCTCGGCGGCATCGACGGGCGCTACGACGTCGCCATCTCCACCTGCTGCCCGGCGCTGAACAACGTCGTCGTCGAGACGGTGGAGTGCGCCCAGGAGTGCATCCAAGTGCTCAAACAGCGACAGCTCCCGCCCATGACCTTCATCGCGCTGGACAAGCAGCAGCACCACTGGAAGAAGATCAACGAGCGGCCGGAGATGTGAGTGCTTGGAAGAGGACTTCTTTCAATCAATTCCGATCGTTTAGCCCCGCCGAAAGCCAGCGGTTGATCGACCTGATCCAAGTGACCGACGAGAAGCTCAAACCCGCCTTCTAGTCGGCCCTCCACGAGACGCTCGTCGTCGACTCGATCCAAACGGCGACCAACACCGCGAACTTCGACGATCAGCGCTGGCGAGTCGTCGCGTTGCGCGGCCACGTGATCGAAATGAACGGAACGATGACCGGCGGCGGGCGGTGGGAGAAGCGGTACGTTCGGCGGGGAATTGCGGGTGTTCTCCTCTGCGCTGTCTGTTTGCTCGTGAAGGAGTTGGGACTTGAAAAGCGCTTCTCTATTGCAAAGGGAGAATGGTAGCGTTGGGGTCAAAAGAGAACGTACAATTCGCTCCCCAGTCTTCCGCTTCATTCTTCTTGTTCCAGCGGCCTGATGGGCAAAGCCACCCGCGTGGACACGTCGCAACGCACTGCGCCCCAAGAGCTGAAGCAGATGAAGGCGCAGCTGGAGAGGAAACGCGCTGAGCTCTCCGCTCCGAATTATACGCCGTAAGCTCTTTCATCTGCAAACAACTGCATTGATCGAACTCGTTTGCAGAAGACCGACGAACTGCGGACGCTCAAAGCGGATTTGGACCAGCTGGTGCACAAGCAGCGATTCTGCTCGCAACGCCTCATGGTTTGCTCCTCTTTCTTCGTTCTTTTTCATAGATTTCGTTGAGTTCAGGTCGTCCAAAACCAGAAGAAGGAAGCCGAGAATCAGCTGAAACGAGCCCAGCAGGCGCTTCAAGCGACGGGCGTGGACGGGAACGCCATTCGCGACTTGCGGGACCGCGTGAACCAGATCGAGCAAAGTGAGTCCAGTTGTGGCAACTAGTTGAGGCATCTCCATTTGTTCTTTGTTGCGAACGTCGGAGAGTCAATGGTTTTGCTCTGACAGTCGAACAACTCCGTACATCCACCTACCCCCGCCCTCATCCCCGTCGTTTGTTCCAGAGAAGGAGTCGATCGGCCAACGCTCGGCCCAAGTGCTCAAGAAGAAGGACGAGCTGGAGGCGAAGATTCGCGCGGTCGAAGAGCGACTGCTGGGCGCCTCCCAGTCGGCCCTAGAGAAGTTGAAGGGCGAGCTGAAGGCGGTGGAGGAGTCGCTCAGCAAGGAGAAGCTCGTGATCACGAACTGCGGCGCGAACAGCCGCAAACTCGAGCTCGGCATCACGCGGACGGAGCGCGTGATCGAAGGCGCCCGGCGGGAGCTGGACGCCGCCCGCAAATCCGTCGACCGTCAGCAAGCGGCCAAACAGGAGAACGTCGAGCGAAAGAATGAACTGGAGCTGTCGCTCGTGCAGCTGACCGAAGATCTCGGCAATCAGATCGTAAAGATCGAGGAGCTTTTTGCCCAATTCGAAGCCCTGCAGCGGGTGATCCGCGAGCACAAGGCCGCCATCGAGGAGGCGGTCGACGAGCGGGCGGAGATGTCGGAGAAGCTGAATCGGCTGTCCGCAGAGGTTCGTTCTTTTCTTTCTTCCATTTAGTCGATGCTCGTCGCTTTCAGATGGGCAAACTGACGATGCTACAAGTTCGCCAGGACATCGTCCCGCTCCTCGAAGCGGAGATGAACAAACGGCGAGAGGACGCGCCGGACGATGCCGCAGTTGAAATCGAGGCGCCCGTCGAGAGCAGTGGAGCGGGTGAAAATCGGACGGCGGTGGCCGAGACGACCGCCGGCTCGAATCTCGACCTCCGCATCGACATCGGGACGCCGCCGCCTCCGGCTGATGAAGCGGCCGACCCGAACGAGACGCGAGCGACCATCCGGCGGCGCATCACCGAGGCGGCCGAAGCGGCCGACGTGGCCGAGTTGGCCGATGAGGGCGACCTGCCGAACACGACGCCCGTCACGAACGATCGCGGCGACGTCACGTACGATCCGCCGTTCGACTCGGCGCCCCTGCCGCTCTACTCGCCGGCCGAACTTGCGGCCTTCAACAAGGAGCAGTTGGCCAAATGGCTTAAGAAGCTGGAAGCGAAGAGGAAGGCGTTCGGCCAACCGATGAACCTCCAGATGGTCAACGACTTTGGCGAGAAGGTGAGTCCGCAGGGAGTGCTTGGGTGGAGCGATTGGCGGGGGAACTGCACTTTTGGATCGGGTACTCGCTGTCGAAGGCTTGGTTTGAAACTGTTGGGCACGCGTACAAGCGCGTGAACACACCATTGCTCTTTATCTCCTGCATTTCCCCCATTAATTGAGCGCTTGCAGATGAACAAGCGGAACCTCGTCACCGCCCAAATGCAGGAGCTGATCGCAAAGAAGAACGACCACCGGCGCGTGTTCGACCGGCTGAGCCGTCAGCGCAGTGACGAGTTCATGGCCGGCTTCCAGAAGATCCGAGTGGCCTCCCAAGAGATCTACCAAATGCTCACTCTGGGCAGCGATGCGGCTTTGGAGACCGTCGACAGGTTGGATCCGTTCAGGGGCGGCGTCTGTTTCCAGTGAGTTCTTTCGAATCGAATGGGGGAGAGATGAGTAGTCCGTTGTTTAATCGAATGATTTGACTTGTTGCTGCGGAATGGAACGGGCGATGACTGAACGGAAGGGACAGGACGCGTTCTCTTGTTCCCTCCTTGTTGCGCACTCTCCGACTCTAACAAGAACGCTCAATAAGCTTCTCCTTCCAACACCCACTCATTCCGTTCGCTGCAGAGTCCGACCGCCGAAGAAGACGTGGACCCACTCCGCTGTACGTGATGGACGAGATCGACGCCGCCCTGGATTACCGGAACCTTTCGATCAACGCCACGTTTCTCAAGGTTCGTCTCCATTCGCTTCATCCGTTGATTGCTTGCAGGAGAGAACGAAGAACGCGCAGTTCATCATCATTTCGCTGCGGAACAACATGTTCGAGCACGCGGACCGCTGGATCGGCATCTTCAAGGTGGCCGACTGCACGTACAACGTCGTGTTGGTTCCACGCGGCTTGACGGTCGACCCGACGGCGGACGACGGGAGCGAGTCCAGCGACGACGACCTCGACAAACTGGAGAAGGGGCAGCTGGCGCGCGAGCAGCAGCAGGCCAAGGTTCGTTCCATCGATTCGACCCCTCCGTTCATTCCTTCCGTTCGTTCAGCGCCGCGAATCGTCGAGCGTCGGCACGTCGCCCGTGCGGGAGCGGCGGCGTTAGGACGCGAGCGAGAGGAGCGATGCTCGATCGAGCTTCCACTTCTATTCTCTTGTGCAGTCCATCTCCCTCTGTACTTATTACGTTGTCGTGAATTGTGGGCGTTTGCAATAAACTTTCTTGTTTGCATGCGTTTACGCCGGCCGTCGAAGAAGACCGCCGCTGGAGTGCTCGTGGTCGAGAGGATTTTTCGGTTGGACTTCTCGCGCCCGTCGTCTTCCGGTCGTCGAACGAAGGCGGCGGTTCGTGGAGGCCGCCGGGATTCCAGTGCACTCGCCGCCGCCCGCTCGCCGGCGAACTCGGCGGGCGGCCGGCGGACTCGCGGCGAGTGGCGGCGGGCGGCGCGTCAAGTCGGACGGCCGTCTTGACCGCCGCCGCCTGCCGCGTGGCCGCTTTCTGCTCTGGAAATTGGGATGTCTTTTAGTGATTTCCGTCGATTCCTGCTGTTTTTTGACTGAATGGTTTGTTTGATGGATTCAGCGGCAATTATTGGAAATTATTGATGAGTTTAAGAAACTACGGACGTTGTTCTGTCGTCCTACGGAATAATCGGAAGTGCATCTTTGGAACGGCCATTCAAAAAGAAGTTGTGAGTCCTGCTGCTCATCCTCCACCCACTTCCGCTGCCCTTATTCTTTCAGCGCGCTCCGTGGTGAATGGACGTGGATATAAGGGGATTCGAAAGGATCGCGGTCGGTAATATTTTTTGGATTTCTTTTGGTTGCCGCTCCGTTGAAGCGTTATACAAAGGAATATTGATAAAACGAAAATTAGACTAACGTTGCTGAAAGAATTCGAAAGCACATGCTAGACGAAAATTCGAGCGGAATTAACTAATTTTCTACAAAGCTCATTCGACGGAGGAGAACTGAATGTGCGAGTAGATGCGTTCGAAGAAGTCGAGCAGCTAAACTCGAACTATTTATTGAAGGAAAGCAAACATTCTACTCGATTTTTCATTGGAAACGAATGACAAAATTCTGAAAACGCGGCAATTTAATTAGAATCCTGATGCAACAATTGATCATGACGGAATTTATTTTTTCAAGGAACGTACTCATCGAATGACCTGAAAGGTTGGAGTCGACCGGCTGTACGTCAAATGAATTCGTGTTGTGCTTGCTAGCGGCCAGCGCAAACAACAACCGATCGTCCTGCCGGCTGTCTTTTTTGACAGGCGTCGAACAACTGCTGTTCACCACTGTGATTTTCGAATGGATGCCGGAATAAACCATCAACTCAAAGTCCAGAGCAAACCGCAAACGAAGGTCTTTCCTTCCACCGTGAACGCTAGAAAATACTCATTAAAACCACTCCCAACGGAATAAAAGCAACCAACCTGCCGCCGAGCAGTCAGAAGAATCGAATGTAGCCCACCCCCAACAGAAACCAGAAGAAAGACCGCCGTGTTCGGTGCGGACCGAAAAGAAGGAAAATCGAACAACCGTCCAGTCACGAGTGGTGTGTGGAGCGGCGGGCAACAGAAGAGCGGCAATACAGCGAGAGGAAACGAAGTTGTACACCAGACGGAGGACCCGGAATTTGTGCTCGAAATGAGCAATCTCCTTGTCGCCTTTCCGAATGCGGAGATGGATCGAGAACAGAAGCAGCAAGTCGAGAACGAAAGGCGTGAACACGAATCGAGGACCCCTTTTGGTCACTCCTGGCATGCCTAAATCGAGTGGTGAGGCGTGAGGACGTGGGAGCTTCAGAACCAAGTGGATGGCAACGTTAGCAGGCGGAATAAAGACAACGATTTCTTCCTGAACGATCAAAAGGAACGAATGTCGTCCCCGCCTCCCCGCATCCAACATAGAGGCCCCCAAACTGCGCGCCGATGAGAACAACGAGCGACTCGATGCCGTCAATGATGCTCGTTGTGTCGAGAGCACAGACGAACATCAATCATGCAGCTGCAATCCACTAGCACGCTCGTCGAATGAACCGAAACGTTGGAGTCGGCCGGCTGAGTGTCGATCGAATTCGTGTTCTGCTCGCTTGCGGCCAGCGCCAACAGCAACCGATCTTCCGGTTGTCTGCTTTTTTTCAACGGACGTGCCAACGGCTGCCGTCTTCTGAACAAAGTTAAAGGCGAATGCGGAATAAACCATCTACTCAAAAGCCCAGAGCGAACAGCAATTAAAGGCCTTTGTAAATTTGCACTAAACACATAATACATCACGGAATAAAAGCAACCGCCGTTAAGCACCCAGAAGAATCGAATGCCGATTATCCCGAACGGAAAGCAGAAGAGAGACCGCCGTGTTCGGTGCGGACTGGGAGGAAGGAGGAACAAACCGCCTTCCAGTCACGAGTGGTGTCTGTGGAGCGGCGGGCAACAGATTAGCGGCAATGAAGGGGGGGGCATCAGAAGAAGTGTGTTTGCAATGTCGGAAAGTCAACGGAATTAAACTCGAAACACATCGATTCGCCGTCATCCAAGACCTGACATGGTCAGAGTACGGAATTTAGTCGAGACCCAAGAGCGTAGGTAGGAATCAGGGAAAGTAGCAGACAACTTTTCGGCGCCGCAAACTTAAAACCACTATAAACAAAGGAGCTACGGCTGAGAAACAGTTCGCCGTACGGTTAACAGCCTGCCGTGCTGAGTGAAAATACTAGAGCGGAATAAACCTGCTGGTAAACTTCAAACACACGTCTTTGGGACGTCGCAATGTGATTAGTCGAGTAGGAGTAAAAACAACGAATTCTTCCTGAAAAATCAAGTAATGAACGTCGTGCCTTCCTCTTCGCATCCCAAAAAAAGACCGCCGAACTCCGCGCTGATGAGAACAACGAGCGACTCGATGCCGTCAACGATGCTCGTTGTGTCGAGAGCAAAGCCAAACATCGACTATGCCGCGCTTGCATGGCGTTGAACAGCTGACATGCAATCTCCACTTTCTTCTAGCCAAGAAGCAACGTTTTACGGAATCTCCCCGCAGTGAGTGAACGAACAAGACAGAAAGGAAACGGCGGTGGAGGGCGAGAACGAACGTGAATGTTGGCGTCGATTCAACGAGCTCTAAGCGGAGAGTGCCCGCTGCCGGGGATCGTCTCTGCAAGAGCGATCATTGACGCCCCTCCAGCAAGCAGTGACTGTGGAGAACGAGCCGCATTCGGGCCACGCAGCCGACGCCACCGCCATACTCTGAAGCTAACAAGCCGAAATGGACACGGCTTGGTCGGAATTGCCACCACCGCGAACGAAAAAAACTGCAAAAGATTAGCGAAAAGGGCTACAGAACACCACACGAAATAAATTTCAACGGAATAAAACGGTTGCCCTGCTCACTTCCAACGACGTGATCAGCTGGAGCATAGCGAAATGATCGGCGAGAAGCCGAGCAGCAAACGTACGGGCGTCAAAAAATGGATTGCCGGTCACTCCGATCGGCATTCGGAGAAACGTCCCGCTTGCTCGTGGGCACTCAAGATCGAGCGGTCTCTTTCGGCATTGGACGGCAGTAAAGCAGAGGAACAAAGGCGGCGTTCATGACGACCACACCCTTTCCAGCGGAATAACCGAACGAAAAAAGATCTAAACGACGAGAGGATCCCTTCCTAGCCGACGATTGGCGTGGTGTGGAGGAGGAAACACACGTCTTGCAGCTCGTCAGGAACAAGCGAAAAGTAGTTGCTGCTCCCTACAAGCGAGACTCTCCGGACGTTCTCTTGTTGCCCAAATAAAAGACAAACGAGAGACTCCGGAATAACGGTTGAGAAGTTCACCGTCGAAACACGATTGAAAACTACAAACTTAAAAGCTCGCCTCAACTTCAACAAAGAAGAATTTTGGACGGAATAAATTTTCTACCTCTATTATCAGCAGAGCGGAAGAAGGAACCACCGATCACCCATTCACCGCCATCTATTCACTGCTCCCAACGATCGACCACTCCTTGTCCTTCAGTCCGACGGCATCGATCGTCTGCCGGAGCGAGTCACATGGATAGACGGCTGCATTCCGATCGTTTCCGGTCTTGACGACTCACGTGCGGCACCCACTCGCTTCATGAAACTCTCCACTTGTTCTTGCCGTCGCCTCTCCTCTCCCCCGTTCCCTTGCATTGCTCCCCCTGTTGTTCACCCACTCCTTCATTGTCGACCCCAACGGTGGGTCCCGCCGCTCCGCCCGCGTTCACCCGACCGCTCGTTTCAGGCCACCCGTTGGCGTCCCCTCCACCGAGTCGTCCACAGCCACCTTCCACTCGCCGGCAGCAGAAGGCGGCAATCAACCGCCGAATCCACTGGACTACGGCGGCCGACAGGCGGGTCGCCCACTCGGCGGCGAGATGGGAGGACTTCAGCCCCCGGTGGACGGAGGGCGGGCAGGAAGCGAGTGGTACAAACCGCCCAGTGGGAGGAGGCGCCCGGACGGAAGAAGCCGCGTGTTGGAGGGCGTTCTTCCCCGCAGTCCGCCGCTCCGTCCACTCCCTCGTTCGTCCCACTCCTCCGGCCGGAAGATCCTCCCCTCCCTCACTAATTGTCTCTCTTGTTGAATAAACCGTTGACTTGTCGCTCCCGTTGGATCCTCACTCGACGCTCAAGGGGGCGGACTCGTCGGGCTCATGAGCCGCCGGCCCTGCTCGCCGATCCTCCTCTCCGAATCGGCCGCCCATCCGCCGCCTCTCGTCCCGCGCCGCCCGGCAGCTCGCCGTCGTCTTCCGCCGCCGCGTTTCCGCGACGACTCGTCCCCGCCGCTTGCCCGCCTCCACTCGCGCTCTCCGCCGCCCAACCGACCGCCATTTCGCCCGTCCGCCGCCTCCCTCTCGCCGACTTCTGCCTCGTGCACGCGAGCGGGCGGCCGGCCGGCGTTCTCTCGATCGAAGGACGGGGCGACTGCGGACGGCTGCAAGAATCCCCGGTTGCTGGCGGCTGTTCGGCGGATCGAGTGGGCGGCAGCGGAGAGCGGACGAGTGGCTGGAGGAAGGAGCGAGTGGGCGGTCGACTGCTCTCCGCTCAAGTTCGTCCATCCAGCCACTTGCCGATCACTCCGGAAAGAACCCGCGAGAGCCGCCGCTTCTCTCCGCCCGCCACTCGCCGCTTCAGGCGGCCACTCGGCGGACTGCCGGCCGGAGAGCGCCGGCCACCGGAAAGCGGAGCCTCCCGCCGCTCGCCTGTGGTCGATTTCCCGCCCTCACTTCTGATCGAAAGGCGGAGCAAAACGAGCGACGGGGAGGGCGGGCGGCCATTCGACTCGCCGCTCGAACGGGAGTGGCGGGCGGCCGGCAGCGAGGGGTTGATTGA
Organism: Aphelenchoides fujianensis; assembly: GCA_024699865.1. Lineage (NCBI taxonomy): Eukaryota > Metazoa > Nematoda > Chromadorea > Rhabditida > Aphelenchoididae > Aphelenchoides > Aphelenchoides fujianensis. The sequence continues at coordinate 350,522 of JAMPIO010000032.1, forward strand.
TGGTGATTTTTGTCTGATGGAGCGAGTCGTCCGCTGCACGAATTTGAGATCTTCTTGCTGGAGGCACGAACAAGAAGGAGACCGTCGAATGAAGTGTGATTGATGGGTTCTTGAGTTGTTTGGGTACACGGGACGTGATTTCTGTTAAGCGTGCGAAGTAATTACTCTTTATTTTTTGTGCTTTCAGATGTTTATTTTTTGTGATCGTCAACACTCGGAAGAAACGAAAGTTTATTCCGCTTTGACTACTTCCTCTCGCTGTTGGCCAGTCGATCTCACGACTTTCCGCTGCCCGTGGATTTTTTCGCTCGGTTTTGCCACGACTTGTTCTTCGTACTCGAACTCGAGCAGTCTTTGCGTCGTTTGGTTTGTTTCGACCGGTAGTCGGCGAGGAGACCCGCCGAGTGGACGGCCTTCAGTTTCGATCGGGACTGGGCGGTCGGTTTGACTGCCGCTCTAAACGACGGGTTCTTCGATCCTGCCCCTCATGTTCACTTCTTTCTTTTCAGGTTGGAAGCTGCAGGGGGCGCACTCCCGAGAAAACGGGGCGCGAAGACCGCCGACTGCCGGCCGGACGCCCGCCGCCCGTCGATCGGCCCCCACGGCGTCCCCGTAGTCCAGTGGGATGGGCGGCGGATTGCGGGGCGGGAGTCCCGTCGGCCGGCGGGATCGAAGCCGGCGGTCGAGAGCGGGCGGTCGGCCGTGGAAGTCGGCGGAGCGGGCGGATCGGCCGGCGAGTGGGGGAATGACGGGCGGCTCCAACCGAAAGAAAAGTTTGTGGACGGGGCGCGAGTGGGCGGTGGATCTTGCGTTTACTCGCTCCTTGCCCGGCTTCTCTCTGATCGGGCGGAAGAATGTCGAATTCTCTACGGAATACGTCTTTGCTTTTGCATGCCGTTGGTGCTTGCGCGAAAGATGTTTTATTCCGTGGGCAAGACGTGTTGCTTGTTTTTCCCCGTTTTTATCGCTCGGAGGTTTGTTTTGCTCACAGGTGAGTGTTCAAGAGCCGCCGTGTTTTTCGATTTGCCGTTCGCTCACTTGCTCATCGGCTGGTGGTAATTAAGTGATGTCTGGTCGCTTTCTTCCTCCGAAGAAAACGGACATCGATTGAAGAATTCTGCGCGGACTTTTAATTTGCACAGCCATCTGTTATTCCGTTCCGCAGAGCTTTCCGGACAAACGTTTTGTTTTATGCCGGAACAACACACCCCAGTCTTTGCGGCTATATTTTCGAAATCATTTCGTTGCGTCGCTGTTAGACGGAAACGCAAGAATATTCCGTCCTCAAGTTCCACATTGGAGCACTGCACAATCCGCATCCGCAGAAAACTATCATTGCTCGGACGGCACTCGCTCTCGCGCCGCCGTTGTCCCGACCCGTGATCATCGTGCTTCGTTTTCGACTCATCCGCGCACTCCATCCACGTTTCCGTTGGGGGTTGCGCAGCAGTCAGCCCTGAACGGCGACTGGTGCCCGTGGACGACCGCCTTTTTCCGGCGGCCGGCGGGCAAACGGGGGCGGGATTCCCGCTCGGAGTGGGCGCTCGTGGACGGGCGGGCGGGAGTGCCCGTCTGCCGCCAGTCGGCCGGCTGCTCTCCAGCACGGGCGCCCTCCACACTCGCCGGAGGACCGCCCCCGACCAGTGGAAGGGGCGGGATCTCCGAGACGACTTGCGAGTTGTCCGCTTCGAATGGCGAGTGGTCGTCGAGCAGCTGGCTGCACTCATCTCCACGTCTTCTATGGCTGGTGAATGGAACCGCTTTTTTCTTTCGAGTGAAGGTGAGTAGTTTGATGTTTATTCCGTGCCCGGCAAACCTATGTAATCGATATCGTTTGTTTTTAGTTTATTGTTAACAGTCATTGAGACGACGAATTGCCGAAAACAACGAGCGGCACGAGGAGCTGGAACGTACATCGAACCAATCGATTCTAAGACACTCTTGCTTTCAACCTCGTCTCGGCCGTCCGTTCAGAACGGCATATTACTCTCGCATTTGGTCGTTGAAAGCATACACAATGTGATGTTCAATTTCTTTCAAACGAGCGGGCCGCAATGATTTTCTTGTCGAAAGTTTTCAAACGGCGGTAGTGAGATTATTCCGCACATGCGTCCTTGTTAATCCCCGTTTTGTTATTCTTCTGTTCCACGATCTATCCTAGTTTAACAGCAAGTAAAAACAAGAATTAACCATCTTTTCATCATCTAAACGTCAATTCCTTGACCATCTCTCAAATCCAGCAAAAATTCGGCAAACAGCACTCCCCAGTGCCTAAAGCAACAGAATAAAAATGCACGAAATCAGCGGCCCTCACTCAACGCGCGAAGGAAGCAGAAAAACCCCACTTTCTCGCCCGAAACACGCCGAAAAGCGAGCGAAATCGGCGGGCGGCGAGGCGGCGGCGTCCGGCGGCCGGGCGCGAGCGGCGCGCAAGAGAGCGGGCGGGCGGGCGGGCGGAGAAAAAAGACGGCCGCCGCGCCCGGCGCCACCGAACGGACTGCAACGCCCACCCCCCAGTGATCGGGGCGATCGGAGGGGCCGCCCACTCGCCTCTCGCCCACGAGAAGAGGGAAGGCGACCCCAACAGCCGGCCGTCCACTCGGGGCGCAGAGGAGCGGGCCGTGCGGGAGAGCGGGCGGGCGAGCGGAGTGGCCGTCGGGCACCTCCACTCCGCGAGACGAGTGGAGGCGGCGAGCGGCCCCTCGGCGCGTCCATCCGCCGAGCCGACTGGTGGACTCCGAGGGGGCGCCCGCTCGTTCGTTCGGGGCACTCGCGAATTCGACGAGCAGACGGCGGAGCGGCGAGAGCGGGCGGGCGGAAGCGGCGGCACGTGGGTCGGCTGCTTCCCGACTGCCCGACGGCGGCCGCCCCGACGCGAATCGATCGGCGTCTCCACCGCGAACAAGACACTCGTGAAACGAGCAGAACGATCGCCGTCTTCCGCCGCCCGTCCAACCGGCCGACTGCTCGCTTTCCACGAGAAAGAAGCGAGCATCCGGCGGTCTCGGCGGCCGCCCGACCGCCCGGACGAGCGCCCTCAATCCACAGGCGCCCGCTCCGGCGGTTCTTCGCGGCCGCTCGCTCCTCCCGCCGCTCGTCCGGCCGGCCGCTCGTGCTCGAGGAAGGCGGGCGATCGGCCGGCCGGGGGCTTCTTCCCGCCGTTCACCCGACAAGCAGAAATCCCATCGGAGTCCCCGCTGCCCGCCGCTCCCCGGCCGCTCCCCGCTCTCTCTCCACCGCCCGAAGTCCGCCCACTTCCGCGCGGCCGCTGCGATCCGACCGACGGGCTCCTCGCCGCCTTCAACGGGCAGCCGCTCGATCCACGGGCAACAGCGAGCAGTCCCGCGGGCGGGCCGCCCGACTGCTCGTCCACTCGCTCCACTCGGCGCTCTTCCGGTCGGCAGTGCGGCGAGCTCCCGCCTTCTCGCCGCCGCCTTCCCGCTCGTTCCGGTCGGTCGATCACGCGCGGACGTCTTCGAGCATTTCTTTGATCGCTTTGTTGTTTGTTTTCGTTCGGAGATCCCCGAACGGGCGGCCGCCTTCGAGTCGCCGCGGGCCCACCGAAGGAAGCCGGCGACCTCCCGCACCTCGTCGAGCCGCACGACGATCGGCTTTCGTGAAGCCGGCGGGGAGGAGCGAGGATTCGTGGGGGACTTTTGATTGCTTGTCGTTTGTGTTTGGGCGATGAACCGCGGTTGTTGTTGGACTACTTGGATGGGAAGGATTGGCGAGATGAGAGTCTTTCGTTCCATCTTCGAGCAATCACCAGTGCGTTCTCCCCACGCTCGCCGCCGCGCCCCGGCCGCTAAAAAGCGAAGCGCCAGACGGCTTCACCGCCCTCGCTCGTTTGGCGGCGGCGGTCAAGTCGGGCGGCCGCCGTCGCCGCTCGCCGCTTTTTTCTCCCGCCCGCCGCCCGCCGCTTTTTGCTGCTTTTCGTCGCGCGTTCGGGCGCCCGACGGCCGGCAGTTGGCGGGCGGGCCCGATTTTGTAGTTGGTGGATGAACGCGAATGGTCGGGAACCAGAGTGGATACGGGTTGGTTGATTCTTTTCTTCGATTGATTTAGTCAACGCTGCTTGTAGAGTGAAACGAGATGAAACGACTGAAATAATTGATGGTAAAATCGAATCACGAGCGGAAATTTCTTCGGCGATCTTGTAGTCTTTACGGAATAAGAAGCCGTGTTCTTTGTCAACTAAAGAGACAACGAGTTCACTTTGCTTGTTCGTTGTTAATCGAACAAAGCCTTCTCATAATCCGCCGTGAAGCGCGGAATTTTCTTCGACTCAAAGCGCCCAAAGGACTAGGAAAAAGAAATGAACGTCCACTTGCTTCCAACCGAATCGAACGCTGCCTCCATTCCCCAAACACTACCCACAAATAACGATCGAAGCAACCCAAAAGCGAGGAGCCCCGTCAAACAAACGGGAGTGTGGGCGAGCCGAACGGCCGCCGCTCGCCGCCCGCTCTCCTCCGCGTTCTTTCGAGCCGCCCACCACCCGCTGCAACGAACGACGCCTTTCTCTTCAGCCGCTTGGAGTGCGCGGAATGAGGGAACTGCGCTGGAGTGGTGGGCGGCAGTGGAAAGCGGGCGCGTCTTCTGTTCAGTGATCGTAAGAATACTCGCAGAAACGACACCAGAATCCGACTGCGTTTTGTGATCGGAATAATGCTGGTAATTGATTGAAACGTAGCGCTCGCCGACACGCTGGGTTTCGACCTCTCTAGCATTGATTCAACTACAATCCTGACCTTCAAGCGGAATAAACGCTGAGCTGCTCGATACAACCATCAGAAGTGAGCACGCTACTTCGCCGGTTACAACCAAAATAAATACAGCTTAATTTCTGCAGTGATCAAAAAGAAGAAATGACGAACAACCCCTGGCCGCGAGTGATGCCCGTTGAAATGAGTGCAGAGCAGACCGCCGATGAAAGCGGTTGCGGTCGACGAAAGCCGGCAAGAAACCCGGTGTTTGTCGGAGTTTCGTGCAGCGCCAAATGGCCGTCACTCACTTGCAAGGCGCGACAAGCGCCGGCACAACCGCGGAATATTCTGAAAGAACTTCGCTTTTAGACCGCAGAGAGAAACAAGCTGTCGAACGCAGTCGCAAATCCCTAATCGCCATCGTTGACAGGTCGAAGCGGAATAACCACTCTCGTTCTTTCTCAAGCAGTGCACGTTTAAAAAGCCTCCCTTGCAACTCCCTCCTTTCGACGTCCAGCCTGAGATGCGACCAACAGCCCGACGAGTGATCGCGCCCTCGAGTTCGTCCAACCACTCGACGGCCAGCGAGTGGCGAGAGGTGGACGGTCGACTGAATTGATGGCGGCAATGGTGATTTTTTGTGAACGATCGGCAGAATCAAGAAAAGTACATGATTGCCAAAGGCGACAGCCGCCGAGCTTGAGTGGCCGGCTTCCATTCATACAAACACGGCGGAACGGAATAAAATTCTGTACCGCTTTCTCCTCATCGCCTTTGAAGTCGGCAACACTAGTGCAATTAGCAGACGAGAGGAATAGGAGTACGGAATAAAGTCTACCTAAAAACCGCTCGGTTGTCAAGCAAAAAGCACAAACACACAACGACCCTAAAAAATCAGATTGATCACTTCAAATGAACAAAAAACTGGATCCACAGCTCATCAACCGACTCCGCACCCACTCGTTCTTGTCCATACGTTCGTTGAACCCCGCCTTCACATGATTGTCCGATCTCGCCAGCTGCTTCTCTCGTTTGCTTCTTTTACCTTCTTCGGCCAACTTGCGTACTCGATTTCGACGGCCACTGCCTCGGCTCTCCTCCCACCCGCCTGCTCGCCGGAAGCAGTAGGCGGCAGTCAATCGCCGTTTCCACCGGATTACGGCGGTCGACGGGCGGGTGGTCCACTCGGCGGGGATCCCCTCCTTCCGCCATTCGAGTGGTGGGCGGCCGCTCGCCCTCGTGGGCAGTCGGGAGCGAACGGAAGAACCGCCCGTCCGCTCGATTCGACCGTTCGGTTCGTTGCGGGAGTGGCCGCCGGCGGGTCGGCTGGCGGCCTCTCGGCGGGCCGCTCGACGGAAGCGGGCGAGTGGCGGCGGCCGTCGAAAGGCGCCGCGAGGGCGGCGAGTGGACGAGCGGCCGCCGCCGTCGACCGCCGAGAGCCGCGGCGATCCCAACGTTCGGCCGCCGCGAAGAAGCCGCCCGATCGATCGAAACCGAACGCTCGTTCGATTGCGTGTTGTGGGGCGTTCTTCCCCGCCATCCGCCGCTTCGTCCACTCCGCTCGCCCGCTTCCTCGCCGCCCTCCTCGCTGGACTCGCCGGCCGGCCGCCCGCTCGGCAGTCGGCGCGCGGATCCACGGGACCGCGGCGACCGGGCGGCTCGTCGTCCGGCTCGTGTTCTCCCGTCCGTTCGGGCCGCCCACTCGCCGCCCGCCTTCTGCCGACTCCTCCGTTCGGCCGAGTGGGAGGGCGAGGCGGTCGGGCGCGTGCTGGAGGCGGCGGAGAGGAGCGGCGAGCAGCGGGCGGATCTCCCGCACCGAGCGGCGGGCAGTCGGGGCGGCGGGCGGCTCGAGTGCGCGCGGAGGGGCGGCGGAGTGCGCACTGCGGGAACACGCGGGCGGGCGGTCGGGCAAGCGGAGCTCCCCGACCAGCCGCCCTTCTTGGGCACTCGTCTCCCCGACAGCCCGTCCACTCGTTTCTGCCCGCTGATTCGTGTGTTCGCGCCCGGATCGGCAGTCTCCAGTGGGCAGTCGAAAGGTCGCCCACCTTCCGCGTGGTGTGTCGCCCGCTCCCTGCCGCTCGACCGGCGGGTTCTCCTGTTCGTGGGCCGCCTCGATCAAACTGCCCTCGTTTGTTGTGCCCGCCCGCCGGAGTGCTCGCGGTGCCCATTGCGCACTCTGAGAACACGCGAGCGGGCGGCCGACTGGGCGGCGGCCGGCTTCCTTTCCCCTCGGGTCGCTGGAAAACGCGGTCGGCGGCTAGATGGAGCAGTCGGGCGTCTACCAAGGGCCTTCGAATGTAAAAGACAAAGCTTTGATTTTCGAGTCTTCGATTTTCGGCTACGGGTTGGCGGAGAACCAAAGAGAGCCGTACAGCGAGCTAACCATGCAGGTAGCCGCTTGTTCTACTCAAGATTAATTCATTTCATAATTGCAGCCCTACAATTGCGTGCGGTTTTCGCAGAACGGCCGGTACGCGTACGTCTTCGAGACTACTCCGCGTGTTCGCGTTGTCGACCTTATCCGCGATACTCAAATGTAAGTCTGCTTGTGTCTTTCACCACGGGGATGTCCACTTGCAGTGTCTTCACTCCCGCCGGATTCTGTCGAAAGTATGTTCAGGACTTTGTGGTCGTGAATTCAAATACAATCATTGCGTCTTCAACTTGCGCTTTGTGCTTGCTCCGGTTGCGCCCCGAAGACGAGACTTTTGAGTGGATCGAATTGGAGCAACGAGAAAGTCCGTGGACCACTTACGTGATCACCGAGATTCATGGAACGAACGTAGGAGCCAAACGAGCGTTGTTTCAAGGCGAATGCACCACCCAACTTCGATTGGTTTGCCTGAACATTGATGAAAGCAGCTTGCACGTGGACTCGAATGAATGGCCGCCGCCACAGTGGCTTTCTTGCGGTTTCGCCAAAAGCGGACAGTTTTTGTATGGAATTTCAATCCGTTCGAATGAACCGACAACCCTGCACATGCTCAACGTCGAAACGAAGGTGTGGAGCACGACGAGTTTGCGCGGCTACGCGGCCGAGGTACGTTCCTCGCTACAAAACGGCTATTAATCTAATTTCAGTTGTCAAATGTCAAGATTGCCTGGTCTCAGGACAACGCGTATTTGTGGGGATGCGACGTGGTTGACGAAGATAATCAGTACTCCATCTTTCGGTGCCATGTGGAATCACTTGAGTGGAAAAGAATGCCTGGGACGATTGACGACATACACCAGATCTCTCTCATTACGAATGCTCGGACTGGCGAGGACGACCAGCTGGTGATTATCGGCGCAAATGGTTATGAACAAGGACGAAACGTTTACCGCCTACTCTTCAAGCAAGTTCTCGCCACTGCCTTCAACCATCCGTTTCCTGTTCAGCACGCCCGACTCGCTTCTCCGTCTCGCGGTGGATGCACTCCGCAAGTCCCGAATCGACCTCCAAGGATCAGAGGGCTTCCACGGGCTCATGAGCAGCGAGTGCGGTCGGAAGATCCTCCCCTCCGTCTACCCCAACATGACGCCCATCCCCCGCCTCTCATCGATCGAATAAACCCTTGCCTCGAACAAAAGCGAGGGCCTCCAACGGGGAGCAGAAGGCGGGCTCGACGGCAGGGGATCCCGCGGGGTCTTCTCTCGACTGAGTGGGCGGTCGATCGCCGCACAGTCGGGAGAGCGGCGAGCAGGACGGGCAATCGGCTGCGTGGAGCCCCCGGAAGGCGGCCGTCCTTTCGGTTCGTCGCTCGAGGCAGCGGGCGGCGAGTGAGTGAGCGGACGGGGCTGTCAGTAGGAAAGTGTTCACGAGTTCCTTCGGGGCAGTCTGTTAAGCGTGTTCTCAGCTCGCTCGTCCTCGCGCCCACTCTCCGCCCAGCTTCCATCACACGCGGCGTTCTGCCAACTGATCGACGGCGCCCGCCCGCTCCTCCCCGCCCACTCGTGGACACTCGTCGTCGCTCCTCTCCGCGGAATGCCCGCCTCGAATCGACGGGCGGGATCGCGCGACCTCCCGCCCGCTCTTCTCCGCTCGCGTCCACGACTTCGGCGCGTCCCTCCGCTCGTCTCCTCGTCGCCGATGCCCTCGAGTACCCCCTCGATCGGCCGCTTTCTGCCGCTCGTGTTCGGCGGGCTGGAGGTCGAGTGAGCGGGCGGCCGCCTCTCGTGCCCGAATCGACCGCCCGCTCTCCATTCGCCGTCTTGATCGAAGCGGCCGTCCCGCCGCCCACTCGTCGACGAACGAGCGAGAGAGCGGACGGATGGGCGACGAGAATCCGCGGGATGAAACGGCGGACGGCGAGTGGGCGGAAAAACTCGAAGCCGGGAACTCGACGGCGTTCTCGCGCCCGCCAGACGGGACTTCCGGCCGCTCGTTGCGGGCGGCGAGCGGCGGAGGAAGGCGCGAGTGCGTGGGCGGCCGACCAGAAGAAAGCGAGTGGATCGCCGCCTCGCCCACGTCTCCAAGGTCAACGTCCCTTTATCGCGAGCACTCACTAGAGGAGGGGAGTGAGTGAGCGGTCGGGGCCGCTCTCCGTTCACTCCTCAACTGAAGGCAGAACGGAAAGAACCGGCCGCTACTCTCCTCTTTCGGTCGGAGCGAGTGGACATGGCGAGTCGGTCGTTGCCCCAGTCGACTGTTGGACGCCCGAATGGGTGGGCAGCGGCAGAAGCGATGGTAAGTGGGGGAGCAGTCGGCTTGTTCGTGTTTGGGCAAAGAATAGAAGAATTTCTCGCTTGCTTGCTTCGATGTGCACGGGTTGGTCTACTTGTTGTCGGTTCAAACCGAACAAGAGTTTATTCCGCGGGAAGTTTTCTATGGCACTGTCGATCTCACTCGCAACGGCAGAGAACAAGTGTTCAAATGTTGTCGTGAATTGGAGGACGGCGGTGATTTCAGTTGGGTGCCGATCGGAATCGAGTTTCTTGAATGCAAGGTAAACTTGTCGCATTCATTTCTTTTTGCAATAGGTTGTCGTAGTTTTAAGGGTTTATTCCGCACGATTGGGTTGAACGCAAGATTCATCCGCCAGGTATAACTGCTCATTTTTTCGATCTTTGTTTGAGACTTGAGACAAAGGGCACATGTTTTTGTTTGCTGCTCGTTTGAAAAGTTGGTTCACAGGCAGCGGTCGTGTTTGGTGAGGGTTTATTCCGTGATCACGAAGTGCAGATAGGGTTTTTCTAAACGAACGGTGAATCAAAGCAGTCACTGTCTCCTTTTTGTCCGCTTCTTCTATCTGCCGCTCGTTGACGAGTGGGGGCAGAACTCGGACCATTCGAACAGAAGAGCGGTGAACGCGGCGTTCTTTCATGTGGAGCCCGACTCGTCGCAGATGCTCGCTCAAGGGCAGCCGGCGCTCTCTTTCACCCACTCGCCGTTTCGTTCGAAGGACAGCCATCGGTTGGACGGAAAAGAACGGATCGGTTGTTCGTTTTCGATGACGGTGGGTGGTGGCTGAATTTAATTGCGCAAGACTCTTCGGCTAAATGTTCGAATTCCGATGATTGTATCACGGGGCGTAGTCATTGGTAAAAGCAATGAAGAGCAAGCAAACAAAGCATTACTCGGATGTTGATCGAAGAGAAGCGGTGGGTTTATTCCGACTCGATTCTCGATTCGTGGAACTTTTTCAATCGATCATAGGTCGTGTCTTGCTGATAATGTTTCAGTCGGAACACGAACGGATTCCGCTTACAATTAGTCTACTTCCTTCTTTCAATTACAATGCAAACAGCAAACAACTAGGAAATATAAAACCGACCGCTCTCCATTGAATCGACCAGTTCTTCGTTCTTCTGTCCACTCGCGATTAATTCAACCAAAACCCACCGAAAATCGCTCCAATTTCGCTCATCCACTCGATCCAAGCGCCTGAAATCCAGCCATAAATTCGCGTCCTCACATGCCGTCCGTCGATCCACGAACGACGGCGAAAAAAACTCACTTTTTGGGCCGAAAAGCGCCGCCGATCGCCGCGAGGCGGGCGCCCGGCTTTCTCGCTCGCTTTTTTGTTCGCTTCCCGCCGGTCGCCGCGAGTGAGTGGCCGCTGAGAACTCGTCGCTCTGCCGGGCGGAATGGAGAGCGGGCGGGGGGCGGCCGGGTTGCTTGCATGTTCGTCTGGCGGCGGTCCAAAGTCCACCCAGCCTACCTGCGAAGGGAAAGAGCAGTCACTGTCTTGCGCACTCGCCCGCGGTCACCATGCAAAATGCAAGCCACCCTCCTGTGTTGGATCAAGGCAGAAAGCAAGAGAAGAAAGCGCGTTGGGTTGTGCACAAAATCAAGTGAGTGCGCATTCCGCTTTCGTTCGGTCGGATGAAGATAACGGAGCGCAGGTCGCCAAAGTTTCGACCATTCGTACGCAGTCCACCGCTCTTTATCGCGCGGCTCTATTTCAGCGGGCTTTGCGCTGGATTGCATGGGCACTTCAGCGATGGCCGTTGAAACATGGCGCTTTCCTTCCCCTTTTCTCAATCCTCTCTTTGCTGTCTTGGACGATCGTTTTGTTTACGTTGCCGAAGCGTTTGGCGTTGAGATCTTTGTGTTGGATTTGTATCGCAAAGATCAGAGGTAAGCAAGGGCGCATGAATTCTTACGCTCTTCTTGCAGGTGTTTCTTACCAGTTCATGGTCCGATTTTTGACACTGAATTCACCGCTATTGAGCTACTCGACCGGACCACTATCCTCATGTTCACCACCAATAACAGCAAGTTTTCTGCAGGTAAAAACTCGTGTTCACTCGCGATCGTTTAGGTCACCTACACAACGTTGATCACGAGTGCAATCTTTTTCGTCTGAACTTCAATACGTTTACTTACTCGCCGCTCTACCCGCGGCTATTTCGAATGGACCAACGTGTTTGGAGCGCACGCATGGTGGATGACTGGCTTTTCGTGATCAACAACACGGCGGTCCACGAGTTGCGTCGGTCCGAAGACTCGCAATCGGTCGAACTGCCGCTCATCCACTCGCTCGGAACGACGAATATCCGGACCGGCGGAAGAAGCGGCACTCACTTCTTTGACAACAAATTCTGGTGGTTCGACGCGGGCAATCTTTCGCCCGTTTGGTGTTTCGATGTTACTGAGAGAAAGAAGTGCGAGTTTCCAGTGCTTTGCTTCTCTCAAGAACTCGAAGAAGCGAAAGAATGGGTGCGAATTTCAACTAAAGACGTGTTAATGTCTCTTCTTTAGCCCACGATTCACACGAGCTTGGGAGCGCAAGAGAAAATGCACGCGGCCCTTCTGTACCGGAACAAGCAAACAAGCGATGAAATGTTTCTGACCGCCATCCTCGACCTTCGACTTCTTCGATGGACTATCGTGACGGGCCCAAAGGCAGATGTGCATTCGGTGCGCGCGTTCGGAAACATCCGCACGAAGCATCACATCGTGTATGAAGAGCACGAACGCGAGGGACGCGAGGAAGTCGTTCTCCACCGCATTCCCTCAAGATTGGTGTCTTGCCACGCTTTTTTTGTTTATTTCCCGTTTGCAGACGCCCGGACAAATTGCAACACTTGGCTCTGTTTAGCAGCCGTCTCCTGCTTCCGCGCACCGTTTTCGATCTGTTTGCTGACAGAATCCAAGATTGAAAGCAAACATTACTCGTTCTTTCTTTCGTAGTGATCGTTTGTCAATAAACCGGACTTTGTGTGGTGTGTTCCTCTACGTTCGCAGTTCTCAACACTCACATACTGCTCGCAACTGCTTCCTGATGGTCTTTGATAAACAAAAGGCCACCGATTGTCGTAGTGGCGGGTGGGCGGCCGTCCGTCCATCCGCCGCCCACGAATTCGGCCGCCCGCCCCAACGAACGCACGGCCGCTCTCCGCGTTGATCGCGGGCATTCGGCGAGTGTGTCCGCAGTCGGCGGGCGATCGGAAGGCCGCTGGGCGGGAGGAGCGGCGAGTGGAGAACGCGAGCGACTGGGCGGTTGGTGGTGCACGAGTGGCGTCCACCGCCCCCTTTCGATGGTGGATGAGCGCGAGGACGCCCGCCGGTCGCCCACTCGCGAGTTCGAGGGCGCGTGCGGGCGGTCGACTGGAGAGCGGCTTCCCGCCGATTCTCCCGCCTTTCGCCAACTGGGGGACTGCCGGCCGTTAGCTGCGGGCGGGACGCCGCCGCTTCGTCTTCGAGTGAGTCCTCCGCCTTCTTTCTCGCCCAATCCTCCGCTCACTCCACTGCGCCACCGAGCCGCCGGCCACTCGCCGCCCGCTTCCCGCCGCTCCTCCCCGCGGCCCCCGTCTTCACTGCCCCCTGTTGAGCGGGACGGCCACTCGCCGCTCGTCGCTTCTTCGCCGCCAACCGCTCCGTCCACGACCACTCGGCCGATCGGACGGCCGGCGGGCACTCCAAAGAGACGAGCGGCCGCTCCCAGTCGACTTCCAGCAGGGCGTTCCCCTGCTCTACTCTACAGAAGGCGCCCCTCACTCGAGCAACCCACGGAACTCCTCCACCGACTGCGGCCATTCGGCGGTCGTTTCGGCTCGTCCACTCGAACTCCCGCCTTCTGCTTTCGGCTCCTCCGTCCACTCGCCGCCCGGCGGGCTCGAGCGGTGGAGAAAGCGGAGGGGAGGAGCGGCGAGTGTCCATTCCGGGCGGCAGCGAGATGGGGGCGGGGAGGACGAGGGGGAGTGCGGCCCGCTGCTTCCTTTCGTCCACACCTCCGTTCGCCCGACCGACCGCGCTGCCGGCCGGCGTGGCGACGAGCGGGAGGCGCCGATCGAAGTCGAGCGGCCGCCCGTCGCCCCCCGAATGCGCCCTCCGTTGCTGCCGTGTTGTTGAACGGAAAGACGAGCCCTCGGATCGAAGCCGTTCGAGGAGAAAACGGTAGTGGCCGGCGCCCCGATGGCCGAGTGGAGATTCGCGCGGAACTCGCCGCCCGCCCACTTGTTGCTGCCGGTGGAGTGCTGGCGGTCGGCGGTCTTCTCCGAGCGGCCCGGCCGGCAGCAGCGAGTGGACTCGGGGCGGGGATCTCCGCTTCGATGGACGGCGGCGAGGAGGAGCGACCGGCTTCTTCCCATTTCTCCCGTCCGCTCTTCTCCTTTCGCCCCACTTGCGGCCTCCGAGCGGGCGGACTCGTGGGCGCCCTCTTCCCCCTCACTTCCCCTCCCGATCGACACGAGCGGTTTGTTTTCAGCCAATCAGACCGCAGAGATCGTTTGTTAATCGAAGACAGTCGGCCGAGAACGCGATGCCGAACGCGAACACAAGCCCGTCCTCCAACGAACGACACTCCACGGACGATCGATTCAAACAGAAGAGTTTCGGCGAGGATTCGTGCAATCGGTGGGATGTCCGTGCAGACGGGCGGGCTGCACGGCCGCCTTCAGGCAGCAGAGCCGCGGGAGGAGTGTGCAGAAGTCGGTGGGTGGGCGGCCACTCCGATCGGCAGCAGGACGGAGAACACGGGCGTCCGGAAAGGAGGAGAACTCACTCGAACGGTGAGCTTTCGGGTCGCCTGCCGCTGGAGGCGCGGCGAGTCGGGCGCCCCCTCGAAGACGTCGGCCCGAGAACGAAATCAGCCGGACGTCTTCCGCGAGTGCTGCAGGCGGAGGGATCACTCGCGGCCGCTGGGAGAAGAAGGCGTTCTTCTGCGGCTCCCGCACCACTTGCGGCTCGTCCTGTCGGTCGAACTCGAGGACGCCAAGCCCGCAGTGGGCGCAAATCCACGCGAAGAAGCCGCCGATGTGGGCGGACGAGCGGCGCAACCTCCAGCAAAGGACGAGCAGCCGGCAGACGAACTGCGGGCACACGAGCAGAAGACGAGCGCCCACTCGTGACGGACGGGCAGGAGCACGAACCGCGTCCTCCAACTCACCACCGACCGAACGCCGCAGCGGACGCCGCCGAGCGCGCAGCCGAACCCCAGCGGTTGGGGCGGGAGGGGCCGCACGCACACAAAGACGACCGGCGCGTTCGCCCAGCGACCAGCCGGCCGCCCCAATCGACCGGCCGGAGACGCGAATCTAGCGAACGAGTGGACGAGAAAGCGGAAGAATGTCCCCGCTTGTCGACTTCCGAGAGGGAGCAAGACCGTCGAAAGACCGCCCGCATTCCACCGGCCTGCTCTCGGCTCCTGCCCAATGCAATGGGCGTTGTGTCCGCTGGCCGTCTCAACCGGTGTGTTCGTGTCGTCGACTCCGCTCGGCCTTCCGACCGTTGGCGGCCGCTTTCAATCGATTACGGGACGGAAAGCCCCGTTCAGCGGCACCCGGCCAGTCCGCGCGGTCCTCCACTTCTTTCCGGCACGCCCATTTCGGGGCTGTTCTCGGCCAATCCGATCAATTCGCGTTGTGGTCTTGCTCGTTGCCGCCCCTTTTGTTTCCTTGTTGCGTTGACTTGCGTGAAGGGATGATCGGGAGTTCCGCTCGCATCGAATGTGCGGCCTCGAGCATTCGAGTGAAGCGGATCGAGACTCGAGCCGAGAGCATTCCGGGCACGAAGCAACGACTGAAGCGGCTCGTTGCCGCGTGTTTCGATCACCACAGGAGGCGGGCGTTTGATTCCCTTTGGAGGGGGCTGTTTGCACGCGCCGTCCGCTCTCTCCTTCGTCCATTCGACCGCTTAGATCCTCCCGCTGCTCTCCGCTCAACATCACGACGATCGAGCGGCCTCCCGCGTCCTGCCGGTCGGTTCGCCCCCGCCGCGCTCTCGACCGTCCGCTCGGCCGCCCGCCGGCTTCGAGTCGTCCGGCTGCTCGTTCGACTGCGTACTGGAAGCAGTGGGGTGCGCCCGGTGATCCCCCTCATCCGATGGGCGGCCAGTGGATTTCCGATCGGACGACTCCCTCCCACATGAGTGGACGAGGAGCTCCCCCAACTGCGGGTGGACGAGCGGTGAGTGGACGGACGAGAGCAAGGGGATTGCTGGACAATGCGGACGAGTGGGCGGGGACGGGCCGTTGGACGTGTAGAAAGCGGTCGCTTCTTCGTTTCACGGCCTCGGCAACAATCCACACGCTTTCTGCCCACTCGCCCGCTTGCAGAGCGCTCTTCGCGGCGTTCGACCACCGGCTGCTCCCCGCGCCCGTCCACGACGACGAGCTCTTCGGCGCGCCGCCTGCCGCTCGCGGGTCCGCCGGCCGGCCGAACGGAACTCGCGGCCGCCGATTGACCGCCTTCTCACTCCTCAACGATCCCGCCCGACCGCCCGCCGGAGTGGTCGAGCGGTGGGCGACGGCGCGGACTGGACGAGCGGCTCGTCGGGGGGCTCCACACAACTCGACGCGGCCTTCCGAACGGCCGGATCGCCGGCCGGGAAGCGGAAGACGCCGCTCGACGGGCGGCTTGCGGCCCGCGGAGGACGCGGACGAGCCGCCAGTCGTCCACTCTGCGAACCGCTCGGTTGGACCGACCGGTGGATGGAGGGCGGACTCCCGACAATCCCGGCGGTTTTCAGTCGACCGCTTCGGAATTCTGCACTGAGCCATGCGGAGGAGGACCCACTTCAACCAATGGATTGCCCGCTTGATCTCCGTTGGGTTCACCGCTTGTTCAGCTGCAAACAACTCGACTACAAAGGAGTGAACGGTCGCTTCAGTCCGAACGAACAAGAAGGACGGTAGGTAGAAGGCAGTGGAGTCGGAAGAAGCGGAGCTCTTCTTTGCTCCCGTTCCGCCCGCCTTCTTCCCACTGGGTCGAACCCCCTGCACGGCGGGCGGGGGTGCTCGTGGCCGAGTGGCTTTCCGGTTGGACTTCGCGCGCCCGTCGTCTGCCGGTCGTCGAACGAAGGCGGCGGTTCGTGGAGGCCGCCGGGATTCCAGTGCACTCGCCGCCGCCCGCTCGCCGGCGAACTCGGCGGGTCGACCGCCAGCCAGACGGCGGGCGGCCGGCGGACTCGCGGCGAGTGGCGGCGGGCGGCGCGTCAAGTCGGACGGCCGTCTTGACCGCCGCCGCCTGCCGCGTGGCCGCTTTCTGCTCTGGAAATTGGGATGTCTTTTAGTGATTTCCGTCGATTCCTGCTGTTTTTTGACTGAATGGTTTGTTTGATGGATTCAGCGGCAATTATTGGAAATTATTGATGAGTTTAAGAAACTACGGACGTTGTTCTGTCGTCCTACGGAATAATCGGAAGTGCATCTTTGGAACGGCCATTCAAAAAGAAGTTGTGAGTCCTGCTGCTCATCCTCCACCCACTTCCGCTGCCCTTATTCTTTCAGCGCGCTCCGTGGTGAATGGACGTGGATATAAGGGGATTCGAAAGGATCGCGGTCGGTAATATTTTTTGGATTTCTTTTGGTTGCCGCTCCGTTGAAGCGTTATACAAAGGAATATTGATAAAACGAAAATTAGACTAACGTTGCTGAAAGAATTCGAAAGCACATGCTAGACGAAAATTCGAGCGGAATTAACTAATTTTCTACAAAGCTCATTCGACGGAGGAGAACTGAATGTGCGAGTAGATGCGTTCGAAGAAGTCGAGCAGCTAAACTCGAACTATTTATTGAAGGAAAGCAAACATTCGACTCGATTTTTCATTGGAAACGAATGACAAAATTCTGAAAACGCGGCAATTTAATTAGAATCCTGAAGCAACAATTGATCATGACGGAATTTATTTTTTCAAGGAACGTACTCATCGAATGACCTGAAAGGTTGGAGTCGACCGGCTGCGCGTCAAATGAATTCGTGTTGTGCTTGCTAGCGGCCAGCGCCAACAGCAACCGATCGTCCTGCTGTCAGCCTTCTTTCAACAAACGTGCAAACCCTCGATGTTTAACGTATGTTTTCGCGAATGCTGGGCGGAATAAACCATCAACTCAAAACCCAAAGCGAACACCAATCGAAGGTCCTTGTTTCCAGCGGCAACGCTTAAGCAAACCTTCCACCGCCCGAGTCGGAATAAAAGCAACCGACTTGCCGTCGAGCAGTCAGAAGAATCGAATGCCGCCCATCCGAACAGAAAAGAGAAGAAAGACCGCCGTGTTCGGTGCGACTGGAAAGAAAGAAGAAGAAGCGGCCTTCCCGTCACGAGTGGTGGGTGGAACAGCGGGCAACAAAAGAGCGGCAATAAAGCGAGGAACAACGGTAGAAGTTGCCGCCGCTCGCAAAACGTAAAAAGGGCGCAATCGGAATTAGTGCTTGAAACAGCCGAACTCTCGTCGCCGGTTGAATGCGGAGGTCGAACGAAAACGGAAGCTGGAAGCCGAGAACGAAGCGCGTGGACATGAATCGACACTTGCTTTCGGGCACTCTTTGCGCTGCTTCAATCGAGTGATGATGCGGGAGCATAAGACGGCTTAGGAATTGCCCGTGCGGCAACGCTGAAGAACAACGAAAGAAGGGATAAACGCCAGTTGCTTGCGGACCATTCGAGCAGGGCATTCATCCCACAAAACTAAAATTTTATGGATGATAATCGGAATAAAAACAAACTGAAAGCGAAGTGCTCGTATAATGAATGGAAGCGTGGAGTGTGCTCACAGGCTACCATCTGATCAGCGCACTTTCTCAACGGAATAAAGCGGCTGCTCTGCCCACTTCTAACGACGTGATCAGCTGGAGCATGAGCAAAACGATCGGCGAGAAGCCGGGCGGCAAACGAACGGACGGCAAACGAATTGATCTTCGAACACACTGATCGGCAATCGAAGAAACGACCCGCTCGCTCGCGGACACAAAAGATGGAGCGGTCTTTTTAGGCATCAGCTGGCTCAAGAGCTGACAAAACGTGGTGCCGTCGAGCAGTTTGGCAACTACGTCAATCGGAATAATCGAGTTAAAAGCAGTCCAAAGGACCAGAACTCTCTTCGGACTCAGGTTGGCAAGAAGGCACATAGACGAAGTCTCGCTTCGCACGGAAATAATCGAACAAAAAGAGATTCAAACGTCAAAAGGTTTATTCATAGCCGACGATCCGCACGGCGAAGGGGAGAAAGTTCATGCTTTGCAGCTCGACGAAAACAAGCAAGGATTTCTTGCCTTCAATAAAAGCTCTCCGGGTGTTCTCCATCTCATACAAGCGATGCCCAGAAATGCGCGGAATAAACGGCCATAAAGTCTACGGTCGGAAGGCAAAAGAAAGGTACATACCTAGACAAATAAGACGGAATAAACCCACTATTTATTCGATCAACAGAGCATGATAAATAATCAACCGTCATCCATTCACCACTTTCTGTCCATTTCTCCAAGCGATCGACCCTCCTCTTCCTCCACTCCGACGCCAATCGATTGTCTGGTGATGCGAGTCCAATGGATAGACGGCTGCATTACAGTGGTTCCCGTCCGAGCGACTCCTTGGCGCCACAAAGACCTTCCTCTTCCCCAATCACTCGCTTCACTCCTACCTCCCTTCTCCCACGCTGCCCTTCCCGTTGGTCCTCTCCGCCTTCTACGATCGACTCGTGCGCTCTTCGCCTAACGGTGAGTCCCGCCGCTCTCCGCTCGCCTTCACTCCGTCCTCTCGTTTCAGGCCGCGCGATTGGCGTCCCCTCCGCCGAGTCGTCGACAGCCGCCGCTCACTCGCCGACAGCAGAAGGCGGCAGTCACTCGCCGAATCCACCGGACTACGGCGTCCGGCGGGCGGGTCGTCCGCTCGGCGGCAAGAAGCGAGGACTGCCGCACCCGGTGGACGGAAGGCGGGCAGAAAACGAAAGGAACAAACCGCCCAGTGAGAGGAGGCGGCCGCAGGAGCGGAAGAAGCTGCATGTTGTGGGGCGTTCTTCCTTGCAGTCCGCCGCTTCATCCACTCCTCTCGTTCGTTCGACTCCTTCAGCAAGAAGATCCTCACTTCCGTCACCGATCCTCCCTCTTGTTGAATAAACCGTTGACTTGTCGCTCCCGTTGGATCCTCACTCGACCCGAAGCGAGCGGACTCCTCGAGTTCATGAGCCGCCGGCCCTGCTCGACGATCCTCCGCTCCAAATCGACCGCCCACTCGCCGCCTCCCGCCCCGAGCCACCCGGCAGCTCGCCGTCGTCCTCCGCCGCCTCGTTTCCCCGACGACTCGTCCCCGCCGGTCGCCCGCCTTCACTCGCGCTCTCCGCCGCCCAAACGGCCGCCATTTCGCCCGTCCGCCGCCTCCCTTCCGCCGACTTCCGCCTCGTGCACGCGGGCGGGCGGCGTTCTCTCGATCGGCGGACGGGGCGACTGCGGAGGGCTGCGAGAGTCCCCGGTTGTCGGCGGCTGTTCGGCGGATCGAGTGGGCGGCAGCGAAGAGAGGACGAGTGGCCGGAGGAGGGAGCGAGTGGGCGGTCGACTGCTCTCCGCTTCCCCGCACCGCTCGCCTTCGTCCCACGCGATCAGCAGCCGCCGATCACTCCGGAAAGAACCCGCGAGAGCCGCCGCTCTTCTCCGCCCGCCACTCGCTTCTTCGGGCGGCCACTCGGCGGACGGCCGGCCGGAGGGCGCCGGCCAGCGGAAAGCAGACTCCCGCCGGCTGCCCGTGGTCGATCCCCTGCCTTCATTTCTGATCGAAAAGCGGGGCAAAACGCCAATCGACCCCTCATTCATGCCGGTCAAACCTTTGGGCACGCAATTTATTGAAGACGATTAGAGCGGTAAACGAGAAAGTTAACCAAAACGAACTTGCAGATCTTCTGTAAACGTGTGAATTTCCCTACTGTGCTCTTTCGTTAATCCTCAAAGCGGTTGATCGACTTCTCCATGAGAAACGCATCGGATGGCGTTTCATTCGGGTAGTGGTCTTTGGAGAGGGAGATTTTGGTGAAACCGAAACGTTCGTAAAAACGAATAGCGCTTGCATTGTCGACCTGAAGAACCAAAATGATTGATGGAAAAGATCGACCGTGGGGCACCCGAACGTGTAGGTCGACACACTTGATGGCGCGATCTCCGTCGCAGAATCCAAGGGCGCTATTCATGAGCATTCCGGCCACTCCAAAGCGGCGATACGGCGCCAGGACTCCGATCGCGTGAATGTGCAGCTGTTTTCTATCGTTTGTCGTCCTCAACGAGCACAGAACCAACCCCACAGCGCGATCGTTTACGTGGGCAACCTTCGCGAACGCCTCTCCGTCGGCTTTTATCGTGTAAAGGCTGAAGAGAAGAACGGTCAACGAGTCCACCAATCAACAAACGCTACCGCTCATCGTGGGAACGCGCAAAAATGGCTTCTTCGAGCTGCTTTGTTTCCTGCAATCCGCATTAATTGAGACGTAAATTCCCGCGGCTTCTTTCACCTTCCAGTTGTGCGGAGTGACGTCGCACAATTTAATGGTCGCGCTTGCATCGTGCTCGTGCGGCGACCGCATGCCGATCATGTTCGTTCGTCCCTCTGCCGCAAGCACGAAGCTTGACGACTGACCTCCAGCGTCCGCGAGTGCACACCTTCTGGCATCCTCCGATTTCTCGTCGTCAGCCATTCACAACACGAAACAATGCGAAAACCGAAACGTCAAAGCGGTCGCTTGGACGAGCAACGACGCGAATAAAATCGTTGGAGAGACCAAAAGGTTCCCGGTCTTATATTCACGCTCTCTATTCTCCCAAAAAGCACTCGATGAAACGGCGAGTCCTTGCTGAAGCAAGAAGTGCTTGGTGCTCGTGCGCCGGCCAGCGTCTGCTTGCGATAAAACGAAGAAGAACGGGAATCCGCACGCATCTGGGCGCTCGTTAGTGCGAACAACCGCGGCCGTCACAACGATTGATAAGCCCACCGCAATAGTGAGTAAAAAAGAAACCAAACTTTGCTGATCAAAAATTCCAACGCGCCCTCAACGGCTTCTGGTCGAGAGGTTCTCGAAAGCTCACAATCCGGCATCAAGCATTTTTTGCAGTGGTTCGAACCTTCTGGCTTGCAATGGACCGCATACAGCCATAAACACTTGACCTCCACGTGTTTCGCTCGTTTCTACGAGCAGTCAATTTAGAGACCCGCCAAGTGGGTGGCGTTCAGTTTCGATCGGGAGTGGGCGGTGTGTTCGACTGCCGCCGTTGACGAGAAGGCGGCCGTGTTCTACGATCCTGCAGCTCGTGTTCACTTCTTTCTTTTCCGACTGAACGGTCCGAGAGGGCGCACTGCCGGAAGAACGGGGCACGAAGACCGCCGACTGCCGGGCGAACGTTGTTCCCTGTCGACACATTCGCTTGCCAATCAAGAGGCGGCGGCGGAAAACTTTCCGCAAGCCGCCCGCACAACTCGAGCGGGGGGAACGGGCTGGATGTGTTGAAATAAAGATAGAAATCGCGTTGGTTGTGCAAGTCCTCGTGGTCATCTATTGGGTGCACCGACCAGCTACATCGATTGGAGTGGGAAAGTGAGTAAGTGAACCGCTAACGCGGCAGTCGATCTACGTCCGCACTTTCCTTATCGCCGACTCCACTGCATTCGCTCTTTGTTTTGCTAGAATGATGCCCTCAACCCTACCAACGTGTGGTTTTCCACTCGTTCCTCTTTTCCGAAATTCTTGCATCAAAGCTTTCAACGACCGTTTCGTTTATGCTGCCATTTCTGACGAAGAGAACCGTGGCACAGTTGTGGTTTTTGATTTGTTCCGAGAAGTCCAGCAGTAAGAACCAAGAAGTCATGGTCCACTGTTCATTTTTGTTTAGCCATTTTCAACCGGTCCCAAAGAACCCATTGGGAGGAACAGTGCTGGCGATCGAGGTCATTGACGAGAGCACTCTGCTCATGTTCACTCATTTTGCACTTTGGAATCTCTTCCGTTTGGACTTTGAAACTCGCACATACGCCCCGCTTTACCAGCAGCCATTTGAGCTGAATGGTAGAGGAGTTGAAGACGTCTACATGCTCGATGAATCGCTTTTCTTGATCCATCAAGTATTTTCGCAGACCGCCGTTTTCGAGCTCATCCGTGCGGAGAACAGCGCCGAAATGCGACTTGTGCACTCGATCGACGAAGAAGCGGTTGGAGTCAACGCGGGCGACTGTGTTCACTTTTTTGAGGACAAACTTTGGTTTGTACAGGATGTTCGCCCTTTCGTGCGCTGCTTTGACGTGATCCAGATGAAGAAGCAACGAGTACAGCTGAAACCGCTAGCCCGCCAAATGGCGGCGATGAAAGGCCAGGTGCGTTGTGAATTGCGAACGGTAAACACGGCCTTTCTTCAGACATTTGAGCGTGTGGTAAGTGGCAAGGCGGGCAAAATACACGCCAGTTTGCTCGATCGACCCACGCAGGAGACGAAACAAATGTTCATGACGGCTGTTCTCGATCTCTGCCTTCTCGAATGGAATGTCGTCGTGTGTTCGGAATGGGATTCGCGCATGACGATCATGCCAAAAGGAAATATTTGTACCGAGCACCAAATCATTCTCGAATTTCGGGCGCCACCCTGGAGCGACAGCAAAGAGGATTTGTCGATTTACCGTGCGCCATTGAGGTTGACCACCCTTTAGATTTTCCACTTGCCAATTTTCACTCTGTTTTAGACGCCCGGACAGCCTGCGCCATTTGTCTTTACTCTCCAGCCGTTCACAGCTCCCGCCATCTTCATTCCAGTTCTTTGCCACCCGCATTTGGAATTAAAATCATTGCATACTCTTTTCATTATTGTCAACCCCGTCAAATAAACCGCCCATTTGTGCAGCGCAAATGTAAACACACTTGCCGTTAGACATTAGAAGGCGAGCAGCGTGAGTGGACTGGCGAGCGATGCACTGCCGAAAGAACGAGGCGCGAAGACCGCCGACTGCCGGCTGGACGCCCGCCGCCCGTCGAGCGGCCCCCACGGCGTCCCCGTAGTCCAGTGGGATGGGCGGCGGATTGCGGGGCGGAAGTCTCGTCGGCCGGCGGGATCGAAGCCGGTGGTCGAGAGGGCGGTCGGCTGTGGAAGACGGCGGAGTGGGCCGATCGGCCGGCGAGTGGGCGAGTGGCGGTCGGATCCAAGCGAAAGAAGTGGCCGTGGACGAGGGCGCGAGTGGACGGCGGGCTGACGGGCACTCCGGCCACTCGCTCCTCGGCCGGCTCTCACCGGTCGGGGGAAGAAGCAGAGTTCTCTACGAGCGACGACAGTTTTTGCCTTGATGGTGCTTGCTGAAGAGGGGTTTTATTCCGCGGAGTACCTGCAATGGCCCTTCTTTACTTCTGTTTTTAACGCTTGCATGTTCGCTTGCGACAAGTTCAGCGATTGATAGTTTCTTACTCGCTTGTTGGCTAGTTATAGTCGAGTGGTGGTTGGTTGGTTTATTGCTTCGGAGGGAACGAGTAGTGGCCAGTAAATTGAGACAGTCGCTGGCATTGTGACCAGCATGCAACCATCTTTGCGGTGAACCTCTTGCGAATACTTCTGTTTGTTGCTCATCGATCGCAAAACGCGCTTTTATTCCGTGCACGCCAGCCATTCGAATATTGCTGCGTTTTCTGCACGACAAGCACACAGAAGCCGCCATCCATTCCTACATCATGGATCTCCGCCGCACAAACTTCATTCGCTAAAAGATCGCCCGAGTCCTGTCCGCACTTCTTTCACGCTACCGTTCGGAGTTGCTCGCAGCCGGCACCGCTAGACGGCGACTCGTGCCCGTGGAAGACCGCCTTTTTCCGACGGCCGGCGGGCATTTGGGGCGGGATTCCCGCTCGGAGTGGGCGCTCGCGGACGGGCGGGCGGGAGTGCTCGTCTGCCGGCAGTCGGCCGGCTGCTCTCCAGCACGGGCGACCTCCACACTCACCCGAGGACTGCCCGCTCCCAGTGGAAGGGGCGGGGATCCCCGAGACGACTAGCGAGTTGCCCGCTTCAAATGGCGAGTGGTCGTCGGGCGGCTGACTGCAATCGTCTTCGCGTCCGTTCATAGCGTCGAGTGGATTTGCATCTTTTCTTTCGGCTGGAGGTGAGTACGGGTCGTTGTTTGTTTATTCCGGAGGTGCTTCGGTGTCTCATGGTCAATCATTTGTTTCACTGGTCGAAGCCTTGAGTAATTCAACGTCAAGGTTTTGTAACGAGCTGATCGCCATAATTTCTAAAAGTGTTTCCGAATCGGAAAGGTTCGGTTATTCCGTCACTTAGGGATCATTGGTCCGTTTTCTTTTGCATTATAAACGTGCCCCAGGATCTCTTTCGTTTCTCAAAGAAGGCCAAAGAACAATAAAAGGCAAACCAACATTCGCTATTAGCTATCAAACAGCGTATTTCTCCAAGCACTCGACCAAATGGCCAAAATTTGTTCGCAGCCGCTCCCCACCGTCTAAAAGACGGAGCGAAATCCACGCATTCGCCCGCCGTCAATCCACGCACGAACGATCGCAAAACGAACCAGATTTCTCGCCCGAAACACGCCGAAAAGCGGGCGAAATCGGCGGGCGGCGAGGCGGCGGCGTCCGGCGGCCGGGCGCGAGCGGCGCCCAAGAGAGCGGGCGGGCGGGCGGGCGGGCGGAGAAAAAAGACGGCCGGCGCGCCCGAAAGCGGCGAGTGGACGGGGCGATCGGAGGGGCCTCCCGGCCACGAGAAGCGGGAAGGTGACCCCAACAGCCGGCCGTTCACTCGACGCGCGGAGGAGCGGGCCGTGCGGGCGAGCGGCCGGGCGAGCGGAGTGGCCGAAGCCGCCGGTTGATCGACGGGCGGCCCCTCGGCGCGTCCATCCGCCGAGCCGACTGGTGGACTCCAGGGGGCGCCCGCTCGTCCGTTTGGGGCACTCGCGAATTCGACGAGCAGACGGCGCAGCGGCGAGAGCGGGCGGGCGGAAGCGGCGGCAGGTGGGTCGGCTGCTTTCCGACTGCCCGACGGCGGCCTCTCCGCTCCGCTCCGCACTCCCGAACGCGCCGAGCGGCCGCCCCGACGAAAATCGAGCGGCGTCTCCACCGCGAACGGGACACTCGTGAGACGAGCAGAACGATCGCCGTCTTCCGCCGCCCTCCCGACTGCCGACTGCTCGCTTTCCACGAGAAAGAAGCGAACAGCCGGCGGTCTCGGCGGCCACCCGACCGCCCGGACGAGCGCCCTCAATCCACGTGCGCCCGCTGCGGTCGTTCGAGCCGCCGGCGAGTTTCCGGCGGTTCTTCGCGGCCACTCGCTCCTCCCGCCGCTCGTCCGGCCGCCGGTCGTGCTCGAGGAAGGCGGGCGATCGGCCGGGCAGGGGGTTCTTCCTCCGTTCACTCGACGAGCAGAAATCCCGCCGGAATCCCCGCTGCCCGCCGCTCTTCGGCCGCTCCCCCTTCTCTCCACTGCCCGAAGTCCGCCCACTTGCGCGCGGCCGCTGCGATCAGACCGACGGGCTCCTCGCCGCCTTCAACGGGAAGCCGCTTGATCCACGGGCAACAGCGAGCAGTCCCGCGGGCGGGCGGCCCGACTGCTCGTCCACTCGCTCCACTCGGCGCTCTTTCGGCCGGCAGTGCGGAGAGCTCCCGCCTTCTCTCCGCCGCCTTCCCGCTCGTTCCGGTCGATCGGTCACGCGTGGACGTCTTCGAGCATTTCTTTGATCGCTGTGTTGTTTGTTTCCTTCGGGAGATCGCCGAGCGGGCGGCCGCCTTCGGGTCGCCGCGGGCCGCCTGAAGGAAGCCGGCGACTTCCCGCACCTCGTCGAGCCGCACGGCGATCGGCTCGCGTGAAGCCGGCGGGGAGGAGCGGAAATTCGTTGATTGTATTGTTGGTTGTGTTTGGTCGATGAGAGAAAAAGAGGTCACTGTTGATCCATTGGAGGTGGAGTGAGAGAATCGGCTAGGTAAAGAGCGCCTAGTCTTTTCTTCGAGTTGTCTCCAATGCGGCCTTCACGTTCGCGGCCTTCCACCGCCCCTCGAGCGCAAGAAAAAGCAAGGCAAGCGGCCTCCCCGCTCGTTTGGGCGGCGGCGGTCAAGTCGAGCGGCCGCCGTCGCCGCTCGCCGCTTTTTCTCCCGCCCGCCGCTTGCCGCTTTCTGCTGCTTTTCGTCGCGCGTTCGGGCGCCCGACGGTCGGCAGTCGGCGGGCGAGTTATCTTTCATTTTGTTCGCGAATGGACGGAATGGATGGAAATCTGAATGGGAGATCGGGTCGGTTGACTCGTTTGTTGTCCTTTATTACGTGGTGTTATGAGCAAACCAAAAACCCATCGTTGAAATAATTGGCTGCAAATGCAAATGACGAATAGTTGAGAGCAGTTGTGTGCGGAATTCTCCTAACCTCAACGGCCAAACACAACAAAAAAAAGAAGAAACGACCATCGGCTTTTGAACGAATCAAGTAGCGTTTACATTCCGCAGACGCAACCCACTACAAATGATGCAGCAATCCGAAATCGAAGCGCCCCGTCGAGCGGACCGGAGTGGGGGCGAGTCGACTGGCCGACGTTCGCCGCCCGCTCTCCTCCGCGTTTCGTCGAGCCGTCCACCAGTCCCTGCAACAAACGGCGCCCTCCTCTTTGGCAGCTTTGCGTGCAACGAACTAGTGAACGAGCTGGAGAGGTGGGCGGAGGTGGAGAGCTGCAGATTGTTCTTTTGTTCATCAAGCGTGAGAATGCTCGTGAAACTATCGGAAGAAGACGCCAGTTCGCCGTGAGGGCGGAATAAAACCTGTAGTTGAATTTAATGCAGAACTCACCAACGGGTAGTGTTTCTACTTTTACCGCATTCCCATCTTCGGCTGAAACTCGTAACGGAATAAAACCGATCGTTCGGTACGCTCATGCCAGACGAAACAAAGCGAGGACCTCCTTTGCGCAGCACAAGAAAACGCGTTTATTCTGCAGTGATCAAAAAGCAGGAAAAGAGCAACTCCCAGTCGCAAGTGATGCCAGTTGAAATGAGTGCAGAGCAGACCGCCGATGAAAAGCAGCTCCAGTTGCGAGCTACCTGCGGAATAACCGCTCCACCTCTCCCACAAGCAATGCGTGTGAAAGGAGCTCCTCCCGTTGTAGTCACCTTCTTTTGGCATCCAGCCGCAGACGCCAGCAACAGTGCGACAGGTGATCGCGCCTTCGAGTTCGTTCAACCACTCGACGGGCAGCGAGTGGCGAGAGGTGGACGGCCGGTTGGATTGATGGCTGCGGTGGTCGTTTCGTCTGTAGATGGGCGGCGATGAGGAAACGAGAACTGCAGAGTAGCAGAAAAGCGTCAGTTGTGCTCGGCCAACCTCAAAGGCCGATCGGACTCCAACGCGGAATTATGCGAAATTATTGACGTTCTTGCAAGAAAAAGTACTCTCAACCCCAAGAAAATAAAGCGAGCCGAATGAAGCTTTGCATCGCTGCTGTTTCAGCAATTAAAGTTGGCAGCAGAGCCGCGCACGGCTGAAAGACAACGTGATCAGAAGCCGCAAGCTCGCGTCCACGCCTCACCTGCCGGCCGGCGAAACGTAGTGGCGGAAATAAATCTTACGACAGACAAGAACCGTTGGAAAACGTAAATGAGTAAACTGGTCGTTTGAAACAGACAGCCGCTTGTTCCTGCTAGCTTGGCGGTAGTAAATTAATATTCGCACAAAAACGGAATAAAGTTTCGCGCAAAACCGCCCGTTCGTGAACTAAAAAAGTAGTGACTCACAACGACCCTCGAAAGACGAGAAAAAGTCAGATCGTTCACTTCAATCAAAGAAACAACCTGGATCCGCGCGCCTTCAAACGACTTTACACCCGTTCGCTGCATTTCCGCGCTCCTCACGTGATCGTCCGCTTTACTCTGCTACTCCTTTCGTCGTTCCTTCCGGCTTCTCCGATCAACTCGTGTGTTCGACCTCACGGCCACTCCCTTCGCTCTCATCTCGCCCGTGTGCTCGCCGGTAACAGAAAGCGGCAGTCGATGGCCGAATCCACTGGACTACGGCAGCTGACGGGCGAGTCGTCCACTTGGCGGGGATCCCCTTCTTCCGCCATTCGAGTGGTGGGTGGCCGCTCGTTTTCGTGGGCAGTCGGGAGTGAAAGGAAGAACCGCCCGTCGGTTCGAGTCGACCGGCGGTTCGTTGCGGGAGTGGCCGCCGGTCGGTCGGCTGGCGGCTTCTCGGCGGGCCGCTCGACGGAAGCGGGCGGGTGGCGGCGGCCGTCCGGAGAAGCCGAGTGGACGGCGAGTGGACGAGCGGCCGCCGCCGTCGACCGCCGAGCGCCGCGGCGATCCCAACGGTCGGTCGGCGCGAAGAAGTCGGCCGGTCGATCGAAAGCGAACGATCGTTCGATTGCGTGTTGTGGGGCGATCTTCCCCGCAGTCCGCCGCTCCGTCCACTCCGCCCGCCCGCTTCTTCGCCGCCCTCCTCGCTGGACTCGCCGCCCGCTCGTGTTCTCCGTTCGTTCGGCCGCCCGCTCGCCGCCCGCCTTCTTTTCCGTTCATCCGAGTGGGCGGTCGAGCGCGTGCTGGACGCGGCGGAGAGGAGCGGCGAGCAGCGGGCGGATCTCCCGCACCGAGCGGCCGGCGGTCTCGCGGGCAGTCGGGGCGGCGGGCGGCTCGAGTGCGCGCGGAGGGGCGGCGGAGTGCGCACTGGGGGAACACGCGGGCGGGCGGGCGGGCGGGGCAAGCGAAGCCCCCGACCAGCCGCCCTCCTCGGGCACTCGTCTCCCCGACAGCCCGTCCACTCGTTTCTGCCCGCCGATTCGTGTGTTCGCGCGCGCATCGGCCGTCTCCAGTGGGCAGTCGAAAGGCCGCCTACCTTCCGCGTGGTGTGTCGCCCGCTCCCTGCCGCCCGACCGGCGGGATCTCCTGCTCGTGGGCCGCCTCGATCAAGCTGCCTTCTTTTGTGGTGCCCGCCCGCCGGAGTGCTCGCGGTCCCCATTGCGCACTGCGGGAACACGCGGGCGGGCGGGCGGCGGACGCGGCGGCCGGCTGGGCGGCGGGCGGACGGACGCGTTCATTCGTGCTGCTGCCGCGTGTTCGGCGGGCGGCTTTATTTCTGCTCAAGTCGTTGTGGACGAACTGGAAAGATCGAGCGTCTACTAAGTGCGTTTGTCTGTAATGGACGTGCCCGCTTTTTCTGAATTGTTGGACGATGAGCTCTACTTGCTGGAAGATCGAAAGAAACCGTACAATCGCCTTTGTCTAAAGGTGAGCTAGAACCAGTTTTTATTTCATGTCGTGTTTTAGGGTTACGACATCGCCCGTGGCTCACCTGATGGCCGCTACATGTACGCCTTTTCCGATACGAATTCGCGTTTCTGCGTTTTCGACTTCGTTCTTAACACGCAAATGTAAGCGTCAGGTCGCTTTCCTGACGTCGTGTGTTTCTTTAGCGTTTTTAAAACAAATTTTCCTGTTGAAATGGAGCTTTTGGAGTTTGTGGTCGTGAATTTAACTACCATCCTTGCGTTAGACGATGAAGCTTTGTTGCTGCTTCGTTTGTGCCCCAAAAACCAGACGTTCGAACAAATCGAATTGGATCGGCAACCGGGTTTAAGGGCCGGTTACGTGTTTATGGACATCGAAGGGGCGAACACGGACTTGAAAAGGGTGGTACTTCAAAGCAGATGGACTGAGCAGCTTCAATTCGTCCGTTTGAACATCGACGATTGTAGCCTACAAACGGACTGGAACGAGCAGCCGCCTCGCGAGGCGTTTTCTTATAACTTCGGGCAAGACGGACAGTCGCTGTACGGGATTTCGCCGAAAGTTGGCGAGCGGAGTACCTTGCACGTTTTCGACTTTGAAAAAAAGACGTGGAGCACGGCCAAACTGACTCCGCGCGATGACGTAGAGGAGGTATGTTGCTAAAAATCAAAATTGAAAGGAAGAGTTTTTAGGCGCTTTCTTGTGTTGCCGTGTGGTCGAAAAACCGCGTTTATCTCTGCGGTTGGAACGACGAAATCCAACGCGATAACTTGCGCATGGTGTACCGCTGCGACTTGGAACGACGCGAGTGGAAGCAACTACCAATCGTCAGCAATCATCTGAGTTTGATTCTTCCAATTGCTAACGAGGAAACCGGCCAAGACGCTGAATTGATGTTCTTTGCCGAAAAACATGGCGAGAACGATTTGAAGGTCTACCGGCTGCTCTTCCAGCAAGTCCTTTTCTTCTCTTTCAACCACTAGATTCCACTTCAGCACGCCCGACTCGCTCCTCCGTCTCAGCGTGGACGCCCTCCGCAAGAGCCGGCTGGACGTGGACGGACCGGCGGGCTTCCACGGGCTCATGAGCAGCGAGTGCGGTCGGAAGATCCTCCCCTCCGTCTACCCCAACATGACGCCCATCCCCCGCCTCTGATCCTCCGAATAAACTGTTGCCTCGAACAATAGCGAGGGCATCCAACGGGGAGAAGAAGGCGGGCTTGACGGCCGGGGATCCCGCGGGGTCTTCTCTCGAATGAGTGGGCGGTCGGCCGGCCGGCAGTCGGGAGAGCGGCGAGCAGGAAGACGCGCCCACCGACCGGCCGCTTCGATCGGCCGAGTGGATCCCGAGGAAGGCGCCGTCCCCTCGGTTCGTTGCTCGAGGCGGCGGGCGGCGAGCGAGTGGGCGGTGGGGAGTGTTCACGAGTCCCATTTGGGCGGCCTGTCGAGCGGCTTCTCACCTCGTCCACCACTCCAAGATTTGCGGCGTTCTCCCGCCCCAACCAGCCGCCCTCCGCCCGCTCCTCTCCGCCCACTCGTGGACACTCGCCGTCGTCCCTCTCCGCCGAATGCCCGCCCCGAATTGACGGGCGGGATCGCGCGACCTCCCGCCCGCTCTTCGCCGTTTGCGTCCACGACTTCGGCGCGTCTCTCCGCTCGTCCTCCTCGTCGCCGATCCCCTTGAGAGCGCCGATCGCCCGCTTTCTTCCGCTCGTGTTCGGCGAGCTGGAGTTCGAGTGAGTGGGCGGCCGCCTCTCGTGCCCGAATTGACCGCCCGCTCTCCACTCGCCGTCTTGATCGAAGCGGACGTCCCGCCGCCCACTCGGCGACGAACGAACGGGAGAGCGGGCGGGTCGGCGACGAGAATCGGCGGGATGAAACGGAGGACGGCGAGTGGGCGGAGAAACTGGAAGAAGGGAATTCGACGGCGTTCGGGCGGCCGCCGGACGGGAGTTCCGGCCGCTCGTTGCGGTCGGCGAGCGGCGGAGGGAGGCGCGAGTGGGCGGGCGGGCGGCCGAAAGAAAGCGAGTGGACCGCCGCCTCGGAGAAGCGAGCACTCACTAGAGGAGGGGAGTGAGTGGGCGTTCGGGGCGGCCATTCGACTCGCGACTCCCGCCCCCTCTCGAAGGGGGAGGAAGGGCGGTCGGACAGAAAGAACCGGCCGCCACTCACCTCTTTCGGTCGGAGCGGGTGGACGGGGCGAGTCGGTCGTCGCCCCAGTCGACAGTTGGACGTCCTCGGTGAGTCAAGCGGCAGGATCGACGAGAAGTGGGTGAACGGCCGACTTGTTCGTGTTTGTGCAAAGAAGGATGAAGTTCATTGCTTGCTTGCTTCGATCTGCACGGGCAGGTCTTCTTGTTGCCGGTGTGAACAGGACAGAATTTATTCCGTTTTATTTTTAGTGCGTGGAATCTCACTTGTAACGATCATGAAAACACTCGTACCAGTTTTTGTTGTGAATGAGGAAGACGGCAGTAGTCTTTGTTGGGTGGCGATCGGAGCCGAGCTTCTTGACCGCAGTGCGAGTTGTCGCATTCAATTCTTTTGCAGTCCGTTTTCGTTGTTCTGGGGGATTATTCCGTGAAGATATACAGGTTGTGTTCCACACCCTGCGATAAGCGCGCATTTTGTTTTCGATCTTCGAACGAGCGGGTGGGTCACACAACTTCGTTTGCTAGTGAGTCTACGGCATCACTTCTTTCATGGTTTCCTGCTCGTTTGTGAGTGCTCTTCACCAACAGGAGGAACCGGATCGTTCGTGAGGTTTATTCCGATGGTTTGTTCTGAACTCAAACTTGCAATGACACATGCCTTCTTGAAAAGTCGCTGGCCCTCGCAACTCGTTTCATTCTTCCATCTGCCGCTCGTTCACTGGCTTATTCAAGCAGAAGGGCGGTGGAAGCGGCGTTCATTCGTGCGGAGGCCGACTTCTCGCCGATGCTAGCTGAAAGGCAGCCGGCGGCCTCGTCCTCCCACTCACTGTCTCGTTCGAACGACGGCAATTGGTTGGACAGAGAAAAACGGGAGCGGCTGCTCCTTATCGATGATGGGTTGTTGCTGGCGGCATTTTGTATTCCGACTGGCCGTTCTTTATACCCTCTTCGTCAGTCAAGATGTTCCAATAAATTATGCATTTCTTTCGTTGCTAATGTTTCACACAGGAATAGGAAAAAATTCCGCGAAGACAGTCAAAACAGACTGTGTTTTTGTTCACTGTTTCCAGTTTTTGATTTCATCACGTATCAAGAAGCAAAGCAATCCAAAGACCAAACCAACCGCTTCACCCAATCGTTCATCTCCTCGACCGTCCACGCACTCGCCGTCCAGTTCGACCAAAATCCATCAAAAATCCCTTTTTATTCGTCCATCCACTCGCTCCAACTGCTAGAAATTCAGCCATAAATTCGCGTTCTCACACACCGTCCGTTGATCCACGAGCGACGGCGAAAAAAACTCACTTTTTATGCCGAAAACCGCCGCCGATCGCCGCGAGTCGGCGGGCGCACGAGCGAGTCGGCGGGCGGGCGGCCGGCTTTCTCGCTCGCTTTTTTGTCCGCTTCCCGCCGGCCGCCGCGGGTGAGTGGCCGCGGAGGACTCGCCGCTCTGCCGGCCGGTCGTCCGTCCACCCCCACCGACTGCTCCAACAAACACACGGCCGCTCTCCGCTTCGATCGCGGGCATTCGGCGAGTGTGTCCGCAGTCGGCGGGCGATCGGAAGGCCGCTGGGCGGGAGGAGCGGCGAGTGGAGAACGCGAGCGGCTGGGCGGTTGGTGCTGCACGAGTGGCGTTCACTGCGCCCACTTCTCGATGGTGGGTGAACGCGAGGACGCCCGCCCGCCGCTCCGCACTCCCGGCCGCTCGCTTTCGTTCGTCCCGCCGCTCATTCCTTCCGGCGGTCGCCCGCCGGCCGCCCACTCGCGAGTTCGAGGGCGCGTGCGGGCGGTCGACTGGTGGGCAGCTTCCCGCCGATTCTCCCGCCTTTCGCCAACTGGGGGACTGCCGGCCGTTCGCCGCGGGCGGGACGAGCGGCCGCCTCGTCTTCGAGTGAGTCCTCCGCCTTCTTTTTCGCCGCAATCCTCCGCCCACTCCACTGCGCACCGAGCCGCCGGCCACTCGCCGCTCCTTCCCGCGGCCCCCGTCTTCACTGCCGGCCGTCGGAGGGCGACGAGCGGGACGGCCACTCGCCGCTCGTCGGCGGCTACCGGACGCCCGCCGCTCCGTCCACGACCACTCGGCCGATCAGACGGCCGGCGGGCACTCCGAAGCGACGAGCGGCAGCTCCCAGTCGACTTCCACCAGAGCGTTCCCCCGCTCTCCTCTGCAGAAGGCGCCATTCACTCGAGCAACTCACGGAACTCCCCACCGACTCGCGGCGATTTCTCTCGTTCGTTTCGGCTCGTCCACTCGAACTCCCGCCTTCTGCTTTCGGCTCCTCGATCCACTCGCCGCCCGTGGGCTCGAGCGGCGGAGAAGGCGGAGGGGAGGAGCGGCGAGTGTCCATTCCGGGCAGCAGCGAGATGCGGGCGGGGAGGACGAGCGGGAGTGCCGCCCGCTGCTTCCTCTCGTCCACTCCTCCGTTCGGCCGACCGACCGCGCTGCCGGCCGGCGGGGCGACGAGCGGGAGGCGCCGATCGAAGGCGAGCGGCCGCCCGTCGCCCCCGAATGCGCCCTTCGTTGCTGCCCGGTTGTTGAACGGAAAGACGAGCACTCGGATCGAAGCCGTTTGAGGAGGAAGCGGGAGTGGTCGGCGCCCCGATGGCCGAGTGGAGATTCGCGCGGAACTCGCCGCCCGCCCACTTGTTGCTGCCGGCGGTCTTCTCCGAGCGACCCGGCCGGCAGCAGCGAGTGGACTCGGGGCGGGGATCTCCGCTTCGATCGGCGGCGGCGAGGAGGAGCGGCCGGCTTCTTCCCACTTCTTTCGAGACGGGAGTGTCGAGCGATCGCTGCAGCAGTCGGCGGACGGGCGGATTCGAGTGGACGAACGGAGCGGGACGACCAGCCGATCAACCACCAAACAGTCGACCGGCCCAAAGACGACGACCACCTCTTTCTTTATCCAATCGGCACTCGACGACCGCCCCGTTCAACCCGTTGGCGGCCGAGTGGACCGAAAGCGGCGAGGAGAGCGGAGTGAGCGGACGGCAGCAATCGAAGGCGAGAGTCCCCCGTTCGTCCACTCCCCGCGTTCTCTTCTTTCAAGACCGCTCGTCTTTGAGCATTCGAGTGAGCAGAAGAGTGATGCCCGTTCGAATCGAAAGCATTCCGAGCACAAAGCACAGACTGAAGCGGTTCGTTGACGCGTGTTTCGATCACCACAGACGGCGGGCGTTTGACGCCCGTTGGAAGCGGCTTCCGACGTCCGCCTCTCCTCCGTCCATTCGGCCGCTTGGATCCTCCCGCTGCTCTCCGCTCAACATCACGACGATCGAGCGGCCTCCCGCGTCCTGCCGGTCGGTTCGCCGCCGCCGCGCTCTCGACCGTCCGCTCGGCCGCCCGCCGGCTTCGAGTCGTCCGGCTGCTCGTTCGACTGCGTGCTGGAAGCAGTCGTGTGCGCCCGGTGATCCCCCTCTTCTCCAATCGAACGACTCCCCCGAACTGCGAGTGGAAGCGGCGGCCGTCGCTCTCAGCCGGCAGGTGGCCGAGCGGTGAGTGGGCGGACGAGAGCAAGGGGACGAGGAGGGGCCGTTGGACGTGCAGAAAGCGGAGTCTTCTTCGTTTCGCCGCCCGGCAACAATCCCGACGATTTCTGCCCACTCGCCCGCTTGCAGAGCGCTCTTCGCGGCGTTCGACCGCCGGCTGCTCCCCGCGCCCGTCCACGCCGACGAGCTTTTCGGCGCGTCGCCTGCCGCTCGCGGCGTTCGACCGCCTTCTCACTCCGCAACGCTCACGCCCGACCGCCCGCCGGAGTGCTCAAGCGGTGGGCGACGGCGTCGACTGGACGAGCGGCTCGTCGGATTGCTCCACACAACTCGACGTCGCCTTCCGAACGACCCGATCGCCGGCCGGGAAGCGGAAGACGCCGCTCGACGGGCGGCTTGCGGCTTGCGGACGAGCCGCCAGTCGCCCACTCCGCGAACCGCTCGGTTGGACCAACCGGTGGCTGGAGAGCGGACTCCCGACAATCGAGAGGCTTCGTTTCCAGTCGACCGCTTCGGAATTCTGCCCTCACAAGGGGTGCACCTCAGTTGTACCTGGCGGATTTGGACGAGATATAGCTCATTCGACGCGCCTCGTCGCGCTGATCTCGAATCTACTCATTTAAACTGCCCAGTCGGCCGTTGAACGGAGATACAACGCGTGAAAGTTTGCAGTGCTTTTTTGCCACTGCAGCCGTTCATTTTCCACTCGAGGTCGACACGGCCTCATTCTTCCTTCCTCCGTTGTGTTGGCGTGGCCGAGTGGCGAAGTCGGTTGATTTGCACGCTGGTTCCACTTTTTGCGATTTCAACACGATTATCTCACCAATTTCCGCTTTTCGATCTTTATTTTTGCTTGCAAACGTTGCAGTTTGACGAGGGGAATCGATTGATACCACGATCTCGGAGATTAAATTTTCGACCAAAATCCGCGGTCTACCCCCTTTGGTCGCGCTTTTTGGTGGATTATACAGGCTGTTTGGCGTAGTAAATGGACCTCAAATTGGCTCGTTTTCGGCATAGACGTCCATCGCAACAAGAGAAACCGGAGTACAAAAGAAACTTCCAAAGACAAGAATTGCACGACGACAAATCGGCTGTCAAGAAGCGATAGGCCCCACGTTCGAGCTACAAGGAGCGGATGGCACAGGTCGGTTTTCAAATGCTTTTATGACGCCAACTGCTTTAAATCGGCCATAAAACACAAATTATCCCACAAGTTTGCCGAAAAACGACAGAAAATTTGTTTCGACCACAGGGTCCTCCCTTTGGTCAGTTAAAACGGCAATGTTTGTCAGTCCGTAACTCCTTTAGACGGCCGACTGGGCAAAAACGGTAATAGTAACTTTTGTTTGTCTCGCCGAGACGCGTCGAATGAGGTATATCTCGACCAAATCCGCCAGGTACAATCGAGGTGCATCCCTTGTCAGCCATGCGGAGAAGGACACACTTCAACCAATGGATTGCCCGTTTGATTTCCGTTGTGTTCGCCGAGTGTTCAGCAGCGAACAACTCGACTACAAACGAGTGATCGATCGCTTCAATCCGAACGAACGAGAGGGACGGTCGGTAGAAGGCAGTGGAGCCGGAAGAAGCGGAGCTCTTCTTTGCTCCCCGTTCCGCCCGCCTTCTTCCCGCTGGGTCGAACCCTCCACTCGGCGGGCGGGGTGCCCGTGGCCGAGTGGCTTTCCGGTTGGACTTCTCGCGCCCGCCGTCTTTCGGTCGTCGAACGAAGGCGGCAGTTCGTGGAGGCCGCGGGGATTCCAGTGCACTCGGCGCCGCCCGCTCGCCGGCGAACTCGGCGGGTCGACCGCCAGCGAGACGGCGGGCGGCCGGCGGACTCGCGGCGAGTGGCGGCGGGCGGCGCGTCAAGTCGGACGGCCGTCTTGACCGCCGCCCGCCGCCCGCCGCGTGGCCGCTTTCTGCTCTTGAAATCTGCTGAATCTTCGGAATTTCTGTTGATTTCTGCTGGTTGTTGGGTGAAAGGTTTGTTTGATGCATTCAGCGGCAATTATTGGAATTTATTGAGGGGTTTGGTCGTCCTTTATGGTCAACACGTTATTCCCCATCCATCTCGGAATAATCCAAGAGTTGTTTATATAGCGGCTGTTAGAAAGAATTCGTAAGTTCTGCTGCCCGTCCCTCCACTCACTTCTGCCGCCGCTCTTTTTCAGCGCATTCGTAGGTTGATGGCCGAGGATTCGAGTGGATGGCGGTCGGTTTAAACTTTTTTGGATTTGTTTTGGTTGTCGCTCCGTTTAGACGTAGAACGAAAGAAATCGCCGAAACGAAGAATTAGAAAATCTTGCTGCAAGTGTTTGGGAGTCCGTCACAAATCAAAGAGAGTGACAGAATCTTGCGATTTTAATGAACCCCGAACGACGAAGAAAAACTGACTGAACGAGTGGAAGCGTTCGGAGAAGGCCGAGCAGCCATCCACAAAGTATTTCATAAAAAGATTGCGAATATTTGACTCGATTCTCCGTTGAAACGAAACCAGATTTTATGCTAACATTGCGATTGTCAAAGAAACGTTGCTCCTTGCCACGGAATAATCAATTGCTACAAAAAATTAAAGTAGACGTGAGAAACCTTTGTTTTCTGCGGTCGTCTGACCACTGGATCCCGTTTTGCGGCTTTTGCCCAACCCACAAAAGAAGGGGAATTGCCGTCGTCTCGAAACGTTCTCCTTGCAACGACCGCCGGTTATCCACCGTCTTCGGCTTTCAACAGTCTCCTGTGGGTGGCATCGTTTACTGCTACCAGCCAACGGCCAATCTTTTCCAATCGGACTAAAAGAACTGACGAACGGAATTCAACGGCTTGAAGTCGATTATTGTCCTAAGAAATTATAAACAAACATGAGTGGCGTTATAAGATTCTCAGACCAATCGACTTCCTCCGACCGGAATTAAGACGAGCGCTATAAGATCGAATCGAACTGCCCGACCATCTTCAACGCCCTTCAAAACGCACCGGAGAAGCTGCGGCAGCTCTTCAAACACACTTGTAATAAAGGACGGCGCGGAATACCCGCAAGCATGCTCTAACACCACCGGAAGAGAAGAATTGCGCGACTGCGTTCACGACGAAAGAAACGACCTGCCCATTGTGCAGATCGCACATTCCGATAGTGAAATCTACCATCACGGAATAAATCTTCCTTACGAACACACTGATCGAATGAACCAAACGCTTGGAATCGTCGACCGGCGGCGTGTCGAACGAATTCGTGTTCTGCTTGCTTGCAGCCTGTGCCAACAGCAACCGATCGCCCGGCTGTCTGTCTTCTTCCAACAAACGTGCGAAAATGGGGATCACTTTGGAACGGGACAGTTCGGAATAAGCCGTCAACTCAATGTCCAGAGCAAACCGCAATCGAAGGTGCTTCCTATCATCGCCAACACTGAAAACCCATTGATCGCGGAGCTGACGGAATAAAAGAAACCCACCTGCCGTCAAGCAGTCAGAAAAATCAACTGCCGGCCATCCCGAACAGAAAGCGAAAGAAAGACCGCCGTGTTCGGTGCGGACTGGAAAGAAGGAAGAACGAACCGCCTTTTAGTCACGAGTGGTGTGTTGAGCGGCGGGCAACAGAAGGGCGGCAATCACACGTCAAGTGATAAAGAAGTGGACGGAATGAGTGCTCAAAACGAACGAACTCCTCGTCGAGTTTTGAATGCGGCGGTCGAGCAAGAACGAAAACTTGAAGTCGAGAACAAGGCGCGTGGACACGAGTATTGAGTATTTTGAGTCGACTGACATTAACGAGACATTCCATTTGCGAAAAGCCGGAAAAACGTTATCGGCAACAGAGTGCAGTCGAGAAACTCTTGTTAGCGGTCAGCAGCTTGCCGTGCTGAGTGAAAATACTAGGACGGAATAAACCCGCTGGTTGAAGTCAAACACGTGGCTGCCTACGCCACAATGATTTGATGTTCCTTATTCTTGAAAACAAACCTTCTGCTCGGAATAGAAACAACAATTTGTTTCTGTACGATCGAGAAATGAACGTTGTGCCGTCCTCCCCGCATCCCAAAGAAAGATCCCCGAACACCGCGCTGATAAGAACGACGAGCGACTCGATGCCGTCAGTGATGCTCGTTGTGTCAGGATCGAAGAAGCGGCCAATCCATTGTGCAGATCGCATCTTCAACATGCCGACAAAACCAACGCAGCGGAATGTGATTTTTCCAACTAACGCACTCACCCATTAGCCGAAAGGTTGAAGTCGACCTGCAGCGCGTGAAAGGAATTCTGGTTCTGCTCGCTTGCGACCAGCGGCAACAGCAACCGATCGTCCAGCTGTCCGCCTTCATCCAACAAACGTGCAAGCAACCGCTTTTCTTCAGGACGTATACGGCTCGGAATAAACCATCAACTCAAAGCCCAGTGCGAACAGCAATCGAAGGTCCTTGCCTCCTTCGTCAACGCGAAAAACGCATAGCGTGGCATGGACGGTATAAAACCAACCAACCTGCCGTCGAGCAGTCAGCAGAATCGAATGCCGCCCATTCCGAACAGAAACCAGGAGACAAACCGCCGTGTTCGGTGCGGACTGGAAAGAAGGAAGACGAGCGGCCTTCCAGTCACGAGCGGTGCGTAGAGCAGTCGGGCAACAAAAGGGCAGCAATGGAGCGAGAGGCAACAAAAGTAGTCGCTGAAAAAGGAAACCCACGCATTCGCGGAATTTGCGCCCAAAACAAACCAACTCCTTGTCGCCTTTTGAAACACAAAGAAGTGCACTTGACGCCGTCCCGAAACATTCTTCTTACATCAAACACCGATCTTCCACCTTTTTCGACTACAGTCTCTCTTTCCTGAGAGCTCATATTCTACTGCTGCCAGGCGACGCGCATCCTCTTCGCCATAACCGCCTCTTCCATAGACAAATGCCTACTACGCGTCTTTATCTAAATCAAAATCAGAATCAGCATCAATAGACTTTAGCCTTGAAAGGTC
Organism: Aphelenchoides fujianensis; assembly: GCA_024699865.1. Lineage (NCBI taxonomy): Eukaryota > Metazoa > Nematoda > Chromadorea > Rhabditida > Aphelenchoididae > Aphelenchoides > Aphelenchoides fujianensis. Next base: position 390,679 of record JAMPIO010000032.1, read on the forward strand.
AAACGGCAAGATGGAAAATCCAGTAAAAGTGCGTCGGAATAACCACCCGTTCGCTCGAACACTAGTCGAAAGAAAAGAAATGGCAGTCGACGTTCACGGCGAAAGAAGCGGCCAATCCATTATGCAAATAACACTTGAATGAAATAGCAATAGCAATAGCTCGTGGAATTATACCTTCCCACGAGCACATCAAATGAACCGAAGGGTTGGAGGCGACCGGCTGCGCATCAAAGGAATTCATGTTCTGCTTGCTTGCGGCCAACGCCAACAGCAACCAATCGTCCAGTTGTCCGTCTTCTTTTCACAAACGGGCAAACATCCGCTGTATATTCAACGAAATATCGTCAAACGCGTCGGAATAAACCAGCTACTCCAAAGCCCAGACGAAGAGCAATCAAAGGTCCTTTCCTCCACCGTCAACACTAGAAATCGAGATTCTGCATACACCCGGCGGAATAAAAGCAACCACCATGCCATCGAGCAGTCAAAAAATCGAATGCCGACCGCCAAGAACAGAAAGCAGAAGAAAGACCGCCGTGTTCGGTGCTGACTGGAAGGAACAAAGAACGAGCAGCCTTCCAGTCACGAGTGGTGTGTGGAGGGGCGGGAAAGAAAAAAGCGGCAACAAAGCGTCAAGCGAAAAAAGCCTGCGGAATTGTAGGATTGAAACGAACGAACTTCTCGTCGTCTTTTGAATGCGGTGTCGAACGAGAACGGATGCTGAAAGCCGATCAGCACCTAAGGAATTTGATCTCCCCAACAAACACACTCATCGAATGAACCAAAGGTTGCAGTCGACCGGCAGCGCGTCAAAAGAATTCGTGTTCTGCATGCATGGGGCCAGCGCCAACGACGACCGATCGTCCAACTCTCTGTCTTATGTGCGGGATCGCCGATTGAAAGCCGCCCGCAAAGCCCCGCCTTCTCCCCGCAAGCCGTCCGCTCCGTTCGTATTTAAGTGGACGAAGAAGAAGCAATAAACAAGCTGGAAGAACGGAACGTTGGAACGTCGGCTCGGGGGTCTGGAAGGGAAGAATGGGAAGCGGGTTCGAGTGGGAGGTTGAGTGGAAAGGCCAAAACGAGTCCAACCGTTAGCTAAAGGAGTGGTTCCTTTTTCTCTTATTTAACACACGCGAAGACAACTGCTGTTTGTTGAGACATGATTTTCCAAGAATTCAATCCGGAATAAACATCACCTCAAAGCCAAGCGCGAACAGCAATCAAAGAACCTTGAATTCACTGTCAACGCTCAAAACACCATTCCGATCCTAGAAATCCCGGAATAAAGCAACCAACCTGCCGTCGAGAAGTCAAAAGAATCGAATGCCGCCCACCACAAACAGAAACCAGAAGAAAGACTGCTGTGTTCGGTGCGGACTGGAAGGAAAAACGAACAGCCTCCCAGTCACGAGTGGGGAATGGAGGGGCGGGCAACAGAAGAGCGGCAATCTAGCGAAGAGCATCAAAAGAGGCCGCAGTAAAGCAACGCGAGGCGGAATTTGGAAACGAAACCAACGAACTCCCCGTCGCCTTTTGAATGCGGCAGCCGAGCGAGGACGGAAGCTGGATGCCGAGAGCAAAGCGCGTGGACATGAATCGAGGCTTGATTTCTCTGGTTCTTGCACTGCCTAGTCGAGTGGCGCCGAGTCACACGAAGCTACAACGGAATGAGACTTACGGCAACCACCGTGATAAAGCGAAAAAGAATGATCGTCCATGTGCTTGCAAACCAATAGAACAAGGATTTGATTCCACACAAAAAAGCCAGCGTCCGTGCGCCCATGAACGGAATAACACAAGCTGAAAGCAACGATACACGTCGAATGTATTGAGGCGTGTAGCGGTGTTCACCAAAACGCACACTCATGTTCGTTTCTTCCTTTCGCCCAAGATTTGCTGCAAACAGCGTTTACGTAGAATACCTCTGCGGAATAAACCGTCAATGCAAAGTCCAGAGCGCACAGCCATCGAAGACCCTTGCTTCCACAGTATACCTAAGAACAAACATAACACCACTCCGGCCGGAATAAAGCGGCCAAGCCGCCGTGGAGCAGTCAGAATCGAATGCCGCCCATCCCGAACAAAAAGCAGAAGAAAGACCGCCGTGTTCGCTGCGGGCTGGAAAGAAGAAGAAACGAACCGTCTCCCACTCACGAGTGGGGTGTGGAGCGGCGGGCAACAGAAGAGCGGTAGTGAAGCGAAAGGCAACAAGGGAAGTCGCTGCTGCTCGGAAGGTAGAAAACGCGTGAGCGGACTCCTCGCCGTTTTTTGAATGCGGGGGTCCGAAGAGAACGGAAGCTGACCGCCGAGAACGAAGCGCGTAGACGCGAATCGACGCTCGCTTTTGGTGCCTTTTGGAGTGCCTAAATCGAGTGGTTAGACGTGAGCAAGGAGCATTAAAGATTAGCCGTACGGCAACGCCCAAACAACAGCAAAAATAAAACGAACGTCCATCTGATTGCGAAGCAAACGAGCGGGGACCTTAAAACGAGGCAGTTCAATGGACAATTGGGCGGAATAAAACCAGCTGAATGCAAAGATACTCCTCGAATAAATTGAGGCGTGTCCTGGAGCTTGCCGGCTGCAACCTGAAGTACTAACTTCTCTTAAAAATTGGGAATAAAAGCACCGGCTTGCTCCTACGATCAAGAAGCGAATGCCGTGCACTCCTCCCCGCGTCCAAAAGAAAGACCGCCGAACTCCGCGCTGATGAGAACTACGAGCGACTCGATGCCGTCTGGGATTCTCGTTGTAGCGAGAGCAAAGCCAAACATCCATATGATGGCCCTGCGGTGCACTAGCACACTCGTCGACTGAACCGAAAGGTTGGAGTCGACCGACTGCGGTTTAACGCATTCGTGTTCTGCTTGCTTGCGGCCAGCGCCGCCTGCAACCGATCTTCCAGTTGTTTGCCTTCTGTCAACAAACGTGCATACGGCTATTGTTTATGGACCAAAGTTGCGGAATTGAGCGGAAAAAGCCGTCAACTCAAAGCCCAGTGCGAACAGCAATCGAAGGTCCTTGCCTCCTTCGTCAACGCGAAAAACGCATAGCGTGGCATGGACGGTATAAAACCAACCAACCTGCCGTCGAGCAGTCAGAAGAATCGAATGCCGCGCTTCCCAACAGAACGCAGAAGAAAGACCGCCGTGTTCGCTGCGGACTGAAAAGAAGGAAGAACGAACCGCTTTCCAGACACGAGTGGTGTGTGGAACGGCGAGCAACAAAAGAACGGCAATGAAGCAAGGGGCAACAAAAGCAGTTGCCGTCGCTTGAAAGGTAGAAAGAGCGTGAGCGGACTTTTCGTCGCCGTTTGAAAGCGGGGGTCGAGCGAGAACGGGAGCTGGAAACCGCGAACGAAGCGCGTGGACACGAATCGACGCTTGCTTGAAGAAACTCGCTGCACGGTCTAATCGAATGATAAGGCGGGAGCAAGAGCCGGTTATGAGATTGGCGGTACGGCCAAAAACATCGAAAAAAGAACGAACAACCACGTGCTTTGCGTGCAAACAAACCAAACGGGGCCTTCGGTCCACAGAAATGCCCTCACAAAGTTTGCGCGGAATAAAACAAGCTGAAAGCGAAGACTCGTCAAACGAATTGGGAATGTCGTGAACTCTGCCTCGCATCCAAAAGAAAGACCGCCGAATTCCGCGCTGATGAGAACAACGAGCGACTCGATGCCGTCAACGATGCTCAATGTGTCGAGAGCAGGGCCGAGCGTCAACGGTCCCGCTGCGGTCAACAAACGTTTTGCGGCAGTCAACCATACACGCAATCGGACGTAGGCTGGCTCGGAATTTTTATCCAGAGTTAAAAGAATCGTCATCAAACGCCACCTAATTGGTGAAGCGAACGGCAACTTTTGTAACCAAAGAAGCTTCTAACAAGCGGATGGATCAGAGCGATTTCCGTAATGCTTCAAACGGAATAAAAAAATACTTTGAAGACGAGCGATTGGTGAAGGAACAGTGGAGTGAGAACGGAATAATTAACGACAAACAAACCAGCGATTGCAAATACCAACTGAAAACGCGTGCATTGCAAGTAGTTTCCAACGCGTGTTTTCTCTTTGCTACAGTACGACAGTGGTTCTTACGACCCTTACGGAATCTTTCCGCACGACCTGGACGACCGAAACAGTAATAAGCTGTCGGTGCATGGGCGAAAACGAACGTGAACGTTGGGTCGATTCAACGAGCTCCGAACGGAGAGTGCCCACGGCCAATGCTCGTCTCTGCAAGAGTGATCAATGACGCCCCTCCAGCTAGCAGTGGGTGGGAAGAACGAGCAGCATTTGGGCACGCTGCCAACGCCACCGTCAATCTCCAAAGCAGGCATTGAATTAGGCGAAAGAATTGCCGGAATTGACACCAACATGAACGTAAAAAGCTACAGAAGGGTAGCGAATACGACTGTCCGAGCACAAAGCGAACACAGTAGAAAGGAGGAGAGTTCGTTTATTGGAGTTGATTGCGGGTGACCACACGAACTGCGTCTCGCGTCTCGCAAACGTGTCCGCGGAGACGGGAAGCAGAGATTGGATCGAATGGCGAAGAAAGGGGGGAAAGCGGGCGATTAAGTACTTCGAACAAAAAGGCGGGTGGCCGCCGGATAAACGATGACGTCCCCGCCGGGCGCCCGCTCGCAATCATGAAGGTTGTTTCTTCCGCTTGAGCGCGGACAACGACTGTCAAAACAACCAAGCAGAATACGAAAAAGAATCAACGGACCCGGAATAAAGCGGCTGCTCTGCCCACTTCCAAGGACGTGATCACTTGGAGCAAGGGCGAAACGATCGGCGAGAAGCCGGGCAGCAAACGAACGCACGTCAAGAGAATTGATCGCCGGGCACTCTGACCGCCATTCGAACAAACGACCCGCTCGCGTGTGAAGAACAGAGATGGAGTGCTCGTTTTGGACAGAGGTTGGCAAAAGAGCGGAAAAACGAAACGAAAAAGCTTTGGCCGGGATAATCGAATAAAAAGTTCAAACGACGAGGTTTTATCGTAGCCGAGGATTCGCATGGCAAAAGGGGAAATTCACGTCCTGCAGCCTGACAAGAGCAAGCGACGAGTTCTTTTGACTCACTACGAGGAAAACGCTCTCCAAACCTTATTTTGCTCATGGAACAACCGAGAACAGGAAGCGGAATAAATTCACAAGATGTCTTCATTGAAACGCAAACAAAAATGCGAACATCAACGATTTCAGTACTCAATACCACTATGCGAACCGGAATAAAACGTTCACCTTTTCGAACAACAGCGCATAAGAAAGAACCGACGATTACCCATTCACCGGCCTTCTGTTCGCTTCACCAAGTGATCGACCACTCCTCGTCCTCCAGTCCGACGGCGATCGATCGTCTGCCGAAGCGAGTCGAATGGATGGGCGGCCGCATTCTGATCTGGTTGACCCTTCAGCAGCAAGCGCGTTCTTCTCTGACTCCTTGTCTTTACTCGTTTGTTCATTTCACTCATATTTTCCGCCCTCTCTTCTGCCGCTCGTTTCGCCGTTCCTCCTCACGGTCTCTGTTCGACTCGTGTGCTCGACGGTCGACGGTGAGTCCCGCCGCTCTCCGCCCGCCTTCACTCCGGCCGCTCTTTTCAGGCCACCAGCGTGTGACGGCGCTTCGCGCCGTCCCCAGCTGGGGGAGTCGTTAGACAGGTGCGTATCGAATGCTGTTGTCGACTTCGATAAACGAGTGCTCACTGGAACGGTAGAACGCTTAGTCGCGCTTCACTAAAGTTTGGGTTTTATTGAAAGTTTGCGAATTGTCAGTTTCGAGACAAAGACTGCCTACTTACTCCATTCTGCTCATAAGAGCCCAAGAAGAACAAAGGCGAACGGTTGAAGTCGCTTGCAAACGCGGGCTTTGGGCGTGGCTGTGCGCAGAACGTCATCAAACATTTGCGAACGTTGCTAAACAGTTTGTTTTGCTCCGAGCAAGCGGAAACAGTGAGTGCTGGTTGCGGCACACAATGAAGCCGACCGCAAAGCTAGAGTCCAGGCCCTCACTATAGAACGATCCATTACTCCTCGGCAAGCGATTGTTTGAAAAATCTGAAACGGCGGAATGATGGGCAACTAAGTGCTCGACATTTCTGCAAAGGTTCAGAAGAATTCGTCCACTCATGCCCGATCCCGCCCGGTATTTGCGCATTTTTAGGGGTCCGGTTCGCGTAAGCCGCAGTGGCCACGTGGACCAAGAACAACAAAACAATGCATACCGCCGAAAAGCCCGCATTCTGCGCTTTCAAATAAGCCTACACACGAGTTTCCACGCCCGACAGTCGACGAGAACGGCGAAATTAAAATTCGCCAGTTTTCGAACCGACACAAAATTTTCGGTCCATGAGCCTGAGCTTCCGGCAACTTCTAGTGACTCAAACGCCAGCTTAAAAGATGCGCAAGGCCTTTTTCTAGATACGTTTTTTTTTGTTTGCCGAACAAAATTCCGGGAATCGAGAACGGCGCGTCCGAGTGTGGACCTCTTCGATTTCCCGCCTCGACCTTACGACTTTGGACGATCATAACTTTCTTCAACGACATTTTCTGATGATGCGGTCAACTTATAAGATGTTCCTCGTTTTAAGGCGCATCTTTTTGCCCACTGCGCGGATGGATTTGGCCGGGCGCGAAGAACGGTACGGCGCGGAACGTCGGCACGGAACGTTGAACGTGCTCGCCGGCGGTCGAAATGCACATTTTCGAACTTCGCGCATATGAGTTACTCTAGCCAGAAAAAATTTCAGATCGATTGGAGCAACGGCTAAAAAATTGAGGGGGCGGAGGGACTGACAGACTCACCGGTTAGCGCCGTTTACGAGGGGACCCGATTGCCGTCCGCCCCGCCGACTCGTGCGCAGCCGCCTTCCACTCCTAGGCAGCAGAAGGCGGCAGTCGATCGTCTCCTTGGCGGCGAAACCGGAGAAGTGCAGCCCCCGGTGGACGGAGGGCGGGCCGGAAACGAGTGGATTGAACCGCCCAGTGGAAGGAGGCGGGCGGACGGAAGAAGCCGCGTGTTGTGGTGCGTTCTTCCCCGCAGTCCGCCCTCCGTCCACTCCACTCGTTCGGCCGGAAGATCCTCCTCTCCGTCACGAATTGCCTCTTTTGTTGAATAAACCGTTCACTTGTCGCTTCCGCTGGATCCTCACTCGACTCCAAGAGGGCGGACTCGACGACTCTCGAGCCGCCGGCCTTGCTCGACGATCCTCCTCTCCAAATCCGACGCCCGTCCCCGCCTCTCGTCGCGCGCCGCCCGGCAGCTCGCCGTCGTCTTCCGCCGCCTCGTTTCCGCGACGACTCGTCCCCGCTGCTGGCCCGCCTTCACTCGCGCTCTCCGCCGCCCAAACGGCCGCCATTTCGCCCGTCCGGACGGTCGGCAGCGGGCGGGCGATCACGAGTGAGCGCAACAAAGCGAACGGTGTCTCCATCGAAGGACGGGGCGACAGCGGAGGGCCGCGAGAGTTCCCGGTTGTCGGCGGCTATTCGGCGGATCGCGTGGGCGGCAGCAAAAAGAGAACGAGTGGCGGGAGGAAGGAGCGAGTGGGCGGTCGACTGCTCTCCGCTTCCCCGCACCGCTCGCCTTCGTCCCACGCGATCAGCAGCCGCCGATCACTCCGGAAAGAACCCGCGAGAGCCGCCGCTCTTCTCCGCCCGCCACTCGCTTCTTCGGGCGGCCACTCGGCGGACGGCCGGCCGGAGGGCGCCGGCCAGCGGAAAGCAGAGACTCCCGCCGGCTGCCCGTGGTCGATCCCCTGCCTTCATTTCTGATCGAAAAGCGGGGCAAAACGCCAATCGACCCCTCATTCATGCCGGTCAAACCTTTGGGCACGCAATTTATTGAAGACGATTAGAGCGGTAAACGAGAAAGTTAACCAAAACGAACTTGCAGATCTTCTGTAAACGTGTGAATTTCCCTACTGTGCTCTTTCGTTAATCCTCAAAGCGGTTGATCGACTTCTCCATGAGAAACGCATCGGATGGCGTTTCATTCGGGTAGTGGTCTTTGGAGAGGGAGATTTTGGTGAAACCGAAACGTTCGTAAAAACGAATAGCGCTTGCATTGTCGACCTGAAGAACCAAAATGATTGATGGAAAAGATCGACCGTGGGGCACCCGAACGTGTAGGTCGACACACTTGATGGCGCGATCTCCGTCGCAGAATCCAAGGGCGCTATTCATGAGCATTCCGGCCACTCCAAAGCGGCGATACGGCGCCAGGACTCCGATCGCGTGAATGTGCAGCTGTTTTCTATCGTTTGTCGTCCTCAACGAGCACAGAACCAACCCCACAGCGCGATCGTTTACGTGGGCAACCTTCGCGAACGCCTCTCCGTCGGCTTTTATCGTGTAAAGGCTGAAGAGAAGAACGGTCAACGAGTCCACCAATCAACAAACGCTACCGCTCATCGTGGGAACGCGCAAAAATGGCTTCTTCGAGCTGCTTTGTTTCCTGCAATCCGCATTAATTGAGACGTAAATTCCCGCGGCTTCTTTCACCTTCCAGTTGTGCGGAGTGACGTCGCACAATTTAATGGTCGCGCTTGCATCGTGCTCGTGCGGCGACCGCATGCCGATCATGTTCGTTCGTCCCTCTGCCGCAAGCACGAAGCTTGACGACTGACCTCCAGCGTCCGCGAGTGCACACCTTCTGGCATCCTCCGATTTCTCGTCGTCAGCCATTCACAACACGAAACAATGCGAAAACCGAAACGTCAAAGCGGTCGCTTGGACGAGCAACGACGCGAATAAAATCGTTGGAGAGACCAAAAGGTTCCCGGTCTTATATTCACGCTCTCTATTCTCCCAAAAAGCACTCGATGAAACGGCGAGTCCTTGCTGAAGCAAGAAGTGCTTGGTGCTCGTGCGCCGGCCAGCGTCTGCTTGCGATAAAACGAAGAAGAACGGGAATCCGCACGCATCTGGGCGCTCGTTAGTGCGAACAACCGCGGCCGTCACAACGATTGATAAGCCCACCGCAATAGTGAGTAAAAAAGAAACCAAACTTTGCTGATCAAAAATTCCAACGCGCCCTCAACGGCTTCTGGTCGAGAGGTTCTCGAAAGCTCACAATCCGGCATCAAGCATTTTTTGCAGTGGTTCGAACCTTCTGGCTTGCAATGGACCGCATACAGCCATAAACACTTGACCTCCACGTGTTTCGCTCGTTTCTACGAGCAGTCAATTTAGAGACCCGCCAAGTGGGTGGCGTTCAGTTTCGATCGGGAGTGGGCGGTGTGTTCGACTGCCGCCGTTGACGAGAAGGCGGCCGTGTTCTACGATCCTGCAGCTCGTGTTCACTTCTTTCTTTTCCGACTGAACGGTCCGAGAGGGCGCACTGCCGGAAGAACGGGGCACGAAGACCGCCGACTGCCGGGCGAACGTTGTTCCCTGTCGACACATTCGCTTGCCAATCAAGAGGCGGCGGCGGAAAACTTTCCGCAAGCCGCCCGCACAACTCGAGCGGGGGAACGGGCTGGATGTGTTGAAATAAAGATAGAAATCGCGTTGGTTGTGCAAGTCCTCGTGGTCATCTATTGGGTGCACCGACCAGCTACATCGATTGGAGTGGGAAAGTGAGTAAGTGAACCGCTAACGCGGCAGTCGATCTACGTCCGCACTTTCCTTATCGCCGACTCCACTGCATTCGCTCTTTGTTTTGCTAGAATGATGCCCTCAACCCTACCAACGTGTGGTTTTCCACTCGTTCCTCTTTTCCGAAATTCTTGCATCAAAGCTTTCAACGACCGTTTCGTTTATGCTGCCATTTCTGACGAAGAGAACCGTGGCACAGTTGTGGTTTTTGATTTGTTCCGAGAAGTCCAGCAGTAAGAACCAAGAAGTCATGGTCCACTGTTCATTTTTGTTTAGCCATTTTCAACCGGTCCCAAAGAACCCATTGGGAGGAACAGTGCTGGCGATCGAGGTCATTGACGAGAGCACTCTGCTCATGTTCACTCATTTTGCACTTTGGAATCTCTTCCGTTTGGACTTTGAAACTCGCACATACTCAACGCTTTACGAGCAGCCATTCGAACTGGGTGGTAGAGGAGTGGAAGACGTCTACATGCTCGATGAATCGCTTTTCTTGATCCATCAAGTATTTTCGCAGACCGCCGTTTTCGAGCTCATCCGTGCGGAGAACAGCGCCGAAATGCGACTTGTGCACTCGATCGACGAAGAAGCGGTTGGAGTCAACGCGGGCGACTGTGTTCACTTTTTTGAGGACAAACTTTGGTTTGTACAGGATGTTCGCCCTTTCGTGCGCTGCTTTGACGTGATCCAGATGAAGAAGCAACGAGTACAGCTGAAACCGCTAGCCCGCCAAATGGCGGCGATGAAAGGCCAGGTGCGTTGTGAATTGCGAACGGTAAACACGGCCTTTCTTCAGACATTTGAGCGTGTGGTAAGTGGCAAGGCGGGCAAAATACACGCCAGTTTGCTCGATCGACCCACGCAGGAGACGAAACAAATGTTCATGACGGCTGTTCTCGATCTCTGCCTTCTCGAATGGAATGTCGTCGTGTGTTCGGAATGGGATTCGCGCATGACGATCATGCCAAAAGGAAATATTTGTACCGAGCACCAAATCATTCTCGAATTTCGGGCGCCACCCTGGAGCGACAGCAAAGAGGATTTGTCGATTTACCGTGCGCCATTGAGGTTGACCACCCTTTAGATTTTCCACTTGCCAATTTTCACTCTGTTTTAGACGCCCGGACAGCCTGCGCCATTTGTCTTTACTCTCCAGCCGTTCACAGCTCCCGCCATCTTCATTCCAGTTCTTTGCCACCCGCATTTGGAATTAAAATCATTGCATACTCTTTTCATTATTGTCAACCCCGTCAAATAAACCGCCCATTTGTGCAGCGCAAATGTAAACACACTTGCCGTTAGACATTAGAAGGCGAGCAGCGTGAGTGGACTGGCGAGCGATGCACTGCCGAAAGAACGAGGCGCGAAGACCGCCGACTGCCGGCTGGACGAAGCAGGACTTTTAGGCGCCGCCGTTTAGGCGCCACCGTTTAGGCGCCGCCGATTAGGCGCCGGGACGTTTAGGCGCCGCTGTTTAGGCGCCGGCCGTTTAGGCGCCGCAAAGATTATCATTGTATGATAGGAATCCATGTAGCAAATAACGGATTTTTACTTAGAGACCAGTTAGAAGCGTGGGAATGTCAGAAACTTCTCACAGGGGTTGAGTTTGCTGACTAGATTTTGTTTTTGCCTTCCGTAAATCGTGCCACGCAGTCCATAAAATTCATTTTCGCCATCCGGTGGACATCAACCGTGCTGCCTTAGCGTTCCGCGGTGCAAAACATCCTTCCGAGCTTCGATCAGTTTCACTAGGGCCAGCATAAATCGACAAACGGCCAAAAACAGAGACCAATTTCCGTCTTTTCATTCTGTGATATCGCTCGCGCAGCTTTCGTGGGAACTCGGATAACAATAACAACATCAACACACACTCCTTTTACTCTTTTATACTATCCAAATAGCGAAACAATGCTGCTGTGACTATCGCTGTGTGAACCGAAGTTCTCCTGAAAACTCGGGTAGCAAAGAAGGTGTGTGAAAACAAAGTGGATCATTTAGATGATAGATTTTAATCACTCCGCTCTACAAAATATTTGATTTTAGCTGCTTATTAAGCTTTTTTAAATAGACGCCTAAACGGCGGCGCCTAAACGTCCCGGCGCCTAATCAGCGGCGCCTAAACGGTGGCGCCTAAACGGCGGCGCCTAAACGGGGCGTACCGCCGGCTGGACGCCCGCCACCCGTCGAGCGGCCCCACGGCGTCCCCGTAGTCCAGTGGGATGGGCGGCGGATTGCGGGGCGGAAGTCTCGTCGGCCGGCGGGATCGAAGCCGGCGGTCGAGAGGGCGGTCGGCTGTGGAAGACGGCGGAGTAGGCGGATCGGCCGGCGAGTGGGCGAGTGGCGGTCGGATCCAACCGAAAGAAGTGCCCGTGGACGAGGGCGCGAGTGGACGGCGGGCTGACGGGCACTCCGGCCACTCGCTCCTCGGCCGGCTCTCACCGGTCGGGGGAAGAAGCAGAGTTCTCTACGAGCGACGACAGTTTTTGCCTTGATGGTGCTTGCTGGAGAGGGGTTTTATTCCGCGGAGTACCTGCACTGGCCCTTCTTTACTTCTGTTTTTAACGCTTGCAAGTTCGCTTGCGACAAGTTCAGCGATTGAGAGTTTCTTACTCGCTTGTTGGCTAGTTATAGTCGAGTGGTGGTTGGTTGGTTTATTGCTTCGGAGGGAACGAGTAGTGGCCAGGAAATTGAGACAGTCGCTGGCATTGTGACCAGCATGCAACCATCTTTGCGGTGAACCTCTTGCGAATACTTCTGTTTGTTGCTCATCGATCGCAAAACGCGCTTTTATTCCGTGCACGCCAGCCATTCGAATATTGCTGCGTTTTCTGCACGACAAGCACACAGAAGCCGCCATCCATTCCTACATCATGGATCTCCGCCGCACAAACTTCATTCGCTAAAAGATCGCCCGAGTCCTGTCCGCACTTCTTTCACGCTACCGTTCGGAGTTGCTCGCAGCCGGCACCGCTAGACGGCGACTCGTGCTCGTGGAAGACCGCCTTTTTCCGACGGCCGGCGGGCATTTGGGGCGGGATTCCCGCTAGGAGTGGGCGCTCGCGGACGGGCGGGCGGGAGTGCCCGTCTGCCGCCAGTCGGCCGGCTGCTCTCCAGCACGGGCGACCTCCACACTCGCCGCAGGACTGCTCCCTCCGAGTGGAAGGGGCGGAGATCCCCGAGACGACTCGCGTGTTGCCCGTTTTGGATGGCGAGTGGTCGTCGAGCGGCCGGCTGCCCTCATTTTGAGGTTCTTCGTAGGTTTTTCAGTACATTCGTTTTTTTTCTTTTGGACAGTGGCACGTGATTTCGATTATTGATTCCGCGACGGCCTGTTTCATGTTTTGTGGGTTGCAAACGGCAGTCTAATCGATGTGCTTAGCGAGGGACGAAACAACGGGCAAGAGCAGCAGGATCATTGGTAGAGTTGATTTAAAGACATTTGTTTCGAAAGCGTTCAATTCGTCGTTTCAGGAATGCATCTCATTTTTTAGATTTGGCAAGAGGCGAATTTGCAGCGCTCACTAATCTCAAATGAGTAAGCAATCATGATTTCTTTATTCGCCGATCTATCTGAACAGCACAGGCAGGTTAATTTCGTGCTCTCGAATGTTGCTTCGCACAATCTTTGATAAAATTCAAAAAAGCGGAAGAACCTACTTAATTTTATGAAGTAGTACATTTTCTTGAATATCCGTCTAAATGGAGCTAAATCCGTCAACAAACCGCTCCCAACTACTCGATAACGCAAAGTACAGGGTGTCCCACGTAAAAGTCCGGATTTCAAACGCTTGTAACTTTTTTGTCTGTAGATTAAATCAAACGCGGTTTTCGGTATTGAGTAACTCGCGGGAGCCAGTTTCATTCTACAATACTCAGTTTCCTTTTCTCTTGTCTGCTCGACTAGAGACACCAGTTTTCCCAACTCGGCTGCTTTCGGCCGCGATCATGTCCGCCTGATTGCACTTTTCTTCCATATAATGGCGTGAGCAACCATCAAGGGCATGTTTTGCGTCGTTTTCATTAAGTAAAACGGTAATCCAAAGACTGTTCTACACCCTTCTTGGACTGGTTCTTATGGGCCAGAAAAAATGCGCGTTCCTTACGTCCGACCGAACGCGCGGTCAACGGCTGTGTTCGGTGGCAGAAAAGTATCCTGCAAGTGGATGAATCAATGTGCAGTAGGGAAAGTTGCGAATAAATGCAATGTTTGACGATCAGAGCGCATAGAAGTCATTTCAGTTTTGAAAAAACAAACGCAAACGACTACCGCAGAATGAAATTGGCAGCCGTGAGCTACCGGAAATCGAAAACCGCGTTTGATTTAATCTACAGACAAAAAAGTTATGAGCGATCAAAATCCGGACTTTTACGTGGAACACCCTGTAAATTCCACGTGATCACCGGCCATCAATCCACGCACGAATAATCGCAAAAAGACCAGCTTTCTCGCCCGAAACACGCCGAAAAGCGGGTGAAATCGGCGGGCGGCGAGGCGGCGGCGTCCGGCGGCCGGGCGCGAGCGGCGCGCAAGAGAGCGGGCGGGCGGGCGGGCGGGCGGAGAAAAAAGACGGCCGACGCGCCCGAAAGCGGCGAGTGCACGGGGCGATCGGAGGGGCCGCCCGGCCCCGAGAAGAGGGAAGGCGACCCCAACAGCCCGCCGTCCACTCGGCGCGCATAGGAGCGGGCCGGGCGGGCGGGCGCCCGGGCGAGCGGAGTGGCCGTCGGGCGCCTCCACTCCGCGAGACGAGTGGAGGCGGCAAGGCGAACGAAGCCGCCAGTCGATCGGCGGGCGCCCCCTCGGCGCGTCCATCCGCCGAGCCGACTGGTGGACTCCAAGGGGGCGCCCGCTCGTTCCTTCGGGGCACTTGCGAACGCGACGAGCAGACGGCGGAGCGGCGAGAGCGGGCGGGCGGAAGCGGCGGCCGGCGGGTCGGCTGCTTCCCGACTGCCAAACGGCGACCTCGGCGCTCGCCGCGAACGGGACACTCGTGAGACGAGCAGAACGATCGCCGTCTTCCGCCGCCCTCCCGATTGCCGACTGCTCGCTTTCCACGAGAAAGAAGCGAGCAGCCGGCGGTCTCCGCGGCCGCCCGACCGCACGGACGAGCGCCCTCAATCCACGTGCGCCCGCCCCGGTCGTTCGGAGCGCCGGCGAGTTTCCGGCGGTTCTTCGCGGCCACTCGCTCCTCCCGCCGCTCGTCCGGCCGGCCGGTCGTGCTCGAGGAAGGCGGGCGAGCGGCCGGGCGGGGGGTTCTACCCTCCGTTCACTCGACGAGTAGAAATCCCTCCGAAGTCCCCGCTGCCCGCCGCTTCTCGGCCGCTCTCGCCTTCTCTCCACCGCCCGAAGTCCGCCCACTGGCGCGCGGCCGCTGCGATCAGACCGCCGGGCTCCTCGCCGCCTTCAACGGGCAGCCGCTCGATCCACGGGCAACAGCGAGCAGCCCCGCGGGCGGGCGGCCCGACTGCTCGTCCACTCGCTTCACTCGGCGCTCTTCCGGCCGGCAGTGCGGGGAGCTCCCGCCTTCTCCGCCGCCGCCCTCCCGCTCGTTCCGGTCAGTCGATCACGCGTGGACGTCTTCGAGCATTTTTTTGATCGCTTTGTTGTTTGTTTCGTTCGGGAGATCCCCGAGCGGGCGGCCGGCGGGGAGAACCGCGAGCGGGCGACCGCCTTCGAGTCGCCGCGGGCTGCCCGACGGAAGCCAGCGACCTCCCGCGCCTCGTCGAGCCCGCACGGCGATCGGCTCGCGTGAAGCCGGCGGGGAGGAGCGGGCGGTAGTGGATTGTTTGGCTGTTTGTGGTTGGGCGATGAATGGGGGTTGTTGTTGATCCGTTTGGAATTGGAGTGGGTGATGCGCTTCCTTTTTGATCTTTGAGTGCTTGCCGCTTTCCCGCCGCCGAGCGCGAGGAAAGAGAAGCGACTGCCAAGCGTCCTGCCCCTTGCCCCGTGTGTTTTGGGCGGCGGCGGTCAAGTCGGGCGGCCGCCGCCGCCGCTCGCCGCTTTTTTCTCCCGCCCGCCGCCCGCCGCTTTCTGCCGCTTTTCGTCGCGCGTTCGGGCGCCCGACGGCCGGCAGTTGGCGGGCGGGCCCGATTTTGTAGTTGGTGGATGAACGCGAATGGTCGGGAACCAGAGTGGATACGGGTTGGTTGATTCTTTTCTTCGATTGATTTAGTCAACGCTGCTTGTAGAGTGAAACGAGATGAAACGACTGAAATAATTGATGGTAAAATCGAATCACGAGCGGAAATTTCTTCGGCGATCTTGTAGTCTTTACGGAATAAGAAGCCGTGTTCTTTGTCAACTAAAGAGACAACGAGTTCACTTTGCTTGTTCGTTGTTAATCGAACAATGCTTTCTCATAATCCGCGTGAAGCGCGGAATTTTCTTCGACTCAAAGCGCCCAAAGGACTAGGAAAAAATGAACGTCCACTTGCTTCCAACCGAATCGAACTCCATTCCCCAAACACTACCCACAAATAACGATCGAAGCAACCCAAAAGCGAGGAGCCCCGTCAAACGGACGGGAGTGTGGGCGAGCCGACCGGCCGTCGCTCGCCGCCCGCTCTCCTCCGCGTTCTTTCGAGCCGCCCACCACCCGCTGCAACGAACGACGCCTTTCTCTTCAGCCGCTTGGAGTGCGCGGAATGAGGGAACTGCGCTGGAGTGGTGGCTGGAGGTGGAAAGCGAGGGCACGCCTTCCGTTGATTGATCGGAAGAGTGCTTGCGGGCTTTTGAGCCGGAATAACCGCCCCACTTCACCCACAAGCAGTGCACGTGAAAGAAACTCCCCTGTTTCTCTCGTCTGCCGACGTTCAGCCGAAGACCCGAGCAACAGTCCGACGGGTGATCGCGCCCTCGAGTTCGTCCAACCGCCCGCCGGGCAGCGAGTGGCGAGAGGTGGACGGCCGGCTGGATTGATGACCGCAGTGAGTTTCGTTTGTGGACGAACGAAAAAAAATCGAAGAAAAACTGCCGAGCAGCGTAAGACTCCCGGGCGTCAAACGGTAGCGGCCAGCTACTTCCGAAATACACTCCAGTGGGCGGAATAAGGCGAATTATCGACGTTTTTGCAGCGAAAATGAAATATCGGTGCAACCAGTGGGCGGAATAAACCTTTGCCTTGTTTGGAGCTTCCATCGCATTTTGACGTACGACCCTGCGGTGCAACCTAAAAGAAAAAAGCGAGTGGACGCTGCAAATTCGAGTTGAGCCCATATGCCCGTCGACAAATCAGTTTGCAGGAAGAAGACAAACGGCGGATATCAAATGTAGTGAAATTTGGTTTGAACTAGCCTTTAAAGAGAAAGCGCCGTGGTCAATAAATAAGAAACACCCGCTCACCTGGAAGACGGAATAAACTCCACCACAATACCGCTCGTCCATCAATGTAAAAAGCAGAGACTCCCAACAAACCTCAAAGGACAGGAAAGACAAAGTCGATCACATCACTTAGACAAACAAGTTAAATTCACGCTCATCAAACGACTCCGCACTCGCTCGATCGTTGGTTTTTTGTATTCCCGTCGCCCTCAAGTGATCGTCTGCTTTTACGTGCTGCTCATCTGGCCGTTCCTCTCCTCCTTCTTCGAACAACTTGTGCTTTCGACCCGATGCCCAGTGCCTACGCTCTCCTCTCGCCCGTCTGCTCGCACGACTCCCCGCCCGCCCATCATTAGTCAATCGCCGAATCCACTGGACTACGGCGGCCAACGGGCGGGTCGTCCACTCGGCGGGGATCCCCTCCTTCCGCCATTCGAGTGGTGGGCGGCCGCTCGTTCTCGTGGGCAGTCGGGAGTGAGCGGAAGTGCCGCCCGTCCGTTCGATTCGACCGTTCGGTTCGTTGCGGGAGTGGCCGCCGGTCGGTCGGCTGGCGGCTTCTCGGCGGGCCGCTCGACGGAAGCGGGCGAGTGGCGGCGGCCGTCGAAAGCGGCCGAGTGGACGGCGAGTGGACGAGCGGCCGCCGCCGTCGAGCGCCGAGAGCCGCGGCGATCCCGACGGTCGGTCGCCGCGAAGAAGCCGGCCGAACGATTGCGTGTTGGGGGGCGTTCTTCCCCGCAGTCCGCCGTCCGTCCACTCCGCCCGCCGCTTCCTCGCCGCCCTCCTCGCTGGACTCGCCGCCCGGCCGCCCGCTCGGCAGTCGGCGCGCGGATCCACGGGACTACGGCGGCCGGGCGGCTCGTCGCCCCGCTCGTGTTCTCCCGTC
Source organism: Aphelenchoides fujianensis (assembly GCA_024699865.1). Taxonomy (NCBI): domain Eukaryota; kingdom Metazoa; phylum Nematoda; class Chromadorea; order Rhabditida; family Aphelenchoididae; genus Aphelenchoides; species Aphelenchoides fujianensis. The sequence goes on from JAMPIO010000032.1 coordinate 408,483, forward strand.
CGTTCGGCCGCCCACTCGCCGCCCGCCTTCTGCCGACTGACTCCTCCGTTCAAGCAGCCGGTCGGCGGAGGGGGGCGAAAAGAAACCCGCAGCCGGGCGTGTTTCGGGGCGGCCGCTCCGCCCGCCGGCCGCCCGCCTTCTTCTCCCTTCGGCCGAGTAGGCGGGCGGGCGGTCGGGCGCGTGCTGGACGCGGCGGAGAGGAGCGGCGAGCAGCGGGCGGATCTCCCGCGCCGAGCGGCCGGCGGTCTCGCGGGCAGTCGGGGCGGCGGGCGGCTCGAGTGCGCGCGGACGGGCGGCGGAGTGCGCACTGCGGGAACACGCGGGCGGTCGATCGGGGCAAGCGGAGCCCCCGACCAGCCGCCCTCCTTGGGCACTCGTCTCCCCAACATCCCGTCCACTCGTTTCTGCCCGCTGATTCGTGTGTTCGCGCCCGGCTCGGCAGTCTCCAGTGGGCAGTCGAAAGGTCGCCTGCCTTCCGCGTGGTGTGTCGCCCGCTCCCTGCCGCTCGACCGGCGGGATCTCCTGCTCGTGGGCCGCCTTGATCAAGCTGCCCTCTTTTCTTGTGCGCGCCCGCCGGAGTGCTCGCGGTCCTCGTTGGGCACTCTGGGAACACGCGGGCGGGCGGGCAGGCGTGCGCGTGCATTCGTGCTGCCGACGAGCGGTTGACGGTGGTCGCTTGCGCAGCACAAAATAAAATGTTTTTACCCGTTTACCAAGTTCGTCCTTCTATAGCCAGCAAAGCGGTGACTGCGGAATCCGCTGATTTTAATGAAAGCGTTTCGTCTAAGCAATCAAGGGATCCGTACATCAGCTTCTGGCTAACGATAACTGCTTCTATGCATCTTTCTGAATTTGCATTTAGAGTTCCACGCTGCAATTCTCGAGTGACGGCCGGTACGCTTACGCTTTCTTACATGGCAAGCGGTGCTTTTGCGTCATCGATTTAGTCATGAACACTCAAACGTACGACTTAATCCTAATTTGTTCTTACGCAACTGTGTTTTCAAGCTCTTTTAATGGTAACGGAGCTTTTCCTATGCACAAGGTCATTAGTTTTGTATTCGTGGATCCGACTACCATTGTTGCCCTTGAACATCGTGCCTTGATGTTGTATCGTTTGTGCTTCGAAGACAAAACATTCGGGCGCGTTGATTTGGACTTCCCACGGTCCATTTGGATTGGTTATTGCATCACGATCATCGAGGCGAATGGGACCGTCAAGCACGCGATGCTCGACTCGGTCGATTCTCATGAGATTCGCTTTGCCCGTTTGGATGTTGCCGCAGGCCGTTTGTTTGTGGACTGGACGGAGCAAGAGCAAGCGAGACGTTTGGAAAACAGTTTTCATTTGAGCAAAGACGGCCGTTCGCTGTACGGGATTTCGTCGTTCCCAACCGAACCTCTCGCTCTTCACATGCTCGACACGCAAAAACGGACGTGGAGCACGGCGGATTTGAGAGGTGGCGCCAAGGATGTAGGGTTCTTGCGATAAACAAAAATAAATGGTTCATATTCAGTTAATAAATATCACGTTTGCTTGGTCCCAACACTACGCGTATTCCTGGGGGTGGAATTTGATTGCAGAAAAGCGTCAATACTCCATCTTCCGATGCTGTTTGCAACGCCGCAAGTGGGAGCAGATACCGTGGAACAAGGACGTCATCGACAAGATCTCTGCAATTACGAACGCTGAAACGGGTGAAGACGAGGGATTGTTGGTCGTCACAACTAACCGGAGCGGTCATGAATTGAGGATCCACCGCTTGTTCTTCAAGTGAGTTCTTTCCGCTCTGTCCAACTACTCGCTTCCATTTCAGCACGCCCGACTCGCTCCTCCGCCTCGCCGTCGACGCTCTCCGCAAGAGTTGGCTGGACATCGAAGGACCGGCCGGCTTCCACGGGCTCATGAGCAGCGAGTACGGCAAGAAGATTCTCCCTTCCGTCTACCCCAACATGCAGCCCATTCATCGCTACAATTATTAATCGTTCTGTTTGTGTTCAAGGGTTAAATGAATAAAATTTGCGCGTGTTCTACTCAACAAGAACGAAGCAAATTGAAGCAACGGCACAAAAAACGTTCGTCTTGCCTGACGATTACTCGTCAACGATTTACGAGCAGTGAGCGAGAAGTGAACCCATCGGCAGGTCATAAATACCGCCGTTCCTTCAATAGTTTCCTTTACAGCGACGAGACCATTCGAATCGATCCTCCAAGCGACCGTACTGAGTTTTTCCTAACGGTCGGAACGCCCAGCTGCAGCTTAAAAGCCCGAATGTACGGTCACCCAGCAACAAGTTCTCGTAGCCGAATGGTTGCGGGCGCGGATTGCGGTGCGGTGGGTTGCGGGTTCGTAGCCGGTTAGTGAGATCCACGTGCTAGTAGAAAAAGTGAAGTCGGGTCGTGTTTAGGGTTCACGGCGCCGTACAGCGATTGATCGTTGGGCGGTACGTCCCCTTTCAACTTAGCATAAGACGACTAAACTTGCTGCGGACTTGGTTGACTCGTTCGCATCTCGACGCGCCTTGTCGGCTGAACACCCGAAACAGCGGAGACTTCGTGGGCTCCTCTGGCGCCAAGAGGCTGAATGGGTGCAGGCACGCTTGGGTTTGCACTTTTTGGTTTTGATTTAGTTCCAACTCGTCGAGATGAAGCCAAACATGGCATCTTTGGGTCGTTTGGCTAACTTTTCAGAAGGGAACGTCCTGCTTATTGCCAGACACTCCCACGGCCGGCTTTTGTCATTACTAAATCCGTTCTGTTCGTTTCAGCAGCCTCTTTTCGCGTCATCGGTAAACAACAAACAACTCCTGATTGTTAAGTGGACATCTTTGCAGTTTGTTTGTAGCAATAAACGCGCGGGAGTCTGCGGCGGGAAGTGTGCTGAATTCCGAGTGTTCACCTTCTTTCTGCTGCTTTTCAGAAATTTCTGTTTTTGAACTTTCGTAACGGGACGACGGGAATCTTCCGCGGCCTCCCACCCGCATCAAGATTGCCATGCGGCTCGGGGCTTCGCTCGACTCCCTACACCCCTCCTTGAATAGGCGAGTGGACAAGAAGATCAGCAGAACGGCCTTTGGCAACGAAGACTTCGTTTGGATCGAGTCGACCGATCGACCGGCCGCTTCGATCGGCCGAGTGGATCCGCCGGGAAGGCGGCCGGCCTCTCGATTCGTCGTTCGAGACGACGAGCGGCGAGTGAGTGCGCAGCGGGAAACATTAATGACTGGAGGAAAGTGTGCAGAATCCTGATTCTTGTTTCATCAAAGACGATCGATAGGCACAACCCAAAGTTCAGCTCGCTGCTCCCGAGTGCCCGCAACGATCCCGTCAAATTCGACAGCATGGGACTCGTAGGCGAGTTTCCCGTCTCTCTTTCACTCCCTATTCTTTGTTCAGTGCAAAGGCAAATCGGAACACCCGCCCAGTTCTTTGTCGAAGTGGTCTTGCAGTCGCCGAAGTTGTGGGTGGGCGACTCCTTTTGTGAGTATTGGAGCGCTTGTCCAGGATGTGTGCAATAGGTGAGTATTGGAAGCAATCCTTCCACTCTTCTCCGTTCAGATTGCACGAACTTCATGGGCGAGGATTGTTGCGACCTGTCCGACCACTGCCAAGTGGACATTCTGTACGACAACTCTTCTTCTTCCACGTACCAGACGGACAGGCTGCTCGGCTTCGACGCGATGGCCTTCGATTCGGCGTTGTCGCTGCCGTTGGGCGAGTTCGTGCAGGTGACCTCGCTGGGCGATTCGGCGGCTCTATGCGGCGGCCACTGCCCGTACGTGAACGGGAAGCTCGGGCTGAGGCTGGCGGCCGCGAGTCCCAGCGGCCCGCCGTCCGTCTTCCAACCGCGGAAAGGATCGTCGGCCTGTGGCTGAACGGGACGAGCGGCAAGGCGGTCGGGTTCGTCCCGCCCGCCGGCCCCGACGCCCAGTGGAAGTTTTGGATGGACGGAGTGCCGATCGGCGAGTACGAGCTCCAAGACGTGTGGCGGGTGACTTCCTCCTTTCATTCCTCTTTGTAGGCCGCACTGGGTCTCCACTTCGACGGCTGGAGCGTCGCGGGGTGGTTCTTCCGGACGATTCTCGCGGGCACCAACGTCTACGTGAGTCATCGGCGGTAAATAGTAACCTGACTACTCACTCGCTTGCAGTGGGATCAAAGCATCTATCAGAACGTGCTGGACACTCCGCTCACGCTGACGACCGACGGCGGCGGGCACGTGGTCCCGCCGCCCACTCGTGTGTTCTGGACGTCTACCAGGCCTTCTACGGGGAGACGGGCGAAAAGGTGGTCGAAACGCAGTATTTCGCCTCTTTCTGCGGCGTTTTCGACGACACGAGCCAACAGTTGGGCTACGCGGCCATCTGTTGGGCGGGAATAAACGCTTGAGCATTCTTGGATGTGAGATTGTCTTCAACTTGTGTTGAATGCACGAAGCAGCGGATCACGAGGCGGGCGGCGAGTGAGTGGGCGAGCGAGCGGTGGTGGAAAGTGTTCGCGAATTGATCTTTCTCCTGGGAGGACGGCAGGGGCATCTACGTTCCCGCTCTCCGCTTACCTCAATGCGGCCACTTTGATGCGCTCTCTCGTGCACGCAAGACGGAGATCGCAGTCCGAAGAGCAGTTGAGGGCACGAATCGGCCGCTTGAATGTTTGTTGGACGCGAGGAGTAGTCGTTGGAGTGAGTCCGTCCTGTGGGCCCCTTGGGCTTCGAGTGGGCGCTTGATGAGCGGACTGCAAAGCACTCGTTGGTTTGAGCAGGCAAAAGCCGACGGATTCGGGTGGCGACGTGTTTATTGGACGGAAAAACAAACAAAGAGGGAGCAAACGAAAGGAAGCAACCGCTTTTGTGAATTCACGCTCCGGGTGCTCGTCCAACAAGTTAACTGGCGGGTCGCTCCAAGATGACGAAAACGGACGACAGCCCGTCCAAACGGCTAGTTTTGGGCTCACAGCTGGTTGCTGTCGCTCGTTGAAGACGCCATTGGACAAACGCTTCTTTGACGTACAGGTGGTCGGGCATTTTATTGGACGGTGAAAGAAGAGTGTTGCCATTGTTTTATCGTTGGTTGTTCGCCGTCCTAGGGATTTATTCCGTCCCAGTCGTCTACGGCAACGCGAGTTACGCAAACGCTAATGTTTTTTGTTAATTTCTTTTAAATGAAAGGCAGCTTGATCGATGAGTTTATTTTGCCACTTCGGGAAGTGTCCATCGGTTACCGTCGGCAGGAAAAACAGAAGCGTTCTTCGTGTTTTTATCGACACTTTGTTCAATCGTTTGACAGTGTTGGTGCTGGTCGCGGTTGAATTCCGAACAGGTGCTCGTGTTGTAAGAGCGGTTTTACCCCACGCATGCAGTTAGTTGATTTTTATTTTTGCAACCGCTCGTTTACAAGATATTAGGTTTTGTGAAGCGGGCAGAAGAAAAAGCGAATAATTCCGCCTTGTTGTAGATGAAATAATGCTCCATTTGTAAACAAGTTGTTTCGCACATTCTTCCGTTGGCACGTTTGCCTGTTTTGAAATTGAAGTTCAACGCGGGACAGCAACCATAGGAGGTGCTCAACGAGACAACTTGAATTCAGGTGTATCTCCCCTTATTGCTTTCCGCACTGACTCTAGCAGACGCTCGTTTATTCCGTCGAACCGGGCACGCGGTCGCTCGCAAGTCGACTATGGCTCTTTTGTTGTCGTTTGAATTCCGTCCAGCGTTGGCAAATATTGCTTTCTCCTAGGGGATCCGCTTGATCAAAGAAAGTTCACAGATTTCTCGTCGGCAGAGTTGATTTCATTCGCCCGAATTGATGTTGGTGATCAAAGGTTTCTAATTCCGCAGTATGCCGCCGTTATTATGGCCCCGTAAACAACAAAAGAAAGCTATCGTCCGAAGTGATTGTCGTTTCAAAGGAGTGTTTGACAGCGGACAGGGTCTTCGGGTCAAAGCAGGTGTCTCGGTTAAAGTCGCTGGGCTGTTCCCGCATTTAGGCGGTTTTATTCCGTGTCCAGTCGTTAATTGGAAAGTGTTGGCGCGTGTAAAAGATACTTCGGCAGAATCACACTGTCGATCACACAAGCTCTTTCGGTTTGGTGACTGGACGGTCGCTTGTTTGGCGTGTTTCTAACGGAGTTCCACTGCTCCTTTCAACTGGCGGTTTGTCTGCTTCATAAACTTTGATCTCGAACAGCAGGTCAAGCGAACGGAGCACTAATTCCGTGAAGCCATACAATTCCCGTTGCCGTTCAAGTAACTCGTTTCTCGCCTTGCATGTTCTTTTATTCCGCTGCGAGCAAAATAATTTGTTTCATCGTTCGTTCAGTCCATGTGTGGGTTTAATTAAACGAAGACGAGAATTTGCAGTCCACTCTTGGGGCAGGGGTTGGAGATGAAACGTTGTCTTCGGTTTGTTTTATCGCCGTGCTTGCGGCAGCTCTTTTTTTTAAAGTCGAGGCCAGCTGCTCGAAATGAACGCGATCGAGATCACGAGTGCATGACTTGAAGGACGTTCTTTTTTCATTCGCGTTTGTTAACGGTATAGTAGCTGGGGCTTTTATTCCGTGGTTTTGGGTTAGCACTGTTGTAGTGTCCTTCGTTGCAGAAAAGTTTTTGATCGGTCGCTTGGCTGCGGGATCTGCTCCATGCGGCTTTGGTGACTTTTGGCTTGGTTCTTGCCGCGGTTTTCTATCGCCTCGACGTGCCTTTCGAAATGCAGGACAATGAGAGCCCGTGCTCGGTTGCTTTCGGTTCTGAAACGAGCCGAACGGGATTAAACGAGTATTTATTACAGAGACGACGGAAAAGGGACAACAAACGGGTTACTCTCGGGAATCAAACCAATCCGCAGCGGTGCGGCGACGAGGGCGCGGCGGCGGCAGGGGCGAGGCATGGGCGCCGAGCGGGAGTCCGGGGATCGGCGGCAAGGGCCGAGGAGCGGGAGAGCGGCGCGGCGAGGGCGACCGCTCTGCGAGGGGCGAGAGGGAACGAGTGACGGGTAGGGCGGCGAGCGGGAGACGTGGCGAGCGGCGGGCGGATCGCGGCGGGACCGGAGACACGTGGCCGGCGGCGGGGTACGGTCGGGTTCGTACAATTGGTACCTTTCGCTTCTTTCTTTTCGTTCGTGTTGAGCAGTGGAACTTCTCACGATCGACGAGCGAAAGAAACGGTTTATTCGCGACCACAAACACAACATCGAACAGAAGAAAAGAAGACGACCGTGAGATCCGTGACGTCGATCTGAAAGCAGCAAACGAATGAAAGGAAATCATCCACAGCGCCCTCACCAAAACGGAACGTTGGCGACGGGCGGCTCGACGAGCTCGAGGGCGCCGGCCGGCTGCTGCTGGACGGCGGCGATTTCGCGCTGCCGCTCCAGGAGGCGCGCCTCCTCGGCGAGTCGCTTCATGGCGCGATCGTCCTCGTGGCGCTTCGCGTAGACGGCCCGGACGAGGGCGAGGCACTGGCTGAGGCCTTCGTGCAGGTACACCGCCCGCCCGACCATGTGCGCGCCCATCAGACAGACGATCATCGAGCAGAGGCCGTACAGCGAGAGGTCGAACGCCCGTTGGGTCCACAGGCGGAGGGCGACTGCGTCCTGCACGGGCGGGAACGCGAACACCAGCGCCAACCCGCCGCCCACCACGAGCGCGAAGCCGAGCGAGAGCGCGAGCAGAAAGACCGACGCGCGCTCCATTTCGTGCGGGTGGAAATGAGAAGACAGAGAAGTTGAGTAATCGGACGGGTTGTTCTCATGCAAATGCTGGGCGAGGGACGAGCGGTCGATTGCTACGAGCGAGAAGTGCGTGAATTTTTGGACATCGAAGATGAATGCAATTGGTGGGAGGAACATCGCTCTTGCCGACCATTGGGCGCTTCAATCACTCTCGAGCCGCGGTTCCGCTTCGAACTCAACGCTGACCCCGTGCAGCTCAGCCTCCAAAAAGAAACGACGGTCAATTCGTTTTGTCACCGTTGTTCGAATGCTCGCGAGATGATCGGAATTCGTCGAAATTATCAGCTGTTGGCAGACGCTCTCGCAAAGCAGACGGATGCGGCCGCCACCCACTTCCGTCTGCTTACCGTCCTCCCGTCATTCGTCGTCAAAGCGATAAACGACGAGCATCAATCACCTTAAGGACGTTCTTGTCGGCTCGTTGACTGCACGGAACGCATGATGCTCACTATTTGCTTCTGATGTCGTTTAAAGTCGAGCGGAAATAACAGCAGTCGATTCGGCGTCCCTGGAAGAGTCCAGTCTCGCAAAATCTCGCGGTGCTTTTGAATGGCCGTATGGGCGTTTCCTCCGTCCAGCCACGCGTCCGGGTGCACACCTCTCCGATCGGCTGATCAAAATTTGTCGGAGGTCCATCAGCCGAAACGGAGGCGATAAGAACGACGGGAATTAAAGCATCCGTGAAGCAGAACAGAAGGAGCAAGTCCGAAATGATCGCCCGTCTCGTCTTCGTTATTCTCCTGGCCGTCGGCCATGCGAGGGCGAAGAAGGTCCTCACTTTGCCGTTCGACTGCCAAGCGGAGGGCATGACTCGCTTGAACTTCACGATTGGAACTCCCGGTCGGTTTCTCCATTCAATCCACTTACTTTCTTTTCGTTTAGGCCAGCAAGTCACCTTCCTGCTGTTCGAGAAGGAATCCCAGCGAGGAGCGGACGTCGTTGTGCACAGCAGCTACAATCCTGAAGGCGCCTTCTATCGAGAGTACGTCTTTTTGTGCCATGCACTCACCCTCCTCTTGTTCAGCGACTCCTCAACGTTCAAGGTCGTCGGCCCGCTCTACAACTACCTGGGCACACCGATCGGAGTGAACGCGACGGACGTCTTCCTGGCAAGAAACAAACGTTTTGATCTCAATTCTTTCTTTTTGCTTTCAGTTGGGCGACGAGAAGCTGCAACTCGAACTGCCCTTCCGCTACTACGTGGACCCCTTCTACGACAAGATCGACGAAGGCTTTATTTACACGGACTCGTCGGCTTTCGGATTGAATCGAGCGACAGACGGCTCGCTCAACTTCGTCCAACAGATTTTGGAGTCGTTCGAGGAGAAGACCGTTGTGACCAGCTATGACGAGTGAGTCACAAGAAGAAGGGTTGCATTTAAATGGGTTGTTTAGCGTCACGGACGACTGGCCGCTCTACGCGACCGGCGTCTTCACGCTTGGGGACAAGCCGGCGGATCGTTGCGCAAACGATTGGACCATCGTGCCGGAAGCCCCGTGGTTGCTGACCATGGAGCAGTGGACGATGCCCATTAATGAGTGAGTTAAGAGATAAAACGCGAACAGAATGCTCGTTGTTTAGTGTAACCTTCGGCACACACACTTTGGACACGCCCGGCAACCTTTAGTTTGTTTTTTAAACGACTAATAGTTCCGAATTTATTGTGTTCAGCTTCCAACAAGACGAATGGTACTTCTCGATGCCCCAGCAGTACACCGAGTGGTTCATGCAAGCGCTCAACCTGCACGATGCCGGCAATGTTCCGTGCGATCTGGAGACGGACGTCGTCTTCTCGGTGGGCGGCGGCGAGATTCACGTGACGCCCGACGAGTACCTCGACCGTTCCAAGCAGGAGACTTCTCGCCGTTGTTCGCTGAACGTCTCGCCCGCCCAGTACAAGCAGTTCCGCCTGCCCCGCACCGCCTTCCAACGCTACTGCCTGCTGCGCGACTACTCCAACAATCAGATCGGATTCGCCACTCGGTTGCCCCGCGGTTGAATGAAGAGCGAGTGTGCAGATTGATTGAATAAACCCTATGAGCAATGGATGAGTAGCGAGAGAACAGATTGCGTTTACCCGCCAAAGCGGAGCGAGTGGGTGCGCCCCTGTGGCTTTCCGGTCGCGCGTCCTTCCAATGTGTTCTCGGCAGTATAGTGGTGAGTATCCGCGCCTGTCACGTGCGAGACCCGGGTTCGATTCCCGGCCGGGAAGTCACTTTTTGCCCTTGCTGATGTTACAAGGAGTTCTTTTGAACAACACAATGATTCTTACTTTTATTCAGGTCATTATTCGCTTTTATTTAACATAAATTAAATAGATAGTTGAGGTTCGAGCGGCGAATGAAGTGAGCAAATACTGGAGGCACGAGAAACTCGAAGGAATGATCAGAAAGCAGCGCCCATCGGGTTGTTCGTCCACGGGTAGGTCATTGGACAGCGATTGCAGGTGAGGAACTGGTGTTCCTTGGAGCCCAGGCCGGGCGTTTGGTACATGCACTTGTTCGGCTGACGGCAAGTGGGCGCGGCCGAAGGGGCGGCGTACGTGAACTGCGGACAGCGTCCTTTTTGCGCCAGCTGGTCGACCGACTGGGGCGCGCGCATCCACTCGACCAGCTCCCGCATCGTCAAGAAGTAGACGTCCGGGTATTGGGTCATCAGGCCAAGGAAGCTGCAATTGAACGGTGAGTGGGTGAAAAGACTGATGGGCGAGTGAATGAAGCTCTTTCTCGAGTGGTAGGTAGAATAAAACGTCAAGAAAACTCGGTACTCATCTTCAGCTCCTACTTTTTACTCATGACTCTACGCTATCAAGCAATAAGATCAGTTAGACTGAACAGCGTCAATGAATCAAAACGGTACTCACTTCTCCAACGCGCGCATCCCGACTCCACCGTGCGACTGCAGGAACTCGGCGTTCAAGTTCAGGATGTACGGGGCGCGATTCTGCGCGTAGGCGCGGTTGAAGTTGCGAAAGAGAAAGTAGAGGACGTGGTCGGCCGTCTCGTTGCCCACGAGCATGCCCTGGAGCATCGGCGAGCGGAGGAATTCGGTGGTGCCGTGAAAGACCTGCAACGAGAAGCCGCTTTCCTTCCTTCCGTCCATCCACTCACATTCATCGGGAGCGCCCACATGCCGGGAATCGAAACACGCGGGCAATAGTCGTTCTCGCAGCGGTAGGGGACGGCGAAATCGAGTGTGTGCGGCCAGAGGCGCCCCGTCGATGCCCGGATCCGCGCTAATCGTGTTGTCGTACAAAAAGCCCGAGCTTCTCGCCATCTGCAACGAACAATCGTAAGAGCAGAAGGTAAAGTGGGACGTGCGTTCAAACAAGAAAAATTGTTGCTCGAATGCGATTCACAAAGCGCAAGACCCAAGCGAAAGACGTTTGTGTCTTCTCTCTGAACCACCCACTAATCCCCGCGCTCACCAAAAACTGGACGTCACCGCCGAGCCCCAGCTGCGGCGCCCGCATCCCGACGATCTCCGCCTCGTTCACGTTCGCGAACTTGGCCATGATCTGCCGCTGCCCGTCCATCTCCGCCAGCCACTCGGTCCAGTTGGCGCCCGAAAGGACGCGATGACTGCAATCAATCAATAATTCCAGTTGTCGGATGTTTAAAGAACCTAATGGAATTGGAGGCCAACTCGTGCCCCTGCTCGGCGATCCACTGGACGGCGTCGTAGTTGGTCCACTCGTGCGAGACGAAGAAGGTCGCCTTGATCGGGCATCCGTTCGGGTTGACGAGGCGGAAGTCTTGGAACAAATGCCGGTAGTCACGCATCGATTTGTCTGCAAGCAACGGAGATCAACGGTCGATCGATCAGGAGAAACCGTTGACGGGATCGTCGAACGTCAACACGACGATTTGCGGCAGTTTGTCCAGCGGAATGCCGGGCGGAGGTTCCCTGCCGTTTCGCGAGCAGAAGCAGTCGGGCAGTTGGCAGCGATTCGGCTGTTCGGGCAGCGGGCAGCGGTCGGCGAACGCCGCTGACGTGGGCGGCCTGTAGGTGGAGAAGCGGCGGCGTTCTGAAGACAAACGGGGATTTGTTGGGTTTTGCAGATTACAAGCGAGCAAAAAATGACCGTTGAAGTTCCTTAAAGACTGCCTCTTCTTACTGCCAGTCGCTCTTTTGCGTCCAGTCAATCAACCCACTCTTGTATCGATTAACGACTTGAATCCGCTTTACAACCCAACCCTCACCACGCAAAACAACTCGAAAGGACTCACCCAATTTCGTGCAGTAGCCGTCGTCGTTCGTCTCGCCGAGCGGGCAGGCGCATCGCTGCTCTCGGCACTCCGCGCCGCCTTCGCACTTGCCGCCCGCACTCGCCGCGCACTCCTCGCCGATGGCCGACGAGTTGCCGTTCAGAACGCACGAATCACGACGAACTCGGTTGCCGGCGGCGCGCACGCTTTTCCCTTGGGTTGCGTCGCGAACCTCTCGTTGTCGATTAGGAACAAAAAATCAACCGTTGCGCTTAAAATTGGCGACTAAAGATGAGCACAACGCGTGTCTTAATGTTACGGATGACCCTTCTTCGTTCAGCTCGACAATTCGATCAAAGATTCAACGACTAGACGCCTAATTTTTGTTGACGAGTGAATATTTGATGAGGTTGAACTAGCTGTTGAGTCGAACAAAGGACGGGTAAAATAGCGGTCTTAAATCGGAACCCTAAAGTACAACGTGTCCTTGCTCACTTCTACAGCGCTAAAAGTGGATAAATTAGATGCTCGCACATGGCCTGCCCTTTAACCTCATTGCCAGCGGTCTTTCTACTTCCGCTTCGGCTTTTCATCCGTTCCACTTGTTTCTTCTGTCTGCCGTGTTTCCTCTGGTTACACTCGATCACCGACTCGACTCGAACGGACGTAGCGAAGGAGTGATTCGTTTACCGGCGTTCAACGAACAATCGAATTACGGTTCATTTTCGACCGAGTTTCTTCGCGTTTCGTCGCCGTCGCCTCGACGACCTCCGACTTCCGCTCGGCGTTTCCACCGGCCGGCCGGCCGTTCTTCACACCGGTGCTCGCGTTTCGCAATCCAATCAGGAGTCCCACGAATTCCACCTGTTCGCCGCGCTGCCCACCAGTTCGTTGTGCGTTGAACGGAGCGGAGCACCTGATTGTGGAAGAAAGGTGGAGTGATGCGAGACGGAAAGCGACGGCGATCGGCCGGCAGTTTTCGCATTTTGCTCGTTTTTAGTCAACGGTCTACGGTCGACGCAAGAGCGAATGGAAGGCATTGTGGGAAGATCCGTGCGTGCTTTCGTATGTACATGAAAATACGTGAGAGGCGAGTAGATAGCGGCCGTGAATTCGCGCATTTTGGCAAGAGAACGAGAAGAAACAACTTCTTTTTGCCTTTGGCTTGTGCACGTGTCCAACTTCCGCCCCTTATTTGACGTCGTCGCGGAAGTGGTCACTTCACACGAGAACCGTGCACGTGCTAACGTTTGACGAGTGCGTGGTTATTCGAACACGACCGCAACGAGAAGACAGGATATTAATTTATTTTGTTTAGTATCCGTGGATTCGTTCGTCTTCAAGCGACTCGCGGGACCTTCTTTCTACTTCCCATTGAATGGAATCAAAAATTGCGATGAATTCGTCCGTCAACATGACCCCGCCGCCGCTGTGGTTCTTCTTCGCCCAGGGCATCGAACTGTTCTTCCTCCTCTCGCACTGCGTCCTGGCGGTCGTCATTTCGTTCGTGATGCTGCGCAATCGAACGTTCCACCCGAACATGCGGCTGCTGATCTACGTGTCCGGAGCGGGCTGGTACGGGCTCTCGATCTTCCGTTCGCTGTCCATCATCGACCAGTTCATCTACCCAAAGACTATGGGTGAGTTTCTTATGTTGAATGTGGAGGGTATTTGAAGTACTTTTGTATATAGCTATTTAAAGTTTTGCCTTTTTTTTCTATCTACTCCTTTCGATCATTCCTTGCTTGCAGAAAGCGAGTATTTGTTCATCCTCGAATGGCCGCACTTCATCTTCGAGTTCGGGCGCGTGTTCTCGGCGGCCCTCACCGTCACGGCGGCCGGACTGCTCATCGGCGAGCGGTTCATAGCTTCGATCAGTCTGGAATCCTACCAAACCCGCTCCCACCCGTGCATCGTTATTAGCGCGATCTTCTGCTTTATGCCTTCGACGTTCGCAATGTCTTACTACAGTAAGCGGTTAAAAATAGTGCTTACATTTCTCTGCTTACAGCGTTTTCCGTCGAGTACGGTACGCTAATCACAATCATTTCGTGCATAATTACTGTGGTCATCATTTCGGTAAGCAATCTACCAAGATGATTGATTGCAGTGGTGCTCTTAAGACGTTCATGGGCGTCGACCGCTGGAATCGACAGCGAGATCGCCACATGCGACGATACGCGATGAAGTACTCGCTGAGCCAACGTGAGTAGGGGACAACTCCAGAAACGATTGGAACACCTTGCGCTCTCATTTCTCATTTCGGTTAGCTTCTGTTCTATCCTTCCTTTTTAGGCTACCAGCTGAGCGAGAACCTGCGAGCGGCACAGCTGATCTACGCGACGTTCATCTACGGTTGTGTGGGCGCCATCCCCGTTCTCTCGATGTTGTTTGCGATCGGTTTGATCGAGACACCCACTCAGGTAACGAAGAACGTAGTAGAGCTTCGTTTTGACTAAATGCTGGCGAGTAGTCGATGCTTTATGCTCGTTTCTTTGCGATTCGTTGTCTAATCCACCTGTTGCCGTTTGCTTGTTCAGTCAGCACGGTTGGGCAAAAAGAAGGGCAGGCGGTCGTCCGGGCGACCAGCTTTTTTGGAGAGCACATGACTTGCACAAAACGAAACGGATTACAAAAGTACAGACGATACGAAATACAGTAACGGTTCTGTGGTGTCTATTTCCAAATCGAGGGGTTGGACTCTGATGTCAAACACTCTTTTTCACGTCCAAAAAGCAGTACTGACAGACAGCTAATGGAATAATCGGAAGAAGTAACTGACTGTAATCTACGAACTAAACCTTTTACTTGCAGCTCTACGCCCTTCGTGCGACCTTCAACCTCTACATCTGTTTCTTCAACATCTCTGCTGCCCTGGTCACCGTCTATCGAGTGCGGCCGTGGCGCGTGGACTTCGAGCGCCAAATGTGCGCAATCGGACGGCGGCTGTGGCCGAAGAACCGAGTCGCCGACCGCAAAAAGGAGTGTTTGAGATCGCGAATCAAATCGACGGACGGCGTCCAGTTGGCATTCGGGCTGGACGACGAGGCGAAGATCTACTTCAACCAGCTCGAAGAGGCTTGGAATCGATGATCGTTTTGTCGTTTAGCAAGTGTTTACATCATTGTTGGTTGTTCAATTAAGGATCTTGTGTGCACGCGAATAAAACGAGTATTACGTGGCGGACTGAAACGATGCCAGCGATCCAATGAACAAGTTTTGAATAAATTGAAAGATCGCTTGGCATTTGGCACCGCCTTGGCAGTCAAACCCCGCCAAAAGGTTCGGTGCCCACGCACTTCCGGTTGACGCGATTGGTGAGTCACGACGGGTGAAAAGGACCGTTTAAAGAACACTCGCCCGGCAACCAGTCATTTACCCACTCACTCGTTCACTCGCCCCCTCCTCGCCACCTCCCGGCCTCACCGTTGGAGAAAATTGCCGGTTGCTGATACCGTTTACTCGACACGACGCTTAACCGTATTCTTTTCTTCTAGCCAAGCGTTACCGAGAAACGGCATTTTGTCGTTTTAGCGCAGCGAGTGTGAGTAATCGCTGAGAATGTCGTTCCTTTACTCGGTCTTCGTTTGCATCTGATTGGAGTTCCCTCTTGGTGTACACAATCAAACAGCCCTTATTCTCTTCCTCTTTGTTTTGTATTTGCGTAATCCTTCCTTC
The DNA here is from genome assembly GCA_024699865.1 of Aphelenchoides fujianensis. Taxonomy (NCBI): domain Eukaryota; kingdom Metazoa; phylum Nematoda; class Chromadorea; order Rhabditida; family Aphelenchoididae; genus Aphelenchoides; species Aphelenchoides fujianensis. The sequence goes on from JAMPIO010000032.1 coordinate 424,098, forward strand.
CTTCCTTCCTGCGCGCAGCTCCAATTGCCGGCTGCAAATGACATCGATTGGATTGACGTCAACGAATGGAAGTTGAAGTTCCGAGCAGCAGACGGAAGGAGGGAGGCAGAATTAGGAAGTGAATGACGGGATTCAAGCTTCAAATAAATCCTTGCCTATTTCCCTGCCTCTTCTTTCGCCCGCTGTCTTTTGTTTACCGCGTACGCTGTTCCCCGACCTTTCCTTATCGTAGAGTCGTGAAGTTTCGATTGCTTTCTAAGCGCCGCTAAACTCGTAAACATTCGAGGACATTTCGAGAGCATTCTGTCGACCGTACGGTAGACGGCTGACGACCTTTGCCGCGATCAACTCCATTGTCAACTCAACGGCCGTACGAATGGAAGTGCAAAACAATTAAAAGGTCGTCCGTCAGTTCGGTTCGAGGTAGTGCGCATTAGAAAGAAGGTGTGTGTTAACGAATTCTCGTCTTCTTTCTTGCTCCAACCTTTCCTTCTTCCATCGATCTGGACAGCACTCCGAATGCGGAAGCAGGAGGGCGGAAGGCATAAGGCGGAAACTTCTAGTTCGAATTCTACCCGTTGCTGCCTCATTGCTTCTCTGTGGATTCGAAGTCCACCGTACGCGCCGTTCTTTCGAATTCAACGAACCGTCGGCGGATTTCAGCTGCCCGGTCCGTTTGCGCACTCGCGGTTCGAAGAAAGCCGCAAAGGTCGTCCGAATGCGCGCGTCTCGGCAAACACAAAGAACTTTCGGGCGGCGCGGCGCCGCTCGGGGCGGGCGGCACCTGAAACGCGCGTCGACTGACGAAAAGAAGGTGCTGGAATCGGAAATTCGGCTCTCGATTTCTTCCTCCTTCCTCTTTCTTTCTGTTCATTTGTTCTCCAGTCGTTTGTATTCGATTGAATGCGGCGAATTGCTGAGATCTTCGGCAGTTCGTGGCCGACGGAGCGGAATTTGTGGGGCGCGCGGGCACGAGGTGAATGCGGGAGGGGATTGCGGAAAAGGATTGTGGTCAGCAAGAACTTTCTTCTGTATGTGTAGTCGACTTCAAACCGGCGCAGTAATGCGGAGTGTGTACGCGATGTTCGCTGCTTGAATGTCAGCGCCAGCGGAGATCAACAATGAGATAGAAACGAATAGAAATCGACAAGATCTTTCAAGTTCCCATCGTGGCTGATTGTTTGCGAAAACTTTCGTCTGCTTCCTTCTAACTGTCTGCTCCCGCCTCCCTTCTGCCGCGATTTGTACTCCGTTGATTGAGCGAGCGGATTCGCTCCAAATTCGGCTCGTCTTCGGCTCACTTCTTTCGTTCCGGCGACTCCAATTACTCACAACCATCTCCTTGCAGACTTCCGTTCGTTCCTCTGTGTGCCGGCTTCATTTCTGCCGCGAAGATGTCAACAACCCCTCTTGCTGCTTCTTCGCTCTCCGCAGCGAATTCCACGGACCTCAACGCGCAATGCCCGAAGACTCGCCTCTTGTACACGTCGGCCGCTCTGCGCGGAGCGGGGATGTCGAACTTGGCGATCAGTTTGGTCACTTTTGGTCTCTTCGTCTACGTGTACGTGGTGCGCTTCCGCCAGTCGTTAGCCCCCATCCACAGGAATCTTCAGGTGAGTACCGGCGCAAGGGATTAATCGCGTTACTTCATTGTTTAGATTCTCTACTGCGCAACGGCCGTCGTGTCAGTCACACACGCCATCTCTGTGATTTGCGTCGAAATTGTGACTGAGGTTCGTTCCGGGAGTACGAGTGAAAAGAGCAAGAAATGGTTCGGGAGCGTGAACACAGAAAGCCGTCAAACGAATGCTGCTTTCGCTCCGACAGCCTCAACAGAATGAAACGACCAACGAGTCCATCACTCACCATTGTTTGCAGATCAAACGCCACCAGCTGACGGCCGAGTCGAACGCCTGCGACATCCAGTTCGTCGCTTTCAACTGCATTTTGATGCGGGCACCGCTGCTCGTCTCGCTCCCGTCCTTCACTCTCCTGCACGCAGGGATCACGATCGAGCGGTTCTTCGCGACGGTGGCCGCTCGGCAGTACGAGAAGTCCAAGTACACGATTGCTGTCTCGATTTTCATCTTGAGCGGACTCGTGAGTACCTAACGACGTCCATTTCATCGCTTAATCGGTGGTTAAGGCCGCTTTGTGCGGAGCTCTCGCCTACTTCTTGCTGCGCGACCTCGACTGGGACTCTCGCCACGACATTTGCATCCTGTCGGCGGTGGCCGACGCGAACGTGATGGTGCTGATGTTCCGCGTGCTGATGCTCATCAACATCCCGATCCTCCTCATCGATCTGTACATCATGGTTTGGAACACGCGGCGATTGAATGCGTAGGGAAACCGAAGAAAAGAATTGAGTGATGAGTGGTGTGTTCAGAGCGAAACGGAGGAGCCCCTCGAACTACCGCCTCGGCCGCGTGTATCAAATCCGAGAGAACGTGCTCACGATCCGCACGAACGTTCCCTTCATGCTCTCGCACTGCTTCACGGACATGACCTACTTGACGATGCACTCCTTCCTCCGCCCGCGCTTTTCCTCCACTCCGGCCGAGTTGTGGACCTTCGTCACGTACACTTACGCGGTAATCGTGAGGTAACTGGAGCGAATTCATTAGATTCCTTTAGTTAACGTGCTTGTACTCGGCGGTGACGATCATCCTTCCTTACTGGAGCCGACTGCCCAAGAAGCGGATGTACTCGGTGGCGCCGCGCAATTCGGCCGCCGCCAACACGAACATCCACTTCCAGTCGCTGCACGGCCACTTCGAGCGGGCGTTCGACCGGCGGCTGGCTCAGCGGCCGTTAGCGAACAAGGTCTTCTCCATCGCTTGATTGCGTGTAGTTGTTTCTGGTTGTTCATTAGAATTGAGTGCGCTTCCTTGCCGCTTTTTATTAGACGAAATGTTCACCGACTGTTTCCTCCTTTCTCCCACCCGTTCAACTCTGTCCGCTGCTTCCACTCCGATGCGGATCTTATTAAACGGTTTATGAACGAAACGAAATAGAAAATCCAAATCGGAAAACCACACGGGAATCTGCGAGGAGGTGGACGAACGCGGGCGGGAGTCAAAAGAAAGTAAGAAGAAGAATCGAAGCTATCCGAATGCCCATTAATTATGCCCGAAAGATGGCGACGTCGCTGCCTGAGTTTGTTTGTTTCCATGGAGACTTTGTAGCGATATGATGAGCGAGGGGAGCGAAGAGGAAGAACGGAGTCAATCGAAAGGCACCAACGGTGAATGTCCGCGGGGAGTGGCAAGAAAATGGAGCAGAAAGAAGTCGAATGGAACAAGTGAACGGACCACAGGAAGAAATGGGAGTGAGAAACAAGGAGAACATTCACAAGTATGCCCTCTGCTTCTCGTCTATGTACACGGTCGATGGCACAGGCATCAAGCGAACGGGATCCCGTCGGTTGGGTTCGACCGTCCGATGCCTCCGGTTGATTGAAGCGGGTGGGGATGCTCGAAGGACTAAGCGGAAACTAGCGAGTTCTGAGCATTAAAAGGGAATAGAAGTCATGAACAAAGGAAACAATCGATGAATGGAGTGAACAAGACAAAGAAACGAATGCAACGGGGAATCAAGGCCACTTGTCACAAGGGAAGATCTTGGCGATGTTCTGCAGCTCCTCCTGACTCAACTGCTCCATGGAGGCGTTGGGCGGGAGCTGGGCGGCCGGCGGGGCGGACGCGAAGCCCATCGACGGGTGGCCGGCCATCTGCGGGGCGGCGAACTGCGGGTAGACGGGCGCGCCGTTCAGCATGCAGTCGAATTGCATGTAGTCCATCGACTGGTGCTGGGATTGGTTCAGGAACAGGGCGGGATCGAACTACACAAGAAGGATTAGCTGCAGATGTGTGGAAGGGAAGCTCACGGATGGCTGGTAGAGATGCTGCATGTCGAGCATATCGGTGCGGTGCTGCGAGAGCATTGGATTCTGCTGGTGGACGGCGGGCGCGTGGATCGACTCCAGAGCGGCGGGGCACGAAGAGGTGGCCGCGGCGCCGATGGTGTACGGCGGGACCTAAGCGAAGAAGATGAATAAGCGAAAAGAGGACGAAAGAAGAGTGAACACAACGCAGACGACAGTACAGGACCCCCACCCCGCACTCACCAACTGCTGATTCCGCTCGGCGAACGGGTGGAAGTCGAAGACGTTGACCGACTCGAAGAACTGCGGAAATCGGAGCGACTGCTGGGCGTCGGCGATGCTGCCGGCGGCGGCGCTCGTCGGGCAGAACGAGTCGAGTTGGCTGAAAAACGAGGCGGCCGCCGGCGTCGAGTCGGCGGGCGGCTGCTGCGGGTGGGCGGCCGGCTGTTGGGCGCCGATGGGCGACGTCATCGCTGCAGCGGCGGCCGCTTGTTGCTGCTGCTGTTGGCGGAGGGATTGCTGCTGCTCGAGGCTCAACTGCGCGCTCACGAACTCCATGGCCGCGGTCTCGTCGGCCGTCAGCTGGCGGACGGGGGCGGCGGTCGATGGGGCGGTCGAGGCGGCGGGATTCGAGTTGCAGATCGCCTGCATCAACAGGTGGTTCGAATTCAGGTGGGCGAGGTCGAAGGACGCGGCGGCGGTCGGCAGGAGGTCGGCGGCCGTCGTCTCGCCGCCCCGATCGTCGTCGCCCTGAACGAACAGAAGAATGAGCAAGGAGAAGGAGGAAGGAACGAACCGGAACCGCGTGCTCGTCTCTGCCCAGGTGGTCCATCCCGTCGAGGAGGTTCACGGAGAAGCCGCCGATTTGTCCCGAAGCGGCGAGCGCCAAACTCAACTCCCGCTGCTGCTTTTTGGTCGCCTTCTTGCCGCCGCCCTTCTTCTTCGTCGCCTGCTGCGGGTGGGGCTGGACGGCGATCGTCGACTCCGCTCCGTTCTTCTCCGCCTGCAATCAAGGAGAGGAATGATCTAAAGAGAAAGAGCACAAACCTTCTGCTTCTTGGCGGCCGTCGCATAGGTGAGATTCTTGATGTCCTGATCCACCTGGCCAACCGTCTCGTTCTTTCGCTGGTGCATCTCCTTGTGGCACTTGAGCGAGTTCTTCCACTTGACTAAACGAAGAGGGATGAGTGAGGAAGGAACGGAAAGAACGTACAAGTCATGTGGCAGACGGTGCAGCTGAAGGGCTTCGCGTCGGAGTGGATCCGCTTGTGATTCCACAGGGTGGAGCGGCGGTTGAAGCGCGACTGGCAGATGTCGCACTCGAACGGCTTCAGGCCCGAGTGGGAGTTCGTGTGCTCCTCCAGCTCCATCTTGGAGCCGAACTTCGAGTCGCAGTGGGTGCACGGGTAGGGGCGCTTGCGGTCGTGCGTGCGGATCGCGGATTTCGTCGTCGGAGCCGACGGAACGCTCGCCGCCGCCACGCTGGTCGCCAACTCGACCGCCGCGGCGACGGCCGCCGAGTCGAACGGCGACGGGAACTCGGCGGGCAGCAGGTGGGCGGCTTTCGAGTCGAAGACGCCGATCGGCGCCAGGAGGTCGTAGCCGACGGACGAAGGCGGCTGGAGCGCGTGCGACGGTGAGGCGTCTTGCGGAGAGCCATTCGCTGCAACGAGGAAGAGAGATGAGTGAATTAACGGGAAGAACTCACCCATCTTGGAGGGCGACGAACCGCGCGGCTGCAGCGAGTGGCCGGGCGACGTGCTCGCGGCGCCGTCCATCGGGCCGAGCATCTCCAGCGGCTCCAGCTTCACCTCCGGGTGCTGTAGCGGCTGCTGGGGCGGCTGCGGGAGCATCGCGTGGGCGGGCGGGTAGAGATCGTTGAGCAGAAGCGAGTGGTGCGCCGGCTGCTGCCCGGCGGCCACGATGTGCGGGTAGTGCGGCTGCTGGGCGTCGTACATCGGCGCCGCGGGGTAGTGGTGGTGGTGCAGGTGGGCGTGTCGAAGCGGGTGGTTCGGCGGCATCTGATGGATTTCCATCTCCATCCTCGCGCTGGAGAGCGGCCGGGAGTGTGGCCTCGGCTGAAGCGGCGGAATGTTCGGCGGGGCGGCAGGTGGCGGACGGGCGGCGCGGAGATCAGGACGCCATTTCGGGCACGCTGCAAAGGGGAAGACGTTGACTGCGAGTTGGTATCTTGGACTCTACTCGAAGGAATGCGCGAGAGCGAGAGGAAGTGATGTCAGACAGAAAAACGAACGAAAGAAAGCTATGACTCATCGATTGCTCACGCTCACGCACTCCCGAAAGCACGCTTGTTGTCGACCGGGAGCGAACCGAACGAAGCTGGCGGAAGTGTACAGTAAACGGAGAAGCGGAACACGCGCAACGGTTGATCGCCGCGATCGAAAACAATTGGACGATGGCCTTGGCGCAAACACAAGCGGGAGGCCGACGAGCGGGCGGCGAGGGTGAGCGGGTCGAATTGTTCGGATTTCACTGTCAAAACAAAATACTCGGTTGACCAAACGGTTGTCCGCGTTCTTCCGCCCATTCGTTGTCGCAATCTCCCGCACTCCGCCCGCGTGTTTATTTCATGCTTGCGCCGTCTTCCGTTTGCGTTTTTGTTTTGACTCGATGGAATTGCGGGAGGTCGGCCGATCGGAAACAAAAGGCGAACAGCGATTAGCGGAATCGATCTCCGAGCGCGGCGGTCTCGATTGCACGTGTTCGGGAGCGTCGGTGATCAAAAGCGACGCCCGCGTTTGGCCTCGTCCTTTTGACGAGCCCCCGACCGCCCCGCTCGCCGCGGTCGGCCGCCCCGAACGGCGGCCGAGCAAATTAGCCGCCGCCCCGCCGCACACGTCGGTCATCCGCGTTGTTCGCGCGGCACGTCTTCATCGAGCGGCGACAAGCGCGCACAAAAGAATCAAAAGACGAAAGCGATCGTGATCGAAATCAGAGGAAGCGGCGGGCGGTTGAGCGTCGGGAATCTTTGGCACAGAAGGAAGTCGAACGGCGAAACAAAAGAAGGAGCGGAAGCCGAAAGATCGACACGGCCTACCGCCGCCGGGCGAACGAAAGCGCGATAAAAGAAAGCGCGAAAGAAGTGCGAACAAACGGGTCGAACGAAAAGGTCAACCGCAAGCCGGACGGACAAAAAGATCGCGCGAAACGACGTCGTCCCTTCGACTCGCATAACGTGAGCGCGCGACTACGATAAGCAACCACGAGCGTCGATCGCGATGCGGATTGTTTTTATTGTGAGGCCAATTGGAGCGTGCGGACGGAGGTCAGGTCGAGAGGGCGCAAGTCTTCTGATCGACGAGCGCGCGGATCACTCGCATTTGGAGGACGACGGACACGAGTTACGGTCCCTCTGCCCTCCCTCGCTCGAAGGTCGGCGGAGGGGGCGGCGAAGACCGTAAAAACATCTCTCCGAACGTCGCGATTGCGGGTGGCCGCGGAACGCAGAGATAAAATCGGGAGAATCGGCGTGTTGGACGAGCGGCGGGAGCGAGCGGAAGCGCGGCGATCAGCGAGACGAGGCGGCGGCTGGACGGCAATCCGCCGGACGTTTTTTCTCGCGGAATGCAATCGTGGGACGAAGTGGTGGGTGGTCGAGCCGATGGCGGGATGCAAATCAAGCCCGATGAGCACGAACCCGAACAGAGAAAGCGGGAGAAAGTGCGGAAAATCGGAGCAGATTTCGGCGCGTAAACAACCGAAAAGCCGCCCTCCGTTCCGCCCCAATCGAGTCGTGGGTCTCGCAGAAGAGGCGGCGAGGCGGGCGAGCCGAAAACGATGGGAAGACCGGCAAATTGGATCGAAACAAGCGATCCGCTCGCCCCAAGCGGCGGGCCGAAAAGCGAATCAAAACAAACCGCTTTCCCCCAACGCGCCCTGTTCGGCCGAAAGCTCTTTGACCTCCGATCGACTACCGTACACAAACGATCGATCTCGAGAGCAAAGTGGACTTGCTAACGCAAACCAAAGCGGAATGGAAGCAACTCTCGGCCAACCCTCCCGTTCGGGCACCTTGACGCGGCGGACTGTCGATGGGATTAAACGGGGAGAAATTCAAAAAGATCGCCGCGTTCCGCCGCCCACCGCTCCTCTCGCGTTTTTTTCTCGTGCGCCCCGCCACCTTCTCGCCGCTCGACTTTGGAAATCCCGCGGCCGCTTTCCGCTCGTCCGCCGGTCGGTTGGGCGGCGCAACGGTGGCCGCCGCGGCCGATCGGCGCGATTGAAACCGCGCCGCCTCGCCGCTGTTTTTTCGAACGCGGCGGCGATCGGCGTAGAAAAACCGAGCGGCGCTCGCCGTGCGGATCCTGGCGACAAAAAAGAAGCGGCAGTCGATCAGAATGTTGTTGCAATCGGCCGCGACCTTTTCGTTTTGCTTAGCGGCTTCGACCACCCACCTCGCCGCCGTTGTGGGTGGACAAAAGCGAGGATTGTGGAGGCGAGCGGCCACAAATGAAAGCGGTGAAATGAGAAGTGGAATTTAATGCTCGCAAGGGCTCAATGCAATCCGCGCGTACCGTGAAACAATCAATGAAATCGTTGGACGAGGATCACAGCCGAGGACCTTCCGTAAGCTCTCCTCCGGTTGACCTCTTCATGATTCACCCACTCGCACGTGCTCCAATTGCCTGCCCGCCCGCCCGAAAGCGCGTCGAAAATTTGCGTTTTACACTTCCGTTTCGCGTGTTTCTTACAACGACGCGGACTTCTCCGCTCTCGCCGTTCGCCCCCGCCGCTGTTGTAAAATGGACGAGAAAGAAGGACGAGAATAAACGAAATTACAAAAGCGGCGGCTCGTCTGCGGTTTGCTCGTGACTTGCGGAGTTTACGCCGCGATTTCCCGCACTTGCCACGTGCGAAGAGAAGGTAGAGAGAGAGCCAGGGCCTCACTACAAAAGAAGACCGAGCCACTGGAAGAAGTAGAACGAAATCACTTTGTTCGCCATCTTCCCGTCAACCGACCGAACGGAAGGGCGAGCGAGCGGGGCGGTTTTGTGGCTTCCGCGTTTCGTTCGCCGCCGCGCATCCCGACCGCCCTCCGCCCAATTTTCGGCGGCCCTCTCGCTCATGACAACCTCCCGATTGGTCGCCGCCTACGGTACCGCACAAAAGAGGGGCGGGAGGGGTTGAGAACGGGAAGAGGTCGATCGGGTGCGGGAGGAGTTCACGGACGAGATCGGAGAAGATCGCCGCTGGAAACGACGAGGTTCTCGTCCACTCCCGGTTGTCCTCGGCTTCCGTTTCGATTCGTTCGCCGTCAAAGTGCAACTCGATTGCAAATGCCCCTGCTTCGATCGTATCGTACGTCTGTTTGTCGACCGCCGAACAAGCGGGCCGCTCCTCTCGGCGCTCTCGTTGTCATGTGATCGACGCCTCGGGGCATTCCGCCCGCCCGCCGGTCGTCCGTCTCCTCGTCGATCGATCGATCGAATTCATTTTCCGGGCCCGCAGCCTGCCGACCGACCGGCCGACCGCTCCAATCGATTCGCGAAACCGCGCACGGCGTTGGCGACGGCGACGAAAAGCGGTGGAGGGACGAAAGTGCGTTCTTTTTTCTCGTCGACCCACTCGCAAGAAGGCCGGAGGCGGGAGCGGAAGGTGGCCGACCGGTCGATCGAAAACAACGGAACGCGAAGACGAGCGGGCGGGAGCGAGCGGAAGGACGGGGCGAAGGTGACGGCGGTCGGGCGACGGAACGATTCGCTTTTTTGATCGATCGCCGCCTTTCGCTGATCGATCGGCCGCCCTCTATTGTGCAATCGGCGAGCGAGAGGGAGTTCTGACTGCTTTATGGGCGACGATCAATCAACTGTCGATTGCCGTCGCCGGAACGAAAGCGAAGACGGTCGAGAGCGACCCGCAATCAACCGACCGGCCCTCCGCCGTCAACACCCGCCCGCCCAACCGCCGGTCCAATCGAACGACCGGACTGGTCGCAAGTTTTGACGAACGAACGAAGAGGAGCGCGTGAGTCCCCGCTTCTTTCCGGACAGGTTCTTGCGGTGGAGTGCGGTAGAAACGGGCGTACGGTCCTTGATGACAAGCAGATGCAATGGGAACGATCGTAAGTGAATCACAGTCACGGAACAAAGTCAAGAGATCAACACAATCCAACGACTTCTTTCCGAGAAGTTGGCCGCCCTCCCCTCTCGTCGGTCTTCCGCGAACTCTGCCCTTGCTCTCGCCGCCTTCTTCCGTTCGCTCGTTTTTTCGATCGGGTGAACTTAATCAACCGCAATCGAATTCGATCAACACGGCGGCGACGCGGCGAACTGCCGAATTCCGCGGGCAAAATTTACCGCCGAACGACGGAAGCCGCCGTTTGAAGGCCGCCGGCCGGTCGCCCGCCCGAACGAACAGCTTTTTGATCAACAAGCGGGCGAAAGAGCGGAAAGAACGGGGGAGAGTTTTAAAACGAGCTGCTTTCCACGAGTTTATTGTAATTTCTTTCCGTTTACAGTCGCGGCCCGCTCGCCCGGCAGCCAAAAGATTACAATACACGAGCGAGCGAGCGGAACGAACGACGACGTCAGGAGTCGCCGGCCGATGGGCGAGCGGACGGAGCGGAGTGTAAATCGTGGGAAACTCCGCCGTTCGGTCGAGCGGGATCCCCCCGGGCGGCGATCAGCGGAAAAGAAGGGGATTGCGGAATAAAGAAGCGGTTTGTGTGCGGATTACGGTAGAGAGAAAGGCGCACGTAAAGGAATTGACGATCTAACGATTGAATCGAAGCCAAAAGCAAACGGAGATCCACAAGAAAGTAGCGACCCCTCCCGTAGATCTTGCCCGGCCGCCCAAACGAGCAGGCTGGCGACACGCGAGCGGCAGGCGGTTTTGTTCGCCGCGCGGCCCGCGAGGTCAAGCGGCCGGCCGGGAACGCGGCCACTCGGCCGAACGCACGCCTGCCGTCACCTGTTTTTGGCCGCCGGTGCCCTCCATCTCTCCCACTATCCGCTTGCCGCTTGCAATTGCGGTTGCGGTTGGAAGGAAAGAGTAGACGAGCGGAGAAAACTGATGGTGACCGAAAGTAAATCGAGCATTCATTAGCAGCAAGCGATTTCGGTGACTCCACACGACGACCATACGGAGCGCTTTGTCGACTCATTCACACTCGCAATCAATCGAGGCGATCAAACAGAATCGATTGATCAAAGGAATTTGAAACAAGTTCCCCGTCCCCACCGTCAATCAAGCGAGCGGGTTCACGGCCGGAAACCGGGCGGAATTCGAAACGAATCGCGGCGATTCGTTTGTTTTTGTGTAAAAACGGAACGAAATTCGGGTCCTGGACGCGCGAAACCCAAAGGAATTCGCGGAAACTCGAAGAAATGCCGGCAGGAATTCGAGAGCGCGCCCGCGTAGTGGAAATGATCGATGGGTTTGCGTTAATTAAAAACAATGAAGGGGTTCGATGAGTAGAGAAGTGGAGAGAGTTTCGAGCCCAAAATAAAAGAAACGGTCTGCACGAACTCCCTGCCCGTTGACTCGAGAGCTTGTTTCGAGCGTCCAGCCCCAATTCCTCGAGACAACGAGAGATCGAATGAATCGAAGCGAGTTGCGAACCCGACGATCAAAACGATCGCCGAAACGAGTCGGTCGGCCGGCCGCTCCCGCTCGTCCGTTTGTTGTTTTTTCGAGCGGGTCGAGCGCTCCCGAATTCCGCCGCGCGGCCCCCTTTTTGTTTTTGTTTGGTGATAAAGAGGACGGCGAGGACGAACAAAAAGACGGACAGCGCGCATTGATTAAAATCAACGGAGAGAAAACAAAAGACGACCGAAAAGGAGCGAAAGGTTCACGTTCGCCCCGCGTCTGATGCGTTTGGGAGACAAAACGCGCGACAAATTCGCTCGACTTCCGCCGCTCCCTTCGGGTCGCGTTGATCGAAATTCGAGGCGGGGGCCGCGAGCGGAACAACACGCGCGCGGTAGACGGCGGAGATGAGCAGGAGACGAAAAACGCGGATTGTTTTATTTTGGGTTCATCTGCCGTTCGAGTCGACGGGAACGTGGAGCATGAACGCAGCGAACTCCTCGCTTTCCGGTCGACCGTAAACCCACAAAAAGGAGCGCGGTCAATCAATCAAGCCGGCCGCTTATCTCGCGTGGGATCGAGGCCGCGCGTGTCGATCGACGGCGCGGACGGCGATCTCCTAATTGACTTACAAAAGAAAGAAGCGAGCGAGCGGAAGTTTTTCTTTGATCATGCGGCCGCCGCCCACTCGCTTCCGCTTTGACACTTCCGCTCATCTTTTTGTTGGGTGGGCGCGGGGGTCAACAAAACGGGGAGCGGGATGAGCGACTTGATTGCTTTGGCCAGCAGCAATAATGTTTGGACAAAATCGCTTCGAATCGTGGCAAAAGAATCCCAAAGGGTCCCGCCCGACGTCCGCCGCTTGCTCATTGTCACTGCCGCCGCCCGTCGTTGCGCAAGCGACACGCGCCGCTCTCGCCCGCGACTTTTGCGGCCGGTCGAGAGGCCGAGTGGAGGGGCGGCGGAAAGACGGCGCGGATCAAAAGTTTCGCGACCAAGCGGCTCGTCCTTTCTCGACGTCGATCGCCGATCTCGACACCCGCTCGCGCTGATCCAACGGAACAGACGACTCGAGACGCCCGAAAGGACAAAAGCCGCGCGGATTGCGCAAGCGGCACGAGAGTCAAAGGCTGGTGATCGGGCAGGGAGGAAGAAAGGAGGTGTTCGTGGCGATCAAGACACAAAAGATGACTGGGATGAACACTCCCAGTAAAAAGAAGATCCGAGGATGCGCTTGTTTGCCGCCGCTTATTCCCGCTTTCCTTTAGGCCTGCCCGCCGCCCGGATCGCAATCGAGGTGGCGTGTTTGCGGAAGAAATTAGGGAACAAATGGCCGCACATCCGATTGCCCAAAAGAAAGCAACAGCTGCAGGAGATCAACCGGCGGAAAGCGGAACGGCCGGCGGATCAGCGGAGGGATCTTCCACCAAACAAGCGGAAGTTTGATTCCATACGTCTGCTTGAAGAGTCCTCTCGCGCTCGTTTGTATACGAATCTCGACTGTTCGTTCGGGGATTGATCGTCGATTCAAAAAGTGCGCGATCTGGCCATCAATCCCCGTCTCGTCGCGCGCTTCGATTCGATCCGGTGGGCGGGCGGACCATTAGTCAAAACTCTCGTCTGGACCGTCGGGACGCGCGAGCGAAAGTGAATTCCGTTCGAATCGATCCGTGTGGGAAGCAGAAGTGTGGAGCGGAATCGATGGCCAAAAAGAGTAGACTGCATGGACGTCCAGCCTAGCGAACACGGGGCTCGACGGACCACTTTATTCTACGCAAAAAAACTGCGCCCACCGCCGCCCACCCACTCGCTTTCTCCCGCTTGTAAATCATCGCCGAGAATGATCGAAGAAGCGTGGGAGTGATCGCAACGGAAGAGGAGTGAGCGAACGAATGACCGCGACGATCAAGCGAGTCGATCGCGCGGAGCGAACGGCGCGGATTGTAAAACCATCAGAGCGATGGAACAAGCGGGCACGTGCTGATTGCGCAAAGGAATGAGCGGAACGAAGCTGTCGGCGAGAAGGAAAGGAATTTTACGTGCTTCTATCCGCGCATTACTCGTTTGCCTCTGGCTCCTTTACCATCCTCTGCCATCGTCGTCACGTTTCCGTGCGGGAGCGACCAGCACGAGGCTCTAATCCGCGATATTGCTTCCGTTTCGTCGCCGTCGTCTCGCCCGGCTTCGAAAAGTGCGCGAAACCGAAGGAAACGACAGCGGCGGGCGGAAACAAACGCCGACGCGCCATTCGCGCCGCCCGCCCGGCGCTGCGAATCGAACGCGGAGTCCATAAAAAAGAAGTTCGAGGGCGACGGCCCTGCGATTTGTGGCCACTTGCCGCCGCCGACTTTCTTTTGGGCGCGCCGCCTCGGATTGCGGGAGAAGCAGGCGCGCGGCGGTCGGGCGCTGGGAATCGGCGGCGAATTCGATCCGAAAGCGACGACCGATTGTTCTCGCAGATTTGTGGGCGGGTGGATCGGGAAGAAGAGAAAAAACGGAGAAGTGGGGCCCGTTTGGCCTCCCGCGACCGCCCCCGTTTTTGCGGAGTCCAAGCGACTCGTTCGAGCGATCAAGGAACGTGCCAACCAACCGCAAACACGTCCCTCAACGCCTTTTTACAAAAACGCGTGCAGAACGGGGCAGAGGGACAGGAGGGCTCGCCGGCTACCGTACTCCGCGGCCTTTTCACAATCGAGCGCCGCCGACGCGGAGGTCGCACCCGGTTTCTCTCGCCGCTCGCTCGACTCCAAGCAGAAAACAGTTGCGATTGGAGAGAAACAAGCGCCGAGCGGCCTGGCGCGCGCCGTCCCTCTCGATCAATCCGGCCGCCCTCCCGCCTCGCGTTGCGGCCGGCGAGCGGAAGGCGGCGGGCGGCGCGGTCGGCGTTTCGAAGTTCGAACTCGACGCCGCGCTGTAAACCAAACGCAACAATTGCGGTCGATCGAGGAGAGGAAGGCGGAAGAGGGGCGTGGAGATTGATCGCGGCAAACCGGGGGCCAACAAAACGATCCGCAGAGGTTTCGACGAGTGAAAGCAAGGCCGCTCGATCGCCTTGAAAACATTTCACTTCAGACGTCAACCCCCAACAGCCCGCCCGTCGACGCCCAATCGAGTCGTTTTGTGCAAACAGTCGAGAAACGCGCGGGATCGCCTTGAAAAACCGTTGGCTTCTCGCCGGATCGTCCGCCGAGTGATCGATGCGCGCGGACAAAAATTCACAAAAAAAACGATACGATCGGCGCGCGCCGAAGGACGGCCGGCCGGATGGCTTGCGGTCGTCGCGGCGTCCGCCGGCCGCCCGCTTCCGGCGGTTCGAAGCGCGCCGAGACTCCCGACCTTCCCGCCGTTTTCTGCTGATTGCGATCTCCGGCCCGCATTTCGGTGGCGAGCTTGCGGTCTCGCGCTCCGCGGGCACAAGCGGACGGGCGGGCGGGCGGGAAGGTCGCGTCGATCGATCGGCAGCCAAACCGTCCACTCCCGCCCGCTTCCAATGCCAACACTCGAACCGTGATTTGAATTTTGCGCTACGGAGCGACGGGAACGGGTGTGAATCAAGAGTCGGTAGAAGCAGCAGTCGATTGCAACGAGTGATTATTGTTCGAGAAAGGAATGAGCGGAAATCTTAAAAGGCGAGCATCACAGTCTTCTGCTGAACGAAACAAACAAACGAATACCGTCGATTACAGCCGAACATCATACGGCTTTTGACGAATGGTTGTCAATCCAACGAAAGGAATCTCCTCTGGTCGCCACGTGCACTTTGAAGTTCCTCGAGCGTCCTCGGACAAGACTGCCAGTGGTCAAGACACGTCTAACCGCACTTCCCGCTTCGAAGATCACTTCCCGACGGCCCGCACTTGAACTCCGGCTGTCGAAAGTCACTCGCGAGAGTTGAAAGTGCGACGCTCTCGAGTTTGCCGGTCAAAAATCTTTCCGTTGTGTTTGTTCGAACCGTTTCACGTTGTTTCGAAGATCCGTTAAATGCCCAGCGAGTTGTGCAAGCAAGAAATCAATGTAACCAGCGGAAATCGGGTGCATTTCAAAGAACCCGGCAGAAATCGGACAGCATTCGCCTTGTGCTGTTCGACGAACAGTGGGCTCCGTGTTCTTGGCTTTGAATTACTTATGATCTGCTTCAAACCCAATGATTCAACAACAAAAAAAACCAGTTGAAGCGTGATTTCTCGAAAATCATCGCCATCCGGCCGAATTCAAGCGATCTCTCTTCCAACGACCGTCCAATAGATTGGTGTAATTTTCTGTTCATTAATCATTTGCTCTTATGCTCAGCGTGCATCATTCCAGCGAGATCTCCTCAATAATCATTCGTCGACAGCGGACTCCGAAATTGCCGTTCGAACGACCGAAAATCGATGGCGGAACTCCGAGGGACGCCGAAGAGTGAGCAGAATTCCGCTCGCGCTCCAAACGATGTCAAGCCTCGTCCAATCCTCCCTCCCATCGTTTCTTCGGCGTTCTTTCGACTAAAAGCCGTTGGATTCGACGCTCGCCCATTTGAGCGAAATTTCAACGATGTTCCGCCGCACTCCGAGCGGAAATTCGACGCCGACAGAGAATTTCGGTTGGTTTCTTTCCACTTTTCTCTGGTGCACGCGTTCTGTTTGCAGAAGCCGACCGTTCGGAGCGGGGACGAACGGAAGAAGCGGGCGATCAGCCGGAGATCAACGGGAACGGTCGTGCCCGCGAACCGCCGGCGAGAGCGGCGAAGAAATCGCTGCCGAGGGTCGACTTCTCCGTCTTCACGGCCGCCTGCACGTCGGTGGCCGCGACTGCGCGCTACGACGACCTCCTCCGCCGCTACACCCCGCAGCCGAACGGCCCGCCGTCGATGAACGGCGGCAGTTTCTTCATCCAGAAACGCCGCGAAATCCCGCCGCCGCCCCCGCACGACCCGTTCGGCACTACCCGTCGATTCTGCCGCGCAGGAACCGCTCGATCCGCGATCTTCGGCAGCCGGCGGACGTCCCGGTCGCTCGGCCAACTCCCGTCGAGCTGCCGGTCGAGGTTCTGGTCGAGTCGACGCGTGAGACGACGCTGAACGTCGCCCAGCATCCGCAGAACCCCGACCCGATGGACGCGGACGAGGAAATCATCACGGTGGACGACTCGCCCGTCGTTCTGCTCACTCCCCAGCAGCCCGAAGCGGAGCCGGCGGTCGAGCAGCGAGCGTCGAAGAAGAAGCCGCCCGTCCTCAATCGTTCGTTCCCGATTTTCCTGCATTTCCATTGATTTCTTCGAATTTTTCAGCCGTTTCGCCGAAAACCGTCCGCCGCATCTTTGTCGTCCGCAATCCAAAGACCGGCGACATCCAAGTGGATCGAGGTTCGTTTCCGGGCGGGTTGGTCGACGGAGTTGGGGGTTGAAAAGGAGCGGAGAGTCGTTTCAACGATCAATCTCTCGCTTTCCTTTAATCTTTCTTCGATTTATTTCGTCCGCTTCCAGAGAAACGACTCGCTGTCCGTGGATGCGCCCGTCCTGAAGCCGGAGATCTCGCTGGGCCCACGCCCCTTCGAATTCGCCCTCCAGCTGGCGGACAACGACGAGCCGCCGCTGCCCGAAGCGCAGGGCATCACGACGGAGGACCTCGCACAGGCCGAAGAGACGATCACGGAGTTCACGGACCACTTGAAGGAGCTCAAGGTTCGTTCCTTCGATCCATTGCATTCCCTTCTTGCTTGTTGCAGCTTAAGGGCTCCGAACGGATGTCCATTTTAAAGGCGGCCGGCCAGTTGGTGAGTGCACGTTCCATCTGTGTGGAATTCTTTTTTCTCGTTGCTTGCAGGTGGACCGAATGATCGCCGTCACGAAAAGGGCGAAGGACAGGGATGCGAACCGCGCTGAGGGGAACATTCGCCGTTGGGTCCAGAGCGAGATCGACAACATCGTGGAGCAGCGGCTCGGAATGGTTCGTTCTTCTTCCACGCGTCTCTTGGTTGATGTTTTCTGTTTGCAGCTGCGGAAACAGTCGACCCGCAACCTGTGGCGTCAGGAAGTGGACAACGCGACGGACATCGCACTCGCCCAGCTGTGCGTCTTCCGCGAGAAGGGCACCCGGAAGCAACCCGTGCTGGCGTCCGCTCTCGCGGAGGTACCTGCTAACCATTCGTTCATCTCGTTGTTGATTGTTTGCTTGTTGCAGTTCAACGTCCCCTACATCCAAACGTACAAGCGCGGGTGAGTGCACGGCAGTTGGGGGTTTTCTTTTGCCCGGAGCAAGGGATGAAGGCGAGGGAAGTAGCGCAGGACCGAATGGAAGAACGTCAACTCTGTTGACACAAATCTCGACCGCTTTTCCCCTTACAGCCAACGTATCACCCCCAGTTCGTTGCAGACACGACCTCGTGACGGGCATCCGGCGGCACGGCGCGAAGTTCGTCCAATACCCACGGGTTGTGCGCGCGTTCACGGACATTTGCGCGGACTACTTGATGAAGAACTGCCACGAGTTGGTCCTCCCCACCCTTTCGCCTTCATCCACTCGCTTTTCAGGCGCTACTTCCCGGTGAACGCGGAGAAATTCGCGCTCCTTCGGCACTGCGAGCAGCTCTTTAAGATTCGCATCGATTCCGTGAGTTCCTCTCCGTTCATTCCATTGTTTCATCGCTCATTTTAGGATTTCTTCACGACGGAGAATGGAACGGGCAGGCTGGACCGCAGGATCCGCACGATCAGGGCCCTCAGCTACAAGAAGGGCAACCCGGAGATCCAGCGCAAGAGGCGCCCGAAGCGCGTGAAGGCGGCGGCCAAGGCGGAAGAAGCGAAGGACGAAGAGGATTCCGCTGAGTCGGCGGAGAAGAAGCCGCGAATCTCCGACGAAACGAGCGGAGAGCCGGCGGCCGAAGCCGAGCGCTCGGTCGAAGTCAAGCCGAAGCCGAAAGCGAAGGAAGAGAGCGCAGCGGACGGCGAAATGGACGACGTGGACGTGGAGACGGTGGACGAGGAAGCAGGAGGTACGTCCACCATCATTTTCTCTGATTTATTTCGTTTATTGTGTTCAGAAACCTCGGGATCTTCGGCCAACCCCGAACCGAAGGAGGCGAGCGTGAAGGAAGAAGGCGCGAAGGGAGTGCGCGAGAAGCCCGCCGAACCGAAAGCTCGCCTCCAGCCGCCGCCCACGGACTCGACGCACGCGATGCGAACACGCCGCAGTTCCCGCATCAAATCGCAGTGACTCGCGGACACGGCGATCACTCGTTCTCTGCTCCATCCTCTTCATCCTGTTTGCACTCGTTTAATTGTTGTTAACCCTTTTAAATAAACTTGTTTTTATCCGATGGACTGGTCGTGGCTCCAAATGCACTCGGCCTTCAACTGCAGCTTCCATAAACGTCTTTCCTATGGGCCCAAGCGGTGTGGACATTCCAGTGGGTTTATAACGAACGATTCCCAAACAACAAGCGAAACTCAACAAGATACCCGACCGCAATCAATGCTTGGGCACAACGAACACAAACGAGCGACCCGCGGACGACGACCGACCAGTCGGTGCGTGGAATCGAAGGAACAACGAACGAAAGGGAAGCCCGTAGCGTTTGAGGTGGAAGCGATGAGGAATGAACAAGACAACCGCAAGAACCCAACAAAAATCGATTGACACTCGTAACAACGGGGGGATTAACAACCAGTGAAATGCAACAACGAACAACCCGCAAATCGGAGGGAGAAGGACAGAATTGGGAATGGACGTCCTGCGGGCGACGATCACTGCGATCCGGAGGTGCTGGGCGAGGCGGCCGCCACTTCGTCTTTGATCGTGGGCGGCGGCGACTCTTGGGCGCGCGCGGCCGCTCGCTTCTTGCCGCCGGTCGTCTTCTTCGACTTGCGGCCTCCCGACTGCTCGCAGCGGGCGGCCGAGTGGCCGGTGGAGCCGCTCGACGAGACCGACTGGACGGGCGGCAGGCGGTCGTGCGGCGGGACGGTCGCGATCGCCTCGGCTTGCGCTTCCTTGATCGCCAGCAGCACCTCCGCGCGGTTGTTGGCGCGATTCAGCTGGGCGCGGCGCCTGAACGGAGCGAAGGAAATAAACAGAGATGATTGGAGGGGAACTCACGCGGCCAGCAGACGGTTCATGCGGTCGCGCTCGGCCTCCGCCTCGGCGATTTGCCGCAGCAGGTCGGCGGCCTGGCGGCGTTTGGCGTCGCGCTCGCGTTTCAGCTGCTCGCAGCGATCCAACTGCCTGCAAACGACGGAGATGGGGATGAAGAACGATCGAAAGGGGAACTCACGCCTTCATCCGCTTGCAGTCGTCCATCACGCGGCGGTACTGCTCCTCCTGGATGGACTTCGCCTCTTGCTGCAAGCAATGGGAAGAATCAATTGAAAGGGACGGACGGAAACGAACCAACTGCTCGGCGAATGCGATCAGCGCCCGCATTTTCTCCCGATCGTGTCCGGGGCGCGCCAACAGACGCTGGAGGTCCGCCATCGCCGCGTCGATCTGCCGCCCCTGCTCCTTGAGGTCGACCTCCACGAACTCCTCCTCGACGTTCTCCATTTCGATGCGGGCGGTGGAAGCGAAACTAAACGAAGTGGGATGGATGAATGGACGGAAAGAGTCATGGAAGAATGCACGGAAATTTGATGAGGATTCGGCGGGAATTCGACGGAAATTCGGGCGGATAAACGAATTCGCCCATGTTTATGCGGAAGGTGGGCGTTTGCGGCGAGGGAAACGGAGAACGCCGCTTTCTTCGCCCGCTCCTTGTTGTTGTTGACGGAAAGCGGGCAGACGGAGCGCCGTGTTCGTCTCCTCGCCGCGAACGCCCGGCCGGTTGGCGGGACGCCGAGGGATTGGCGCGCGATCCGCTCGGGTCGGCGAGCGCCAAATTCAAACCGCCTTTCTTGGCCTGCCGCCGCCGCTCGCCCCAAGGACGGCGGATTTGGGGGTTGGATGCGGAAAAGAGGCAGGCTGGAGTTAGAGCGAGCAAGGAGAGGGATGAACGCTGGCATAGAACACAAAACAAACGAGCAGTCCGATCACTTCATCCAATTTTCCCCGAGAAGTCGGCGGTCGATTGAAATCGTTGAAACATCCGCTTGGTTTCAACGTAAAACAGGTGGATTTCGGTCAATCTGAGACTGCGGAAAATAAAGAATTAATTAAAGATTGACAAAATGTCGTCCATCCCCCCGTTACACAAAGAAAGCCCATGAAATCAGCCCAAGCATCCCCCGTCTTCCCGCTCGCCCGTGCTCGGAGTGACCGCAAGCGGGACGCCGCCAAGAACACTCCGCTTGCTCACGTCCAATTGATCCCGTTGACAAGCGAGAGATTACGCTCACACACCCGGCTTGTTCAGCTTGTTGTTGATCTCCTTTGTGATTGTTCGCGTTGATCCTTGTGTTCGAACCACCCTCAATCCTTCCGTTGATTTCAGAAACTTCCGCTCGTCTCCCGCCTCCGATCCGAATCGATCCTCTTCAGCCGCCGTCATGTCGAGAACGGGATTCACGGCCGGGCGTTTGGTACGTGAATTTCTTTGATTGGACCTGTTGTTTGCTTTCTTTCTTCGTGTCAATGGTTCCGTTTTTCCACCGAAAGGGTGGAGAAGAGCTTACAGACGTGACGTTCTCTAATGCGCTTCGTTTTATTCAAAAAATCGATCAAAACCTCTGCAAAGCATCACCGTGGATTTCATCCGTTCCACCACCTCCTGCTTCACTCTCTGCTGCTTTCAGATCGCTGGCTTCTACAACGTGAACGTGACGCCCGCCCAGGCAGCCGGCGGCGCGAAGGCGATCCGCGTGGCCGACCGCGCGGCCCACTTGAAGACGCTCGACGGACTGCGGAAGTTCGCCGCCGAATCCGCCGCTCCGGAGAACTCGTACCTGAAGAAACAAGTCGCCAGTAAGCGGGCCTTCCGTTCATTCCGTTGATCTCTCTGCTCACTTTCAGCCACGCGCCTCTCCTGCCTCCCGAAAGCCCGCTCGTGGCTGTGAGCAGCCAGTCGGACGGCCGGTCGGAATTCACGACTCTCCGTCCTCCTTTTCGTCTTTGTTTGCGACTGATAGGTGAATAAATTCGTCCACTACTCGATCCGTTGGTTCTTGTGGATTAAAAAAAAGGGACAACGAGTGTTTCGCTCGAATTCAATACTTTGTTCCGCTCTTCGTTTGTCGGTTGCAGCCGATCGCTCGACAAGACGCGAATCTCTCGGCATTCCCCACAAAGAAGCCCCGCAGGTTCAAAGCTCAAAGTCGAAAGTGCGCGCATCTTCGACCGCTTCCTCCTCGTCGGAGTCCAGCGCGAAACGGCGGCGAATTCGGTCGAGTTGGTCGTGGAGCGAGTCGCTCATCAACAGGGGATTCGAGAGCCGCTTCTCCGCGACGACCTTCGGCTTCTGGTCCGTGGACTGCGTGCGGCGAACCACGGGGAAGCGGAACGAGCGGATTTCCTGCAAGAAAGCGAGAGAATTCGGTTGGATCGAAGGGACTCCCTCACATCCAGCATGCGATCACTCGGAGTTGAGAGATCGGTGGGCAGAGGAGGCGGCAAGCCGTTCGGTTGGTCGTCGGGTTGAGTGCGGAGAGCAGAAATTCGAGTGGAATGTGTGATGGAAGGAGGAATTGAGGACTTTGATGAGGATGAGGTCGATTTTGTCGAGAAGGTGGACACGGAGGAACGAGAAGAACACGGGGAACGGGAGTGAGAAGAGCGCGAGGAGCAAACAGACGTCGGAGAAGGAGGCGGGAGGTTCGTTTCGAGAACTCCTTTCCCAGGAATGAAAGTGGAAAAAATGGGAGGCGACAGTCGGAGCTCATCGATTGGTTCCGGCCGCCCACTGGAGCGATCCGGCGGCTTTTCGACTGAGAACGAAGTGAAAAGCGGTGAGGGTTGTCTCGATTGCTCAATGAAGCTTCCGTTCGCTTTCCCAGAGGCATTCAAAGAAGAAAGCGAAGAGGAGATCGTAGAGGACGAGCAAACCGACGGACTACGAACCGGAGGACTTCGAATCGAGGAGCTTGGGAACGTTCGATTGTTACAAGCGAGCAGTCGGTCGTTCCTGCGGGAACTCGAAGAAACAGAGGAACAAAACGACGATCGCGACGAACAAGGAGGTGACGGAGAAGTCGGTGGAGCCGTGGACGACGAGTCCGTCGCATCGGAGGCGCTCGAATTCGAAGCGGAAATCAAGCGAATCGGTTCGCCGCTGCTCCACTCGCTTTCCGCTTCGATTCGCAGCGGCCGATCGGTGGGGACGGGCAGCAGGAGGCGGCCGGGCGACGCGTAGCGGTGAACGAAACGCTCCACTCGGGACTCCAGCTCGAAGCGTTCGCCCTTCTGGTAGGTTTCCAGCAGCTGAAGCTTTGATTGAGCGAATAAATCATTGCTCTGTGCACTCACTTCCTCCGTGAACACCTCGAAGTGGTCCACGAACAGCGTGGCCGAGTAGTCCGTCCGGCTTTCCATCTTCCGGGCGGCTGCAATCGTCGACTGTGATCACAAAACAAGCGAGAAGAGCGGGATCGATTGGGAAACGTCTCCAAGCGCTCGCAAAAGAACAATAAAAAGAAGAATCGAAGTGAATAAGCGGGAGAGCGGGCCCATAAAACATCGATCATCCTCGCATTCCTTCTTTCCACTCACTCCTTTCTTCTTCTTCCCCGCACTCGCCCATTCGGAGCGCACTGGTGGCCGATCGGCGGGAGGCGGGCGGGAATTCGTGGACGAAGCGGAGACGAGCGGAGCAAAGCGATGCGGGGGTTTCTATTCACTCGTTCGTCCTTCTTCCTTTGTTTGGCGATTGAACGGGCAATAAAAAGACACGAACAGAAGCAGAAGGAAGCCGGAGCTGGTGGGCGTCAATTCGCAAATTAATGGCCGTTTCTTGCTCTTAATTAAACGCAAGCAAGTGTTGGAATGAGCAGAAATCTTCCGCGATCGAAACGCGTCGTTTCGCCGGCGATGATAAGCGGCGAGAAGCGAGGCGAAATTCCGAGTGGTCGGCCGCGAGTTTCGGTTTCGTTGATTCCAGTGGACATTCCGAGCGAGCGGTCAGGTTGTTGGAACAGGAATCAGAGGGAATTAGTCCCTGTAATCGATTGCGAGCAAGAGTGGACATTCCTTTTTGGCTTCAAGCAAACGAAACGAACAAGAACTCTTAAAAGTGTATCGTGAGGTTTATTCCACGCTCCAACCTTATCCAAACAACGCCGCTTGCCACAGCTCCCCGCTCGGCTCACTCGTCGTCTTCGGTGACGGCCTTCAGTTGAGCGAACAGCTCGGAAATCTTCGAGTTGAGTGGAGTTCGCTGATCGGCGGATTCGACTGTGATCCCCGCCTTCTCCAACCGCTTCGGCTCGACGAAGTAGACAAAGAGGCGGCCCTTCTGCTCGTCGGCCGTGTTGAACGAAACGCCGATGTATCTGGAACGGATGAGAAGGGTGAATGAAGAACAATGAAAGGGATGGAACGGCTAGAAAGCAGTAGACGAGTAGTAGTCTAAGCGCTTACTTCTTGCCCAACGCCAGTCCGCGCATGTTGAACGAATTGTGGGCCCAGTCAATAAAGTCGATCTTGCGGAGGATTTTGTGCGGCTAAACACCCAAAATGAGATGAATACAAGTTAAGAACCGACCTTCTGCTCCACAACAATGCCGACGTTGAAGACGAACTGTTGGGTCTCCAGTTGGGCGTTCGGGGCTGCGGTTCGGCCGGCGGCCTTCTGGTGGACGGCCGCGGCGATTGCGGGCGGCAGGAGGTCCAGCTCGCGTTTGATTCCGTCAAAGGACTACAAGAAGAGGGTTGATGCAAGGAATGAGAGGGTAGACGGCCACCTTGTCCGTGGGATTGACCCAATAGCCGCCGTCGGCGAGAAGCTCCGCAATTTCTGCGGTTTGATTTGTGGCTTGGACGGCGGAGAAGAACAAAACGAATAGGACGATTGCTGAAACGATCGTCTAATAGCTTGGTAGAGTAAACGTGAGAGAAAATCGAGTGCTTTAACTGAGTGGAACTGACCGTTAATCATCGACATCTCCATTTCCCTTCGAGCAGTAGTAAAATGGACAGAAAGAGGTGATAAACGTCGACTACCGCTCCCTTTTCGCAGTAATTAGCGGTCGAGTTTCCTCGAAACGAACCGGCGAGGAGGAGCGGCGAGCGAAAAGGGCGGGCAGGTGTTACACTCCCGTCCGCCCGTTGATTTACGACGCGGCCGGCCGTTGAATTCGCCGCGGAGTCCACAGCGAGAAACTCGTTCGACCTTCGAAGTTCGCAGGCCACCGTTTGTTTTTGTCGATTGTTCACAGGAGTTGGGTTTGTTGAGGAGTGATGACTCCATTTACTCTTCAACTCTCATTCACGGCTTCTCGAATTTACTCGGCCGCAAATTTCTCGTTTATTCCCACCACTCTATGACTCAAACACCCATAATAAATAAGTTACCTAACAAGCAAACTGGTGGTTAAAAGAAACACGAGGATCGCTCGTGGAATGCCGTTGGAAGAGGCAGCAGACGTGCGAACCACACGGGAGTTGCGGGCCCGCTCGATGGCCGCCGCATCGCTCGAGTCGAAGCAGCTGCGAACTCGAAGGTTTTCCGTCGCGAAGTACGCGCAACCGGTCGGCTCGAACTCCTCCGCGAGGACGGACTCGTTGCCGAACGAAATGCAGCCGCTGACCGCGAACTCCGAGTGCTGCCCGCCGAGCTCCGACTTGACGTCCGTCTGGAAGCAGAATTCGCCCATGCAATCTCGGTGCCGGGTCGAGACTAGCTGCAAGGGGAGAACGGTGAGGGAAGGCGGAAAGCGGTAAGAGGACGTAAAAGAAACGGTTTTTTGTGCTCGGCTTTTCCCTTTCAAGAAGCATTTCAAAACGCCTTCATAAAGCTACAAAACAAAGAATGAATAGATGATCAAAGTCTGATGAAAACATCGAAAAGAATTCCTGCTCCAACCAAACTTACGCGCTGCCCGTAGAACGTGCCGCGGATCTTCTCGCCGCACTTCATCTCCTTCTGCACGACGACGAGCGGGCGGTCTCGATTGCAGTAATCGCTTTGGCACAAGCAGCTCTCCGTGTGCAGCAGGTCGTCGCCAGTGCGCGCCACGTTCGTGTGCAGCGAGCCGACGAGCGGCGGCGTGGAACACGAGGCGCCCACGCGGCGGGCCAGCAGCGGCACGGAGACGTTCGAGCAGCCCCGCTCCGCGTGCATCGTCAGGTGGTTGATCACGTAGCTGAGTGGATTGTGCGGAGGATTTGCAGGCGAGGAGAACTCACGTGCAGAACCGCCCCCGACACGTGGGCCCCTGCTTGCAATGGCGGCCCTCGCAGTTGCACTCGACGAATTTCATCTCCTCTTTCGGCAGCTTCTTCGCCTTCCGCCCGCCGTTGCAGAGCGGCGATTGGCAGAGGCACGTTTGGACGAGCTGGAATGAACGGAGAGATCAAAGAAACGAAGTGGAACGAACCGTCCCGAACTCGTCGGTCGTCGTCTCGCAGTGATCGTGGAAGTTCGTCGTCGTCATGTTGCCGGACACGCACCCGTAGCTAAAGCGAGAGGTTAGTCGAATGAAGGGCGAGCAAGGACGAACGTCGCCTTTGCCTTCGTCCACGTGTCGTCGTTCCATTTGGCTGCGTAGAAAGACTGAAATCAAAGGTATAAAGAGAGCAATGAAGCAATCGTCTATTTATTCAATTTAAAACTCCTTCAAGCTCAAGGAAACTTACGGAAACACACATGTCGCCCTCGCACGCCTTCCGCATGCACCCGCGGCCCACGCAGCTCACGCACTTGACCGCATCGTTGGGGTTCGAGAAGAGGACAAGAAGAAAGCCCAATCGAATGAAGGCGGGAATCATGGCGACTGGCAGCGGAGATCAACGAAGAAGATCGTGCATCCTGGCGGGACGGCGGTGTGAGTAGAAGGTGGGGGACGAAAGCGAGCTGCAAACAAAGAAGTTTAGGCGGTAAAAGAATCGCGTAAACGAGGATTTCATCAACGGTTTGCATTTAGCGTCTCAACGGCGAATTTCAACAAAGGACACGAATAAACCACGTGAATCAAAGAGACAAATCTAAAGATTTCATCGCGCGTGTCGTTCCTTTCGCTTGCTTCTCATCACTCATCCCCTTTCCGGCCTTCCATTCGCCGCTTCTCCTGACAATGAGCCAAAAGCGGTCGACAGGCCACTTCTGACGGCCGGCGGCGCGAACTGAAGAGTCATTCGCGAAGAGAGCGCGGCGGACATGACGCCTTTCGCCCGCTTTCGTGGGTGTTTTGATTTCGAACCGCCGATGCCGTCGACGCGCAAACGAAGGCGGAAAATAGGATTTGAAGTCGACCCGCGAACGAAACGAGACGAGCGGCCGACCGGCCGAATGATTGGGTCGTTAAGCGAGCGAAGAAGCGGGCGGCCGGCGGGTGTAAGTGGCCATTCGGAACGGAAATCCTTGATGCTTCGAGGACGTCGCCGCTAATCTCGTTGGTTTGGCGCCGATAAACACGACGAATATTCGCGAAATACGAACGAATTTCGGGCTTGTGGAGTTTGAGGGACTTTCGGCGCTTTTTGCTTCGATTTGGCCAGATTTCAAGCTTACGAATGCATGGACAAGTCACTAGTTTGCGATGCAAAGCAAACCCGTGCAAGAATGACGAGAGATTCAAACCGCCGTGCATACTGCAGTGTATCAAGGGCAAGATCAAAGCTTTCCACTTCGTGAAAGAACAGCAATCAAACGAACAAAAGGGGCAAGGGATCAAAGACAAAGCCAAGTGCAGCGAACGACCAGCAAAAAGCAGGCGGTCGTAAACAAAGGCGGCGAACAAAAAACACGCCGCTCGAATGGGGCGGCAATTCGGCGGGGCGAAAAGCGGAGCGGGCGGCGCCGAACCGACCGACGGGGCGGGCGGAAATCCGCGAAACGAACAGCTGCTGGCCGGGTCGAACGGCCGACCCAATGGAAGGGGCGGGTGATTGGCAGAGGGCGCCCGAATGACCCCCGCCGCCCCGTTTGATCGAGTGAGTGCCCGTCGGAACTCCCCGAACGGCCGTCAATCCGAAACGACGCCCTCAAATGCGGCAATTTGATTAATCCGGTGGTCGGCAAAACGAATGCTCGTCGAGTTTAGTGGGTGTAAAGCACGAATGGGAGCTTGCAGGTCTGCACGCGGTTTGTTGTAGAAGAGCAGTTGGTTGTTTACATCCGTTAGACAGCTTACGGACAGTAGAAAACTAATTTATTCACACAAACACACGCCTATAAGTACAAACAAAGAAATACAATCCTCTACGACCTTACGCGGTCTTCTTGTTCATTTCGTCGATCAGTTGGTCCAAGCTGAGGACTGTGGCGAACGATCCCGAAGAAGAAGATGGAGAAGAGGAGGCGGGCAGGACGGAGTCTTGCTGTCGAAAGGAGCCGCCGCTCGGGTGGATGACCGATCGGACCGCGTGGTTCGCCGCCTTCTTGCGGAAGGGAACGTTGAACGGCGAGCTGCCGAACGGTTGGTTGAAGATGTTGCCTGCAAGCAGAGAACGTGTAACAGAAAGAGGAGTTCAAGACAAAGAAAACGAAAGCGGTTAATCGATGCAAGTGGTTGCTTGTTAGTCTCTTGTTACTCGTTAGTTAGGAGTTAGTTGCGGAAAGAATTTCTGGGTAACTGCGATTAGTCAATGCAGGTCCTCGCTTCAAGGCGAACCTTCGTCGAAGATGGACATCGACTCCATTGGACGGGGCAGAAGCGGTGGGTTCATGAGGTCGCCCAAGAACGGGGAGCCGTCCGGCCCGAGAAGAAACGGTTCTCGACGTCCTCCGAGTCCTCCGAGCCCACTCATGCCGCTAATTCCTCCGATTCCCGGAGCACCAATGGGCGAGACGATCGGTCCTCCGAACGAGCCGCCGAGGGGTGAGTCGAAGATCGAAGGGCGGGGAAACGGGAGTGGCTGGAGGGGCGGGAGAGGCGGGAGAGGTGGGAGAGCGGAACCTGGGCAAGCGGAATAAATCAGAAGATTTGCGAGCAGAAATTCGGTAGTCGTCTATTCGCTCAATTCTTTCTTTCCTCTCTTATTTGTTCGCCCTCGTTCACAAGAAAAAAACGTACCCGAATACAAACCACTCGTGTAGCCAAGACCTGCGTACGAGCCGCCGCCTCCCGTCGTCCCCCCGTAACCGAGGGAGTCCATGATGCCCGCGCCGCCCAGCCCCAGTCCGTCCAGACATTGCGGCACGGCACACGACTGCGGACAAGTGGCTCGGATTTGAGGGTTCGACGCGCACTGGCCGGTTTGCGCCAGCGAGATGCACTCGACGGAACGATCGCGGCATTGCTGCGGAGTCAACGGGGCGGCGTAGGGCGGCAGGCTGAACGAAATAAAGGAGTGGGTGCGTATCGATTGATGCGAACTTGTGACCAAGGGAGTTGAAAGTGGGGTCCTGATTGAAGCTCAACGCTCCGATCCCGCCGTAACTTCCGAGCGACGACGAGTAGGGGCTGAAGCCGTACGGACGGGCCAAAGCCCCGTAGTTTTGCTGGTAGGTGTAGGGGGAGAGAGTGCCTGAAAGTAGAAGGATGTTCGAAAAATAAAGGCGGATGAATGCCATAATAATTCCCGTAGTTCGAGCCGAAGTTTGAGCCGTACGATCCGTAATTGCAGCAGCGATTCGAGTAGCAGCCGCTGCTGCCGCCGAGAAGCCCGCCGCCGAGGAGGCCGCCGCCCAGGAGGTTCGTTCCGCAGCCAAATAGCTGAGCGTGCCCGACGGAAAACAACGAAAAGAAGACTGCAACGATCGAAGGTGGTTGATTGCGAACAGTGAAGGACTTACGAAATGCAAGTAAAATCATGTTAGAGGCGATGTCCACAAAGAAGTTTAATGGAAGAGGAAGAACCTCGACGGAAGCGGCAAAAAGCCCAACCCACTGCCACCGTTCTGCTTTTATAGCCGCTCGAAATCTCCGACAAGCAACCGTTTTGCAATCGACTGATCGTTCGTTGGATCAAACGAAACAAACTCGTTTGCCGGCCGGCTTGACCAACCGGCGGCTTTTCACTTTCCGCACGCCCGAAAGCGGTGACACCACTCGCTTCTTTTTTGTACGTTCGAATCGCCGCCGGGATCATCCGCCCGCCCGGCTTGTTGTTCGCCGGTGGTACGTGCGGGCGGGAAGAACGAGTGCGTGATGTCATCAATGTCCAAACGAACGAACGAGTGCGCGGATCTTCGTTGATTCACTGGGGGATGTGAGGTGGTTGTACGTAATCTTCCCGTGATTCCACTTGCGTCTTTCTGGCGGGAAACACGCGCACCTTCTCCAGTGAGCACAAAACGAAAGGAACTTCCGACTTGTTCTCTCTATTCCGCAAGGCTCCACTGCTCAATGTAACCGTCCCTTCACAATACAAAGTTTATTCGAGACTAATCGGACAGCAGAACCACTTGAATCAAAGAAGAAGACGGAAATCATTGCTTCAGGTTTAGCACGAACGAACGAAACGGAGATGCCGGCGGAGAGTTGGAGAGCGAGCGGAAAGCCTGAAGATCCTCTAGAAGCTACAGAAACCGTGTGCACAAACAACCCTTAAAAACAGAGGACCACAGCCGAGCAAAGAAAGAAGGTTAATGCTTGCGAGGACGGGAGAATTGGTGCATTCATTCTGTACAAATAGGAGCGAGAACACGTCGAGAGTTGGGTAAAGCCAACGAATACCAATGCAAACTAGGACGATGCTATTGATTGCAGACAAAAGAAGATTGATTGGAGTTGTACACAAGTAAAAAGACGAGCGATACAATGCAAAAACAAATGCGAATACACACAAGACACGAACATTCAGTCATCAACACGGCCGTTTAGTTCTCTCGCCGCGCCCGTCGCCGTCGAGCTCCGGACGAGCGCTGTTGCCGCGACTGCTTCGGTTGGGAGTTCGTGGAGGTGGACGAGGCGGTGGTGGGCTCCTCCGCAACGGGCTCCTCGTCCTCCACTTCGTTCGTTGCGACCGGCGGTTGGGCGAGGAGGACGGCCGAACTGCCGACCGGTCCGGTTTGTTGGGCGGCCGCTCGCCGCTTCGCTTCGTCCACGTCGTTCTGCACGGGGATCGGATCTTCGACCGGCTCGCCGTGCTCCACGAAGTAGTCGTCGTCGTCGTCGAAGGGGAACTCGTCGTCCTCGTGGTGGTGCGTGAGCGGAGGCGGCTCCGCGTAGTTCGCGCTCTCGTCCGCCACCACGTCCTCGAAGCCGGCGGGCAGGAGGCCGGGCAGCGGGAGGCCGAACTCCGGAACGGCGGCCGGCGGGCTCCACGCGGGCGGCGGGCTGTACGGATCCTCGACGTGCACTGCGACGTCGTCTTGCGGCAGCTCGTTGCGAATCGGTGGGATCTCGTCGCGTCCGGCCGCTTCTTCCGCCTCGTCCTCGCGGTCCGACTCGTGGTCCTTCGATGCGCGACCGCCCTTCTTCTTCGCTTTTCCGTTGCGTTTGGAGCGATTGGCCGAAGAGGACGACGACGAAGACGGCTCTTGATCGTTGGATTTGCGGCCCAATCGCTGCCGCACTTGGCTCGGGCCCGCTTCTTCCGCCTTCTTCTGCTGGGCAGCGAAAGGCGGGACATCGGCGGGTGCAACGACGGCCGGCGGGGACGGCGGCGCGGGCTGCTGTTGGGCCAAACGCTCGACGATCTGCCGTTGCTCCTCGAGCTTCGCCTGATCGTCGGGAGCGGTCGACGAGGCGGCGGCGTCGCCGAACGGCCGCTTTCGTTTGGCGCGGCGGAAAACGCGCTCCGAGGCGGCGGGGTTCGCGGCGTTCGTGTACGAGAGGGCGCCCACTTCTTCGCCCGCACCGGGAGCGGCCGGCGGAGTCGCTTCTTTGGCCACGGCCTGCGCGTAGGTCATCGGCTCGTCGGGATCCCGCGACTCGTCCGCTCCACCACCCTCTTCGTTGCGCATCTCCTCGTCGTCGTCGTCCGACTTCGGCGGGGGCGGGTCTTTGGCCAGCACCTGGGCGTAGGTGAGCGGCTGGCCGTCGTTCTCGTCGTTCCCGTCTTCGTCTCCGTCCTGCTCCATGCCGTCCTCCTGGTCGCACTTGTAGTTGCGGTCGTGACTCCCGCACGGCGTGGGGCCTTTGGTGACGACTTGCGCGTAGGTGAGCGGTCCGAACGTCGGGTCCTGCTCGTCCTCTTCGGAGTCCTCGTCGTTGTCCTGGCACCGGCCCTCCTTGCGGTCCTTCTTGGACACTTTCGTCGGCTTGTTGATCAGAACTTCGGCGTATGTTCGGGGGCCATCGGACTTCTTCTTTTCCTTCTTTTTCGCTTTCGGCTGCCGCTCGTCGAAGCGGGGCGGCGGCGGCGGATCACTGGCCAGCACTTGCGCGTAGGTGGGCAGCTTCTTTGCGTCGTGCTCGTCGCAGTCCGCCGATTGCTGCCGGTCGACCTCCGGGAGCTCATCTTCGCCCTCCTCGTCGTCCTCTTCTTCGCCTTCGGGCTCGTCCTCGTCGCTCATCTGCTGCGCGATCTCCCGCTGCTGCCGCGTCCGGAGTTCGTTCAGGCGGTTCAACTCTTGCAGGTTGCGTTCGGTCTCGCGCAGCTGCTCCGGCGAGTACTTGGCGAGCAGGTCGGCGGCGTCGAGGCCGCCGTTCGGCGCCGACTGCGCGATTTCCTCCAGCTGCTCGAGGATTTTCGTCATTGCGCTCTCGGTTTCGCGCAGACGCGACTGGATGTTGCGCAGATTCCGGTGGCCTGCAAGGAGCGGGTTGAAGTCAAGTGATAGAAGGAGGAAATCGATAGAAAGAGAAGAGCGACTCCACGTACCGAGTCCATCCCGATCGCTCTCGTCGTCCTCCTCGCTGCCCGAACCGTCCACATCGTCCAGCTCGTCCGCTTCGTAGCGATCCCGCCGGCGTTGTTTCTTTTTGCCTCGCCGGTTCATCTGCAGCATGCACGATCAAAAGGAATCAATCAAACAAGTAATAAGACCTTGAAGAGCGTGTAGATGAGAAAGCCCATGACTCCGACCGTGTACACGGGCAACATCCCTGCAACTAATCGGAAGGGATCACTGCAAGACGACAGGCGGGACTTACAGCTGAACATTCCGCCCCGACCGCCGCCCTGCGGAGTTTCCGGCTGCGGCATGCGGCCGCCGGGGATCGGCCGCGGCGGGCCGGGCGGGCGCTGGGGTTTGCCGCCGCCCGCCGGTCCACCGGCGCGGTCCATGAACGGATGGTGCGGCGGGCCGTTGGCACCGTTTGTCGCCGTGTCGGCGCCGCGTCGTCCGAAGAACGAACCGAAGAGCGGCCCGAAGAGATTCGGGAACAACATCGCGAAGCAGATTCCGATCGCCGCGAACACGACGATGATCTTCCACCGGGGCAGGACCTGAAGCACAAGGGAGAATGAACGAGAAGATCGCAGAGAACTCGCCTCCTCTCGCCCATCATCGTCCTCCTCGTCCTCGTCGTCGTAGGCGCGCCGGCGGCGGCGTCGCGCCCGCTTGTCGGGCACCTGCGTGGCGGAGAACGAGGCGGCGTCTAGGCGTGCGGATCTCGACATTCTTCTTTCTAAAAGAACTCCAAATTAATTGAAGCGGCAGAGAGCGAAGAAGGAGGAAATGGGCGTCTTGAAGCGACCGGTGCACGCGGAAAGCAGCGGCTCGAAAGTTCAAAACGAGTGGCGTGTGGCACGCGACCGACCGGCCGGCCGAGCGGCCAGGAGTGCGGGTGGCCCACGGGAGGTTCGGGCTTACAGAAAGGCAGGGTTTGAAAAGGCGGGTGTAAACGCGTGTTTAAATGAAGCCTTTTGTTAATCGATTAAAGGGCATTCCACAGCGAATAAATTCGTTACAGAACAAGGAAAGTCCACCGAGCTCAAGAATCAAGCTAAAAAATGAACGAACGAAAGGATGGCCGTCGTTAAAGATGGCTTATGGGCGGCCAAAAGAGCGGATTGACGCCATCGTCGACACCAAACAGCAGGTGGCTGCATCCCAATTTGTTTGATTAATTTCGATGCCGGCCGGCCGTCAACGCGCGAACTCACGTGCGCCGAGTGGCGAGCGAGAGCGGCCGGCGAGGCAACGAGCGGGAGCAAAAAGTCGTTTGTTTACGCGCTCGACGCCGCTCGTCTCGAGCGAAAACAACACGCGCTCGCAAGAGCGCACGAGGTGAGCGAGCGACAAAAAGCGAAAATCGTGGAGATTTCGACGGGTTTCCGGTCGATCGCAAGGATCACGCGCGTGCAAGAAAATGAAGTTTCAAACCGGCAAACCGAAAACGCGAGTGAAAAACTCGGCGGTTTGCGGCTCATCGCGTCGTCGAGAGCCCCGCGAGTGCCCGAGCCGCTCGACTGCTCGCCGCCGCCGTCGCCGCTCTTTCCCGCACGAGTCCCGAGAGTGACAAACGCCGAGCCTTCCGCCGTCTGCCGCCCCGCTCGCTCCTTGCGGACTCGAACGAAAACCCGTGGAGCGGCCGGCCGGCAGGCGGGCGGAAAAGCCGACGGCCTCCCGGCGACGTGCATCACGAGAACAAGCGGGCGGCAAGGGAGCGAGAGCGACGGCGAGAAAGCCGAAAAAAAGATTTCCGCCGGCCGGCCAAGCAGCGGGCCTCCCGTCGTGTTTCCGCCCGCTGCTTTCGGGCCGAAAGTTCGAGACCGACGCGCACGAAAAGCATGAGAAAGCGCGCATTCATAATTCACATTGTTGACGCCTCGAATAAGCATGATCAAAAGCATTTTGTTCACGAAACAAATCAACTTTTCCGCCCACAAAGCTCACGCAGATCGACGCCGCTGCTCACGGGCCGAGAGTTTGCAACGGAGTAAACAACGAAAGGAACGAACGACGAAATTTGTGGCAATTTGGACTCCGTGAGGACGAGCAGGGCGAGGAGCGCGTTGAAAACACGACGGGCCCCGCGAGGGGCCCAAGAAACAAAATTCGATTCGAGGCGACGAAAACGGCCACTTCTTCGTGCTCCTTGTGGCCACCACCGGCTTTCGTTGGGCCTCTTGTTCTCGCCGTGTGGACATCGCACTCTTTTTGTTCGAAAAGTCACGGGCTTTCGAAGAGAAAGGCAAAAGAAAACTCGTCAACGAGTTTTGGAAACGCCACGGCATGCAGTGGTGCCCTTTGAACGATTGGCGCCTGCCCTTTCCGTTCATTTGTGTTCCAATTACAAAGTGCGTGGGGTTCTTCCTGCAACGTTCGCTTCTCTGTTCTCGACACGCCCAATCCCGCACGCTTTCGCCGTCGTCCCGCGATGCAAAAAGAAGCGAGCGAGTGGAGGAACTCGGAAAGATGCGCGCGGCAAACGGCGGCGAGCAAACGAGCGGAAATGCGTGGACTTTTTTCGTTTTCTGTTCGTTTGCGGGGTGGGGTTGTCGTTGCAACATCGTTTGATGTTCGCAAGGTCGTCTACGCGTGCAACTTGCAAGCGAGAAGTGAGAACGCCGCAAATGTTGATGCTTACTACGTGTTTTGGTCTCATTTCGGTCCTGCTTGCCGCCTGCTGTAATCGCTCGTTTTTTCATTCTCTTTTGTTTACGAACGATTCATCGAATCGAATTCCATTTATTTTCCGCTCGACGTCGCTCCCGGTAACGTCAACAACGAATCGGAAGCAGTGGGACGTGGGAAACTGAAAAGAAGTGTGGTTTCTCCCCATCGATTGGAGCCAGTTGGAGTCTGTTTGTTCCAGCCGCTTCTCACTTCAAACCAAAAACAAAACACGTTCACGCGAATAATCACCGCCGCCCCACGCTTCACGCTCGATCGTGCGGCTGACGCACGCGCCTCTTTCCGCTTTGCGTTTTTTGCCGGGCGGCTCGTGATCGCCGCTTTTCGCTCGCTTGGCGCTCCGCCG
This sequence comes from Aphelenchoides fujianensis, assembly GCA_024699865.1. Taxonomy (NCBI): domain Eukaryota; kingdom Metazoa; phylum Nematoda; class Chromadorea; order Rhabditida; family Aphelenchoididae; genus Aphelenchoides; species Aphelenchoides fujianensis. The sequence goes on from JAMPIO010000032.1 coordinate 459,346, forward strand.
GTTTGATTCGCGTTCGATCGGGGCCTCTCGCCTCGTTGTTTGATAACTGGAGACTGATCGTCGTTGGGAGTTCCGCCCCGCGGCCTTTTCGTTTTGGGTCGACTCCTCAAGTGCGGAGTTTCTGTTGCGAGGTTGCCGCCTCTTCGCGGTTGTGATCCAAGCGCAGTAACGAGATCCTATCTGCGCGGAGAGATCCACGAACTTGCGATTCCCGATCCCGAGAGATCCGACGGAAACGTGAGAACGGTTGCTTTCTTCTGTTGTGTCCAAATGTCCGCAATCTCCTACAAATTTCTCTCTCGTTTGTTCAATTTCCATTCGACGGCATTCGAACGCGAACGAGTAGCTACTCCCCAGCGTCGTCCTTCCATTGACCGTCGAATGATCGGTGGAAAGAGCGGCGTGCAGCAAAGCTGTCCAACCCTCCGCTCTCCAGCATGTTTGTTTCGAGAAGCAACACTCGACACGTCGACAAGCCGGGAGGGTCGCCTCTCCCGCTCCGCCTGCCGCTCGCCCCCGCCCGCCTTGTTTTCGGCGATCGGATGTCGGCGGTTGTTTACCGCTCGGATTCGTCAACAAACAGAAGGCGTCGGAGTGATTCTCACCGATTAGAAGCTTCCCTTTGCTCCTGAGCTCGAATTCCCATCGGTTTGTTCCTCTTTGTTCGAATTCCTTGCCGACTATTGGATTCGTTTGTTTGTTTCGCCCGTTGTTTAGGATCGCATGTTCGCGACTGTGTTGGACGGTTTGTGGCGTTGATTGACGCCTAACCGATCCAAGACAGTCGAGCGGAAGTCGTGCGCATGTCTACAAAGCAAAGAATTTCGGGCGAAGAGCGGAAAATGCCGGAAATTGAGAGAAACCCTCGATGTTCCGTTCTTCCGCCAATCCCCTCGCATTCTTTTGATTTCACCCGCTAGTTTCGATCACAAGACCTCCACCACGAGCTCCCGAATCTTTCCGCTCCAAGAGTCCACAAGTGAACGCCGAAATTGCCTCATTTAACCGTCGAATGCACACGATTCGCCCGCTTTCGGCCGTCTTCGCGACGAAAGCCGCTTGGACACGAGCCGTCCACCACTCACTCCGCTCACTTTGTTGCGGACATCCCCGCCTCCTTTTTTCCGCTTCGTTTCGTTTGCTCCGCCGAGATTCCCGGCCGACTGGCCGAATTTGCCGCCCGCATTCCTTCTGCTCGAATTCTTTTTATCGATTCGGATGTCGCCGACTTCGACTTTTGAGTTCGGAACGCCCGTCTGCTCCACCGACCGACTGTCCGCCTGCTTCCTGTCGTTTCGGTTTTAATTTGGGCGGACAAGACGGCCGGCGGCTTCCGCCTCTTCGTTTTTATTCGTAGCCACTCACTCGGCGGCCGTTTGGATTTGGGACGGGCGCTTTATTTTCTTTTCGCTTAGTAGGGGTGTTGGAATGCAGTTGTGTTTAGCGGGCTCCGCTGGCATTTATTGCTTTCTGTCGGTCATGCGTGGATTTTCGTGGGTTCGACGGCAAAACGCGAGATGAGCACGTGTTATTCGCATTTGATTTCGAGTCTACAAGCTCGGGTCGTTTTCGTGTTTATTAGCCGTTCCACTCGTTCACTTGGACCGCTTCTATTGCTCACTTTCAGCTCTCGACCGCCCGAACCAAAATTCCGACCGCCGTCCAGCCAGCCATGAGCGACGTGCACGTCCCGCCGGCGGAGGAGCTCCGCCAGCGGCGTCCACAACTCATCCCGGCTTCTGCCGCTGAGGCGAAGATCAACGACGGCGGTGATCAGGCGCCCGAGAACGACGCGAAGACGCCCCGCTCGGACGACGACGACGACGACATGGACACCGTGGAAGCGAGGCAGGCTTCAAACATTTTACTGCTTTTATTTGATTGCCGCTTCAGACTGGACAAGATCAAGGAACTCCTGCCGCAGGGCTCCGATTCCATGGGCTCGTACGTGGACAGCAGCCTCTCCGGTCTTCCGCCCAGGTAAGCCCTTCTTTCCATTGATTTCACTTGCTGCTCGTTGAGTTCAGGTGGAGAAATTGGATCGTGCGCGGCGTGTTCACGTTCTTCATGATCGGCGGCTTCACGATGTTCGTCTACAAGGGCGCCACCTGGCTGATGTTCTTGGTTTGTTCGATTGGTTGATTGATTTGGGGCATGAGACCTGCCCGTCGCTGCAGCGAGGGAATTTTTGGGATTTCGGTTGTTTCAAACGAGAAATTCTCTGAATTGGCTTGCGAACTTTTGCTCTTCATGTCCTCTTGTCAATCGGAGTTTAAAGCAAGCAAAATGCGAGTGTCAGACACCGGAAATACAAGGATAACCCGATCTTCGCGATTTCGACCAGTCGATTCCGAAATTCCGCCGTTCCCAGCGACACCGTTCAGAGCTTCTGCCGCAATTCATCCCCTCGTTGCAGGTGTTCCTCATTCAACTCAAATGCTTCAACGAGATCATCAAGATCGGCCTGTTCGTCTACCGGCTATACGACCTGCCGTGGTTCCGCGCCCTTTCCTGGTACTTCCTCATCACTTCCGACTACTTCCTCTTCGGCGAGTCCCTCATCGACTACTGGTCCATCGTGCTGCGCAAAGACGTGAGTTCGGAGCATCGACAGGGACAAAATCGGGATTTATTTGGGTTTTGCCGTGAAATTCTTGAAATTCGAAGAATTACACCAAAAATTCGTCAACTTCTGATCAATCCGACTCCAACATTCTCCTCATCTACTATTGAATTTACCTACTCACTTTAGGAATTCCTCCGCACTCTGGTCGTGCACCACCGGCTGATTTCGTTCGTCCTCTACTTGGGCGGCTTCCTGTGGTTCGTGCTATCGCTGCAGAAAGGCCTCTACTTGCGGCAGTTCTCTCTGGTTCGTCCATTCAATCCATTTGGATTTTATTCGTCGTCTCTTGTTTGCAGTTCGCGTTTACGCACGTCGTCCTGCTGCTGATCGTCTCGCAGTCGTTCCTGCTGGTGAACAACCTCCTGCAGGGCCTGATTTGGTTTCTGGCGCCCGTCTCGATGGTCATCTGCTGCGACATTATGTCGTACGTGTTCGGCTTCTTCTTCGGCAAGACGCCGCTCATCAAACTGTCGCCCAAGAAGACGTGGGAGGGCTTCATCGGCGGGGCGTTCTCGACCGTTGTGTTCGCCCTGATCGTGAGCTCCATTCGTCTATTGATCGTCCATTGACTGCTTGTTTTAGCTGGCCATGTACATGATGCACAAGCCGTTCTTCGTGTGCCCCATTGAATCGTACTACGAGGAAGGCTTCAACTGCACGTTCCCGCAGGCGTTCCACAAGGCGTACGTTCCATTCACTCTATTCATTCTATTTCTGCGTTTGCAGGGACTACGCGGTGCCGCGGCAGTTCGCGTTCGCCTTCAAACTCTTCGGCCGCGAGCCGGTGGTCCGCATGGAGCCCTTCTTGATCCACTCGGTGGTCCTCGCGCTGTTCGCGTCGTTGATCGCGCCGTTCGGCGGCTTCTTCGCTTCCGGCTTCAAGCGGGCGTTCAAGATCAAGGCACGCGTTGACTGCTTACCTATCTGATTGTGTGTTCAGGACTTTGGCGACATCATCCCCGGCCATGGCGGCCTGATGGACCGCTTCGACTGCCAACTGTTGATGGGCTCCTTCGTGTACGCGTACCTGCACTCGTTCATTCGGTTCGTTCCATCGATCGTCCTCGCGTCCGAATGATCGCTTGCAGGTACCCGAACTGGAACAAAATCGTCCAGCAGATCCTCTGGCTGCCGCCCGACGAGCAGCTCGCCATCTTCGACGCGCTGAAGGCGCAGTTGATCGAAAACGGCCTGCTCGAGTGATCGCCCAACAGATGAACGTTCCCTCGTGCTTCTTTGTTGCCCCCAACCCACTCATCACTCCACTCTCTCCGCCGGAATCACTCGATCGCCCACACACCCAAAGGTCTCCCGCGTTGCCCCAATCTCTCGCCCACGATTCCCTTTCGGCAGCCCCTTCCCATCCACCTTCTGTATGTACATCCCCTCTCTCTTCTTTGTTCGCAGCCAACAACCGATAGATTTATTGGACTTTTGCCACCTACTTCTGTTTCTTCTCATTGTTTTTCTTTAGAGCACTCGAAAATTTTAGTTCGATTCACGAATAAACCAGAGCGATGATCGCTGACAATGAGTGATTGGAAGATCCCCGATTGGGGTGCTGAAGTGATGCTGCTGCAAGGGCGACCGGCGAACACGTAACAAATCGAGTATGCAGTTGCAAGGGAAAAGTGGAAAAGGTGATCGATTGTTCGTCATCTGGCTAACAGCTGCAAGAGTCGTTACGTGGAATCCAAACGGACAATGGAAGATTCTTGCGGTTGAATTCCGCCGCAGCAAGACGAGCGGCAAACGGACGACTAATTTCTGTGCGCCGCTCGTCTCCGACTGTTTCCTTCCTTGCCGCTCGTGACGAACAAACGAGCGCGCGGAGCAAATTGACGGCGATCGTTGCGGCGAGTGCGCTTCAACGACTCACTTACATCCTCCGTTTGAGTAATAAGCGAGCAGAAGAGCAATCGAATGAATGCATGAGGGGAGGATGACCGCAAGGAGTGCGTGATGCCATCCATCAAAACAGATGTATTCGGGGTTGTTTGCGTGCGAATTTTAGACGGTGTTTGTGACGGTTAATCCTCTTTGAGTCCCTCGCTTGCACGGCTGTCATTAGTTGATTAGAACTAATGGTTTGGGGTCAGTGAACGTTAGAGTTTGCTATGAGCATCCACTCTTTTTACGGCTGCTGTTTCATGGGCTCGGACCAAACGCGCGATTAATGCCTGTTTGATGCCTATTTTTGATTACGTCCACAACTTGTCGCTAATCCCCGCTTTCGTACCGGAAACACCGTCAAGAAACGAGAAGCAAATACAGACTCGCAGTCTCAAGGCCGGTAATCTCTCGGCCTACCGGCTGGTGGCCGAATCGGATTTCCGTTTCCCCGAGCGGATGTCGCTGGCGGAAAGGCGGAGCGGAGGTGACTTTCGTTGATTAAAGCCCCCTCTTCTCAAAACATCGGGCCCTTGCGGATGGCCGTCAGAATCCAAGGCTTTTCTCTGAGCCGCTCCGACCTCTTTGTTGAACTCGCACCTTTCGATCCTGAATCCGTGCGCGTGTTGTCGTCAGAAGACGGCCGATCAGCCGCCGACAGGCGCCTTTTAGGATTATGTTCAGACGACTCGTGTGCGAGAGACGAACGGAAGTCTGCTTCTCTTTACTCACTCATTCGTTTGAGAAAGATGTGGCTGCTCCGCCGGCCGCTCTGCTCGATCGTCCTGCTGCCGCTGGTCGGAGCGTTTGTGTTCGTCGTGATCCTCATCGTCCTCTTTCAACTCTCCCACTTCTTCTGGTTGAGTCATCAGAGTAAGTGGAGACAAAGGAAAACGGTAGTAATTAGTTATTTACTAACGAGTGAATTAAATGTTTTCCTCGCCCGTACGTTAGATATATCTAGAATGTAGCCGTTTTCAGTAATCCTGGAGCTGAACGGCTACCCGGCGCACGAGTTCTGGGCTCGTCGACGGGCGACCTACGGACAGCGGACGTACCGCACGGGCGACACGTTCGCTGCGACTACCGACGCGGACAGCGACTTCGACGACATCAACGAGGTGAATCGAGAGATGAAAGAAAGAATGACCGCCGGCTGGTTGCAGAACCGCGAGCTGCTCGCTCATCTGATGGCCGACGAGCACCCGAACCGACAGCTCGTGGGCGCCGCCGTCGACCGGTCGGCGGTCGTCGCTTTCGATCGAAATCGCGGCGAATCGGCGCGCAAAATCGCAAAGCGACGAGCCAACGTAGTCGAATTTCCGCCTGTAGAGCCCAAGATTCGCGAACTGTCGGCGATCACGACCACTCCCCACTCTTTGTTTGGATCAACGGAGTTGCCTCGAATCCTCGAAGAGAACTACGACTTTGTGGACGAGAATCAGGCGGACGACGAGGCGGACGCGAGCGGCGAAACGGAACGCCTAGTGGTCGACGGCGACGCGAACGGCGGCATCAAATACCGACCGCCGCTTTCGCGTGTCTTCTTTAATTAGCTCTCGTCTAAACAGCCTATTTATTTTATTGTTTGTAAGTGATTAAGACACCGCCGGTAGTGTCGATCAGTTGTTGTGCTAATAAGTAGCTCTTTTGAACTTCTGCGCTTCTTACGGACTTCTAACAAAACAAGAGATATTCCCTCGCTTCTCACTATTAATTTCTCTTGGCAAGCACTTGGAATCGGCGGCCCAAAATAAACTCGTGTATTTGTGACGCGCTTCGAGTACAAAAGAGGGCGACTGGAGGGAGTAAACGCAAGGAATGACGTCCATCGATTGACTACAAGCGAGCTGGTGGCTACACGGGAGTGCGGATGACGCCCTTCTCGTGCGTGAACGTGTCGAAGCCGTACTTCCCGTGGTAGCGGCCGATCCCGCTCTCGCCCACCCCGCCGAACGGGATTTGAATCGCTGGAAGCAGAAAGAAGATTGGGAGTGAAAGGAAGGAGGTGACGTACACCAGTAGTTGGTCATCAGGCCGTTGGAGACGGAGTTGCCCGAGTGGACCTCCTGGAAGAAACGCTCCACCTTCTTTTCGTCGGTCGTCCACACGTAGGCGGCCAGCGGCTTCTCGCCCTTGTTGATGAACTTGATCGCCGCGTCCAGGTCCTCCACCGTCAGGATCGAGACGAGCGGCCCGAAGATCTCGTCGTCCATCAGCTTGTCGTCCGCCGTGACCTCGTAGCTGAAAGTGAGGGTTAAAAGAAAACTAAGGTGGATTGGAGGACGAACACGTGGGGCCCGATGAACTTCTCGTCGTGCGAGTTGGCGTCAATCGACTTGTACAGCAGCTTTCCGTCGGTGTGTTTGATCATGTTGATTACACGGCTGCAATCAATCAGTTATTCGTCAGATTACTCCCGACTGTGAGTGCTCACTTGAAATGGTTGGTGTTGATCATGCGGGAGTAGAGCGGCGACTTGCTCGGGTGCTCGCCGTAGACGGCCGGGATCGCCGCCTTCAGCGCCGCAATAAACGCGTCCTTGACGGCCGGAGTCACGAGGATGTAGTCGACGGACAGGCACACTTGTCCCGCGTTCAGCCACTTCGACTTGGCCACCGCCTCGGCCACCTTCTTGATGTCCGGCGAGTCGTCCAGGATGACGCACGGGCTGAAGGCGGGCAGTCGTTACGAGTTGATCGTTTGGTGTAGCCAGCGCTTTGTTGTCGGTGCAATTTGAATCGAGAACGCCTCACTTGCTATACTTGAGATTTGGTGTTGTGCTTCTCAACGCTCGTCAATTGCCCTGGCCCACTCGTTATTTCACTTGAGAAAATGCAAAACGATTCGCGTGTTATTTCCGTTCAAAACTCCAAACTTCACCCAATTGTTTTGGTCTGTCTGAAACGAAGCGCCGCTTCTCAAATTTCCGTGTTTTTCACACTTGTTTTCGGCGAACCCAAGAGATAAAATCGACCGACAAACGGCGGCGATCGCAATCGCGGCGGCCGATCGCTCGAATTTCGTTCGACTTTCGGCCGCCGATTGGAATCTCCACCAGACGAGTGAGCGGGCGAGTCAACAGAGGCGAACACCAGCGACAATTCTTGCGGAAGGCAACAACAAGCTCGTTAACTCGCCAAAAAACTCACCACTTGCCGCCCAACTCCACTGAAAATCGAAAAGTTTTTAGCGAAACTCGAGGGGGGAACCCACGAGTGACGGGCGTCAAATGCTGCGCCGCAGCGGTCATGATCACCCGCCCGATGGCCGGACTTCCCGTGTAGAACACGTGATCGTAGCGCTCCTCCAGCAGCGCCGTGGACACCCGCGCGTCGCCTTCGACCACGACGATCAGTTCCTGCACGAAAGAAGGGGGTTAGACGAGGAAGCGGAGGACAAACCGGCGGGAACTCGGCCAGTGTGTCGGCCAGGACGGTGGACGCGTTCTCCGAATTCTCGGACGGCTTCAACACGACCGTGTTCCCGGCGGCGATCGCGGCGGAGAGCGGGCGGAGGGCCAAACCGATGGGGAAGCTGAAAGAGATGATCGGAAATCAGGAAGTTAACGGTCAAAAGCGTCGTTCAACGAGCTATTGAATTTGGTATGACGCTCATTGTCAGTCTACACCAACGCGTAAAACCCGGACAAGTTTTTACGATGCGGTCGATTCAATTATTTTACGTATGTTCTTCCGCAGAGATCCTTAAGGTCGTCGCTAAGATACCCACTCAAACACAACTCACTTGAACGGCGAGATGACCAAAACGACGCCGAGCGGGAGTTTGTAGACGGACGCCGTTCCAAACGGCTCGTCCGCTTTCTGCAATCCTTTGGATTGAAATGAGCTCACGCGTGCACTCGCCTTCTCCGGCTTGACCCACTCGTCCAAGTTCTTCAGAAAGTAGTCGATCTCCTCTGCAATCCAACCGCACGTTCACGAGAGAGCAAAGAGGGGAACGTACCGACGATGCCGTTGACTTCGGCCTCGCAGAACGGTTTCGGGCGCTTCAGGTCGGCGAAGATCGCGTCCACGTACTTCTCCTTGTTCGCGACAATCAGAGCGCGCAGCTTCTTCAGCTGCTCCTTGCGGAACTCCAGGCAGTTCGTGGCTCCCGAATCGAAGAAGTCGCGTTGCTTTTGGACGAGCTGAAATCTCGAGAGTGTGGCTTGTGAGTGGACACAGAAGAAAGGACTGGTGTGTTTGATCGAACTAACTCAGCTTTGATCTAATGGAAAGAAACTTACGGCTTTGAAGTGCATCTTGCTTCGAATTGGACGGATCGGCGGGGATCGGAGGAAATTCCTAAACGAAGAGGAAATGAAGTGAGTGGGAAGAGTCGGTGGGAAGTCGCGGCAGAACGAACACAAGACGGCGGAGATAAGAGCGATCGGCAGTTCGCCTCACGTTTCGATTGTTCCGCGAACCGCCCGCCCGTCGATTTTATCAACCGAAACGAGAAACTGAAAGCAAACAGTCCGGCGTTTGATATCAACACGCCTCCTCCAGCTTTCTCCTGCCTCTCATCCACTTTTTTCTTTGTGAACTCCTCGTTGTCTTCGCTCGCTCGCTGCTTCAGCGCCGTCCAGTTGGTTCTGTTTGCTTTCCGCAATTCGCACGAGCGGGGGGACGAGCGGGCGGCCGGATCGAAAAGCAAACAGTTTCGGCAAATGCGGGAGGACTTCGGCGAAACGGCGGCTTATTTTATGGAACAAAGTGGGGTTTATCGAAAGGACTTTAAATCGTGCACTTTCGAACGTTAGCAGGCGGCGGCCAGGAGGGAACGGCACGACGAGACGGGAATCAAAGCTGGTTGAAGCGGGGGAAAATCAAGAGAAGTCCGCATTTCTCCTTGCCGCTCACAAATGAACTCGCGGTCGAAATGAAACTCTGACGGAGTTCAAGTCCCGAGCAAAACGGCGACTTCTTGACCCACAAAACGCGACGTTCAATCCTCACGAGCCCTTGAGCCATCCCGCTTCTACTTTCTGCTCATCCCGCTCGTTTTATAGCCGAAAGAAAGTCGACGGCTTCGGCCGATTAGTCGCCTTTTGTCGGAATCAACGGTCGCTGTCGTTTCCAATCGATCGCCCACAAGTCGGAGTGATCAACCAGACGGAGGGAACAAAGTAGACGGACGAACGGAGCGGTGGGTGGAGTTTGTGCGAACGGCGGCGGCTCGAAACTGATGCAAAACGGCGATAAGCAAACAGGTCCCTCGTTCTGCTTTTCGTTTTCCGCTTGCTTCTCCTGTTCTTTGCTCCCGACATTCTGCTTTCGATCCCGAACATCCCTGCTTGACTTCCGGAGAAGCGTTGCTCTGCTGGATGTAAGGGCGGGTGAATGTAGTGAACGCTTCTTGATTGTACAGCGATGCTCTTCCGGCTACTTGTTTGAGTTGATGACTTGAACAGAAAGAAAGAAGAGGAGGGCGGGAGATCAGCACATGAGACATCTCCGCAAATTCATTTGAACTTCAAAAATGCATCGTTCCTCCGCTTGCTTGCTTGAGTTCAACCGACCTAGACTCAGTTGATTCTACTATCTTTATTCAACCAAAACAAATAAACGGAGAAATGAACAAGCCCTAACACGAATCAGTACCTTTCCATCTCGCTGCTGGCGCGTACTTCAAGTTGCTTCTTGAACTGCACGAAGTACAGCTCGCTGTGGTCTTCCCGCTTGTTCGTCCACGCGGTCGAGTCGACTGGCAGTCCGCCAAAGCCGAAAGAGTAGAGGAGAATGGGCACCAGCAGCAGGTACAGAGATTTGCCCTGAACACGCAGCAGTAAAAGAGCGACCGGTGGGAAGTGTGCAAGAAGTAACGGAAATACTCAAAAACAAACGAACCAAATTGATCACTTCGATCTTGATCGTGGCCGACGCCCAGCCGTACTCGGGCACGTGCGTTCGAATGGTCGAAGCGAACATGACGTACGCGATGTAACTCAGCGAGTGGACCAGAGCTGCCGGAAAGAGGACTTTGATCTGAACAGAAGTAATCGAGTGAATAATTAGATAGTTAAGTGGATTACCGCCATCTGGTTCACACGCAATCGGTAACTTGCGTGCAGCTCGAATGCATGCACCTTCCTAAACGTAGAATAGTCAGTAACGAACGAAAAGATGGGTCTTACCTGGCGATCTGCCGCTTGTTGACCACGTACAACGCGCAGTCACCAAAAACGGTAAGGAGGTCGGCAACTGCAAGAAGCCAGGTGATGAGCATCAGTTTCGTCTTCGACTGGTCGGTGGTCAACGTGCAGTACGGGCGGAGTTCGGCGAGGTTGTCGTCTTTGAACACCACCCAGCCGAGAGCTATTGGAAACAGGAGCTGCAAACACGAGAAGTAGGTGGACTGTTAGAAATGAGTGCTTTAATTCGAGTGTTCTTCTGTACAATTGTCGGCTTTTTTGTGCTTGTTCCCGTATCTTCAAGCATCAATCCGATAGAAGGGACTCACGACAAAAGCGGCCATCAACCGTCCGAACTGATCAAAACTGTCGGCTTCTTTCCGTTTGTAGAAGAACGTCGCGCGGAAGCGCTCCAAGAAGAGCGGCCAGTGGGCCAAGTTGAACGACGTGAACGCGGTGTATGTGATCGCGCGGCCGAGCAAGCAGTCCGCTTGGCGCCAGCGAAAGTCACAGGGCATCGAATAGAATTTCGGGAAGAGCTGCAAACCCTGGGCATTAAGAGGCGTATGCAAGTGCAAGTAGATAGGCTTAGGGCAGGAATCGTTGTTACGGCAGCACGAGTCAATATTTTTTCTTGCGCGAGCCAAGAAGCTTGATCTTTGTGAGGAACGAACCTTCAAGTGAGCATAAAACAAAAGAGACGTGAAGACGGTGAAGAAGTAGAGCACCAACGTCGTGTCCGCGATCAACTGGAACAAAACTGTTAGCCAGTGAGTTCAAGGCACTTCTTTTCGTCAACGCTACGGAATAAACCATGGCCCATTCACAAGCCCGAACTCACGCGTAGATTCGGATGGACCGTCCGACGAAATCTCCGCGCGTCTTCGTGTCGCATGAGCACGACGACCATTAGCAAGGAGCCTATGTGGAGGAAGATGTGCAGCCATTGGAGGAAGCCGATCCAGAATTCTCTTGTGTGCAGTTGGACGGCCACGGCGCACATCTCCGCCTCGCTGGCGGCCGTCGCGTTCATCACCCGCCGATCAGGAGCGAGACGCTCGCTTCTGGGCAATTCGAAAACGGAGCTCCAGGTCGCGGTTGAACTGCGCGAAGTGCTCCCGGCCGCCGCTGTCCGCCTGCGAGTCCAACGGCCGGTCGGCGGAACGGCGGACGCAGACCACGTAGACGAGCAGCAGGACGATCAACACGTAGACTGTCTTGCACTGAAAGGGTGGGAATGTTGCTGATGACATTGATTGTAAAAGCAAGAACGACAGTTAAGAACTTCAAACCACTCGCTCTTTCAGTAACGCTAAGACAAGTGCGCGCGCTATGGAAACCTGAGATCTCACTATGGCGATTATTCAAAAAACGCTTTTAATTTCCTAGTAATGACAGTAACGCTCAAAAATATCTAATGAGTTGGCGAAAGATTCACAGAAAGAACGATCGACGGTAGTGGTCGGCCAGACGCTTGGCGACGTTCTTCTAACCGCTTTTTGTATCCGCCTTCTTCGCAAAACCCGAAGACGCGCAAAGCACTCGGAATCATCGCCAGGTACAAACGAATGAGAGGAATGAGAAGGCACCAAGTCAAAAGGCCATCCACCCGTCCGCTGCTTGACCTGACCGCCACCCAACTGGTGCCCGTTCGGAAGGAAATTAAGAAATCGAATTAGACCGCCGTTTTTGAGATAAAAATAGACACGCGTTTGCTTCCGAGCGCTCCCAATGATGTTTTGCCCACGTGTTCCGCTAGACGAGAAGTAGAAAGCGCAACCAATTGTTTTTTGAAGTGTTCACAGCAAGCCGCCGCCAAATTGTGAACTGATACATTCGATTGAACTTTAATCAACAAAAAAGAGCTCACCATGTTCATCGCTTCTTTGGCCTCGTACTTCAAGCCCATCGCGTCGATTTGGACCAAGAAGACGCGGTAGAGGACGACGAGCAGGACGTAAAACAGGAAGGCGACCGAGTGGATGACGGCGGCCGGCAGGATTTGCTGCATCGTGATCTGCAAGCGGACTTGCGGTTCAAATCGATCGATGGAGCGTTGTTCCAGAAGAATGAAATTATTGTTAGCGAACTTCTATTAAGCAGTCTTTCCGCTACCAATCATGCTTCCTCAAGTGAAAGAAACTCGCCTGGTTCTCGCGCAGTTGGAAGGCGGCGGTGAGCGTGTAGGAGCGGTAATCGTTGAGTTTCCTGCAAAGAGCCGCTCCAACCATTCGAATCCAAGTAAATGCTCACGATTTGATTTGCCGTCGATTGCGGAGAAACAAACAGAAATCGCCGACCGAAGTGAACACGTTGAAGACGGCCATCACTTTGACGACCTCGTGGACCGAACTGATCGGCGAGTCGCCGCCCAGCGTGCAGTAGAGTCGGGGCACGTGCAGGTCTTCGTTGTGGTAGGCGGAGAGCATCAGAACGATCGGGGCGACGATCTGTTCGAACACATGAACAGAAAGAAAGCGGGAGACTCACGACAAAGAAACTCAATCCGATTCCCAACCAACAGCCGCTCCACCGGTTCGGCAACACGGTCGTCTTGAGCCGCTCGACGAACAACGCGAAGTGGAGCAAATTGATCCCGAAAAAAGAGACGAATACGGGCGCCCGCATTCCGAAGCAATCCAGCCCGTCCCAAATGAAGTCGCAGGCGTTCGAGTGAGCACGAAGCGTGTAGGCCTGCAACGAGATAATTGAGCGGACAACTTGCTTAAAGAAGTTAGTAAGGCGAGCAGTTGGAATGAGAAGTCGTCAGTGACTTATGGAAAATTCAAGACCATGCCCTGTTAATTGCTTTACTGCTGTCTCCGTCGTTTCCTAGCAGACGATCACAGCGAGCGAAGCAACCGCTGCGGTCACAAATCGAGAACTCACCAACAAATAGATGCTCGGAGCGATGGCGGCGAGAATCGTAAACGCGAACAGGAACGCCGCCGAAAAGAAGAGGATCTACAAATCCAAGCGATCAATCCAGTAGTCAAACGAGGAACTCACTCGCAGATTCCAGTTGACCAACGCGCCCAGGCGACGAATCCGCTTATTGCGGAGGATCACGGCCAACAAGAGCCCGGCGACGACGTTCAGCAGCAAATTGACGACCTGGAGCGGGAGCAGACGGCGGTGGAGGCCGCGCGCCGACGAGCACGCCGTAAAGTTGACCGCGAATTCAGAGGCGGCAAGCGACATCGCTAGCTTCTGTTGGGGTTGCTAACGGACGGGTTAAGCTGAAAGCAAATACTGATTGATTCTTAGAAGTCCCAAGATGGAAGCGGACGAGAGCGAAGGTCACGGACGAAAAGTCTTTCTTTAAGTGTCAGTTTGCTTCACTCGAGACGCCGAGTTCTTTTTCAATCCGGTTTGCCGTCTGGAAGCAACGTTGATCCATTACTTTCCTTCCTTCGGTAAGTGGAACAACGAACTTTAGACCGTGAAACAAACGGACCATAAAAAAGAAGGGTTGTCACGTAAACGTTCGCTTGGTGCACATTACCGAGTCGTTTTCCTCATGTGATACTACTAATCTTTTTTCAGCCCTTCGTTTTGCCCTTTTTCCCGTTTGGTTATGATACACGACTGATGCAACGGTTCAAGCGGCAATGAAATTGGAGACCGCTTGAGTCGAAAGCCAACCGCCAGCAAACCACCAGGCTAATCGAATTGCCTCCAGAATGCAAGAGAGAAAAGAATCGAATCAAGAACGAGAGAATTCGTCAGCTGGACGGGGGTAACAAACGGATTAACTGAAGCGGTTTGAGACGGAGGTTTTGGCCTTGAGATCAAACCGCATAACGACAAAAAGTGCACGCAAAGCACGGAACTAATTGAAGTGACAACTGGATTCGCGGAGGGTCGGGGGTGCAAAAGCAGAAAGACACGAGCGGTTCGTCCACGAATTCTGTCCAACAGCTGCCCAGACTGCTGCCCTTCGTTTTGATGGATAGAGGATCACCGCTTTCAGTTTTGGGTTTATTTTGGGCGTGCTCCGCGAGATAATTGAGGAGTAGATGCGCGCGCTGTAGCCGAGCGGTCTTTGGCTATCGTTGGGTAATGACGATGACCTTCTTCGAGAGTATTGAACGCTCGGAGGTAGAAGAATGTAAGCGCGGATGTGCCGAACCAAAGGGCAAAACCTCGAGCTAATCGTTTTGCTGTTTGATTCCCGTTGCTCCGCTCCAGCTCGATGGCACCCTTTTCCTTTGGCAAGCGGTTGGCATTTGGTTGCTGGTCGGTGATGCATAAGCGATGCCCCGCTTGTTTGTCGCGGTTAACGAGGCTGTTTGCGGAGTACTCGCCGAGTCGTGACCGCTCAAATTGACCGTTAGGTCCGCGGGCAGTGCGCTGTTGACTGCGGGTTCACCGAATGCCCTTTCTTTTCTCTCTTGTTACCGTTTGTCCAATTGTTTATTCCGTTGTGTTTGATGAGTCGTGCTGGTGATGTTCTTTCGAGTAAATTGCGGTCACAAAAGCGAAGCAGCGGGACAAAACGAATGACATCGCAGGTGTGACTTCTGGAGAAAGACATCTGCCGATTGTATTCTTGGTAACGCGGCCATCATGACGCACAAATCTTCTTACTGTTGGGCCTGCACTTGTTGATGACACTTCCAGTGAGGCATCAAATTGGGTAGATTTTAAAAATTACGAAAATTACGAAAAGGATTGAAGTGGACGAATACGGCCGAGTTCAATTGATGCCCTTCTTTTGTGACTACAACGACCTTCATCTCACGACCTCTTCAATTGAACTATTACCGTTTCTTACAGTAACTGAAAATGTCTTTAGAAATGCTGTTTGCCCTGCCTGTCTAGCCGGTAGAGAATTGGATTACCGCCGCGTGGTTTTCTTTGCTCCCGTCGTCCGTGAGTCAGATGCTCGCCGATTTGTGGCCCGTTCACCCACTTCCTCTTCCTGCGGCGAGCAAGCCAACTAAAAAACTTGGCAGATTTGTACTTAAGAAGAACACGAGTGAACGGAGAAGGTGGCGTTCCTCCGCTTCCTCGTGCCCCAAACGGCGCGCAGTACCAACAGTTTGTAGCCGCGAAAGTCTTGAGCGCTCGTAAACTCCGATCCCGGGAATGCGCTCAATGGGGACTCCAAAACGATTGCGAGAGCGAAGAGAGCGCAACTGTTCATTCGAGAAGTGAAACAGACCGTTTCCTTTTGTCCATTGTTAACGCGAAAGGAAAGTGAAGGAGAGTGTGCTGGAATTAGGGCTTGAGGTTTGTTTCCTTATTTCCGTGCTGCACGCGATCCATTCTCCGCTCGAGGTTGTTCGGGATTCGTCAGGCAGTTCCTGGCGGAAGTGCGGCGCGTTTTGTTGCCAACAACTGGCTTTCGTGCTTCTACTCCGCTCGTTTTTCACTTACTCATAAACAAACCCCATCGTTTCCAGATTCTAGAGGAATGAATTCCACCAATTCGCTTGCCTTGTCGACTGCCGACTCGCAGCTCTGCGAGCTGGCGTACCGAACGAATCGCGACCCGAAGGTCGTCGCGATGGTTGTCGCCAACTTCCTCTTCGTTCTGCTCACCGCTCTTCTGCTGCCCGTGTACATGCGGGCCAAATCGATTCGAAGAGCCATGACTTGCATTGGGTTGGACTTAAAGGTGTGTACTATTTGATGCTCGCGCTGATGCCTTCAATGCTTGCAGATCATAATTGCCGTTGGAGTGGGCATTTATTTGAGTGGACTGCTTACGAATTTCGTTGTCTACTTTTACCGATTCGTAAGCGATTTCTGCTCTCTCTTATTCACGCGTTGTTTTCAGATTACAGTGTTGATGAACCGACCGCCTTGTTCGTATGTGTGGAGCGGCGAGGTGAGTACCGAAAGCAAACACGCAAAACACCACAACAAACCACCGTCGTTTAGTCCTGCTTCTTCGCTTATTTCTTCTTCCAAGGCAGCGCGGTCGTCGGCTACTCGGCCCTGCACATTTGCCTGCTGTTCGAACGAATCTACGCGATCTTCATCAACGGACGTCGCAAAATTCCGCCCGTTTTCGGGTGTCTGGCCGCTGTTTACATGGTGCGTTTCTTATTCTTTGTTTAAAGCGGACACTCGAACCAGTTGACAGCTTACTGGATCCTCTTTCATTGCCTTTCACCCTACTTCATTCTTTCTTTAACTTCAGATCGTCTACCCGAATTGGATGATCTTCTCGTCGTACTACTCGGCGGACAATCTGACGACGCGCGCCTTTTGCGGCAGTTTGGTCGACGACAAGCCCGAGTTCTCGGCGATAGCCATCCGAAACCTCGTCGTTTTGCTCTCGATCGACGTGATCGTGACCGGCTGCGACTTTTTGCTGTTGCTCTACAATCGGTGGCAGATTCAACGGTATCGACGGTGAGGATCCTTTGTTAGTGCAGAGTAATCGGTCAGATTGCAGGCGGATCTCGGACGTGTACGCGTTGAGTCGATCGTTTGCGTTGCGAGAAATTGAGGCGAGTGAGAAGAGATGGTAAAAGGTTGCTTGATGTTGACTGGAATGTGTGCAATCGACACTAGACACAACCCATAATTGCTTTGTCCTTTTGACCGCCTGCTTACCCCCTCGTTCTTCAGGTCTCGATCCACTTGATCTTCCCGCTCGGAATCGCCCATTCGTACGCGTACTGCGCCAATTTGGGCGTCTACATCTACTATTTCCTCTCGCTGGAAGGAATGGATTACCAGACGGACGTCTACTGGAAGGAAGCGTTGAATGTGATCCGCTCGGCCAACATCTTCATCCAATTCGCCGCCCTTTGCCTCTTCCACCGGCGGCAGGGCGAAGAGACGGCCGAGTGGATGCGGCAGGAGGACGCGAGTCAAATCTACTTCCAGCACTTCAACAAGATGATCTCTTGAGGAGCGGACATTTGTTTTGTTTATGGTTGACGGAATAAAGCGGGATGAAAGGCTTTCAATCGATAAAACAAGCCGCACCTCTTTGCACGCTGGCAACCATCTCGCTTTGACGCATGAGCGGCCGATCCAACGGTTTATTTACGTAGACAACCGACGAGTCCAGCACAAAAGTGAATTGAATTTATTGAAACAAACGAATGCATCGACCTCAGCAAGCAAGTGAACACAAACGATGGAACAAATAGAATACTCGAATGGAACGCTTACTCGATGTAGTCGCCCTCCTTGTCCACGACCTTTCGCCACAAATTCGGGAGGTCGGCGATCGCGTGGCGGTAGAAGTCGGCGGCCGGTTGGGTCGCGTGCGGGCGCTCGAAGAAGGAGCGGACGAACGCGAGAACTTCCGCCTTGTCGGCGAACTGCTCCGACTGGACGCGGTCGGCGAACGAGGCGAACAGGTGGCGGTCGGAGGGCGAGAAGTCGGGCGCGACGGGCGGCAGACGGACGGCCTCCCAGCGGAACTCGTGGGCGATCGCGTCGATCCGCTGCACGTCCTCCGCGTGGGCGCAGTTGTGGAGCAGTCGGAGCGGTCGGCCGGCCGGCCAGTGGGCGCGTTTCTGGGCGACGGCCGCCCGCAGCTCGTGGAGGTTGGCGGCGAGGACGGCGGAGTCGAAGGCGACCGTCAGGTCGAGGAGGTCGAACCAGAGCGGACCGTCGGCGTCCCAGAAGACGCGCAGCAGGAAGTGCGGCGAGTTCGTAGCGGCGGGCGCCTGGCGGGATCGCTTTGCTGCGGGCGCGCCGTCGGCCGTTCGTCCGCGCTTCGGCTTCGCACCGTTCCAGCGGATCCAGCGCTCGCCCATCGCGACGATCGAGTGCGCGAACTCCTCCTCGTGCTCCCAACGGTAGAGCAGGGAACGGCAGATGGCGAGGCGGAAGGCGCGCTCCTCGACGTCCAGCTCCTTCCGGGTCCACTTGCCGAACTTGAAGCACATCCCCATCGCGTGCAGGTGGTCGAAGACGGCCGTCGGCGACGAGCAGCCGAGCCGCACGGCCAACTGCCGACTCGACTGCGCGGCGTCTTCGGTCAGCAGCCGCAGCAGGCGGTCGTTGTCGATCGCCGGCACTTGGGGCGTCTTCCGGCCGGGCTCCTTGAGGTCGAAGTCCTCGCGCACGAAGCGGTCGAACCAAAACCGGACAGTCGCCGCGTCCACAACGTCCCGGCGGAAGGCCGCCCGGAATTCCGTCAGCGTTTGCTCGACGGACAGCTCCCGTTGGAACGCGTAGAGAAGGGAGTGGCGGATGTGAACAAAGTCGTCCATCGTTTGCGGCCTTCAAATCGACAGGAAATCCAAAGAAAAATGGAAGAACTCACTAATTGCTCCGATTTCTTCGTTGTTTCGGCAAGATTTGTGGCTTCTTTTGGCTAGTCAGTTAGTTTTGCTCGTTAGCACCAATTACATTTCAAGTACGAGCTTTTGGCGTCGAATCTAATGGGAATTGCGGCAAGTGGAAGGCAGTGGACGGCAACAACAACAACAAGCCGGCCACTCGCTACGCGGTCACGCGCGGCGGTCATTGATTTTCCGACACCTGCGCCTAGTTACTCGTTCGTGCCATGACGGGTGCGTGAGGTGGGATTTGGCAGATAGAAAGAACAAACTATAACGAGCATCCAGCGGGCGAATCTGCTCTTATCATTTAGTTACAGTTAAATTCTTTAAGCTCCTGCTCGTCAAGCAGCAATGACCACACGAAGAAGAGTCCAAGAAGAAACATTGATTTATTGTAGCGAACAGTTCAAGTGAACAGTCGCTTAAACTCGACGATTTGTCTGCTTGATTGTTGGTTGTCCATCGAGTTCAAAACACCCGCGAGATCAATTCGCATTTGAAACGAAAGACGAGACAAAGACGGAAGCAGCAGTTGGATTCGCCGTCAAACTACAAAGCGTGTTCGAGAACACGATTTTTTATTGCGGGCACCCGCCAGTCGGCAGTTGAATCGAGACACGAAGAAGAGGCGGTGGAGGACCACCGGTTACGATACGACTCTCCTCTTGGACCCAACAGCCGCCATCTTTCTTCGTTTGTATTCTCCCGTCAACACACTAAGCCTTACGGCAGGCAACTCTAAAATACAACTGAAAAAAGAAGATTTGTTAGCGTATTCAAATCCCGCACCTCTTGCCGGTAGAAACCCTTTACCAACAGCTACCTATTTGTTTCTTCTGCCCAATGGAGGCGAACGCTACAGCGGAGTTCTGCCAACTGGCGTACGATTTGAATCGAAGCCCGAAGATTCTTGCCGCAACGGTGCTCCACCTGGTCGTCAGTCTGTTAGGCATGCGGTTCCTGTGGAAATACGCGCGATCAGAGAGCATTCGAAAGGGACTGCGGCTGGTCAACGGAAATTTCAAGGTGAGCTGTGGGAAATGGGCGCATTAGTTCGTGCTTGACTCCCATCGTCCCGCTTATTCCGCTCTTTATTCACCTGATTGCTGCCTTTAGATCATCGCGTGTGCTGGAGCGCTCTACTACTTTGTTGGGTTTTCCACCGCTTCGATCCTCTACTCTTACCGAGTGGTTAGTTAGCTTGCAGTTGAATAACCAATGATGGTCTTGTTTAGATCATCTACGTACTCAACTTGCATCCCTGTTCGTACGTTTGGAACGGAAATGTGAGTTCTAACCGAACATGAGCGGCATCCTTGCTGCCTTCTTCTTCCTAGCTAATCATCTCTCGTTTAGTTCTGCTTCGTTGCCTACTCGCAGTTCGCATCGGCATGCATTCTCGCCTACCAGATGATCCACTTGGCGCTCCTCTTCGAGCGGTTCTACGCGACGTTCGTGAACCGAAAGCGGCGCGATCGGATGTGGTTCGGGGCTGTCCTGTTCGTCTTCTTGGTTCGTTTGCAACGAATTTCTGTTGTGTGGGAGTAGCACAAAGCTTTGGGTTTCACGTACTCGGTTTGATCGATTCCTTTAGTTATTTCTCATTTCCGCATGGTCAAAGCAACGCCCTTACTTCTTTCCCTTTAGATTTTTTACCCAAACGTTTCGATGTTTCTCACTTACTACAACACCCAGCCGGCACAGGCCTACTGCTCGGGAGCGTTGAGCAACACGCCCGAACAAAAATCGGCGTCCGTCGGCAACATACGCCGGCTTCTTCTCATCGACGTCCTGATCACGTGCGGCGACGGGCTGCTGTTGCTGTGGAATCGCCACCAAATCGCTCGATATCAACGGTTCGTTGAGGGCGGGATCTCGAGTGTTCTTGGAAGGACGGGGCGGTGACGTCGGTCGCAGTAATTGGAACCTCGAAATGAAGGCGGGCGGCGAAAGGGCACGAAGAAGAAAGCGGACGCACTTCCGACTCCAATCGACGTCCGTTTCGACCTTTCGGAGCGCCGTTTTGTTCACGTGAACGTGCACTAACCGATACAATGACGGGCAAATACTTTCGGAGCGAAACACAGCTGACATTTCATGACAAAGAAAACTGTAAGAACAGGTGCAGTAGTCAACAAAAAGTAGATGCATCAAACCATAGACGGTGATAGGAACTGGATTTAGTGAACAAATAACTAGTTTCTTTTATCAACCGTTCCGCTCGCAGGAAGATCGGCGTGGGCTACTCGCTGAACCAATCGTTCGAGCTGCGCGAGTCGCAGATTTCGATTCGTTTGATCCTGCCGTTCAGCATCGCGCACTCGGCGTCGTTCATCGCTCAGTTCCTCTACTACCTGCTCTATCTCGCGGTTTCCACTGGAATGACCGTGGAGATGGACGTCCTTGCAAGAGAGACGACGAATCTCGTGAGTTCTACAACACAATCCACACGGCCATTAATCCGCTTGTTTCAGGCCCGCACGTTTATGCTCGCCTTCGTCCAGTTCCTCCCGCTGATCACGTACCACCGGCTGAAGCGAAAGCAGACGGACGAGTGGATCAGCCGGGAGAACGCCACTGAGCAGTACTTTGACATGTTCAGACGAATGATCTCTTGAACGTTCAATTGTTCTGTTCGCTAAGAGCTTGTTGCATAAAAAGGAGTAATTGGAGCAGAAGACGCATCGTGTAAGAGAACTTTTAATCGAAAAGGAAGTGATGGACGGGAAGTTAGAGAGTAATTATGTACAGTCTCTCGCTCCACAAGCCATTACTTTCCTTGCGGGGCGAGAGCATTTGCGACGAGATCCTTCGGACGAATACGCAATACAAGTGATAAAACGGCTAAACGAACGAAATGATAGGAAGAGGCTGATAACCAGAAGACAAAAAAGGCAACTGTCAAAAAAATAAGGAATGGTGCCAATCCACTGCTTCGATCGCTCAAGTCAACCGCTCCTCGAACCAGCGGCGAATCGGCGAAAAAGAGACGTCAGGCGTCGTCCAGGTGGGCGGTTTCAGCCACTCGTAGGCTTCCGTTGGGCGTCGTCGTCTCAGAACGCACATTGTGAGCGGGATCACAAGAATGTAGACGGAGAGCAACTGCAAGCAACCGGTGAACGCATGAATATCTCTTGGTTTCCCTACGGTGTACGCGAACTCCATTCGATAAGCCAACGAAATTCCTTCATGATTGCGGCCGAAGATCATGGCCGCCGAGTAGGGAAGAATGGTGAGTGAGTGGACCAGCGAAAGCGGGTAGCAACAACGCATCGAGATTCTCCTGCAAACACGACCAGAATTCTGTGTTTAGAAGATTCAAACGCGTACATCTCCTTCAACAAGAAGATCTTCTGCAGATGATAATCGTAGCCGATCTTCTCCAGACTGCAAGCAATCCCTATATAACTAGGTCACTCTATAAGTATAAGCGGACGCCCTTAAATACTTGCGAGGTTCTGGCCGGAATAAAAAAAAGATGGCGGTGTCAATTCGGGGCCGCAGATCTCGGATCCGCGCTTCGTTTGGTCGTATTTGGAACGGCACGCCCGGGAAAAACGCCGATACATGCCCGCCGTCCCGCCGCCGTTGTGGGCGTTCCGTTTGTTGTTGGTGGCGGGGGTGGTGGTGGGCGTGTGGAGCTCGACGCGCTCTATCGATTGGTGGTGGTGGCGGGGCCGTGCGGGAACGCTGCGCCGTGCTAGAGCGTGCCGAAGCGCAGTGGTTCGCGGTTGCCGCAGTGGTTAGCGCGTCGGACTGCGGATTCGGGGCGGGCGGCCGGGCGGGGAGGGGGGTCGTGGGTTCGGGTCCTGCCAGCGGCATCGGGTTGTTTGGGGATTTCGGGGGGTTTAGGTGCGGGGGCGTTGTGGGCGGAACGGTGGGTTGGGACGGTGGAACGTTCGGAGTGTTCGCGGCGTTCTTTTGGGGTTTTCGCGGTTCGTTTGTTTGGGTTGTACGTGGTGGTTTGGAGCGGATTTGTGGGTGGAACGGCGGGCGTGCTGCGTCGTTCCGGTGGTTTAAAGCGTGTGAAGCGAGCGGCGCAGCCGCGAGCCACTGATTCCGTTTGTTTCGCAAGTTTCCAAGCGAGCGGCGAAGCCGCGAGCCGCGTTTTCGATTATTTTGCCGTCGGATGCTGTGAGCGTGCAGGAGTGTTCCAAGGCGATTGAACGCGATGTTGTTTATGCGTTTGGGCGGTGTTCGTGTAGCAAACGGCTACTCGGTTGTCTTCCAACGGTCAGTTGGCTCGCTTTCATTCTGTTTGTTAAAATGTTTTGTCGCAGCTGACGGCGGATTCGGATGGAGTTGACGGCGAGCGACTGTGTTCGATCGTTTTGTGCGGGCGGTATCAAGCGAGCGGCGAAGCCGCGAGCCTCGCGTCTCCGATTGGTTTGCTTCCGCAACGACCGCGCGCCACTTCCTCTCGCTTTTCGCTCATTCCTCAAACGATTCGAGTGGCACAGTGGGTTGGATCGATGAGCAAGGGGGTTTGTGGTCGGAGGTTCGAGTTTGGCGAGCGGCGTGTCCGAAAAGTTTTGTTGATTTTGCTTCCATTGACGTCTGATTCTGTTGCGAGTGTAATGGCGCGTGTTGAAGTCAATTGGATCGATGGAACACGAGTGAATTGCGAACGAGCAGGGCCAGAATTTGCAAGATCGCGCGTTTTGTCGGATTGAAGCGATTACCTCCGTTGCGAGCCGCGTGGTCAATCGTTTGGTAGCTGGGCGTTGAAAATGGCT
This sequence comes from Aphelenchoides fujianensis, assembly GCA_024699865.1. Lineage (NCBI taxonomy): Eukaryota > Metazoa > Nematoda > Chromadorea > Rhabditida > Aphelenchoididae > Aphelenchoides > Aphelenchoides fujianensis. The sequence goes on from JAMPIO010000032.1 coordinate 482,995, forward strand.
TTTCTTACGAGTGATCCGCCCGTTTTTCGGCTTTTTTTTGACAGACGCGTGTCTTTTGATCGCGTTCTTTTCTTCTTTTTCCTTCGGATCGTGTAGTTGAAAGGAGTAGAGCAAAAAGATGTCGATTAGAAGTCGGCGATTCGTTGCGGGGAAACGTTTTAACAGAGACTTCTGGCAATCGATCGTTTCTTTTCAGCTCAGCTGTTGTTGTGGACCGTCGGATAGCCGCTGCGGTCGGCCAATCGACGTTTCGCTCACACTGAAGTCGCATTCGAATCCGTGTTCCGATCGTTCCGTCCTGTGTTGTCATTTGCTCTTGCCGCAATAAACCGACGACAACAGAGAAGTGAGTGAGCCATGGTGTCCCGGTTTGAGTAGCCGTTCGTTGTTTGTACACGCTGTACTGTGGAGCAGATGGCGGTAGATGAAACGACGGCGAGAATCGTCGAATGCAGGGAATGAAGCAGTCGATCTACGTTGCGTGTGGATTGCGTCCAGATAGAAGAAAGTCGTGATTATTCTGAAACGAACTCTACTCAGTAGATTTGCATCCGACATGCGAATGCGGCGAGTATAAAAGCCGACCTGTTCGAGCGAATGGTCACCAGTCGTCGCCTTCGCGTCCCGCTCCGCTCTCCGCTCCGCCCTCGCCCGCAAGATGCCGCGCCGACGTCGCCAGTCGCAGCTGCCGCGAGGCCTCGGCGCCGAAGTTGGGGCGGCCCTCGCCGTCTACGCCAATCGAAGTGAGTGGCCCGCCTCCTGCTCGCCCAACCCTCCCATTGCAGTGACGGCGGGTCCCAGCGGCGGAGGCGGCGTCCAGAAGACGGGCGGCAAGAAGAACAAGAAGAACAAGAAGAACCAGGCGGCGGCCGCTCCCGTTCCTCCGGCTGCCGCTCCCGCTGCTCCGGCTGCCGCTCCGCCCGGCGCCGTTCGCCCGCCGGCCGCCCCGCCGCTCGCCGTCCGCCCGCCGGCCGCTCCACTCGCCGCCGTGCCGCCGCCCGCCCTCCTGCCGGCCGCAGTCGTCGCCGCGCCGCCGCCCGCCGCGCCGCTCGCCGTCCGCCTGCCGGCCGCCCCGCCGCTGCTCGAAGGTGGGTCTTCCTTTCTGTCCTATCCACCTACTCAACAACACTTGCAGAAATCGAGCGGGAGTTCGGCGAGCACCTGCAGGAGCTTCAGATCCGCGAAGAGGCGGCCGCCGAGCTGGACGCGTTCGAGCGGCAGCTAGCCGCTGTCGCCGCCGCCGCCTTCGCGGAGGAGAACCGCCTGCTCGTGCAAGAGCCGATGGAGGAGTGAAGCGGCCGCCCTCCTCGACGCCGTCTTCTCGCTCCTTTCCGTCGCCCTCTCGCTCCTCGCCGCTCTGTTCGCATTTCTGTTCGTTGTTGTCCGAATAAACGAGTGTGTGTGAATGCTTTCGGGTGCCTTGGGCTCTAAACAAAACTGCTTAGTGGAAGAAGTTAGAAAAAGACGAAGCGGTTGAATCTTGGTCGCAGGCAGACGGACGAGACTGGTAAATATTCGTAAGCGTGAATTAGCATCGGAGTGAGAAGCGATCGACGGGTATAAAACCGGTGGAATCGGTCGCGCGGCACGATTCACTTCGTTTCCTCCGCTCCACTCTTCTTCGTTTTTTCCAAATGCCGCCCACCAAGAAGTCCGGTCGCGATAAGCGCTTGGCGGAGTTCCGCAAAGCGCTTGCGACCAGCCGCGGAAGCGGCGTCAAGAAGTCGAAGAAGGCGCCCATCTCGCTCACCGCTGGCCGTCCTCAACAGCCGCCCACCAACCCGCCCGTTCACCCGCCCGTCGAACTGCGGAACGGCCTGCCCGCTCCGCTCTACTTGCATCGCAGTGAGTTCTGCTCAACCATCTTTGCAACCCCGTTCAGTGCTGGCGGCGGGCAAGGCGACGGTCGTGCCGACGCCGAACGGCGCGTCGGGCGAGAAGAACGCGGACACGAACGAAAAGAAGTGAGCGGCCGCCTTCTCTCCTTCTCCCGTTTTTCTTTTGTGTGAATAAACCCTGTGTTATCTCGCTTTTATTGATCGTTCCGTGCTTTCCACCGTGCAAACGATCCCTTCTACGCGTTTGTCGCTTCTCCGTGTTCTTCGTCGTTCCTGACGGCTGCGCGTAAACACACGTGTTTTTGCCCATGCAAATCAGCGTGCGGGACGAATTTGCAAGCGGCCGGCGAAACACATTTGCAAGCGGCCGGCGGGACGAATTTGCAAGCGGCCGGCGGGACGAATTTGCAAGCGGCCGGCGACGAAAACAACAACAAGATTTGCGTGCGCTGATGCAAAAACGGGCGAATTTGCATCCGAACGCCCGGTTTCGGCGGGTATAAAAGCCGGGCGGATCGAGCGGGAACCTCGCAGTCAAAGCGACACCCAACGACGAGCGACCAACGAGCGATCACCAGCGAACGACCGACGACGATGGAGGCGATCAAGGGCACCGAGGCGACGAAGGCGCAGGAGGCGACGACCGGAGGAGGCGACCAGTGGAAGGCGACGATCGGGCGGACGACGGACGAGGCGACGAGCAAACGGACGGGGGAGTGGTCGGGAGGGGCGACCGTAGATGGGCGGGGAGAAGCCGAGCGCTGGCAGCCGTTCCTTCGGGAGCGTACGCTGACGGCCGGCGGGCCGGTCCATAAGGGCTGCGAGCTCAAAACCGGGCCCGTGAAACACCACGGAGTGCTCACCTCGGTCCGCTGCTTCAACAGCGACTGGGGGCAGGGCCGTTGCTTTAGCAACGAGGGCTCGGCGAAGTGCCCGCTGCTCCAGCAGTGCGGCGTCGCTTGCGGCTGGCTGCTCACGCAGCTGCTGCAAACCTTCCGCTGGATGGGCAACCGTCTGGCTGGGAGCGGCGCGAAGTTGCCCTCGGGCGACGTCGTGAAGCAGACAGGCGGAGAGAAATCTTCGCTCGGCCTGCAAGTCAGTGGCCACGAGTCGACCGGCGACGTGCAGTCGGTGGGTTCGATCTCCGTCGCTTCCGTGCACCTCGACCTGCGTGGTGGAGCGCCGCGGAAGCACGTGGCCACCGGCAGGCCCAAAGGGCGCCCGGCGAAGCGGAAGGGCGGTCCCGGCCGCCCGCGCGGTTCGACCGACCGAGCCCGCGAGAATTCTGCTCCCGCCGACGAGGCGATGGAGCTGGGCAGCCGGCCGTCGAGCACGGTGCCCATGGACGTGGAGCAGCCCGCGTACAGCGCGGCGACGGCCCGCGAGCCCACGCAGCAGTTCCTCGAGTTTGAGGACGTGCTCGGCGAGCGCTTCAATGCGCTCTTCAACCGGCAGGCGGTCTCCCGCACGCGCTTGCTGTGGGACGACCTCCGCGAGCTCCACACGGAGAGCTGGACGCAAATGGACGTCCTGACGTTCGGCCTGCTGGATTACATCCGGCGGGACGGGCGGCGAATTGCTCTCCTCCACCCCGCGTGGTGGGACGAGGAGACTCGGGTGGGGATGTTCAACGACGCGGACCTCCACGAGTTCCTCGTGGTCGGGCCGCGAAACCCCGAGTTCCTGCTCATTCCGGTGTACACCGGCTCGCACTACATAATGTGCGTGATGAGTTACGATGCGGAGCAGCGCCGGATGGTGATCCACTGGTGCGACTCCTACATCCACCCGGTGGACCACCGCCTCTACCAACGGCGGCTGATGATGATCGAGCGATCGCTCTTCCGGCCGCTCTTCCGGCTGCCGGAGGGCGAGTACGACCCGTACATCTGGGTTCTGAACGGCGAGTTGGCCGAGTCGGAGCGGCAGACCGACGGCCACAGCTGTGCCGCCTACACGGCGCACAACTTCGTCGAGTTCTTGGAGACTCGGCGGCTGGGCTTGCCGCAGTTCTTCCGGCCGAGCGGGTTGAACGGCGGCCGCGGTCGGCGGCAGTGGTTGTTCGACCGCCTGGCGCCGTTGTTCGGCGAGCAACAGGCGGCCGCTCTGCCGGCAGACGAGCTGGACGGCCAGGTGATCTGCGAGGTGGACAACCCGCAGTTCGAGGTCGAGAGTTCGCAGGTGGAAGAGGCGAACTGGGAGACGGCGGAGCACATCGTCGGGGTCGATCCCGAGCCGCTCCCGCCGACCTGCACTCAGCGTCGGGCGTCTCCACCGGAGCGACCGGCGCCGCCGCGGAATGCGGAGCTCGACGAGCGCTCCATGGTGACGCGCAGCAACCGGCGCATTCGGCAGCGCACGCCGTCGCCTCCGCGCGAGTACCAGCCCATCCCGAAACGGGATCGCGGCCGTCCGCCGCTCATGTGCGCCGCAGCGATCCCGCGGTTGCAGAAGGTGCGGCCGATCGACGTCGGTACTATGTGCTACAAGTGCATATACTGCGGCGCGTACCTCTTCCGAGGTGAGAATTCCTCGAAGTGCTGCGCGAACGGCCGGTTCTACTTGCCCAAGCTGCCGCGCTACGACGACTTTATCGAAGAGGTAGCGTACTTGGGCTCGAACAACGCCCGGAATATCAGCCGAGAGCTGCGGGCAAAGCAAGCGTTCTTCCGAGAGCACCTGTCGTCGCTCAACGTGCTGCTTGCCTTCGGTTCGCGAACGTTCGAAACGCGCGACAGCGGTGTGCGCGGAGCGCCGGTTCAGTTGGTCAATGGAAACATTGTCAACAACCTGTGCTACGTCGACCACCCGAGGGACGCCCGGTTGAACTTCGGGCGGCTGTACACCGTCGAGTATCCGGTGGCTCTCGATCATCTCCGCCGGAATCCGATCTACCGGCGGATGAGCTCGGAGTGGCTCGACGACTTCATCCAGAAGTTCTTCGAGTTCGCCTCGCGGCACAACCAGATCGCGCAGGGCTACCGAATGGCCTACCAGCGCATCAATGAGCTGCGAGCGGAGGGTCAAGAGTACCCGCGCTACATCGTCAACTTCGTAGACGAGCGCGACATCCCGAACAACCCCCACCTCCACGAGCGGCAGCAGAATGCGCCGTACGTGCCTGAGGTGGCGGTCATGTTCCAGCCGCTTCACCCGGGGCTGCCGGCTCCCGAACTGCCCAACGGCGTGTGGATGTGGCCGCATCGGGGACGGCCGCGCGTGTACATGCCGCACTCGCCCGTCCTCGACGCCATCATGAACCCGATCATCTTCCCTCGCGGGGAGATGTGGATTCTCCCGAACGTCCCGTTTGTTGACCCGCCGGTCGAGCGTTTCCGCAACGCGATGATGCCGGATGGCGACCACTTGCAGTCGGTCTTCGGCTACTCCAGCGACGAGGAGGAGCCGGAGGTGCGAGAGGCCGACCCGCCGCCGCCCACTCAAGCCCCCGCTGACGCCGACAACGGCGACGGCGAGGGCGAGCAGGCGGACGAGGCGGCGGGTGAGCGGCCGGCGGGGGAGGCGGCGGAGGTGCCCGAGTTGCCGCCCGGGCAGCCGATGGACATTCCCGCCGGGGCGATGATGGACCCGCCCATCTGGCGGCGCCCTCGGGGTCCGCGAGTGCGCGCATCGATGCGGGAGCAGACGCTCTTCCGCATGATGTACAGGGAGGAAGACCACGAGGTCCACCACCTGTGGAACATGGGCCGGCCCGGGCGGTTGTTGGTGATCAAACAGCACCACACGGTAGTCACCCGAGAGTGGGACTACTACAACTACCAGGCGCAGGGTCGCATGGTGCGCGAGCGCCACGCCCGGGCCGCCTACCAGCGGCTGCTCGACGAGGCGGAAGCCACGCGCGGCCGGCAGCTGGGCACTGTGATCCGCATCCCGTGGTATCACAAGCTGTCCTGGCAGTACAAACTCCGTACCTACGGAGACGTCATTGCCATGACGCGAGAGCTCGGTTCGCCGACGTTCTTCGTGACGCTCACGGCAAACGCCAAAGGTTGGACAGACCACAAGGCGACGTGCGAAGAGCAGGGGAAGAGGCCGGACGACGAGCCCTTTATCCTGACTCGCGCTTTCATCTTGAAGGTGAAAGAAGTCATGCGCGAGATCACGGCGCCCAAGAACGGCGGCCGGGGAATCTTCGGGACGTGCGTGGGGGCCTTCGCCTCCATTGAGTTCCAGAAGAGGGGAAACCCCCACATCCACATTCTCGTGTGGATCAAGAAGGAGGAGGTGGAGATGACGTCCGACTACGTGGACAACTTCATCTCCGCCCGCATCCCCGACCTCAACATCCATCCCGAGCTGCACGCCGCAGTGACCGCCTACAACCTCCACGGTTGTGACGAGAACTCGGTGTGCCGGGACAAAAAGAACCCGCGGAAGACGCCGTGCAAACGGCACTTCCCGCAGCAAGAGTCGCCGACCACGCAAGTGGGCGACGGTCGGATCCGCTACAAGCGGCTGACCATTGCCCAAGGCGGCCAGTACCACGACCGCGGCGGGCGGCGGTACACGGACAAAGACGTCGTCCCGTACAACCCCTACTTGCTGCTGAAGTGGAAGGGGCACGCGAACGTCGAGTTCGTCGTGACGCGGGGCACCGCCGCCTACGTCGTGAAGTACGTGGGCAAAGGGCAGGCGTCGGAGGCCATGATCGAAGTCTGCATGGCCGGGTTCACGGACAACCCGTTCCTGCGGATCGATCCAAACGACCCGAACATCGTCCACTACGACGAGGCCGGGCAGTTCATCAGGCTGAACTACGTCAGCATCGAAGAGGCCTGCATGAACCTGTTGTCCTTCGGCCCCTTCTTCAAGACGCACGTCGTCGACTGGCTCGGCGTGCACTTGGAGAAGGACGTGGCCATTGCGGTGGCAAACGGCGACACGATCGAGCGCATCGTGCACCGCTTCGACAACCGGCCGGACATCTACTCCCGGCTGACGGCGTACTTCGAGTACTGCCGAACGCACGAGGAAGAGTGCCGCGACCTCACCTACGTCGAATTCAACTACGAGTTCGCGTGGAACAAAGACACCAAGACGTACACCCGTCGGCGTCAGCGTCGCCGGCGAATCGTCACGATGTTCGAGGTGAACATCCGGAACCACCAGCTGTTGGCTCTGCGGACGATCCTCCTCTACAAAAAGTGCGTCAAGTCCTTCGAGGACGCGGCCACTGACAACGCCGGCCACGTGCACTTGCTCGAGCGGGTCGAAGAGCCGGTCGGCGAGAATGCCAACGAGGACCCGACCGCCACCGCCTACGACTACGTGGCGTGTGCGCAGGCGCTCGGCTTGATGGAAGGCGACCTGATGTGGCGCAACGCGCTCAACCAGCGCGGCCACGTCACTCAACGGCGCTTCATCTACCTGTTCGCGCAGGTGTTGATCAACGGCGGGGAGCGCGTGCGGCAGCCGCGGCAGCTCTACGAAGACTACCGCCTCCAAATGCGCGCTTTCGTCGATCCGATCAGTCGACGAATCACGCAGCAGGCGGCCTTCGACCTGGGCGACCAGATCGGGCTGCGCATCCTCCAGTGGCACCTGCAGAGCGCTAACTTGACGCTCGAGCAGTTCGGCCTGCCCAGTCCGGACGGCACTGTGCCGGAGTACAATCCGGACGTGCACGGCTACCGGGTGCAACACTTCCTCGACGGCAACGTTGAGGACAACGGCGTGGTGTCGCGGAACATCCCGGCGGTCGACCTGCAGCGAGACCAACAGGCTGCTTTCGACCGCATCTGGGGCACGATCCAGCAGGCGTCCAGTGCGGAGGAGAAGCACTTGGAGCCCAAGGTGTTCTTCGTGCACGCCGAGGGCGGGACGGGTAAAACCGTCCTGTTCAATCAGCTCGCTCGGCGGTGCGACGAGGAGGGCATCTCCTCCGCTGCCTGCGCCACCACCGGCATCGCGGCCCAACTGCTGCACGGCGGCCGAACGGTCCACTCGCGCTTCCGGGCGCCGAACGACCTCGAAGACGATCTGCGTCCGCGGATGAACTTCGACGATCGCGCCGCTCAGGACACCCGTCGCTGGGGGCTGCTCATGATCGATGAGGCGTCGCAAATGAACAGCCAACTGTTCGAGTTCGTAAAGAACACGATCAAGGACGTGCGCTACGGCGCCTCCGTCCAGCGGCGGTTGGTGATCGTGCTCGCCGGCGACTTCCGCCAAATCCTCCCCATCACGCTGAACGGCGGGGTGGACGCGGGCTTCAACGAGTGCCTGATCTCGGAGTACGACAAAGGGACGATCGAGTTCCTCTGTCTCACTCAGAATCTGCGCACTCTGCCCGAGGAGCAAGCGTTCCGCGAGTTCCTGCGGGAGACGGGACTCGGAACGAACCCGGCCGTCCCTCCGCCCGATGAGTTCCACTCGCAGATCGACCTGCCGGAGGACGTGAATCTCGTGCACACGCTCCAAGCGTTGAAGCAGGCAATCTTCCCCGCCGAGCAGATGCAGGAGGTGGGCGAGTGGCAGGAGTGGATGAGCTCGGCAATCGTCGCCCCGCACAACGTGACCGTGCGCGGTTTGAACGACGAGATCCTCTCGCAGCTGCCGGGCGAGGAGCGCGTCTACGAAGCCACAAACTTGGCCATGGACCGCTCGCTCGACCCGTTCGCTACCGACCCCCATCACGCAATGACGGAGAACCTCGCTAAAGTCGAGGAGACCGGGCTGGGGCAGCAGAAGTTGCGGCTGAAGATCGGCGCCAAGGTGATGTTCATCGTCAACTTGGACACCGCCAACGGCATCTGCAACGGGACGCCGGCGATCGTGACGGCGCTCGACGCCGACGTGATCACCGTGCGGCGAATCAACCCCGACAACACGCTCGGAGAGGAGATCGACGTCGTGAGGCGAGTGTTCGAACACAAGATCGACATCGTCCGCGGCCGTCTGCTCCACTTCCACCGCACGCAGTTTCCGTTGAAGCTGGCGTTCGCGATGACGATCAACAAAGCCCAAGGGCAGACGTTGAATCGGGTGGGAGTGTTCTTGAGCTCCCCGGTGTTCGCCCACGGCCACCTGTACGTGGTGCTCTCCCGAGCGCGGTCGGCGGGCAGCGTGTTCGTGTTCAACCCGCTGACCACCACGGAGGGCACGAGGCGGGTAGACAACGTCGTCAACCCATCGGTGAGGGCGTTCGTCCGCCGCCTCGAGCACAACCACCAGCGGGGCATCGAGCAGAACCTGCTGCCCCCTCAGCCGATGCACGGCCCCAACCGGCAGCGTCCCACTCGCCGAAACACCCGGCAGGGGCGGTTCGTGCCGAACGGCGGCGTGCAGATGCAGCGGCGGGGCGTCCGGGCGGCTGACGCCCGTCTCCGCAACGCCGCTCTCGACCGGCGCAGCGCGAGCCGCAACTAACTGAATCCTCGCGGGTTCAAGGCTTCTTTCAACCTTTTCTTTGCCTTCAAAAAGAAAAGACCATTCCGATGATTGACCACTTTGGCGAAGTGGAGTGGCTTACCACCAAGAGTCAATCGACCGCTCTTCCTCCTCACTGACTACTCGCCCTCTTCATTCTTTGAACATCCTTCTTTTATACACAATAGTCTCACTGTTTTCACTACTGCCTCAACAACATCAGGAGAATTGCGTTGAGTACTGATTGACAGCCGTCTTCCGACATGTTTTACGGCAACCGCCTTTGCAATCGATTTTGCATAAACGAATCGTCAGTTCGGCGTGAACAGACGACAAACAGCGACCACCATTTTCGTTTCACTCTTGGTTCGCCTTCGCGTTCGGCTGCTCGCTCTGCTCTCCGCTCCCGTTGGCCATCATGAACACGCAGGAGAAGCACGCCGACTTCGTCAACGAGGCGATTGGTGACAAACCGCTTTCGACGGTTCCGGGGATCTACCCCGTCAACGAGCAAAATTTTGAGGACATTGTGAGTTGCCCGTCTTTCCGTCCACTTCACCCCGTTCGTTCGTCCGTCCGTTTGTTCAGGTAATCACGAAGGTGTACCACCTGCTCGGCCAGTACCTCTACCTCGGCAAAAAGAAGGCCGACTTCTCGATCTTCTTGCAAGATAAGGGAGGAATGCTCCCGGACGACGCGGCAAGCGCGGCCAATGCCATTGAAGTGAGTTCTTCATTCTTCTGCCGACTACCGTCAACTCCAATTCATCGACACTATCTCTTTGCAACACGCTCATTCCTTTTTATTGCTGCAACAATCCCACCCTGCTTTCAGGAATGGGCCACGTACAACCTGTGATTGTGTTTTTGTTGAAATAAAAGTTCTTTCATGTTGTTTGTTGGCTTCACTTCAGACCACGCAGTATCCTGCTCACAAAACCAATTACATTCCTTAGATGAACGGTGATTCCTCTTCCGTTTCACCCAGCGTCTGCGAGCGCCGAAGGCGCGAGCCAAAGTTGAGGCTGGCAAGCCGTTGGAGCGGACCACTTTACGCTACTCACTTTCCCGCAGTCTAACAACAAATACCCCGCTGTACGCCTAGCAATGTTCAAGGCCGAAGGCCTTTGCCACGCCCTGCCGACTGCTCTGTAATACGCAAGTGCGAGCGGCGAAGCCGCGAGCTAAACACTCTCTGATCTAACGCCCACCAGAGGCGAGCGCCGAAGGCGCGAGCTGAAGCACGCTATGAATCTAACTCCCGCCCACAACGCGAGCGCCGAAGGCGCGAGCCGGCTTTGAACAACACCACTCCCTAAAGGAACAAATCCTTTGCCCCGCAGGGCCCGATGTCTAAACACTTTGCCCCGCAGGGCCCGATGTCATGACTCTTTGCCCCGCAGGGCTCTAATCAAGGGCTGCGCAGCAGCCCTTGTCACTCTATAACTATAAGCGGACGCCCTAAAATAGATGGGGTTTTCTGGGCGTCACTCTATAACTATAAGCGGACGCCCTAAAATAGATGGGGTTTTCTGGGCGATTTAAAAAAAACATGTAGCCCTGCGGGCGGGCCTGCTGAAGCCGAATCCGGCGTCCGATTCGTGGAATTTGGAACGGCACGGCCGGGAAAATAGCCCTTTTGCACGAAACGTTCCGCGCCTCTTTCTCGGAAGTGTTGGGGTTGCTGGAGGCAGTTTTGGGTGGGTAGGTGGTACTCGACGCGCTCTATCGATTGGTGGTGGTGGCGGGGCCGGTGGGGAACGCTGCGCCGTGCTAGAGCGTGCCAAAGCGCAGTGGTTCGCGGTTGCCGCAGTGGGTAGCGCGTTTGCTTGCGGATTCGGGGCGGGCGGCCGGGCGGGGAGGGGGGTCGTGGGTTCGGGTCCTGCCAGCGGGGTCGAGTTTCCGGCGGGATTTCGGGGGGTTTAGGTGCGGGGGGTGGTGGGCGGAACAGTGGGTTGGGACGGTGGAACGTTCCGGGCGTTCTTTTCGCGTTTTGCTCGAATTTGTTCGTTTCGTTCGTGCGTGAGCGTTGGGCGCGGATTGGTGAGTGGAACGGCGGGCGTGCTCCGTCGTTCCGGTGGCCTAAAGCGTCTTAAGCGAGCGGCGAAGCCGCGAGCCGCGTGGTTGATTCCTTTGCCTTCCGTTGCTGCGGCGAACGTTGTGGCCGGTTGTTTTGAAGCAATTTGGCGAGCGGGTGCGGGCATAACGCTTGGAACGTTTACTGTTCTTTTTCGTTGTGGTGGCTTCAAGCGAGCGCCGAAGGCGCGAGCCGCGTGTGCAATTGTTTGGGCGTTTGGCGCCTAATTCGTCCGTTTTGGACGATCGAAACAGAGGGCGTCCTGCACGATGCGACGTTTTGGTTTGTTTGGGTAGTGCACGAACGACTTAAAAAGAGGAAGGGCGAGTGACACGAGTGGCGTCCTGAGTTCTTTGGTTAGTCTTGCAGTGCTGCAAGTTGGTGGTGTGATCGGAAGCGAGCGAACGACGGCCAGTAAACGTGTTATGAAAGGCACAGACTGTGAAGTGGCTTTTCGGTCATCTTTCGACGGTCAGTTGGTGAACTTTTGCGAGCGGCAAAGCCGCGAGCTGCGCGGTTACGGTTTGTTTGCTTCCGTTCTGTTTGTTGAAATATCATTGCAGTTAGCGGCGAGTTTAGATTCGCGGATGGAAAGGTCGACGAGTGTCTGCAAGTGCTTTGACGGCTTTGCTGGCGGTTCTAAGCGAGCGGCGAAGCCGCGTGGCAATTGTTCGTGCGTTTGGCGTCGCATTTGGCCTCACCGACGGCGAACGGTCCTTCGATTTGCCCACTCTTTTGTTCTTTTGTATTCGTCAACGACCGCCCGCCACTTCCTCCCGTTTTTCGCTCAATCCTCCAACAATTTGAGTGGCGCAGCGGGTTGGGGCGGGAAATGGTGGGTTGTGTTCGGGGGTTCGAATTCGGGGAACGGCGGGTTCGAAACGGTAGACGGAAGCGAGCGGTGCTTGAAGCGGTCGGCTTTCGGAACGCTGTGTTGTTCCACAGGATTTCTTTTTGCGCCGATCAACGTTCGGAACGACGGCCGCGCGCTTTTACCCGTTTTGTCGTCGAATGTGGGTGAAGAAGGGAAGCCAAAGGCGCGAGTCGCGCATGCAACGACGTCGGCTTTGAGCGGGCGTAACGGCGGTGTGTTTTGAACCTTTCTCTCTTCAGCGAGCAAGCGGAAGGGATCGTTTTGAGGCGATCGTCAGCAACGACAGCAACAATCGATGCATTCCGTCGACTTTCGCCGTTCTTTTCGGGCAGACGAGTGGGCGGAATAGGCGGAAACTCCCGAATGTGTTGTGATGGCAAACGGATGGCAAATGGCAACTCGCCCATCGTTCCGCAGGCAGTTGGTGAACGTTCGCAAAGATGCAAGCCGCATGTGCAATTTTAAGCTTCGGGGTCGAATACGGCCGTTTTAATCGGCTCGACCGGCGGCAGACGATCGCTTCTTTCGTTCTAACTGGAATGCAATCGACGTGCTCCGCCGATCGCCCGTTTCACTTACCCTCTTCCACCGGCTATCGCCCACCACTTCCTCCCGCCTTTCGTTCCCTCCTCCAACGAGCAGAATGGCTCAGTGGGGTGGGGCGGAAAGAAATGGTTTGGGGTCGTGGTTCGAATTCGGGTAGCGGCGAGTTCGAAACGGTAGACGAAGCGAGCGGTGCTTGAAACGGTCGGCTTTCGGAACACAGTGTCGTCCCACGGGATTACTTTTTGCCTCAATTGACGTTCGAAACGGAAGCCGCGTGCTTTTGCGCGTTTTAGCGTCGAAAACGGGCATACGCTGCGGAATCGATTCGATGGATCGCTGATAGCGACGAAGACGCGAGCCGTTCTTCTACGGTCAGAACGTTCTGTGCTAATTGTTAGTCGTTTCGAAGCGGCGGGACGAAATGGACTCGAGTGAATGACGTTTGGTTCGAGCCAGTGCGAATCGAGTCAACCGATTGTAGATAAACTGGCCGTCGTTCCGATTCCGACGAACAAGATCGACGCCAAACGATCGATTCACTCATATTCTTTCCCGGTAGCTATATGCAACGCGTTTGATCTGCAACAAGCACCGTTTGCTTTCGCTTCCCGTTGTTTGCATGCGGGTAGGGCGGATGGCTGCACGAAGACGGGCGAGCGCCATGTGAACAGTGGTGTTGTCGAGAATTTGAAACAGTCGGCTATTCTACCCGTTTTCATCTGCCCCAATAGTCGTCAGAGGGGGAAAGACGCGTGCAGTTTGTGGATGACTCTGTCCGTTTTGCTGCGAGCGCCGGAAGCTGCAAACACAATTGGGCATTGATCGAACGCAATCAGTTCTTTTTGAGTGAACGAATGTGATTCGGCGCTTTCTCTCAAGATTTTCGTAGAGACGCGCGATTGCAGGGTGGTCAGGAGTTTCTAATTGTAGCCGACCCCCGTCTTTGCTCGACTCATAAGGACGTCCTCCGCGATCCGAACGCCTTCCCAACAGTCCCGCCAATGTCGACAGTGAACGGAACGAGTGGCGAGCGGATCGATTTCATCGCTTTTGCTGTTTGAACGTACCTCTCGCTATCCGCACTCACTCGCTTATCGCCAGCCGTGACTACTCACCTCCCGCCTCCGTCAACAGTTCCAGTAGTTCAGTGGGATAAGCGGCAGAAGTGAAGTCCAAGTCAGGAGTTCGCGTTTGGGCGGCGGCGCGTTCAAACGGTGATCACATTCAAAAGAATCGGCGAGTGGCGGCGTTCCGACCGCTCCGTTGTTAGACGTCGTTCCGTTTTAGCTCCGTCCAATTGAAATGCGAGATTTTAAAAGTTTGTTTTAATCAAAGAAGCTCCCGCTCACATTCGCCGCCGACCGCTGTGCTTCGACGGATCAAACACGGTCGTCTATTCGTCTCTCATGGCTCGCCCCGTCGAACACACCGCTTTCAGATCTCTTACATTCGAACGCGTTCGCACATTCAATCGATCTCTTATTGCGACACGAAGGAACTAATCCGCAGGGTTTTCGGTCACCCTGAAAGTCGCGAAGTCGACGCCTCACGTGACTCGCAAACCGCGGGCGCCGAAGGCGTCCGCTGCTTGAACGAGTCGCGTGCAAGGAGACAAGCGATGCCTGTCGAGGCCCGTCCGACTCCCTCTGGAGCGAGCGAGCCGAAGGCCGAGCCCATCGGTGGCGAATGGCCGGCCGCCGAAGGCGGTCGGAACGTTTCACCTCCCGATTGGTGAGGCCGGAGGCCGCGAGCGAACCCGAGACTCCTAACACGGGGGGTGCGGGGGGCGGAGCCCCCCGACTTGGCAGGGGTCAGGCGGGAAGCATTTCAAATGCCGTGCCCCCCGGCGGTGGCCCCTGTGCTTCGCGCGTTGTACTGCAGTGCTTACATCGTCTGACGTTTCTGACGTCGCCGTTTCCGGTTTCTCGATTGTTCTGCTCGCTTCCGAGCTTCGCCTTTTCTCACCACTCTCAGCTGCGTCCGCTCGCTCCTCTCTTTACGTTTTTGCGCATTTCCTCAATGATGCAACTAGCTTAGTGGAATTCGGTAAAATTAAGTGGGTTTTGAGCAAGCGTTTGGGTCTGCGCAGCGGTAAGGTTTCAATGAACGGCAATGATCGACAGCAAACAAACAACGGGTTGTATTCCTTTCATTTTCGCTATGCTTTGTTGGCCGCAGAAAGTCAAATGCTGCGGTCGACGATGCTTCGCCGCCAATTCTCCTGAGATCACCCAACAAACGACTGTAAATCGGCTTCCGTCCACCCGTTTGGGAAGCAGCAGTGTGCTGAATGGTGCGAGTGGACGCTCACCGCTCCAAACAACTGGCTGCCGATTCATCACTCAATTCGCACAGCCGACCTTACGGCCGACCAACAAAGCGCCGTGTGCTTCGTTTGCAGGACATCCGTTGATCGAACAAAACGGAATGTTTCGCATCTCATCTCAATAACCGCACTCGACAAATCCGTTTAACCTCGCCGCTGAACTCGCAAGTAATTTGGCCGTTATTGCCGATCAACGCCGTAAAATAGAGAAGCGTTATCGCAGTTATCTGAAAGGCGCCGACTACCGTTTAATTCCGGACTAAAACGGTTGCTTTGCCAGTTTACCTTCTGTTTTCCGCCTTCCATCTGAAGGTGGGCGAGTGCATTCGAAACGAACGAATATCCGACGATCAGCAATGAGCCATAAGGTTGCTCGCGGATTGATCGTTGATCCAATTGCCGCCTGTTGTAAGCAGCAAGATGCGCGCACTCGCTCATGGGACGGCTGTCGTTTGAGTCTCGAGAACAATTACGAAACGAAAGAATCCAAGGAAAGTGCGGTGATCTTCTTTTTTGCAGCCTTCTCACCCACAAAAGTTTTCGGGGATCACACTCTCTTTTGCGTGCCGAATAAACCAAAGGTAAATGCAGCAAACACGTTTCCCGCTTCAGTTTCTAACGGAAACGTAGCTCGACCATCACGCGTTACACATCAACAAATGAGTCGCTGTATATCTTCTTAGGTTCCGCCCACAAGTGCGAGCCAAACGTTGTGGCTGGCAGGCCGCTGGAGCGGACCACTTTATGCTATTCACTTTCACGCTGTCTAACAACAAACACTCCGCTGTACGCCTAGCAATGTTCAAGGCCGAAGGCCTCTGCCACGCCCTGTCGCCTGCTCTCCAATCCGCAAGTGCGAGCGGCGAAGCCGCGAGCTAAACACTCTGAGATCTGACGCCCACCAAAGGCGAGCGCCGAAGGCGCGAGCTGAAGCAGACTGCCATCCCAAACTCCCGCCCACAACGCGAGCGCCGAAGGCGCGAGCCGGCTTTCAACAACACCACTCCCTAAAGGAACAAATACTTTGCCCCGCAGGGCCCGATGTCATGACTCTTTGCCCCGCAGGGCTCTAATCAAGGGCTGCGCAGCAGCCCTTGTCACAATATATCAATAATAGTTGGCTGTAAAATAGATAGACCCGTTTGCGCAATAAACCAAAATGAAACCCCCCTTTAGGAAGGATGATGATGAAGATTGCCGAAAAAATTAGGACCTTAGGTGCCTTCGTTAGGTTGTTAAAATACACCGCGCGAACGATGTCGGACGATTTTACCGTAACCCGCGACATCCGATGTAGCGCGCGTTGTGGGTGGCGTGGCGCGGCGTGGGTGGTGTTGTTGGAAAGGGGAGAGTGAGGCGAGTCGATTGGTGCGCATTACGATTTGTGTAGTCAACGTGTTCGGCAGATGTTGGTAGATATGTAGGTCGATGTCAGACCGTTGACATCAACGCTTATAGCACGCCATGGGGTAGTCGTGTGCGGCTGGGAATGGGCTCAATCGACGCAGAATGATGCGGGCAACGTTTTAGTAGTGACATGCATTCCGCGAAAATGTAGATGAAAGTTGTAAAAATTAGTCAAAGTGAAAATAGTGGGTAATTTTTGTGTTTAGGCGACCACTACGCGCTTCCTTCTGATTTTTATCGTAAGCGGGTTTGATGACGGTTTGCTGTGACGTGTTGGCTATCATTTACAATTACTGTTAGTCACGTAACGATGGCCGGCAGGTTGGATTATGTTCTTTTGTGAGGGGTCTTCGAACGGGTGTTCGAAAATTCGGTTCAGTACTCTGCGGTGCGGCGGGTAAACGCAACGGGCGTGCTACCACTCGATAGGAAAGAGTAAGGCGAATCGCCTGACACCTCAATCAACGTTTAACTCGGTTGGGTTCAATACTTATGGCCGTTGACATCATTGCAGTGGTGTACTGTACAATAATGACAATAGTTGCCCACTGTATGCATTTCAAGTGTCAGTTGACACATTAGTCGACGCAGAATTAAAAGCTGCACAAGATTGCAGTTAAACACAAACCAGTCAGATGAACGAGAAAAGCGTGAGAGCGTTTCAAAGTGATAAACCGCGTGAAATCTGCAATCTGTACGGGATCTCGAACACGATCGAGTGCAAAGCGGAAAAACGTTCCGAAAGTACAGTACGTACACTGCAGATGTCGTCGTAATTGCTGGAGTGAACAGAGCAATCCATTTGTTTCTTCTCAGTAAAAAGGATTCAGTGGTAAGTCACTTTGTTTTCCGACGGCATTAATTTCCGTTTGTTTCAGGTGGGTCGTGTGGATAATCAAGAGGATCTTGCGAGGATCAACGACCAGTGAATGTGCGAGGGATCGCTTGATGTCGTGTGTCGAAGATCCTCTGCTTCATTCGATTTTTTCTCCGTTCAGTTCGTCTCGAACGTCGACTCGTGGATTGTGGACGTTCGGATGGAATAAACTTTTGATCGTGTGCTCTTGATTGTTGTGCTCACAGGAGTAATCACTACGGTCACTCGGATTCCAGTCGTTGATAAGAAACAAGCGAAAATGGACGGCTGTCCGCTTTCCGCCCGCTTTTGCCCCGTTCTCCGCTTTCCCACCGACGGCCGGGCGATCGGCGCCGAGGAAAGCGGGCAGTCGGGCGGCCCGCCGCGGCCGTTCGCCCCGCTCGCCCAGACCGTCGGCGCCCGCCGATTGCGCAAGATGGGAACGGGCGGGCGAAATGCGGGCCGGCCGACCGGCCGGCGGAGAAGCAGGCGGCAGATCGCGGCGGCCGTCCACCCGCCAGTCTGCGGGCCGGCCGACGGAGAAGCAGGCGGCAAGACCAAAAGCGGTGGTCCACGTTTCCGTTCGCGATCGCCTTTTCTGTTGATTCAACCGACCGTTCGGCTTTCGGTTTTGTGATTTCGAGGGCGCTCACGTTTATCATTCGATTCATGCGCAGATTTGTGTTCGATCCTCGCGAATTCCTTCCACCCATTCCCTCATTATCCCTCCTTCTTTCAGCTTCACCTGACGACTCGATGTGGAGCGCGCGCGCGGGCTTCGGAAAGGAATTCGGGACGGCCTGGCGGACGATCACCGGCGGCGGAGGAGGTGGCGGCGGTCCTCCGCGCCGGCCCAACAACAACAACAACCGCAAGCCGGACGGGCCGACTAAGACGATCGAAAAGAGTGAGTCCCTTTCGTCCTTTCTTTCACTCATCGCCTCCGATTTCAGAAAAAAAAGACAAGAACAAGGATCAAAAGAAGGTCAAGAACAAGGACAAGGACCAGCCGAAGACGAGCGGTTGGAAGAAACGTGAGTTCCTCTTCCGTTCGCTTCCCTCATTAATCGCTTCTTTCGTCCATTCAGGGGGATCCGGTTCGAAGCGGCACGCGCGCAAGCAGGCCGCCGAGTCCGACTCCAGCGAGAGCTCCACGGACGAGGAGGAGGTCATGGCAGTCGACCCGCCCCAGCCGCAGCAACCGACCGGCCGCTCGCTTCTCGCTTCCGCTCAGCCGCCCGTCCGCGAACTGCCCGGCCCCGCTCCGCTCGCGGCTCCCGCCTTCGGCACGACCGACGAGACGCCCGAAATGCGCCGGCGGCGTGTGGCTCAAGCGGCGGAGGCGCGTGATCGCGAGCGGCAAATCGCCGAACACGTCGAGGCCGCCAGGCAGCTGCGGCAAGCGACCCGCGCGGAAGCCGCCGAGGCCATCCGGCAGGCCCAACTGCGCGATCAGCAGGCCGACGCCGACTACCAGCGTCTGCTTCAAGGCATCGTCCAGGACGCGCGTTCGTCGACTGCTCCGCCCGCAGGCGCCTACACCCCGCTCGCCGCGGACTTCAACAACATCGCCATCCAGAACGAAGGAGTGATCACCCCGGAGCGCTCGAACAGCCCCAATTGAATCCTTCCGTTCATTTGTTCCTTTTGGTATTGTTGTGGAGTTGAGGGAATAAACGTTGTTAATCATGACCTTTCGGAATGTGAGGAGAACGAAAGAAACCGAATTCAAGTCGACTTGCTCTTTCTGCTTCGAACTCGATCGTCCCCGTAGCTCCTCCCGATCTTCCTGTTGTCTGGGCGAGCCAGCCGACCAAGTTGATGACCGCCGGGCGGGGCAACAGCGGGGGTTTGAGCGGTGGACATCGACCAGTGCAAAAAGCAATAAAGCGAATATTAAATGCGGTCACGCTCATTTGTTCCCTTTCGAACGAGCCGAAAGCTCCGCCGAATAAATGGACGCGGGAAGAGAAATTCGGGACGTCGCGCGGCCGCCCGGCTCGTGTGCGAGCGGTCCGAAAGGTCATTTGAGCAGTCGGACGTTTCATTCCGCCGAAAACCGCCCGCTATCCGCCGCTTATTTGACTCTCGCCTTTCGTCAAGTGAACTCGGGGGTCAAAAGGTCACGCTTAACGGTTGTTTTGTCCCCGCTCGCATCGTACGATTGTTTTTATCAAAAGAGTGTGTTCACGTGTGTTTCTTTGATGCATGTGCGGGATCAAGATTTCGTTGCTCCGAGAGTTCCTCATTTGCGCTTCTTTTTCTCCGCCGCCGTCCAGCGGCCGCCGCCTTGGAGATCGGCGGCGGATTGCGTAAGCCGAGTGGTTTCTCAACGACGACGGCCGTCCGCTTGGGCGGCGGGAGAAAAAACAAGCCGGCCGCCGTCTGTCCGCCTTGCTCGCCGCCGCCGCCGCTCGCCGCGGAGCGGACCAAAAAATCACTCGAGCCCCCGTGTTCGAACCAAGCGGCCGTCCGCATTCCTCCGCTCCCCGTCCTTCTATTCCCTCGCGCTTTCGCGCAAAGCCTGTGCTTCGGTGCGGCTCCCAGCCTGTGCTTCGCGCGCGGCTCCAGCCTGTGCTCTCGAGTGCGGCTCCAGCCTGTGTCCTTCGGGATGCGGCTCCCCCGTCGTTTCTTTCGGATTCGGCGACGTAGTTCGCGGCGAAAGCCCGTACTAAGCCTGTGCTTCAACGCGCGGCTCCGCCTGTGTCCCTCGCGGATGCGGCGCCTCGCGGTCCTCCGCCGTCGCCTCCACGGCGTTCGGTCGGGGCGCCCCGCCTTTCGTTTCGTCCATTTGGGCGGCCGGTCGGCGCGGGCGAAAAAACACCGCCGAAAGCGGCCCGGCGAAGGGCTCCGCTCGCTTTCCGCCGCCCGCAATCTGGGCGGCCGCCTTCCTTCCGCTCGCATTCGGTCCACTTCTCTTCGGAATCGTGTGATCAAGAAGCAGCAACGGAAAGAATCCGCACACACAAAGGAGCGGAAACGCTTTCAAATGCAGAGCAAACGCAAAGACGTGCACATGCATCAGACGAAGCTGAAGGAGAAGTCCGCACTGCAACGAGAACACACGAACAAGAACCACTCGCACTCGAATTCGACTCCTGACCCCAAGCAGATCGCTTCCGTTGGTCACCGCAGCGGACGTTCGCGAGTTCGGCAGAAGCCCCGCTCAAGCGCTCGCTCGCGGCGGCTCGTGATCGTCGGCCGTCGGCGCTTCAGCCTCCGCTGTTCGCGCAAAGCCGTTCGGTCGGCAAAAAAACGCCGCCGGAAACGACCGGCCAAACGATCGGGAGCGCTGCCCGCCGCCCGCACTCCTCCCACTCGCTCCCATCTCTACCGTTTTCTCAAGAAGATGGGGTTCGAAAAGAGCAAATGGAAGAAGGCGGAACGTGTTCATCGGCAGTCCGCACACAAGGAGAAGTCGAAGGACACCGGAACGAAGTCCGAATACACGAACACTCGAGTCCAAAAGGCGGACGAGAGTAAGGAACAACCGAACGTGACCAGGCTGCCCTCGAATTCCGTCCTCGCCTACACGCCGCTCAAGCTGTACGGCGGCGGGAAGAAGAATGAGAAGAAGTCTAAACAAGGAGCTAAGAGCAATCAAGCTACCGGAAGGCCACGCGGTCGACCGCTGAAGAAGAAGGGAGGCCCCGGCCGGCGAAGCAATGCCGAACGTGCGCAAGCCGCCGCCGATCAGAGTCAGGCGCCGTCTGATCCCGAAGACGAGCAAATGAGCGGCTCGAGTGAGCAGTCGGAAGAGGAGATGCAGGTGGAGATCCCCGGTCGACCGGCCGCTCGACGCGCGCCGCCCGTCCAGAATCCGCCGGCTGCCAGCGGGAATCCGGCCGTCCCGCACGTGCGCCCTTCAATCGAAGGCACCATCGAACTGCAAGACGCGATGCCCCTGCGAGGGGCCACTCATTTGAACCCGCGCGCGTTGATTCAACCTCAATTGGGCTGGGAGTTGGTTCAAGAGGTCTTGAATCGGCGCAGTGACGTGCAAATTGACGCGTTGGTCTTTGCTCTGCTCGATTTCATCGACCGCGACGACCGACCGATCGGCCTGCTGCATCCCGCCTACTGGGATCGAGAGACGCGTGAAACCTACCGTTCGGACAACCCAATGGACTACCTTTTGGTCCGTCCGCCGTCCTCCGATCGCCCGCCGTTGCTGTGGATCCCGATTTTCACAGGGAATCACTACATCATGGCCATTATGGAATACAATCGGGATCGTGAGATGGGGGTCATGTACTGGGCGGATTCCTTCAATCAGGAGTTCAATCGCGAACGATACGGAGAACACATGGATTTGATCGAACGGAATGTCTACCGACCGCTCTTGCGGCAGCCGGGCCTGGAGATCCCGTGGCGAACTCTTGACCTCGGCGGCCAATCGTTGCGTCAAACGGACTCGACGAGCTGCGCGGCGTACGCGGCCCACAATTTTATGGAATTCATGGACAGCCGCACGGCGCGTCACGCCCTCCAGCTCCGCCCGTCCACGTTGCGGGCGCAGAATCTGCGCAATCAAATGCACGAGCGTTTGGTGCGCATTTTCGAGCGCCGCTACCCGAACTTCGACTTTCGTGACCGGGAAGCGAACGAATTTGTTGCGGAAGATCACGTTCCGCAGACGGCCGACCGAACGAACAATCCGTTTGCCGCTCCCGAGTACCTGCCGCCCGCCATTCGGCCGACACGCCCGGCGCCCGCTCCGCCGACTCGGCCCGCAATCCCAACGGTTAATCGGCCGACTCGCCCGGCGCCCGGTCCGCCGACTCGCCCCGCAATCCCGCCGGCCACTCCGGCGGTCATTCAGCCCATCAACCGGCCAGTCAATCCGCCGATCAATCAGACCGTGCAAGAAGGCGAAGTGGATCGGCGGGCGTTGGGAATCGTAGCCACGCAGCGGCCGCCCGCGCCCCCCACACCGCCCTCCCTCCCGCCGCCGCCGGAGGTCGAGGAGTTGCGAAGTCGGGGAATCACGACGCGCAGCGGTCAAATTTACACGCGCCGACCGTCGCCTCCGCGTTGGGCGCCGATTGCCGGGCGGGATCGCGGCCGTCCGACTTTGGCTTATGCGGCCGCCATTTGCCGCGGGTATCGAGCCAAACCGATAGATGTGGGCCCGATGACTAAAGTGTGCAAGTTCTGCGGCGCTTTTTTGCTGCCGAAAGAAACCTCGCAGTGCTGCTGCGCAATGGGCCGCGTGTACATGGAGCCTCTTCCCGACTTCCCGCCGTTCATTGCGGAGTTGGCCCTGCTGGGCCGTTTGAACGACAGCCTTGCGAGCCGTGAACTCCGCCAAAGAATGATGTTCTTCCGAAACAATCTGCCCACTCTGAACAGCCTGCTCGCCTTCGGGTCCCGTACGTGGGAGCGGCAGTCGAGTGGAGTGCGAAATGCGCCCGTGCAGCTCGTAAACGGGCACATCACGAACAACCTTTGCCACGTGGAGGCCACTTCGGATCGGGCCCCGCTGCAGTTCGGGCGGCTCTACACAGTCGAGCACGAAGAAGCGATCACTGCATTGAATCAGAATCCCGTCTACTTGCGGTTGAACAAAGAATTCCGCGAGGATTTCGTCCGTCGGTTCATGCAACACGCACGAGAACACAATCAGCTCGCACAAGGCTACATGATGTGTCACGAGCGGGTGGAAGAAATGCGGCGGGAGAACACGGCCGCTATTCCCCGCTACATTGTGAGTTTCGTGGACGAGCGAGCGGTGCCCGCCGAACTTCGCAATCCGCACATGCACGAGCGGCAGCTGAACCCGCCGGCCGTCCCCGAAGTGGCCGTGATGTTTACTCCGCTGCGAGAAGGCGTCGAAACGCCCGATCCTCCCGCCGGCATTTGGATGTGGCGGCACGGCCGCTCAAATCCCGTCTTTCGGCCCGAGTCCGCCGTGCTCGACGCGATCATGAACCCCGTTTTGTTTCCTTGGGGCGAAATGTGGATGCAAGACCGCCTTCCGTTCGTCGAGCCGCTCGAACGCTTCGCCCCCGACTACCGGGATGACGTGCCCGAAGTGGAGGACACTTTCTTCGGCCTCGAGGACGAAGAAGAAGAGCCGGAGGCCCGAGAGGTCGACGGGCCGGAGCATCCGGACGTGGAGTTCGAAGGGAACAATCCGCCTGCTCAACAAGAAGAGAATCAGGCGAATCTCGCCGAGCAGTCGGACGACGAGCAGCCGCAAGGCGCCGTCGATCAGAACGCGGATGAGAACGAAGATCTCGAACAGCAGAACGAACCGAACAATCCGCCGCAATTGCCGCCGGTTCCTCGCCGCGGCCCGCAAGTGAACGCGTCAATTCGGCAGCAAGACGCTTTCCGTTCCCACTTCCGCCAGTCGGACAAGTACATCCACCACCTCTGGAACATGGGGAAGCCCGGCCGCCTGTTGAAGATTAAGAATCACCACTTGGTCATCAAAAGAGAGTACGATTTTTACAACAATCAAGCTCACGGGCGGCTGGTGCGGGAGCGGTTTGCTCGAGAGGCGTACACTCGCCTTTTGCGCCGAGCGAGCGCCCGAAACGTGACGCTGCGGGGCCGGGAGTTGGGCACCGTCACGCGCATCCCGTACTACCACAAGACTTCTTGGCAGTACGCCCTCCGCGCTTACGGCGACGTGATCGCGATGGCGCGAAAGCTGGGCTCGCCCACGTTCTTCCTGACGGTCACGGCCAATCCGAAGGGCTGGAAGGACTATCAGGACGATTGCGTGCGAGTCGGCCAAGTCCCGCAGGACAGCCCGTTCATTTTGTGCCGCCACTTCAAGCGAAAGCTGAAGGAGTTGATGCACAAGATAACCGGCAAGAAGACAAACGCTAACGGCATCTTCGGTCGCTGCACGGGCGCTTTCGCCTCGGTCGAGTTCCAAAAGCGCGGCAATCCGCACGCGCACATCCTCATTTGGCTCGACCCGCAGGACGTGGAGTTGACGGCCGATTTCGTCGATCAGTTCGTTTCGGCGCGCATCCCCGACCGCAAAGACGAGGGGCTGTACAAGTTGGTGACTTCGTACATGCTGCACGGCTGCAATCAGCACTCGGTTTGCCGCGATCCGAAGAACCCGCGGAAGACGCCCTGCAAGCGGTTTTTCCCGCAGCAGATGAACGAGAACACGCAGGTGGCGGACGGCCGAATTCGCTACAAGCGACTGTCGAAAGACACGGGCAGCGTCGTGCACAAGCACAATGGCCGAGAGTACACGGACCTCGATGTAGTACCGTACAACCCGATGATTCTGACCGAATGGAACGGACACGCAAACCTCGAGTTCATTGTGACCAAGGGAACGGCCGCCTACGTGGTGAAGTACGTGGCCAAGGGGCAAGCGAGTCAAGCGTTCCTGAAAGTCCTCCGGGGCGGAGCGGTGAACAACCCCTACCTGACGATCGACCGGGACGCCGAAGGACGGGAGGTCGTGAACTACGATGAAGCCGCCTTCTTCATTCGAATGAACTACGTGGGAGTAGAAGAGGCGTGCATGAATCTGATGTCCTTCGGCCCGTTCTTTAAGACTCATTCGGTCGTCTGGCTGTCCGTCCATTTGCCGGGCGACACGGCGATGTTTGTGGCCAACGGCGACAACGTGCACAACGTGATGCGCCGACTGGAGAACCGGCCGGAAGTCGTGTCCCGACTGACCGCCTACTTCGATCATTGCTCGCGTCATCCCGAGCAAGCGGCCGACCTCACGTACGAGGAGTTCAATCAGCACTTTTCGTATAGCAAACAGAGCCGTCGTTACAAACCGATGCGATTTCGACCGCGTCGAATCGTGACGATGTACGAGGTGAATGTGCGCAACGCGCAACTCCTCGCTCTCCGCACCATTTTGCTGTACAAAAAGTGCGTTCGTTCGTTCGAGGACGCCGCCACCGACAATCAGGGCGTTGTGCATCGGATGGAAGACGGAACGCTGAACTTCGTGGCCTGCGCGCAAGCCCTGGGCTACATGGAGAACGACCTCTTCTGGCGGCAGGCTCTTGAGCAGCGGCGTCATCGCCGCATTCGGCCGTTCATCTACCTGTTCTCCCAAGTGTTGATCAACAGCTTCGGTGTGTTGCGCGATCCCCGCGCACTGTACATGGAGTGGCGCGAACAAATGCGGCCGCCCATTCATCCGCTTCGATTTCCCGACCTCTCGCTCGAAGATCTCGAAGATCGCGCCGATCAGATCGCCCTGCGAATCCTCGAGTGGCATCTGCGGAGTGCGAACTACTCGCTCGCCGACTTCAACCTCGATTTCGGAGAATTCGAAGTTCCCGAATTCGATCCCGAGTATCACGGAGAAGATGCCGTTGGATTTCTCGCCGGAGACATGAACGAGAACCGGCGACCGCACGTGGAGATCCCGCACGTTCAGCTGCACGATGAGCAGCAGCGAGCGTTTGACACGATCATGAACGCGGTTCGAAGCGCCGATCAAGAGGACGAGCGACTCCTCCGCCCTCGAATGTTCTTCCTGCACGCGGAGAGCGGTGCGGGCAAAACGACTGTCTTCAATCAACTCCAGCGCGAGTGCAACGAGATGGGCGTCCAATCGGCCGCGTGCGCGACGACCGGAATTGCCGCCTCGCTTCTTCACGGCGGCCGCACTGTTCACTCGCGCTTCTTTGCTCCGAACAACTTCAAAGGCGACCTGACTCCTCGAATGGACGCTCAGCATCGAGCCGCTCGATCAATTCGCGAGTTTGGGCTTCTGCTCATCGACGAGGCGAGTCAAATGCACTCCGACTTCTTCCAATTCGTGATGAACACGATCGATGACGTGCGGGTCGGAAGCGAAGTTCAGCGCCGACTGGTGATTGTGTTCGGCGGCGACTTCCGGCAGATCCTCCCGATCGTCGTGAACGGCGACGTGGGCTCGGGTTTCCAAGAGAGTTTGATCCCCGAGGACGACAAGGGGACGATCGAATTCCTCCTGCTGCGGCAGAACCGACGAGCGGGCGGCGACCCCGAATTCCGTCGTTTCCTGCAAGACGTGGGAGTTGCCCGCAACCCTCTCCCTCGCAATCGCGGCACTCGCCCAAACGCCACCTTCTCAACTCAATTGAAGTTGATCGACGGCATCGAGACCGTCAACTCGCTCGATCGCTTGCGGCAGCTCGTGTTTCCCGCCGATCAAATGCAATTCAATGACGAGTACGCTCCGTGGATGTCTTCAGCGATCATCGCCCCTCACAACGTCACCGTGCGGGACTTGAATGAGGAGATTCTCAATCAAATTGAAGGCGAGGAGCACACGTACGAGGCCATGAACGAGGCGATTGAAAAGAGCATCGATCCGTTCGGTCCGGGCGGCTTGCACGCGATGGACGAGCATTTGCGGACGATCGAAGAGACGGGTTTCGGCCAACAGACCCTTCGGCTCCGAGTGGGAGCGAAAGTCATGTTCATCGCGAACTTGGACACCGCCTACCGCATTTGCAACGGCACGCCGGCCATTGTGACCGCTTTGAGCCCGGACGTCGTCACCGTCCGTCGGATCGAACCGAACGGCACTTTGGGCGAAGAGATCGACGTCGTTCGGCGCGTGTTCACTCGCGACATCGACATCGAGCGGCGAAAGCTCCTGACCTTCCGCCGCACTCAATTCCCGCTCAAATTGGCGTTCGCCATGACAATAAACAAGTCACAAGGGCAAACGCTGAACCGAGTGGGCATCTACTTGAGCTCGGCGGTCTTCGCGCACGGCCAGCTGTTTGTCGCCCTCTCGCGTGCCCGATCGGCGGACGGCGTCGTCGTGTTCAACCCAGTGACCGGAGAGGTTGACCCGCGGATTGTGGACAACATCGTGAATCCGATGGTCGCCGCGTTCATCCGCCGGCTGGAAGAAGAAGAGGCGAGCGGGAGTCGACCCCGACTCGCTCCCGCCCAACGGATTCCCGACCAAGCGCCCAATCGCCGGTCGAATCGACGAGATCGCGGCCCGAATCGACGAGATCGCGGCCGGCCGAACCAATGGGCGCCGCTGAACAATCCGCCGTCGCCTCCGGCGCCCGGACCGCGGCGGGTGGAAGTCGAAGCCGACGAACTCCTTCCCGATGACGCCGAAGGAATTGATGCGTGGTCGTCGGATGAAGAAGAGGAGTACGTCTACCTTCCGGACGAAGACGCTCCCGGCGACGAGGTGGACGTTCCCGATGAGGAGGAAGCCGCCGATCAACCCGCGCAAGCGGAGGAAGGCGAGAATCCGGACATGGAGGTGGATTGAAGACATTGGACTCACGTCTTTTGGCTCTCCACCACTCGATTTTGACTGAGCTTTTTTTACCCTTTCCTTAGCTCCAACTAGAAGGAAAGAAGATTCCCGGTGATTGATTAATCATTGGCAGAGAGGACTGCAATGGTTTCTCAAATGTAAATACTGTACATACATTGTAAACAAGTGGCACGTTTTTGTGACCATCTTCTTTTGGGTTCTTCTCGGTTCTCCCACACAAAAGAACCACTCACTCATGATCAGAGGCCTTGGCGTGGCGAGTGGGCTCCTCCGAATGGAGGTCCAACTGCTGATCACTCGAACGGAACGACGAACACGAGACTCAGACATAAATTTATTTCATCAACTCAAAAATCCAGCACACTCGACCGACAAACAGATACGAACACGAGTCAACAAAAAGATTTCATTGACGAGAACGAATCACAAACAAGGATTCTTTCTTCAGTAAATAAAAATGGGTTATAGGGGACAAAAGCAAAAGATAACTGGAAGGAAGGATGAGTGAGCGAAGAGAAGGAGCGAAAGATTATGTGATTGTCTGCATTCAGGCAGAAGGATGAACAGCTTTGAGGGATGCTTTTCTACTACTCATTTAGTTTCTTCTGTACAAGGCACACGCTAATTAAGTAGGACATCAATTAAAGCTGTCGTGACAAGCGACAGGCGCGACCGCCGAAGGCGGGAGCCAACGGTGAGTGTCTGATTGTGTTTTTGAGTGTTTTCTGCCCAGAGCGATGAGAAATCGACGCCCCACAGCCGGGCAACACCCTAGCACTGTTGAAGGCCGCAGGCCTCCGCCACGCCCTCTTTTGCACTCACCAACAATAAGATCATGACTCAGGCAAAGCCGAGCAACATACAAGGGGAGCGCAGCTCCCCTTGTCACTTCTAGAACAATAACCAACTGCCCGAAATCCAATAGCTATTTTTGCAAGCTACGAAAAAATAAAACCCCCCATCGCCGTTCCATGACGAGTACCAATAAAAAAACCGTATACCTTTTGACGCATTCCTTAGGGCGGGACAAAACACTTTATAAACGACTCTTGCGATTTTTGTGTCACGTGCGACATTTGATGTTGTGGGTGTCGTGGCTGTTGCAGTGCCTGGTGGAGGATCTCTATTGATAGAGGAGTGTGAGGCGAGTCGATTGGTGTGTGTTAGGGCCGATGTAATCAAAGAGTTAGGTAGATACAACAATCGATGTATATCGATGTCGTGCCGTTGACATCAACGTTTATAACTCGCGATGAGGTGGTTGTTGGGGGCCCAAAATGAGCACATTCGACGCAGAATTGAATTTTGCACATTCCCGTAGTGACATGCGTGACGGAGAAAAGTGTTGTAAGGGCACTAGAATGCATTCAAAGTGCAAGTAGTGGATGACATTGTTTGATTTTTGCGCATTCGGGTGCCAATATTGGTATCAGTCGACACCAAATCGACAGGGGATTCGAATGAGACCCCCCCCCAACGGAGACGAGCGACGAACACTTCCAGCATGACGTCAGGAGCCACAAAAAAAGTTTGGTTTGTCTATTGACGTTCTATCGAGCGTTCACTCTACGTAGTAGGCGTAACACAAGTGCCACTAATAAACGCATTATCGGGCGTTGAATTAACGAAGTGCTAAAAACAAATGTCGTACCAAAGCGACTGACAAACGTCGCAATCGTACACGCATCTTGATGTAAGATAGCATGCGCAAAAGACGTAGATTTTGCAGCAAGCCCTTCCGAATTATAAAGCGCAACGTTTGTGTCAACGCCGATCGACGTATTCGAATGAAAACTTTGAGCTATATTTAAACTTTCACCCATTGAACAACAATACAGAATAGGCATAGCCTCTTGTCAATCGATCAAATGAATACCCATCTAATTACTGCTTACCGCTTCAATTGGAAGCCGATGTGGCGGTAGAAAAGGACGTTCGCAAGAGCAACAAACACATCGACAATTGCGAGCGCAATGGTGGCGATCAACACTCGATTGGCGGACACTCCCGTGCCGGCAATGCAGTGGATTTGATGCGTGTTGCGGAACGGCTCGTCTTTGTAGATGACGACTAGCAAGGTCGATGGAACGAGGAACTACGCGAGAAGTAGGTAAGTTGATTGATTGAATCACTGGGTGCTTACGAGAACGAAGAGGCAGAAGCGACCCATTCGATCGAAGCGGTCGTTGCGTTGCGCCACGAAAGCGACGTAAAACCGCTCCAACAATGTCGTAGCGTGCAGGATTGTGAATCCGATCGTGCAATAGTGGAGGAGGCCGCGGAAGAAGAAGCAGTCGATTGACGGCCACACGTACGCGCACGCCCGCATGTTCAGCGCTTGCAACAACTGTAAAGCAACGTTAGACATGTTTAATACAGACCTGCCGCGGTATACCGCACCGCACGTACCGCCGCGGTCTGACCGCTTACCGCTAAACCTGGCGGTATGCGGTATGGCCACCGCTCACCGCAGAAACTTTACGGTACCGCACCGCTGACCGCCCGCATTTCGCGGTACTGCACCGCATACCGCGAGATTTTGGCGGTACCGCACCGCCGACCGCATAAGCTTGGCGGTACCGCACCGCATACCGCTCTTCCACTGACCGCCGGCGGTACCGCATCATACCGCGACGTATTTGACCTTTCTAAGATCCTCTAGCACCTTATCTTCGTCGTTCATGGACATAATATATTTCCACTGGCGGTCAGCGGTGCGGTACCGCAAAGGGTTGGCGGTCGGCGGTGCGGTACCGCCAAATATTTGCGGTATGCGGTGCGGTACCGCGAATTTTACCCGGTCGGCGGTGCGGTACCGCGAAGCTTTTGCGGTCGGCGGTGGCCATACCGCATACCGCCACGCTTGGCGGTCAGCGGTACAAAACGCTTGGCGGTACCGCGGCGGTACCAACCGGCAGGTCTGGTTTAATAACAATAATAGGTGTCTTACCAGCACGTAGCCGTTGTAAAGAGCCGACCAGAAAGCGGCGAGTCCGTAGAACGCGACGGTCGAGACAACGGCCAGCACGCGGTAGTTTCGACTCAAAACGGCGAGCAGCTTGTCCGTCCGGTACGAGTTCCCCACAACGTAGAGCGTGATGCACGAGGCGACGGACAGAAAGAACTGGACGGAGTGCGAAGCCGTGAGGAAGCGATCGGAGCGCAGTTCGCAGGCGGCCGCGCACTCCGCACTCGTGTACTCGCCGGTGCGGTTCGGCCACGCGTTCATTCCGTACGGCATCAACATCTCACATCCCTCGACAGTTGTCTGCAAGCAAAAGGGATTACGGAAAAGTAGATGGGATGTTTGATGATAACGCCTGCTACTTTAACACGCACCAGAATAAGGTATGGCTGACGGTAAACAGTAACAAAGGACCGTAAACTGCAAAGCGAACCGGAAGATTCTTTGACTTTTGCTCCAACCGGTGCAATTCGCAGCGGACAAGCAGCGGAATCTCGAATGATATGACGTAGGTGAGCGGGTAAAACGTGAGTAATGGACAAAAAGAAGGCAGTGGTAAGATCGATAAAGCGAAAAGTGGTAAGACGGCCTCTAAAACGAGCGATGTAATAAGTGAGCAATTCGTTCAAGAAAAAAGTCCCCTGCAAAACGAGAGACCGTACGTAATTGTCGCACGGTAACTAAAACTAGAGGAATGTGGGAACGTAACGAAGTTTGGCACCTGCTGTCGTCACTCTGGACTGGTGTTCGAATCTAAACTACGGTGTGCATTTGCACTCGTTTCAAATATTCCAGGCGCTTCTTCACATTAATTGAGTGAAGCGTCTGCTCTTACTTGCCCTTGAACTTCGTTGTGCTTACGGTCGACTACCGCCCCCTTAATCGCTTCTGATCGTTTTGGCATTTCACTAGCTGGAGACGAGACATTCACGAGACATTTACGGAGGCGTCTTCATTTGATGCACTCCGTAATTACTTCGGTATTCCGAGTATTTCGTTGCGAAACGCAAGCATCCGCCCGCACGTTTAATTGCAGCCGTCCGCAGTTCTCTTCCGTCCGCCTGCCCGCCCGAATTCGAACATCAAACGAGCGGCTCTCGCTCGGCCGGCGGTTGACCGATGGTCTCAAAGTGCACTCCCTCCTTTGTGGCTGAATTAATGAGCGAAGAATAAGCGAGGAATGACATCACGGTTCATCTGCTTGGTCGAAAAAACCTACACAGTCTATTCGATCACCTTACTTTCGCTTAATGTGTGGCTCTGAACAAGTGGAATCGCATAGATCAATCCTTAGCTCCCCTCCTACTCGCTCATGTCCGCAGTTTATTCGAATTGCCGTCGAAGTTGTTCGAAGTACTGCGAGGTCATGAACTCGGTGGTGTGCAGCCGCCACTCGTCCACTTGACCCGTGCGACGCCGTTGGAGCACAAAAAAAGCTAACGGGACGATTGTTGCGTAGATCGCGCGGAACTGAACTCCACGAATGAGTGGAAGAAATCCAGAGAAGCGCTTACGACGGACGCCCATTCGACGAACTTTGCCGTCTGAATGCCGTCCAGCGACTTGCCGATCGCGTAGAGGATCGGCCACGGCAGGAAGGCGAGCACGTGGATGATCGAGCTGAACATCGGACACATTACTTCCGTTTAGCCGGTACTCCGTAGTTGAACTCACATTGGGAAGATGACGCGAATGCTCACTTGCATTTCGCGCACCCGAAAGCTCTTGTTCACGTCGAAACGGTAGCGATCCCTTAAGGAAACGAATAAAAGACGTAAAGGACTCATAAAAACCCACGATCCAACTTGTTTTCGGTTGTACGCAAACAAAACAAAGTCCGCAACGGCCGTAAGAATGTCGAGGACGGCAAGGGCGTAAGTGACGATCAGAATGCGACCGGAAGAAACCGAAGATCCCGCCAAGCAGTACGTCCGGTGCTCCCCGCTCAACGGTTCGTCCCAATACATGAACAGGACCAACAAGGCGGGTACAAGGATCTTAAGCATTTGATTGGATCCAAAGAAAATTGAAAGGACGCACCAAAAGAATTCCGTTGATCACGCCAAACGCGTCCAGTCGGTCGGAAGTGCTGAACGTTGAGTAGATGCGCTCCAACAGAATCGCGGTATGCCAGATGGAATAGCCGACGATCGTGTAGTGGAGGGGAGCACGAAGCAGGTAGCAAGTCCACGCGCTCCACACGAACCCGCAGTCCGGGAACGGCATAAAGTAGAGGACCTGCAGCTAGTGGAATCAATTATGTATGAAAAAAGCGATTGTTGGCATGTTGGCATGGAAAGTACTAAAATGCGTAACCACGTGAACACTAACTCAATGCAAACGCGGTGCACTCTTCGCTTGTCAGTACCGTCCAACAATCGAATTACAGTCCCGTTCCGTCTTCCGTCTCACTCCTCCTGCCCGCTTCAATTCAAAAACTTACGAACAAGTAGCCGTAGAGCCCGACGCAGATCAAGCAACCGATGAACAAAAAGAGGAGAGCACCAATAGCGATCAGGAACTTCAGGTTTCGATTCAAAATCGACGTCTCCTTGTGGAAGCGGGGCGAGCGGAGCAGGAAGCCGACCGTCCCGACGGACAGCGCCGAAAAGACCACCTCGACGGCGAAGAGGGCAGCAAACGTGGGATCGCGACGAAAGGCGGCGGCCGCTTCGCAAACTTGCGGCGAGTAAACAGATGGAGTCGACATTCCAGCGGTAGTAGACGACCTGAAGCAACAAGAGCGTTTGTAGATCAAGAAGCTGGAACGCGATGGATCGTTTGATGCCCAAAGGTACAAAAGGATCGGCTAGCCGGTCAGACAAACAACGCGAGTATTGTGAACATGACCCAAATTGCGCGCATAATAACAACTCGCCACCCTCTTGCTTCTCTAAAGTTCCCACGACTAACGAAGAGTTCAACTGCTCGATCCTTTGCAGACCAAATGATCGCAGTTTCATTTGTGGCCTGCAAACCGCAACCTTTCTCCCGCTTTTAAAGATGGAATACGCGGAAAGACGCCCGCAACGCGCCTCGACTGCAGACAGGCGTTCAAAATACACATGGAACAAGCGGGGAAGAACTAAACGAAATGTATTGAAGAAGGAAGGAGAACATGAAGGGCAGCAACGAGAACGAACTGCGGCCACAGAGAACGTGAGAAGGCGGAGGAAACGAAGGGATTAGCCGAACGGGGACCCTTGACGCAACAATCGGCGTCCGAAACGGTGGATTCCGGGAGCAAACTTCAACACCGACCGTGAAGCCGAAGGGTTCGAACCACCGACCGTGCGGGGGTTTTCGTTGATTCTTCGGATTCGTTCGGTCCACACGGGGAACTCGTGGGAGCCGCCAATCCGAGCGCAATGCTCAGCGACCACTTGCGGAACAAACCGACGAGAACGAGCGGCAGCACGTGCGTAATTCTATTGCACCGCTTTGTTGGGACCAAAACGAACGTGTTGGACGGGACAAACCGTAAATCACATCAATTGTACGTCGTTCAATGTAAAGGGCGACCGAATTGGAATCGAATCACGACGAATTCCTTTCTTTCTGCTGACTCGACGATCCAACTGCCCGTTCGGACGTCATTCGGCGAGCGGGAAGTGCGGTGGGAACTTGACCAGACAAAGGCACAAAACACATGAGCCCTCCAGTTCTCCACTTGGTCTTCGAACTGAAAGGATTGCGGAGGAGTCGACTGGTAGTTCTGCTCGTCTGTTTGTAAACAGCGTCCACAAAAGGAATGTCTGGAGTTCTCCAAGCGAGCAACCGAGTAAGAATGAGTGATTGTTGTTGTGTGGTGTGTGTTTGCATCCAGCAACCATGTAGTTTCGAGTCGCTAACGAACGGGCTATGTGACCGCGATTCGAAGAACGCCAGATTCGTTCCAGCATATTTGACTTCTTCTTTCCTGCAAACGCCGCCAGCCGGCGACGCAAAGCGACAAGCGGCAGAACGGAAGTGTTGACGCGCTTGTTCGGGCCGACAAATGTGTCGCGCCTTGCTCTCCGCAAGGCGACGCGCCGATCGCCGCTTCTTCCCGCTTGAATCTTGAGGATTTCGGTCGATGAATTCGCTTTCGTTCTTGAATTTTGCAATTTACTGCATTGCAAGATCAAGAAGAACGATGAACGGTGCTTTTGAAGGTCAATCCCAGCAAAATGTGTGAATTGTGTTCCGAAATCGATGGTTGTGTGTTGGTTTCCTTTTGTGGTCAGAAATCGATTGTTTTTTGTCCCAATAGTCATTGGGATTGACTGGAGATGAGTAAAGGAACGTTGCGGTAAATGTGCTTTTAAATTTCCTCAGTTCGCTTTCGATCTCCACGTTCTTCCGTCGTGTTTTCCTCTTGATTTCCGTTCGTTTGCCGTCGTTCACGTTTCGCTCCTTTTTGCACCCAATCCTCCGTTCGATACACTTTTTTCGCTTCCAGAATCCGCTCCCAGTTTCTGCGCACGTTCGGGCGCTCCGCCCGCCTCTTCTCCGTTCGCTCACTCGGGATTCGATCGATCGGAATGGACGCGAACAACAACACCGTGAAGGCGTCGCGCCCGCCGCCGGGCAAGGACGACTTCCAGAAGAAGGTCCAACTGCTCTTTCGGATGAAGACGCACGGGCAGCGGGCCGAGTTGTACCCCACGCTCGTCGACCTCCTCCATTGGCACATGCCCTCCAACGACCACTCGATGGAGACCGCGCGCCGTCGTCTGGCGATCTTCCGCGAGTTCGTCGAGTACGTGGAGAAGGCGACGCCGGAGCACATGGACAAGCAGTACGCGGCGCTGGACGCGATGAGCGACGAGATGATCGTGAGTTCCTTTTTTCCATTTATTTTGTTCCGTTGGCTTGCAGCAAAGCTTCTTCGTGGTGATCACGAACTTCCGCTGGTACGACAAGCTGGCGCACTTCTTTGCGAACGAGCGCATGAAGCAAATGTTCGCCGCCTTTCTGGACGTGAGTTCCCGCTTTTTTTCGCTCGTTCATCCCCGAATTGCAGTCGAAAGTGGAGGATTCGCTCGCCGTCGTGCTCCCGTGGGCGTTCCACACGAGTGTTCTCGAGCTGTGCAACGTGCCGAAGGTTCGTTCCTTCCCATTCATTTGTTTGATTGCTCGCTCCGTTCAGATCATCCTGCTCGCCGTGATTGAGTCCAGCACCACCAACCAGTCGCACGTGGGCACGATCCTCAACCTGCAAGCGAAGTGCCCCCGTCCGGCGGCTTTGGTTCGCATGGTCGCCCACCTGAACGCCGCCGTTCCGCTCTACGTGCCCGAGTTCGCGGTCAGCCCGCCGGTCCCGCCGGCCGACGAGCGCGAGCTGACCGCCCGCATGATCCGCGAGGTGCCCGAGAAGCAGGCGATAAAATTCCTGCTCAAACTGCGCCAAGCGGCCGGCCTCGACGAGTCGGCGGTCCCGAACGCGATCTTCGTCCGCAAAATGCGCCACCTCGCGCACGTCTTCGGCGAGCACTTGCGCGAGGCGACGGACGACCACGAGGTGTTCAACCAGCAGGTGGCCCACCTGATGGACGACGAGCGATCGAAGGCCGCCGTCCTCCAGTTCTTCCTTCGCCGCAACCAACTGAAACACGCCCGCTTCTTCGCCGTCTACGCGGACGTCCGCCAACTGCCCGAGGAGCTGGAGGACACGCCGCCGGAGACGTGGGCGGCGATTCGGCGCAAAATCGACGAGCAGTGAGTTCCCTCGCTTCTTTGTCCACTCGCTTGTTCGTTTGCAGACGCACGAATGCGGCCGCCGAGTACGAGAAGTACAAGCCGGGCGTTCCGGTCCTCTCCACGCCGATCGGTCCGCACTGCTTCAAGCTGATCGACCACCCGGACGAGCTCGACGGCGTCCTCTTCCCGTTCTTCGCCGCCACGCGCGACAAGAACTTCGGCTTCGACAGCGAGTGGGACGCGTCGCATGCGGGCGACGTCGGCACGTGAGTTCTTCGTTGATTTCCTCGAAATTTGTGTGCCGCCTTCAGGCTGGGTCTCCTGCAGATCTCCTCGATCAAGGAAACGATGCTGATCGACGTCACGTCGCTCACGAAGGTCCACGGCTTCGGCCGCGCGGAGTGGACGGCGCTGTTCGCGCGGATCTTCGCCCCGGGACCACGTGTTCTTCGGTTCGTCTTCTTTCTTTCATTCGTTCGTCTAATGATGTTGTTTAGTCTTTGATGTGATCTCCGACTTGAACGCGCTCCTCTTCAACTTCCCGTACGTGGCCGAGACGGACATTCCGGCGAGCAGCCAGTTCGTGTGCTTGAAGACGATCTTGACCAAGGCAAGCTCTTATTTGAATGATCTTGAGTATTCATTGGGATTGCAGCTGCAAGCGGACAACTACGAGCTGTACGAGAGCCTGTTCGAAGGTCAGTCCTTTCTTTCATGCACTGATTTGCAGTGATCGTTGCAGACGGCATGCCGACGAGCACGAACCTCTCGGAGGTTTCGTTCCGTCTGCTCCACTTCACTTCGCCGAAGACCGAGCAGCTCTCCGTGTGGACGAGCCGCCCGCTGCGCCGCAAGCAGCTGAAGTACGCGGCCACGGACTCATTTCTCTGCTTCTCCATTCAAGCGAAACTCAAGCAGAAGATCTCCGCTGTGTGAGTGACCCCTTTCTTTCTTTTGAGTGTCGAGTGATTTGCAGGATGAGCCGCGAAGACACGCTCGCGCTGTTCCCGACCACCGAGTGGCCGCTGAACCGTGCGGCGGCGGCGGACGTGACGGCGGACACGCCGACGGGCGGCAAGAAGAACCGCTCATCGCAGTTCTCGCACGAGGAGGTCCTCCGGTTGATTCGCGTGAGTTTGATGTTAGAATGGGCAGTCGAGTTGCAAAGCGGTGATGTGATCCAAGGGGACCGTTCTTGTGTTTCGGCACTCGCTTTCTCTCGCAAAATCGAAATTTCTCGACCACTCCCCGCATCTATCCCTCCGCCTTTCTATCTCACTTATCGCGTCTGTGTTTGCAGGAGAGTAACGAGAAGCTGCGCGCTCAGGAGCAGCCCACGATCACGGCGGACGAGCGGCCGTACGCGGCGGACCAAATGTGCGGCCAACTGGCGGCTCTCCTCCGCCGCTGCGGCTTGGAGGTCTACTCGGGATGGGAGACCACGAAGATCCAAGAGGAGTGCCTCCGCAAGACGAACATGCGCGTGCTGACGTGCGGAAAGGCGGCCAAAAACGTGAGTTGAATTTCTTTGACGATTGAGTGGCTGTTCGCTGTTTGGATTCAATTCTTTCGTTGTTCTTTGCCGCCTTTTGTCACTCGATCACTTGATTTTGGTCGAAAGGCAACAGTATTCTTCGAAACACAAGCAGCAACTCCTCTACCCTCTCACCACTTTGATTCATTCGATTACTCAAATTCATTATGCTCTCGCTTTCAGTTCCCGTTCGCCGGCCGCGTGCTCAACATCCCCGCTTCGAGCTCGACGCTGGACGTCCAACTGCTGCAGTTCCTCCAAATGGAGCGCGTGCTCGTGGACGAGCAGCAGATGCACAGCCGCTGCGCCCGCTGCGCGTCCCGCTGGCTCGTTTGGTTGCCGACGGTCGCCCTCCGCTACGCGCACCTGCAGCAGGCGGCCGCCAACGTCGAGGCGGGCGTCCACATCCAGAGCTTCTCGGCGGAGGACCTCGTGCGGGCGGAGCGCGAGCTGGCCGACTTCGAGGCCTTCCACCCGTTCAGGCACTACTTCGTGGACCTGCACGTCGACTTCCACGGCTTCGTCTACGCGGCGCCCAACGGACTCGTTCATTTGGAGTGAGTTCTTCTTTCTTTTGGGTTCGAAGTGGGGCATGATGTCGAAAGAATTGAAACAACGGATATCGAAACAGTTGGATGACAGCTTTGAATCAAAGGAACTACAATTCTCATTGATTCCACCGCTCGCTACCCACTTTGACCCCGCTCTCTTCTCAATCGAATGCTTTCAGCCGCCTGCTCGTCTACCGCGTGGACCGCGAGCAGCAGCTGGAGGTCCAGCAGCCGATCCCGCTCGTCCTTGCGACGCACGTGGATCACGCCCAAGCCCCCACCGGCTCGATGCACGCGATCTGCGCGATGTGCGGTGAGTTCCCGGCCGTTTTCATTCTTTTTATTTTCGTGCGTTCGTTCAGGCCGCGAGAACCACGAGGCGACGATCGCCGAGGACCGCGAGCGGGAGATCAAATGGCGCTGAAGCCGAGGAACGAAGCGAGCTGACGTCTGATTGAGCACTACGTCCTCTTCCGCTTGTGTTCGATGCTCCCCGATTGTTGAGTGATCGAGTGCTTGTTTGCTTTAATTTTGTTATGTTTGTTAACTTTTGTTCAAGTTTCCAGTTGTTTCTAATTGAATAAACGGTTGTTTTTAAGCGAAACGAGGGTATCCGAGACGAGGGAGGTTAAAGGGCGAGTTATCGACTTGCTGATTGCCCCAATTTTTCTTTTTGATGAGCTTATGCACGTTTACTTTGAGCAACCAACGAAACATGAAGGTGGATTGAAGGGGATTGATCGATCGAACGATCAAGCGGGCAACCTCCACTGATCCCGCAGCTGAACGAAGTAGCCGCTGCCCAGCTGTTCGGGCCGCTGGAACCACTCGGCCACTTGGTTCGACTTCCGTTGCAGCAGGACGATCAAACACGAGAGGATCACCGTGTTGTAGATGGATTTGCCCTGAACGGAGGTGAATCAACGAAAGAACCAATCGATGGGACGCACCAAGAACGCGATTTCCGCTACTTTTACCTGCGTGTGACCCCCGAAGATCGGATTGATCGCGTAGATCAACAGGTACGGGAAGAAGGCGCACGTGTGGACGACACAAAGCGGGAAGATCAACCGAATAGACATCCGAATTTCACGCAACTGGAAGGCCTTGTCTAGCGACGAGTAGGTGCGGATCTTCCTGAAGACATTAGAGTGAAAGGATTGCATTAAACGAGGCTTAAAGAAGTAGTTAAATGGTTTTAATGGAAGCCCTGTAACTCGAATTCAATAACTGCCCGCCGCTTACCGCTCCAAACTCCGCTGATTGCTGCGGTAGATCCAGAAGTCACAAATCAACGACAACAAATCCAGCAGCATCATCACGACGGTGCCGGTGACGATTCGATCCAACGTTTCGTGTGTCGGAAAGCAGTACCTGGGAATTTAATGAATGAATGAAATGTGAAAAGCGGTATTACAGTTTGTAGTGTCCGGCAAACGAGACCTCGTGCTGGTAGAGGGGGTAGACGATGAACACGGGACAAACGAACTGAAATCAGCAGTTTGAGTGAACGATGGGAGTCTGCATTGTTGTCAGCCGATTAAATAGCTGGTAACATACGGTTAACAGTGCACACGCACTTCCGAAGGTCGCTGTTTTGCCCAGCGCGCTCGCGGACATCAGCACCAACCGCTCGACGGAAATCACCACGTGGAAGATGGACAGACCGAAGATGGAGTAGTGGAGGAATGAGCGAAAGAAGACGCACGTGGTCGCTTGCCACACGTACGCGCAGTCCGGTCGATTGAAGAGTTTCGTCGTCTGCAAGTCACATCGATCGTGAATGAGGAAGTTGGCGTAATTGTGTGGTTGGCGCGCGCTTGAAAGTTATGAATAATATGAATTTTGCTCTTTAATAGTTGGTGCCTCAGGAACTCGTGTAAGCCAACGATGGTAAAGCGATTTTCCTGGCCATACACTCAGGAAAACAAGACTGCGAGCAACATTGCGCCCCACTCAACCCTATCGACTTACAATGATCCACGAATAGAAGCCGGCCGGTACCAAGACGCCCATCGCGTAGATGACCGCGCCGGTGAGGACGATCGCCCGAAGGTTGGGGCTCAGAACGGCGCCTAATCGCCGCAACTCCTTCAAGCGGGACAGGAAGACGAGCAGCAGAAGAGAGACGACCGAAAAGCACACGTGCAGACAGCAGCAGGCGATCATGAACCCATTGGTTTGGATTTCGGCCGCCTCGGCGCAATCCTCGGCCGTCAGTGCGAACATTCCGGCGATTCGATTGGACTTGTTGGAGCTGAACGCCATTGATTAGAGCAGGATGAATAAGCGGACGGTAGGTGGGTGGACAGGGCAATAACCGAGAGGGGATTGTCGTCGCTGTCCGAAAAGAAATCTACTTCTTTCGTCGACTAATTCCTGGTCCGGACGAGCAGAAATGACAGCGCTCGTGTTTTGTAGACGAAAGCAGACGGGGCAATAAGGAAGCGACTGTTGAAATCGTTTTCGTCCCTCGACTGCTTTGAAGAGGGCGGGAGAGAAGAACGCAAGCATCAGAAAATGTACGCGATAATCGGTGGTTCAACTCGAAGACCCAATGAGCACAACGTCGGTCGTTGAAAGATACTCTTGATCAATTCTCCACGAGCGGGTCGGGCAGAAATGCGGATCACGAGGTCCCTAGCCAGCAGCCAACAGCCGACAGTCACGTGTCGAAAGCACAAGTGGCGAGTCATTGCCGATCTTTCATTTCCCGCCAACCACTTGTCTTCCGCACTCGTACTCGACAAACAAACAACCAAGCGTCACCGTGTGCTACAAATCCCCGCGATTCTCCGCGTGCTTCTCGTTTCTTCCCGCTCAGTCCAATGGCGCCACCGCCAAGTGGGGACGTCACGAGCCGAAAGGTCGCCAAGCGGTCGGCATCGTGTCCAAGTACCGAGAATGCAACGAAGATTCGGGTCGTTTGATGACCGTGGGCTCGAAAGAAGTCGGCTGCTGGCCAATAATTTGCAGTTGTGCAGCGAATGTGGACGAGTGGACTCTCTGTTCGTTTGAATGTTTGCCTGCACTCTTGCTCTCGCCTGCCGATTGTAGCCGACTATTTCTGCTCATGTTAGAGACTGAGGAGCTGGTCGTTGAACAAAAAGTTCATCAAACAGGACTCACGGAAATTCTTGAGCTGACTTTAAAAACAAAACGAGAAAGATCATACAGTAGACATCAGTTCACTCTGTCAACCATGTTCGTTTGTTTTTTCTTCTAGCCACTTCTCCCGTTCGCTAGAGCAGTTGAAGCTGTTTAAAATTCGATGATCCTCGACGTAGTTTGATGCCCACGGAATGGCGGCATTTCCGTTGGATACCGCGCACTTTTTGCGGCGTTCATTGGAATTCGGTTGCCAGGAGGCCGGAAGTGCGAGGTTCGTCGCTTCGTGAATCGAGTGAGAGGTCGAATTTGGCGAGCATTCTTCTCAACACTTATTCGTCCATTCTTCCGTGATGTCAACGACCGACAGCTCGCTCACCTTGCGGCCCACTCCGCAAAGAATTGACATGCGGGAAGTGCGCGAGTTCTGGTACAAGTTCGCGAACGTCGAGCCGCCGGTTGTTTCGCAGCCGCGTCGAGTTCCACAGCCACCCACACAAACGCCAACGGAAACAACAAGCGATCGCTTCCTTCGCCGTCGCCTCTCGTACGAGCAAACGGCGACCTTCAATTCGTTGGAGGACTTTCGTGAGTGGTGGCAGGAGCAGAACAAAGCGGAACGATGGGTTAGCTTTAATCAAAAATGACTGTTGATTCATTAGCTTGTTTGAGATCTACAAATCGTGTTATCGGCACAAAGACGGCAACGAAATCCACGTCTATCGGTGAGTGAGTGCACTTCGGCTTTGCCACGTGGCCGACCTCTTCTTCATTCCATTTGTATTCTAGTCCTTACTCATAGTAGTCAGTGCACTTGTAGACGGGTGGAAAAAGCGCAAAAAGAACATCAAGATTTCTGAAAGAAAGCTTCGCGAATTTTACCATAATAAAAATTATTGGGAATTTAACGTTCGGGCAATCCAGCGAAAAACTCAACCCGCTTCAGTATCATTCTTCATCTCCAACTTCGTTCATTGATGGATTGCGTTCAGATGCGCGTTTCGGAGCTGCCAAATGCGCTTGCGGGTCGTCTACGTGCTAGTGGGTCGCGTGATTCGGGTGGAACGCGGCAGTCGAGGGCACGTCCACTCGAGGACGAAAGCGGAGCGCTCGACAGTCGGCGGGAGTCGGTTGATCGCCGAGGTGAAGGCGATGATTGAGCGGTTGGAGGCGGCGGGAGTGCGAGCGCAGCGAATTCGAGCCAAGTTGTGTGTGAGTTCCTTTCATTACCTCGTCGTTGAACTCATTGAAACTCGCAGGAGACGTTGGACGAACGCGATTTGCCGTCGCTGAAGCAAATCCAAAATTACATCGCCCGGATGCGAATGAAGCGGACGCCCGCAGCAAAACGGGCGGCTTCCGATGAATCGGCCGGCGGAA
Source organism: Aphelenchoides fujianensis (assembly GCA_024699865.1). Taxonomy (NCBI): domain Eukaryota; kingdom Metazoa; phylum Nematoda; class Chromadorea; order Rhabditida; family Aphelenchoididae; genus Aphelenchoides; species Aphelenchoides fujianensis. The sequence continues at coordinate 525,767 of JAMPIO010000032.1, forward strand.
AGCGCAGCGGAAAGACCGGCCGGCCGCCAAAAGCCAAGCCGCCGGTTGTGTTGAACGAAACGAAGAGTGTTGAAGTCGAGAACCCTTGCTCGACTGCTTTGTTAATGGACTTTAACTCGTTGTTCTTTCTCCCGCCGTCAGTCTTTTCATTTGCTCCCTTCGAACTTCCCGCCTCTCCCATTGGCTTCCGTCTTGTTCGTGCCGTAAACAAGATCGATTAAATGAGTGAGTGGCTGTGCAATATTTTATTTTAACGGAGTAAAAGAAATCACATTGACGGAGCGAGAACTTTCGTGTACAAAACGAAGAACAACGTCCCGATGAAGGAGCCCTGCAAGCAGACGGAAGAATCGGGGGAGAAGCGAGAGTGCGGAGGAGTTTCCATTGGTTTTTGGGTCAAAAAGAAGTGCCCTCCACTCCGAATGTCGCTTTCACCGCAAAGCCAACGCCCTTGTTCGCATTCGCCGGCTTACCGTCACGCAAAGCGGCTTCTTTTTGGCCATCGAGAAGCCCCACACGGAGATCTCCTGCAACGTGAGGGCGGCCATCTCGGTGTAGAGTTTGGACAGCTCGTAGATGTGCTGATTGTAGTCCTTCCACAGGTTCGTGTTGAAGTAGATGATCCCCTTCACGTTGTTCACCTGCAAAAACTCGCATTTAACGAACAATATGGAATGACTACCGTGTTGTAAATGCCGGAAATCGGATAGATAAGAAGGAAGATGGCCACCGTTTGTATGGAGACTTCCATGATCAGCAGCAGGAAATCGTACCACTCTTTGTGGCCGATCAGCGTGAAGCAGATGACCGCAATTCCCAAGATGCCAACCGATGAGATCAATTCGATTACTCGGTAGAACTGAAAGCAAAGGATAAGAGAGCGCAACGGTCGTTAAAGGTCGAGGGATCAAAGCGAATACGATACAAGCAATGCAATTGGCCGGGGTTTGCTATTATTCACGCAATAATCCAACAGACAACTCACTTGGAAATGGTTGAGAACGTTTTGGATGACGAGCATCAGGTTGCGGAAGCCCTCGTAGAAGCCGACGGTCGTCTCGTACTTGCCGCCCTCGCCCAACTGCTCCAGTTCGCATTTGAGGAAGAGGACTCGGTAGCGCAGCGAGAAAGAAGTCATGAGAAAGACGAAGAGGGCCGCGTAGTCCACAAAGAACGAGTGGAGGACGAAGACGATCGTGCAGCCCGTGCCGAATTGCCGCCCGAACGGAGCGGAGTAGAGTTCGTTGTCCACGAACTGCCCCTGATGGCCGCGATGTTTGTCCGTCGCGTGCCCGACGACGAGGATCAGCCGGCTTGCAAAGCGGAGCACGATGATCAACGCGAAGCCGGCCCACGCCAAGTATTTCGGCCAATCGTTGCGTTTCCGCGAGAACGTCCGCTCCGGTCGCAAATTCAACGTCAACTCCATCGCGTACTGATTCCGCGAGCGGAGCTCCCAATAGAACAGGAAGATCTGCAAGCGGCAGATGAGTGCGTAGAAGAGGGATAACCAGCAGCAGGAAATAACAAGTAGTCAGAACGCACCATAGACATGAAAGCTTTGAGGTACAAGAGGACGCCCATGATCAGCTGCGTCATGCCCGACGCGTCCGGGCTGTCGTCGTGCATCAGCATCACGACCACGATGCGAAACGAAATGTAGAGAGCTGCAAGAACAATGGATGAACAAGAAGATCAAAAGTATCTCACCGAAAAGCAAGTAGACGATCGCGCAACCCAACCGAACGAACTGAAATCGATCCCACTCGGTGGAGTAGCGACCGTACTGCCGGAAAGACATCCCGGTGAGCAGGAGCGCCAAGCGGACCACTTTGTATTCCCGCGAGTTGACCGGCGGGTTCTCGCGGACGTCCGGAAAGAATTGGACGTCCGGCATGCCGGCGAGTCGGCCGGGGAGTTAGCGGGTGATTGTGAGCAGCGGCAAGGCTAACAGCTGTAATGGATGAGTAAATAGTCACGTGACAAAAGTATAAACAAGTTATTGCAATGAAGCTGAAGTGACCCGTGCACTCAGCCACTCGGTTAATCCCGCAAACTCACTTGTGTCATCGGCCGCCGGTCGTCGAGCAGGAACGCAGAAAATCCGTTGAGTAAACACGTGAATCTAATGGGTGAGGAGCAAGCGGGTAGCAGAGAGACGAGCGAGAGGACGGCCGAGCGGGTCCCTCCCGCCAATCGTTCATTATCAACGAGAGGGTGTGCTGATCGACGGTCCTCGTCCTCGCGTTCGCTTTTCGACTCGGCCGGTCGTAAAAGCGCGTTGCTTCGATTTACGCTCGACGACAAACTCCGAAGCAAAACGAATAAAATCCCAATGGATCGGGTGGAGATCTTCGGTCCGAAGCGGACGGGCGGCTAGACGAGCGCGATGTGAGTAAGCGAAGTTGGTTGACGAATGAATGGGTGACAAAAAAAGGAATAAGCAACGACGAGTGCAGGTTAGAGCACGAACTTGCGCTTCTGGGCACACCCTCCGCCCGCCAGTGACGCCCAACTTTTGCTTTCGCTCGCGAGCGTGAGTCGAAAGAAAAGCAACGGCGGAAGTGAGTCAACACGGAGAGGGGAAGTGCGGAAGACGCCCACCTCTTCCGCCCGCCAAAAGCTGGATTGTCCGCTGACCTCCGTTGATGTCAGAAATCAATGGAAATATTTGTGTTACTGGTAGCCGCCCAAAACCAGTTAGTCATCTGTTTTATGCAGTGATCAGAGACAAGACAAGTAAGGAACAGGCTAACGGACGAAGAGCGAGTAACCGCAGCAGCTCCGTTTTTTCCTCATTGCTTAAACGGCAGCTGGATGCAATTAGAGCGAGATCCGGGGCATCAATGCCAAGCGTTAAAATCGAATGGATTCGGCGTCGTGGTCAAGAAGGACCCGTTCTCGTAGTCGTAATCGTCAACTCCTTCCGTTGTGGCTGTCAGTTCTTTCATCGCGGGCGAGATGATCTTCGAGAACAGGAGGGCGAACAAGAAAACGACGAATCCGATCTAAATCAGGCAGTTAAAAGGAGCAAAAAGAACAGCAAACCGTGACGATCACCGGCTTCCTTGCCATGTCCGTCACGCCCCACACCTGAAACAAACCGAGAGTGAACCTATTTGCAACGGTAAGATTGGTTAGATCTAGTTAGCTGCTTGAGAGTTTAGTTCAATGTTTTGGTGGACACAAGCCGAAAGCAATCTCCAATTCCTCACTCTTTGGGTAGGATGGCAATTTTCTCTCATCGGTTGCCCAGAGGATCTCAAGCGATTTTCGTTAGCCATTAGATCGTCAAAAGGCATTAAGCATCAAGAGTGCTTACCGAGATCTGCTCTTGCACGTACTCGGCCATGTCCACGAACAAGCGAGCGAACTCGTAGCGTCTGTAAGCAAAACAAACTTCTAGCTGATCTAATCCATGGAACAACTGACTGCGAATCGTGAGGCAACCAAATGCGGGCGTTGAAAAGAACGATTCCCTTGATGTTGCTCAACTATAAGCAAAAAGTGATTTCCGTTGCGGGGAATCGAACCCCGGCCTTCCGGGTGAGAGCCGAAAATCATAACCACTAGACTACAACGGACACACTGGAGTGGTTGAAAAGCCGCTAGTCAGCCCGCTCAAGCGAGTCACTTCTTTTGTTCGCGGCTCTGATTGACAGCTGTCTGCTCGGGAAGAGCCGAATAAAAGCGTGGTTTTGGAAGCGACATGAACAAAAAGAATTCGATTGACAAAAATTCAAAGCTCTCCCTCTTCTTCCCAACAATCAAAGCTACCGAATCAAACGAACAACTCACAGCATTCTTCATTGCTGACGGCGCGTAGATGACGATCGACAACAAGCCACATTGGGTCCCGATTTGGACGGCCAAGTGGATGAAGTCGAAGAAGTTGTTCGTGCCCCAGTTGGCGCCGAAGAACCACATCGTGATCGACGTGATCAGCCCCATCGTCCCGATGGCACAGATGCGGAATGGCTGAAAGCAGTTGTTGAACAAGGGATGAAGGAGTTTGAATCGAAATTATTGAATTGAATGAATACAGTCTTCTGTAATGGGCAAAAGGCTGCAATATCGACAAGTATCGCTTCGGTTCACATTGATTGTTTGTCCGTTCCATAGAGTAAAAACATTCATAGAAGATCTCCTCTTTCCATTCACGTCAAATTAATCCACCAAGATTCACCTGAAAGTGCGAGACCACCTCCGAAACGGAGAGCAGAAGATGTCGGTAGTGCGGGTAGAAAGCGAGCGGATCGTCGGCGATCGCGTGTTTCTCGCCGTTTTGAGCGGACGTTTCGCCCATCAGCTGGAACTCCCGTTTCAGGAACGTGAGGCGATAGCGGAGTGAGAACGCGCAGATGGAGAAGTAGAAGAAGACGATCAGGTGGATGAGGTGAACGTGGAGCACAATGGCGGCGGTCAGCACCGCTCCAAATCCGCCGCCAAATGGAAGCTGTAAAGAAAGAGTGCAATATTTAGAGTTGCCAATGAGCTCCAAGAACCCCGAATGCCGACTCTCAACTCTCCATCCGCACTGCGACCTGAACACACCGAAAACATCGCAAAATCCCAGTAGTCGGTGGGCGTCTTGCCCGCTCGGAACAGGACGACACCGAGAATGAGATCAAAGACACGCATTGTGATGAGCGTGACGAAGATGGCGAACAGAAAGCGGAGCGGCCAGTCGGTTCGACGAAATTCGCTCAGGTCGCAGTCAAACTGGAGGCTTGCGGCCAAGGCACGCTCGTTGGAGCCCCGCAGCTCCCAGTAGACGAAGAAGATCTGCAGAATAAGTGGGTAGTCAGTTGAAGGAAAGAATGGACAAACCATGAACACAATGCAGATGAAGATTGAACACACGAGCCACGCCGTCCGTGCGCGATCGTTCGTCGTTTTGTAGCCGGACGGAAAGTTTGGATTGCCCACATACGAGACGATCCAAACGTAGCAGACTGCAAACAATCGGGGTAGCGGTAGTTATATGAATTTGAATAGATGATTGACAGAATTTTGGTTGTTTTCCCAAAAATCAAGAGTGCTCACCGACCACAATGTAGATGATCGCAAGAAAGAAACGAACGATCTGCCCGGTCGACCATCGCGGCGGAACTCCGTAGTGTCGAAATGAGAGTCCAGTGCACAACAGCAGCCCTCGCATCGCACGGAATTTGAAGTTCGAGCACACTTGTTCGTCCGTCTTGTTCGTCGTTGTTGTGTCCAGGAACATTTAGAGCAGCTTGAAGGTGGGTAGAAGAGAGAACTGTATAGTAGAATAAGAGGAGCGACTGGCTATAAAACGTCTCTTGAACTTAAGGATGGAAGCGACGCCAGAATGAGGAACGGCGAACGGCCACAGGTGTTCGCTACACGAAAACAAGTCGACGTCTTTCGTCCGTCTGCACTCGGGCGAGTAGAAAATCGACTTTAAGCTCCTAATCTGCCGTGTTTCCAACCGACCTGCCGGCCACACGGAGAAATCGGGAGTCAAAAGGCAAACACAACGAAGAACCTGAGGCCGTGGGCGTTGCGCGCCCTCCCGCCGATGCCCTTTGGCCGCGCGCCCGGCCGCTCGAATTGCGGACGTTTGTTTCCGGATTACTCACAGACGAACAAGATTCTTGTGTTTCGTAACGAAACGTGCAGAGATTGAGGTTTTTGTTGAGATTCGTCATCTGATCGGAGATTCGTTTCATCTTTACACGCAAGCAATGCGTACTGCAGTTCATGTATTACATTAATGAGTACGTGAAATGCCCTGCAGTCAATTGAACAATGCGTGGGAAACAAACACAGGGTTATTGCTCGCTTGAACGAAGCAATGCCGTTCGACTTTCAGCCCATGGGAGCGCTTATCAGCATGCCGTTTGCTTAAGGACCGCATCGAAGTGTTCGAGCGGTAAAAAGACGTGCACGCGCCTTTGTTTTCCATTAGCCGGGCGTTTAATCACACCTTTTCGCCGCGCCACTCCCTTCTTTCCGCTTTCGTCCGTTGGGTCTTCCGCTCGTCGCTTTCGTTCCGAACGTGGTCGCCGGGCCGCTCGCACGTGCAGCGCATTCGTCCACTTGCAAACGAGCGGGATTCCTCGTGTCCACGTGTGTTTGTTTCGGCAGGGGAAACCGCGAGATCTCTCTTTTGTCTGCAGGGAGCAATCCATTGTTTAATGGAATCGATTTTCTTGAGGCGTTTGGCGGGGATTGATCCGAATGATCGTTTGCTTTTTGCGTTTTTCTGAATCCAACTGCTCTCCGCATTTGCGGACGGTCAGCGACCAAAGAACTTCACCGTTTTGTTTTTGCACACCAGCAGACCAATTAATCTCGCTTGTTTGCGTTCCGTTCCTTTCGTTTGCAAAAAGAAGATCGAGTGACTCCGCGGATGTTTCAGGCGGCTTTTGAGTGACGAGCGGCTCAAAAAATCAAGCGGAAGGAAAGCGAGAGCAAAGGAGCAGCAAGCAAGCGGAGCAAAAGAATTCCCGTGGCCTCCGGCTCGTCGCTCGGCGGCGTCCCGTCCGATCCGCCAGCCGGGTGGCCGGATGAGCGGCCGGCTTGATCCCGAGTGACGTCCGCTCATACGTGATCTGAACGAATTTTTTGCCGAACGGACGGCCGTGTTCGGCGGTTAAAACCCACGAACTCGCTTCCTTCTGCTTTGATTCGAAGAAAATGCGGGTGTGGATCGCGTCGTTGATCTTCTACACGTTCGTCTACCTCTTTTGCGAGCTGCTGCGACTGTTGATCCGACGGCAAGTGGTCCGACTGCCGGCCGAATACGTGGAGTACGCGTATGAAGTGAGTTCTTTCTGGTTTGATTCGGGTGGGAGAAGGGTTGTGCGGGGTTTTGTTCAGTAAAGAAGGAAGTTGATGTTAGAGACACCCAAAAGGAAGTCACGGTCAACATAAGTCCTCTTCCCACCTCACGAATCCTCGCTGACCACGTTTTTCTTTAGTTCATTGGGACGATCCAAGTGTGCGCGCCGATGTTCGACGTGAACATCGTTCTGGAGCACTACGGACTGAGCGGCGTGCTGGTCGAGATCACGTTCATCGAGTTGCTGAACGCCCTCGTCCTGCGAGATGCTCGAGCGGATCCCTGCCCACTAGTTTGAACAACAGAGTACCGATTATTGGCTCATCGCTCTCGTTCAGATCGTCTCGTTTGTCAAGAAACAACTCCCGTTGGGGAAGTTGGCCGCGTTCATCGGCGTCCAGTTCGCCGCCGCCTACGCCTCGTACCTCCTGGTCGTTTTGTTCTGGCGCCTCGAGATCCACACCGCCCATCGGCACATCGCTACGAAGGACTGCGAGTCGGAATTGGCCGTGAGTTCCACGCATTTACTCAAGAGGGTAGCCCTTTTTTGACCGAATTCCAACAGTTTCCTCTAAAGAACTTAAAGTGCCCGAGAGGCCACAAACCAAACGTTTCTTACGTTCTTCTTTGACGTTTTCTCCCTCACAACATCCCCGCTTTCAGGTGACTCTCCTTTATGGCTCGCTCGTAGAAGCGGGCGGCTGTTTGCTGGCAAAGTTCGCTGAGGTGTTCATGGAGCCACGCGTGGACGAGCGACTGCTTTCGCTGGCCGGCGCTTCGCTTTCGGGTTTGATCACCGTCTTTGGTTCGTTCTTCCGCCGAGTCCACGGCTTCATTGCTTCTTTCAGGCATCTCGTTGACTGGAATGTACGCCAATCCGATCGTCGCTTGGGTAAGCCGAACAGCGGGAAGAAAAGGAATGAGTGGAGTTGCAGGCGTGCACGTTCAACTGCGGAGAAGTCCCGCATTTGGCCCACTTCGTCGTCTACTGGATCGCCCCGCTGGTCGCCTGGTTTGCAGCCGACCGCTTCCTGCCGCAAGTGGAAGAAGAAGCGGTCGCTGGACCGCCGAAAGCGCAGAAGGAGGAGTAAACTCAACGATTTTCTTGTCCAATCGCTCAATTCATTACCGTTAGTGTTTGTTTAGTGCATACTAGCTGATCTCCACTTTACACAACGAATACAGAGGTTTACTTTGCAATAAAACGAAAAAGTCGTTGCTTCCATGGATTATTGCACAAACATCTAGTTGACGTGAAAGAATCACTTCGCACTCATTAGACACCCATTATTCGTCTCCGGCGGCCAACTCCCGCAAACAGTTCAGTGCGTCCTCGGTGCGGGTCGCCGGAACGAGGATGTGGTCGTGGAAGTAGCCGGCGAGCACGTTGCAACTCACTCCCCGCTTCGTCAGGGCGGCGGAAAAGGCGGCCGTCAACCCAACGGCGTCCAGCGACGAGTGGACGGAGAGCGTGATCCACGAGGCGACGAACGCGTACAACAGACCCACTATGTCCGCTTCTTCCTTCCGCATGACGAGCGTGATTCCTAAACGAACGATGGAAATCGAGTGGAAGAAACGAGCAGAACGAGTGGAAGTATTGGGTTAACGAAAGAAATTCTTGGGGTGAGAATGATCTGTCGATTAGAGCCCAACAAAAGAGCGGAATTAGCAACCGAAAGGTATCCTTTTATTCCTTTAGACCTGCTCAAAAAAATTTAGTAATGTACGAACCTTCGTCCTCGCGGATCATCGCTTCGTGCGACGGAAATTCGAGGGTCGACGACGGGAGTGAAACGAAAACGAAAGATCCCTCACGAACCGTCGGCTCCAACGTCCTTAGCATTCGTTTCAGGTCCGTTTCGCCCGTTGGAGTCGACATTTTGGAACCAGATAATGTTGGCAAAAAACAGCAAAAAATCGAGAGGAAATCGTGAGTCTTGGCTCGCTTCCGTTTGGTTCTTCGGATGATAAAAACGAACGAGCAGGTGAATTTCGTAGTTTGTGATCGAGTCTTCGCAAAGTGAACTCGTCCTGCTCAAGCTTGCTGCTTCAGATCCTGCACCACTCGATCAACCGGCCACTTCATCCGCCAGCGAACAGCCAGCGATGGAATGAATCCTCTGTTTGCTTTGCTCCGATCGAATCCCAGCCATCAACGACGAGGCGTTGCGCACAACACGCGGGGACGCGGCGTGTGGCGGAATGCCAGAGCGCTCCGAAAAAGAGGCGCCAAACTCGCCGCGTTCGGCGGCGTCGCGCGGGCCGCTTGGCGTCCTTTTTGCGCCGCGACCAGCAAGCCGGCCGCTTTCTTCCGCTTTCCGCCGATCGTTCACTCGATTCTTTTGTCACCTGCGGTGTTTTGGCCATAGAATTCGGTAAATTTGCTGAATTTTTGTAATTCGCTGTCTTCTCGTAAACTTCCGAGGATTTTTGCGCGCATTATTCTGGGTTCCTCGCTTTAATCCCTCTTTCTTCCGATTACTCGCTTGAATTCAGATCAAAAGAATTCCTCGCGTCTTTCTATTGCAACTCCTCGTTAAATTCGATTGATTTTTTTCGTTTCAGATCTCCTGCGAAGCCGGCAAGATGGTCGGCGAACGACGACGCGCGGCGGCCAAACGGAAGCCGCAACCGGCGGCCGACGAGACGGCTGAAACAGCGGCGCATTCGGGCGCCGAAAGCCGCGAAGGGTCGCCGCAACGCCGTGCGAACGGCCCGAGTCGCTCGACATCGGCCCGACCGTCCGCCCAACGCGAGCTCTCATTCGAGGAGCCCGCCGCCGTCGACCGCAGCGAAGATCTCCTGAACCTGGAAGTGGCGGTGCCGGCGACGCCCGCGATGAGCAGCGACCCGACGGACGAGCGGCTGATCATCACGAAGATCGTCACGGAGAACTTCAAGTCCTACTACGGCCGCCGTGTTTTGGGCCCCTTCCACAAGGTTCGTTCCCCTTTCTTCCCTCTTCCATTCGCTCGCTCGTTTGCAGAACTTCACGGCGATCTTGGGCCCGAACGGCTCGGGCAAATCGAACGTCATCGACTCGCTCCTTTTCGTGTTCGGCTTCCGCGCGACGCGCATTCGCTCAAAGAAAGTGAGCTCATTGATCCACGCCTCGGCCGCCCATCCGGACGTCTCCTCGTGCAAAGTGGAGGTGTTCTTCGCGAAGATCATCGATCGGGTAAGTCCCTTCTTCCTCTCATTTGATTGCTTGCTCGTGTTCAGGAAGGAGCGGACGAGAACGGAGGCGGCGGACAGGACTTCGATTTGGTGCCTGGCTCCGAGTTCTCCGTCTCGCGCTCCGCCACGAAGAGCGGCGCCTCCAACTACCACATCAACGGACGGCCGGTGAAGACGGACGACGTGCACGCCCGGCTGACAGCCAACGGGGTCGATTTGGATCACAATCGGTTCCTCATCCTCCAGGTTCGTTTGCATTGAAGGAAGGAGGAGGGAGATTGCGGGCGGTTGTTCGAAATCAAAAGAGAGTCTCGTGCTTCTATCTGATCAAAGAAGGAACACGGGTCGACCAGCTCAAGGTTCCTTTTATTCAATCCTTCTTCCCGCATTCACTTCTCGTTTGCAGGGCGAAGTGGAGCAGATCGCGTTGATGAAGCCGAAGGGCGACGAGCGGCTCGGCACGGAGGGGATGCTCGAGTACCTGGAGGACATCATCGGCAGCAGTCGCTTCAAGGAGCCGATCATCCGGCTGAAGAAGAAGCTCGAATTCTACAGCCAGGAGGAGGACATGATCAAGAAGCGGCTGGACGTCGCCGACATGGACGTCGAGTGTTTGATCGAACCCGTCTACGCCGTCCTCTCGATGATGAAAATCGAGAACGCGCACACCAAAACGATGCACAAACTGTACAGTTTGCGACGGTTCGTCCCCTCCACCGAATTCTCTTGACTTCCTCTCGATTGCAGAGCGAACCTCGACCGGCGCTACAAGGAGGCGGACGCCCTCTGCGAGCAGAAGGAGGCCGTGATCAACGAGACCCAACGGCAGCAGGCGAAGGTCGAGGCCGAACTGAAGGCGGCGAACAAGCAGAAAGCGGACATGCAGAAGTGAGTCCCATTTGTTTCCTTGAGAAGCATCCCAATCGTTCTCTTGTGTTCAGGAAGTCCGATCGGGCGAAGCAGGACATCGAAGACGCGAACCAGGAGGACCGCCGGCTGGAGAACGAGCTCCGCAAGACGACCCAGCGGATCGCCGCCCTTGAGCAGAAGATCCAGACGAAGGAGGCGGAGATCGAAGGAGATCGCGAGAAGGTGCGTGGACGGGCAAGGAAGAGGAGCGGGTCTTCCTCTCATTGTGTTGCTTCGCTTTTTTCGTTTGCTCCGGGTCGTTTCATTGATTAATGGGAGTGAATGCGAGCTTGCCCATCTAATCAAAACTCCCTCTGACTCCTCCACGAAGTTCATCGATTAATCCCACCGCTTTTCAGCTGGAAACCGCCCGCAACGCTCCCGAACGCGCCCAACAGCTGCTCGCCGAACTCCAAGCGGCCATCGAGCAAAAGCAGACGGAGATCGCCGAGCTCGAGGTCGAAATGCGGGAGTTGCGGAAGCGCGAGCGCGAGGAGAACGCGGAGAATCGGCGCAAACTTGGCGAAATCATGCCGCTGGTCGCTGAGATGAAGGCCGAGGAGAACAAGTGCTTGAGCGAGGTTCGTTCCTTCGTTTCCTGCTCGTTTCATTCGCTTCCTCTCGAGTTCAGATCGCGCCGATCAAGGACAAGTTGGAGCGTCTGCAGAACGCCGGGACGAACATCCAGCAGCGCTACGACGCAGCGAAGGCGCGCTCCGAGAAGGTGGCCGAGGACGTCGAGGGAACCCGAAAGTTCGTCTTCGTCCTCCTTCTTTCCCATTCTTCTATTCGTTTAGCGAGCTGGAGACTCTCGGCCAGAAGCTCCCCGACCTCCGCTCGCAGCTGGCCGACGGCGAGGCGGAGGCGCGCGAGATCCGCGAGCGGGAGCACGCCCTCGTTCAGAAGTTCAACGGCCTCAATTCCGAACTCCAATCGCATCGGAACAAAGCCGAAGGCCATCGAACTCAATCCAACGCCCTGATGGCCCTCACGCAGGAGCACGCCAACGGCAAACTCGACGGTCTGCTCGGCCGGCTGGGCGACCTCGGCGGCATCGACGAGCGCTACGACGTCGCCATCTCCACCTGCTGCCCGGCGCTGAACAACGTCGTCGTCGAGACGGTGGAGTGCGCCCAGGAGTGCATCCAAGTGCTCAAACAGCGACAGCTCCCGCCCATGACCTTCATCGCGCTGGACAAGCAGCAGCACCACTGGAAGAAGATCAACGAGCGGCCGGAGATGTGAGTGCTTGGAAGAGGACTTCTTTCAATCAATTCCGATCGTTTAGCCCCGCCGAAAGCCAGCGGTTGATCGACCTGATCCAAGTGACCGACGAGAAGCTCAAACCCGCCTTCTAGTCGGCCCTCCACGAGACGCTCGTCGTCGACTCGATCCAAACGGCGACCAACACCGCGAACTTCGACGATCAGCGCTGGCGAGTCGTCGCGTTGCGCGGCCACGTGATCGAAATGAACGGAACGATGACCGGCGGCGGGCGGTGGGAGAAGCGGTACGTTCGGCGGGGAATTGCGGGTGTTCTCCTCTGCGCTGTCTGTTTGCTCGTGAAGGAGTTGGGACTTGAAAAGCGCTTCTCTATTGCAAAGGGAGAATGGTAGCGTTGGGGTCAAAAGAGAACGTACAATTCGCTCCCCAGTCTTCCGCTTCATTCTTCTTGTTCCAGCGGCCTGATGGGCAAAGCCACCCGCGTGGACACGTCGCAACGCACTGCGCCCCAAGAGCTGAAGCAGATGAAGGCGCAGCTGGAGAGGAAACGCGCTGAGCTCTCCGCTCCGAATTATACGCCGTAAGCTCTTTCATCTGCAAACAACTGCATTGATCGAACTCGTTTGCAGAAGACCGACGAACTGCGGACGCTCAAAGCGGATTTGGACCAGCTGGTGCACAAGCAGCGATTCTGCTCGCAACGCCTCATGGTTTGCTCCTCTTTCTTCGTTCTTTTTCATAGATTTCGTTGAGTTCAGGTCGTCCAAAACCAGAAGAAGGAAGCCGAGAATCAGCTGAAACGAGCCCAGCAGGCGCTTCAAGCGACGGGCGTGGACGGGAACGCCATTCGCGACTTGCGGGACCGCGTGAACCAGATCGAGCAAAGTGAGTCCAGTTGTGGCAACTAGTTGAGGCATCTCCATTTGTTCTTTGTTGCGAACGTCGGAGAGTCAATGGTTTTGCTCTGACAGTCGAACAACTCCGTACATCCACCTACCCCCGCCCTCATCCCCGTCGTTTGTTCCAGAGAAGGAGTCGATCGGCCAACGCTCGGCCCAAGTGCTCAAGAAGAAGGACGAGCTGGAGGCGAAGATTCGCGCGGTCGAAGAGCGACTGCTGGGCGCCTCCCAGTCGGCCCTAGAGAAGTTGAAGGGCGAGCTGAAGGCGGTGGAGGAGTCGCTCAGCAAGGAGAAGCTCGTGATCACGAACTGCGGCGCGAACAGCCGCAAACTCGAGCTCGGCATCACGCGGACGGAGCGCGTGATCGAAGGCGCCCGGCGGGAGCTGGACGCCGCCCGCAAATCCGTCGACCGGCAGGAAGCTGCCAAGCAGGAGAACGTCCAGCGGAAGAACGAGCTGGAGCAGTCGCTCGTCCAACTGACCGAAGATCTCGGCAACCAGACCGTGAAAATCGAGGAGCTCGTCGCCCAAATCGAAGCCCTGCAGCGGGAGATCCGCGAACACAAAGCGGCCATCGAGGAGGCGGTCAACCAACGGGCGGAATTGTCGGGAAAGCTGAACGAGGTGTCCGCAGCGGTACGTCCCTTTGTTTCGTCCATTCAGTCGATGCTCGTGTTCGTCGCTTTCAGATGGGCAAACTGACGATGCTCCAAGTTCGCCAGGACATCGTCCCGTTCTTGGAGGCGGAGATGAACAAGCGTCGAGAGGACGGGCCGTCCGATGCTCCCGCCGATGCTTCGGTCGAGGGGCCGGCCGATGCCACGGTCGATGCACCCGCCGAAGCCAGTGGTGCGGCCGAGGATCGAACGCTCACCGACGAGACGCTGGTCGCTGATCGAACGGCAGTGGCCGAGACGACCGCCGGTCTCCGCATCGACACGTCGACCCCGCCGCCTCCCGCCGACGAAGCGGCCGACTCGAACGAGACGCGAGCGACCATTCGGCGGCGCATCACCGAGGCGGCCGAGGCGTTCGATTTGGGCGAGTTGGCCGAAGAGGGCGACCTGCCGAACACGACGGCCGTCACGAACGATCGCGGCGACGTCACGTACGATCCGCCCTTCGACTCGGCGCCCCTACCGCTCTACTCGCCGGCCGAACTCGAGGCCTTCAACAAGGAGCAGTTGGCCAAGCGGCTGAAGAAGCTGGAGGCGAAGAGAAAGGCGTTCGGCCAGCCGATGAACCTCCAAATGGTCAACGACTTCGGCGAGAAGGTGAGTTCGAGGAGCTGGGTGGGGGATTAGTCGGGAAGAAGGCTGGGCTTTTTTGTTGAATGCTTCTCAGCGGGTGATTGCTTTTGGATCACGGGAACGAAATTCGTTACTCAAAGCTGTTGAGTACGAACACAAGCTCGTGGACGTTTGACTGCCGTTCTTTTCCTGCTCTACTGCTTCCGCACAGCCCTCGCTAATCGATCGTTTGCAGATGGACAAGAGGAATCTCGTCACGGCCCAAATGCAGGAGCTGATCACGAAGAAGAACGACCACCGGCGCGTGTACGACCGGCTGAGCCGCCAGCGGAGCGACGAGTTCATGGCCGGCTTCCAGAAGATCCGAGTGGCCACCCAGGAAATCTACCAGATGCTCACCCTGGGCGGCGATGCGGCACTGGAGACCGTCGACACGTTGGATCCGTTCAAGGACGGCGTTGCTTTCCAGTGAGTTTTTTCTTTTGATTGGGAAGAAGTGAAAGGGAGTTGGGTTGAGTGAAGATGTTTTGTCCAATCGAATGGTTCGATTTAATGCTGCGGAGTGGATCGAAAGGTGCTGTTCGGGGAAGGTCGGTGAGTGAGCAAATGGCCGAAGTCAGTCTCTTTTGCGAATACCGAAAACCTTCGACTGAAAGCAATAAAATCAACAAGAATCTCGAAACGCTCTCCGTTTTTCCCATCCTCCACTCATCCTCTCGCTTGCAGGGTCCGTCCGCCGAAGAAGACGTGGAAGCAGATCACGAACCTGTCGGGCGGCGAGAAGACGCTCGCGTCGTTGTCGCTCGTCTTCGGCCTGCACAACTTCCGCCCCACGCCGCTGTACGTGATGGACGAGATCGACGCCGCCCTGGACTACAGGAACGTCTCGATCATCGCCACTTTCCTCAAGGTTCGTCCCCACTCGTTTCATCCGTTGATTGCTTGCCTGTTCGATTGCAGGAGAGGACGAAAAACGCGCAGTTCATCATCATCTCGCTGCGAAACAACATGTTCGAGCACGCGGACCGCTGGATCGGCATCTTCAAAGTGGCCGACTGCACGTACAACGTGGCGTTGGATCCGAACGGCCTGGCGCCCGACCCAACGGACGAAGACGGCAGCGAGTCCAGCGACGACGACCTCGACAAACTGGAGAAGGAGCAGCTGGCGCGCGAGCAGGAGCAGCGGAACAAGGTTTGTTTTCATTGGATTTGTTCCGTTCATTCGTTTCGTTCGTTTAGCGCCGCGAAACATCGACTGTCGGCGCGTCGCCCGTGCGGAAGCGTCGTCGTTAGAACGCGAACGAAAAGAGCGATGCTCGAGCCGACCGATCGATTGATCTTCCACTTTTTTGTAGTGCAATCCAATCTCGCCTTATTGTTGTACCTATTACCTCTTTTTTAAACGTTGTCGTAAATTATGGACTCTCGCAATAAATGTTCTCGTTTTGCACGTGTTTCAAGCAATGAGTCTTGAGCATTCGGTTCAGTAGGTTCGCAAGAAAGAAAGCCATCAACTGCACAAACTCCCTGCATTTACGCGTCGCAAATCGCATTCGTTTCGCGCGTGTCCGCTTTAAACCCATTGGTAAGCGGATTTCGTTCGAATCGCCTTGATTCGCCCGCTGTAACCCGCCGCAAGTCGCAAGAAACGAGCGCATTTCGTCCCGTTGATCTTCACTGCCGGTCCACCCGCAAGCGATCAAGCGGTTTGTTTGTCGGGAGTTTCGAAAACACTCCGGAAGCGAAACGAGTGCGGAGGATCGTGCGCGGATGTCCCTCACTGGTCAGTTGATGAGTCACTTCCGCTTCAATTTCAAGTGACCGGCAAGCACTTGATGAATGAATGGTTCAAACGAAGAATCGATTCAATGAACTCCAGGATTCCTCATTCATTTCGCCGAGTCCAGCAATTTTCCGTTGATTTCTCATCCGCCGTGTCCTAAACGCGGTCAAATTCCATCGCAGAAACCGAATGACCGCCACCGTTTGCAAAGTCTCCATTTCAATCCGCTTCGCCGGCCGTCCGCCCGCCCGCTCGTTTCGGCCACTCGAGAAGCGGCCGGGAGACGGCGGTCAGTCGGCCGGCCGGCTACCAATCGGCTCTCCGTTTCGTTCGTTGCGATCAGGAACGAAACGAGGCGGTCGGGTGGCCACTCGATGCGCGCGACGAGTGAGCCGCCGAGCGGCTGATCGTTGCGCAACGAAGCGGGGCGGACGGGAGTTTCATTCGAGTTATTTTAATCTCCCGGGCGCGCGCCTCCTCGACGGGCCAAGAGGTTCGGCGGTTTGCGCGAACGAAACGAAAGTCGCCCGCTCGCCTCGCCGATCGCCTCGCTGATGGCCGCCGGCCACTTGCGCGTAGTCGGCCGACCGAACGAAACGACGAGGAGAACACTCGGCCGGTCGCTCGGCAGACACACGAAACCCAAAGAACTGTTGACTTCTCATCGCTGATCGTGCACGACGGAGAAGAAGGCGAAGGGGGAGGAGAAGTGCGCGAGGGAGTTCGTTGAGCCAATCGATTAGTCGGCCGGCTCGATGACGAACGAGCAAAGAAGGCGGCCGCCCGGAGCGTTTGGAACCGCGCGGCCACTCGTCGCGCCGGTTGCGTGTTTTTGTACGAAATTCCCGCACGTCCACCCACTCGGCCGCCTCTCCCGCCGCTCCGATCGGCTCGTCCACTCGGGATTTGCAGCCTGAACGTCTTGGAATTCTCCGGGTTGTTTTGATTTGAATTGGGAAGTGCGTTACTTGTTAGGGGTAAATGTTGGGGTTTTTGGTGACTTCGTTATTCGAGACATCGTTGCTTTTGTGTCCCCGTTTATACCGGGTGATTATCCGTTTCATTTGTTCCGCTTTCTGTTAACCTATTTCATTCCAACCGTTCCGTCTTTGCAACCCCTCGATTGATCGTTCGTCGCTTACAACTTCGTTTACCGTTCTTCTTCTCATTTTCGCTCCAAATTCGACGAACGCGCGGCTCTTCAGCAATTGCTGCGGTCGCTCCAAGTGGATCCCGATCGCTCTGATCGCTGCGTTTTGTGAAGGCGACTGGCGAGCGGTTTTGAAGTGACGTGCGATGAGGATCGGCCGCAAATTCCTCCGGTTTCTCGTTCGGCAAGATGACCGCCGATTACGACGGTAGAAACTAGGGTTGGCAACTGGCCGGCCAGATAGATTTGCCCGGCCAGGTGGCCAGCTGGCCAGAAAAATTGGCCAGGTAAAACAAATTTTATCCAGGGTGTTCGGGTAGTTAAAAACCATCCAAAAAGCAATAATGAGATTTGTGTGCTATTATTATGAACAACCAAAGCGATTATATGCGTTTTTAAACACTAAACACGAGTTTTTCTTACATCAACCTCTTATTTTGGACGCGGCCACAGGAGACCAAGGTGAGTTTGACGAGAAAAATCTTTTTCATGAGTTTGCTTCAAAACGCATCAAATAATGTCCCCATCTGCACAGCATCAATTATACGGCCGAATTTTTGCTTCAACTTTCATTTCAGTGGAGAAATGCAGTAATTTGCACGAAATTTCACTCCAATAGCGTTTGGCAGGGTTGTTTTTCAAGAGAAAGACACTTGAATAGGTAAAAAGGGTTCGGAAACGACTTTCTTTTTGTTCTTAACTGTAATTTGTGGTGTAAAAACACGAAAATCGGGGGTTCTAGCAAGATTTCCACCTGGCCGGTTTTTGGCACCTGGCCGGTCGATTTTACCTGGCCGGCCAGCTGGCCGGTCAGCTGGCCGGGTCAACTGGCCGGCCAGCTGACCGACTGCCAACCCTAGTAGAAACTGTCCGCGTGGTTTTAATTCTTTAGCGTTTGTGCACGTGCTCTGTATTTTATTAGAAATCTCTCGTATCTCAGAGTTGCAGTTTCACGTGCGTGTTTCGACTACTTTTGCTATATTACACCGTTGATTCATCCTGCCTTTAGTCAGCTGCTTCAATCAACTACCGTCCTGCAGCTCATGTCCGTTTCGATCGCCACTTCTTGACTGCAAAGAAATATGAGATCGACAAGCGGACTGTGCGGCTTCCTGCCGCTCGTGTTCTCCGCACTCGCCTCCGCGCAGTTCGCTCAAACGAGCGGCCCGAATCAGCCGTGCAATCCCGACCGGGACGTGCTGCTGCTCGACTACTCGGCGGCCAATGCGGCCGCCTACCTGCGATGCATGCCGATTGGGATCAGGTAATTTGGAGGTTGATTTCTGTTGATATCTCGACGGTTTGCAGTGGAATGGGCTACTGGCAACAGAACTTCTGCCCCAGCGGGATGAGCTTTGACTTCACGACTCAAACCTGCCGAATGGGACCCGCGACGCCCGTCCAGGGACAGGCCATCCGCAAAGAGGATCTACTGAACATTGGTGAGTCCAGAAGGAGGCAGACGTCCAGAGTTTTGTTGAAAGCTGACGAGAGGGCTAGGGCAAGAAATATGAGCTTGAAGTGAAGATCGCTCTACATTGTAGTCGTCTTTTTGATGCTTAAAGTTTCTTACTTGTTGCTTACCATCCTTCTGCACACGCCACACCTCATTCACTTTCCTTCCAGCGATCCTGAACGGCTCGTGCGCGAACGGCGAGCTCTGCATCGGCTCGACGATTTGTGACCCCAACGAGCGGCGTTGTTTGTGTCCGCGCGGAACGGTCGCCAATTTGGAGACGCTCTCGTGCACGCCGACCGCCTCGCACGGCGACGGGAGCTTGCGGCCGGCCGACCTGCCGACGTCCACGAGCTCGCTGCCGGTCGGCGGGAGTTTGCGAGCGGAACCGACGGCTTCCGCCGCTCTGGTGACCGCTGGACCGGGTACTCGCTTGTATTCGTTGGAATTTAATTGATTAATCGCTTGGCAGGAGAATCGTGTGCCCGCGGCGAGGCATGCACCGGCGGGAGTTTCTGCATGAAGATCGTTGGGTTGTGCTTGTGCCCGAACGAACTGGAGGGATACAACGGTGAGCTGCTCGCTCATTTCCTTCATTCTTCTGCTTTAGGTCAATGCGTTCATCCGAAGTTCGCGAAGAACCGGCTGCCTCGAGGTTTTCCCCCTTGCATTCCACCAATTACTCGTTTGCTTCAGTTCCGTTGGGCGCGGCGTGCGGGAACATGGTCACGTGTGATCACGGGAGCGTTTGCATCAACGGAATGTGCCAGTGCATGTCGCCGGCAATCGAACATCACGGGCGTTGCGTCGAGTACGTGCTGCCGAGCAAACTCGTCGGTACGTTCTCCATTCCATCGCTTCTCATCATCCTTCTTCTCGTTGAAGGACCGGGCGAGCTGTGCAACGAGGGGCAGGTCTGCTCGAAGGGTTCGGTTTGCGACCCGAAGATCCCCGTGTGCGTGTGTCCGGCGGGCACCGATCTCGACAACGGGCAGTGCGTTCAGGTGCGCACCACACTCGCAGCGTTAAACACGTTCTACACAAAGCCGAACAAAGGTTCTCCCGATCTTTCTGCATCCTCCTCATTCTTTTCGTTGAAGTGTTCACGGAATCCCAACCGTTCTCGCGCTACGCCGCCGCAATGCCGACGGCGATGAGCGGCGCCGGAGGCGAGAAGCGGCTGCTCGTGTACCCGACCGTCTCGATTCCGGGCACCGCCCACCCGCAGCCGCACGCCCCGTACAACGGCGGAGTCCAACCGGCTGCTTACCAGCCGCCACAAGCGATCGTCCAGCCGCCGCAATCGACGACGACGCCGCCGACTTCCCGGGCGCCGCCCAACCCCTTCCAGTTGACTTCGAACCGTCGGCTGGGCGTTGGAGCGGCGTGCTCGTTGAACGCCGACTGCTTGAGCGACGCGTACTGCAACGGGAACACCCAACCGCCCACCTGCCAGTGCCTGGCCACTCACGTTCCGATCAACGCGAAGTGCGAGAAGAGTGCGTTCTCTTTTGGAGACATCTGATCATTTCTCTCTGCAGTCATCTTTCCCGGCCAAACCGGCTGTTTCGACGATCGGCAATGCGGAGCGGCGTTCCCCCTCGCTCGCTGTTTGAATCGGCAGTGCGTGTGCCCGTTGGGGACGAAGGCGATGGACCAGACGTGTGTTGCTGGTTAGTTCCCTCACTTTAATTGAAGTTGTGTGTTTGCTGTGGAGTGAACTCTAATCGTTTGCATTTTTCTCCAATCCCCATCTGCTCGACTCAATCCCCCTGCTTGAAATCAATCCCATACTCACAACTAACTCACTCACTCGTTCCCCCCGCTTGCAGTCGCCCTAATGCTTGGCTCGATCTGCGACGTGGCGAACGTGCATCGCCGCTGCCCGCCCGGCGCCCACTGCTGGGAGTCCGTTTGCCGTTGTGTTCCGCCGCTGGTGCAGTCGGGCGAGGACTGCGTTCCCTCGAATTCGATCGACGAGCCGACGGCGACGCCGCCCGCGTGGCCGCAGGCGTGTGCGGACAGTCGGGAGTGTCCGCGCGGCTACCTCTGCATGGAGCAGACGTGCAAGTGCGCCTGGGACGGCACGACGAGCACCGACTGCCCCACGGCGGCGGCGGCTTTCGAGTCGGCCGCCTCCTCCACTTCATCCCCGACTTCCACGACGACGACCGCCAAAAGTCGCCCGCAATTCGGCGATCCGAACGACGGCGGCGGCGGGACGGTCGAGACGGAGGAAGCGGACACGCTTGCCGCCATCGACGCCGCCCTCACTTCCGTGGAGTCGTCGCTGTTGAGCCGCGAGACGGCCGAGAGCCTGGAGCGGATCTTCAACGTGATCCTCCGCCTCAAACTCCCGAACTCCGGCGAGAATCAGACGGACGGCCAGCAACGAGACGCCGCCCCCACCGAGCAGACGGCTCTCGGAGCACTCGAGGGCATGGCGACGGCCGCCGAAGAGGAGATGCAACGCTTGGCCCAGCGGCAGGTGTTCGCGATGCTCGCGGACGTCGTGGAGAACGGGCGGAGCGGCGAGCAGGACGCGGAGACCGGCCGGAAGGGAGCGCGGAGCAAAGTGGACGAGCAGAAGCTGATTGCCGACCTCCGCACGCTCGTCAACTCGATGCCCCCGTCTCGCTTCAAGCGAGCGACACAACAGAAGAGCGGAGAAACGGATGAATCGCCCCGTTCGTTCCCGATTGGCGTCGCGTCGGCCGAAGAGCCGTTCGCTCCCTTCGCCTCGAATCCGATCGTTTCCTCATCGCAGCGCGACGACCACCAACTGGCGAAACGCGAGCTGAACGACGCCGCCAGCGTGCAAGTGCGTCAGTTCGGCGAGTCCTGCATGCCCGGCGACATTTGCCTCAACGGTTGGTGTATCTGAAAGTTGTTCCCAATCGTTTACTTTTGCTTTCTTGCAGGAACATCATGCATTCGCTCGTTCTGCGCCTGCCCGACCGGCTTCGTTGTGAAGGTGAGTTCTCTTTTGAAACAGCGGGTAAAACTTCGATTTGTTGGCATTGAAGTGAAAAGGGAAGAAGAGGACGAGTCACTCGAAAACAACCAAATGATCCAACAGAACTCATAATTCGGGTTGCAGAACGACACGTGCGTCCGAACGGAAATGAAGCCGCTGAACGCGCGCTGTGCCGCCGGCGTGGACAAGTGCGCGAACGGCGGCGCCTGCCGCAACGGCCGCTGCGTGTGCGCCGACGGCTCGAAGGAAGTCCAGCACCGCTGTCGGCAGTCGATCGGCGGCCGCTGCGCCCACGGCGAGTCGTGTGCCGGCGGCTCCAAATGCTCGACGAAAAGCCGCCGCTGCGAGTGCGCCGGAGGCGGACGGACGGCGCGCAACGCAACGAGCTGCCTGCTGCAAATCGTCGGAGCGGGAGCGGATTGCCGCTCCGGTCAAGTGTGTGCGGGGAGCGTGTGCAAAGACGGCCAGTGCACTTGCCTGTTGGGCTTTACGGCACGCGGCGGCAAGTGCCTCCGTTCCACCCAACCAGCCGGAACGAACGTGAACGTCGTGCGAGTCGTGAACGCGACTCACTCGGCCGTCCTGCCGCCGGCTCCCGTCCACTTCCAACAAGCGGCCGCCGCGTACGCCCGACCACCAAAGGCGCCGATGTCCCCGCGCTCGCTGAAGAAAAGCGGCCTACCGATCACGATCGCGGCGGCCGGCGAGCGCTGCGGCAACAACGAAGCGTGCGGCGGCGGGTCGTTGTGTCGCGACGGCATCTGTTCGTGTTCGGACGACGAGGTCATCATGGACGGCAAGTGCGTGACGAGCGAAGGCGAGGCGTTGCAAGTGAGTTCTGCCAAATAAACCGAAACAATCCTCTCCGGATTGAAGGCCCTCGAACGCATCTCGCAATCGGAGCCGGGCCAGCTGTGCACGGACGACACGACCTGCTTGCACGGCAGCACGTGCGTCTCGAACATCTGCACGTGCCCGGACGGCTGGTCGCTCTTCCGCGGCGTGTGCCTGCGCACGGGCCACGACGCGGACATGGCGACCATCCACTCGCAGGCGGCCTTCTTTTCGCCGCGCGCAATGGACAACCTCGTCGACACGACCGCGTTGAAGACGCTCGTGCCTGGAGCGATGTGCACCTTGAATTTGGAGTGCCCCTACCGCACGGACTGCATTCGGGGCGTGTGTCGTTGCCGCAAGTCGGAGACGATCGTCAACGGAATGTGTCGACGGGCAATCCACGAGGTTCGTTCCTTTTCGTTCATAGCTCACTTCTTTCCGCACTTCAGGTCCCGCCCGGCGGTCGTTGCGACACGCAGAAGGGATTGGATTGCATTGGTTCGTCCACTCCTCTGTTTATCTCGTAATCCTCACGGTTTGCAGGCGAATCCCACTGTTTCTACGGGATTTGCGTGTGTTTGTACGGACTCGTGAACGTCGGCAACGAGTGCGCGTCGGCTGAGATCCTTCGGAACGCCGAAGTCGGCGCCTCGTGTCAGCCCGGACAGTCGTGTGATGGCGGTAAGCGGCCAAAGGGGTTTTCTTTGTGTTTTCATTTGCGACGGTTCGATCGTCTTTTGCTCACTGGGTTTGTGCATCGAATTCTACTATTTTTGAAGGAAATTTTGGCGAGCACGTAGCTTTGTTGAAGGGATGAAAACAAAACGTAAAATAATCAACAGAACTCACCCTTGCATCACCCGCCTTCCAAAACCCACGAATACTTGCTGCTTCTTGCAGGCGCCACCTGCATTGACGGCGTGTGCAAGTGCGGAAAGGAGGAGTTCATCGACGAAAACAACCACTGCGCCCCGAACACACCGCCCAACTCGCAGCCACAGTTCACGTACCCCGGTCAGACGAAGATGTCGTCGCACAAGAACGACAAGGAGACGATCATCTACGGCAGTGGGGCGGCCGACGAGGGCCGCTTCAATCAGATCCTCACCGCCAAGCAGATGTCCATCAACGTCGTGGATTTGGAGACCTTGAAAGTGAGTTGTTCTTTATGGAAAATCTTGGAACTGGTCGAGGATTTCTACTGGCTCTAAGACCTGAAAATACAGCTATTTCTGCTTTTTTACGATCAAATAATGAATCATCCCTCATCTTGATCGTCTATTCCTACTCTTGCTAGTGTTTCTTGCACCTTTTAATCCGCGTTTGATTGCAGGCGCTAGTGAGCGGTCAGTTTATGAAGATGCCGCAAGCGGGCGACAAATGCGACGGCGGGATGTGTGGGAGCAACGCGCGTTGTGTACGGGGCTTGTGCCAGTGCCAGGACGGCTACACGGACAACGACGGCACCTGCCAGGCGCAGGAGAGCGGCGGGGCGGCGGCTGCAGGAGGCGCGGAATCGACCGACTCGCAGCCACAAGGCGGCCCGTCGGACGGCGGCTACGTCGACCAAATGCCGCAGCAGCAGCAGCTGACGGGCAACGGCATCGGCGGCTTCTACCAACCCTACCAGCCGCCGTACATGGCCGCCGGCAATCCGTACGTGCAGGGCGTCGGAATGCCCGGCTCCTACTGCCAGCCGGGAAACTTCTGCTATGGCGGTAAGATTTCACTACAACGCTTCGATCCACTTTTGTCATTCCCACAGGTTCGATCTGCATGAACGGCTTGTGCCAATGCCGTGCCGGCTACCAGCCGTGGGGATCGCAGTGCCAAGTGGCGCGTGTCCCCTTGGGATCTCCGTGTTACATGAACGAGCAGTGCGTGGACAACAACGGGATCTGCACGAACGGGATCTGCTCGTGCGGTCAAGGACAAGTCGTTCCGTTGAATCGGCACCGCTTCCACCGTTGCCCCGACCGTCCCACCGCTCGACCGGGCGAGGATTGTTCCAGCATGCAGGTGCGTTGATCGAAGGCAATTCCTTTCGAATCACCACTCAACTACGCGGTTCTCCAGATCTGCACGTTCAATTCGATCTGCGGCAGCTACTCGGGCGTGTGCGAGTGCCCTATCGGAATGGAGACGACCGTTGCCCGCGGCTCCGGCGAGTGCATCCCGTCGAGGAGGGCGAGAGGCGCCTTCTGCTTCTCGTCGGCCAACTGCCATCGGAATTCGTATTGCGACAATGGGTTCTGCATGGTTCGTTCCTTCCATTCAAGCGCCGTTTAATTGGATTCGTTCAGTGTAAAGCCGGCTTTGTTCCGGTGGAGAACTTCTGCTTGCCGGCGCCCCGAGCGGTGGTCGACGACCCGCGCTCGCTGATGGGCGGCGGCAACGAGCTGGGCGCCGCCGTCCACACGCCGCCGCGCAATCCGGCCGCCGCTTTCGAAGTTGCCGCAGCCGCAAAGCGGACGTTCCACCGGCATCACGCGCGACCGGCCGCCTCGCAGCGGATCGCCGCTCCGACCGGCCGACTTCAACGCGCGCGCCCCGGCGAGTCGTGTACGCGGAACACGATCTGCATCGACGGCGCACGCTGTCATCGCGGCTTCTGCAAGTGCCCGGAGGGAACGAGGAACGACGGCCACAAGTGCACAAAGTCGAAAGCCCGCCGCGCTCACGTCCACCTGCCGGCCGCCGTCCGGCGAGCGCCGTGGCGCGGGATGCCGGCGGCGGAGAACGGAGTGGGCAGCGACGGCCACCGGCTTCCCTTCGATTCGTGCGAGCTGGACCGCAATTCGTGTGCCGACGGCTCGGTCTGCCGCCGCAAAGCCGGCTTGGGGTTGATTTGCGTGTGCGCCCCCGATCGCCTCCCGTTCATGGGCATCTGCATTCGACGACGAACCGACGTTCAGCCGGTGAGTTTTCTGAAGTGAATAAGGGAGGTGGTGTTCGAAAGAAATCTGGTTGATCACGGTGAGGCAATCGTTTTGCGGTAGAAGAAGGAGCTATCCCTTCATCTTTTGCGTCTTCCCATTGGCGACGTCTCAAACACAAGCTAAAATGACTAGGCATCCAGCAGTCAACTCCAACCTAAATCAAACACTTTCGACAATAAAGCCGCTGTTTGCAGGTCGCACTGGGCGACTCGTGCACGCCGGCGGAGATCTGCACGAACGGCGGCGAGTGCGTGAACGGCCGCTGCTCATGCACGAAGGACCGAACCGAACGGGCGGGCTTCTGCGTGCTCGAGGCCAAACCGGGCGACTCGTGCATGGACGGCGAGTTTTGCGCTTCGAACTCAGAGTGTCGAACGGACGTGAGCACTCCCATTTTTCTTCTCTTCATTCATTCCTTTGCTTTCAGGTTGGGGCGTGCGTCTGCCCACCGAACTCCCGCACTTCTGCTTCACCGACGACAAACGGCGGCTGCGCTCCAGCGGGGGGCGGCGCGGAGGAAGCCGGCGGCAACGCGACAAACTCCAGCGTTCCGCCGCCTTCGTTGCGGACCGCTCTGCCGGGCGATCTGTGCGATCCCCAGACACGCTGCTTGAACGGCTCCTACTGTTCGGCGTTCGGCTTCTGCAACTGTGGCGTGGGCTACATCGAGGTCTACTCGATGTGCATCTCGGCAGATCGCGTGCGGGCGCCTGGCGAGACGTGTTCGGCTGCCGACAACGACATTTGCACCAACGATTCGTGGTGCTCCCAAGGTGCGTTTAACGGCGAAAGCAAAAAGATATCTCGTAAATTGATTGCCAGGCCGCTGCAAGTGCCTCAATCGCTACGAGCCGTTCCGCGGCCGCTGTCGTCACGACTACCGCACGGTGAACGTGCCGAACGCGGCGGGTCGCAAGAAGAGCGGCGTGTTGACGGCGACGAGCCCCCAGGGCAGAACGCGGAGCACAAACCACGAACTGCCGACCGCCCCGCCGGCTCCGATGCCGCCATCACCTTTGATGCCTCCAGTGCCTCCGATGCCTCAAATGCACCCGCAGCACCTGATGCCCCCGCACGGTGCTCAATTGCCGCCGGTCGTGCAGCACGGCGATCCGAGCAGCTTCGGATCGCCGCAGTCCGCTGCCGCCGCTCTCCTCCAGCACCAACAGAAGCAACAACAATCGATGCCGATGATGCACCCGGGCCGAAGGAATCGACCGTCCATCGACGAGCAGGCGGATGAGCAGGAGAGCCAACAGCCGACAGGGCATTGGAGGAGGTGAGCAACAAAAGAAAGAAGGGGAATTGAACTCATGAGATGATTGCAGCCCGAACCGCCCGCCGCCGGACGACTCGCCGCACCG
Source organism: Aphelenchoides fujianensis (assembly GCA_024699865.1). NCBI lineage: Eukaryota > Metazoa > Nematoda > Chromadorea > Rhabditida > Aphelenchoididae > Aphelenchoides > Aphelenchoides fujianensis. The sequence continues at coordinate 552,549 of JAMPIO010000032.1, forward strand.
TGCGCGCAACTTCAGCCATCACATTCGAATCTACCGGCTGGAGCACACGTGCCGCTCGAATCACGAGTGTCCGCCGGGCGCCTACTGCATGTACTCGCGCTGTTTCTGCAACAAACTCCCGTTGCGGAACAAGACGTCGCCCACCGCAACGACGTGCGCGCTGGACAACGAGTGCATGGAGCCCTTGAACTGCATGGACGGTCGGTTGATTAGAGGAAGAACGGAGTGAACACAAGGGATTGCAGGTCGCTGCGTGTGCATCCAGGAATTGCCGCCCATTTCGCCCGTCCCACCGCCGATGCTGCCCGTTCCGTTGCCGCCGCTCCCGCTGCCGACCTCGCCGCCCGCCACGATGCCGCCGCTTTCCCCGCCGACGACGACGACGACCGCCGCCCCCGCACCGCCCGCTTCGGCGGAGGTCGAGCAGATCGTCATTCCGGGCGCCTTTTGCGATCACTTGCGGCGCTGCTCGTTTGGTGAGTTCTCCATCGATCCATCCAATCAAACGCTTCTTGCTGCAGACGCCGAATGCCACCAGGGCCGCTGCACGTGCATCGACCGGAAGAAGACGATCGTTTTGCGCAACGGTCGGTCGGTCTGCGAGTTCACGGAGCCGCGCAAGCCGCCCCGCACGACCGACCGCCCGACGATGCCAACCGACCTGCCGGCGGCCGCCCGCTGCGAGTTTTCGTCCCAATGCAAGCGGAATTTCGTTTGTCTGCACGGCTCGTGCGTGTGCATCGACCCCGTGGACGACACCTCGTGCAAGGAGGAAGACAAGCGACTCCCGATCCGGAGAAGTGGGTTCACTAAAATGAAACGATTGATCTTTCTACTTTTCAGTCAACGGATAAACGTCGAATTTGATCGAGTGATCGGCTGTTCGCTGCGAGTGCCATAATGGCTGGAATTCTTTAGCGTGTACTTATTTGCTCCCTTTTCGAGTGCTTCTTCTCTTGTTTCATTGTGTGTCTAGCCGCTTGTTTGCTGTGTGCTTCCCCCTTTGAATAAAAGACGTGTGTGTGCCTACTTACCCGAAAATAACAGCTGCTAACCATTGATCCCCGTTTCTAATCAACAAAACGATGAGTGAGCAAGAACAGACGAAAAAGGTGCTTCTTGTTTTTGACGGCCGCGATTTAGAACCGACGACTCCAGCGCCTCCGCCCCCACCGCCGCAGCCCCGATCCCGCCGGGCGGCTCGTGTACTGCCGGCGAGCGTTGCAGCGGGGGAGCGATTTGTTATCGTGGATGGTGAGTAAAAAAAGGAAAAAGAAAATTGAAAGCGAGATGGCGTGGAAAGGATTGACTATTGCGAGATGAATTCGTTGAGAGAAATGTTTGAGCGATGAGGGCACATTATTTGCGTTGCTAAACCAGTCCCGTCCTGCAGGTGCGTGTGTCCCGACCCGCTGATGGTGATCCAAGGCGGCGAATGCCGGCGGCCGCAGTCCTCGTACCCGACCGCTCCGCCGCCCACGAAGCCGACCGTTGCGCCTCGCGCTCAGCCCAAGCCCAACGGCCATCAGCTGATGCTCCAACAGCAACAACAGCAGCAGCAGCAAATCCAGCCACAACTCGTGAACTTGAACGGCGGGCAGCCGGTCAGCTCCATCGCGGCCGCCTACATGCAGCAGCAACGTCCGCAGCAACTGCAACAGCGCCCGCAGCAAATGCAATACGCGCAGCAATTCGTCCAGCCGACGCACGCGACACAGCCGCCCACTCGGCCGTCCGCCCCGCCGCCGACGATCGTGAGCGAAAAGCTGCAGGCGGCGATCGAAACGACCGTGCCGCCCACCACTTCGGCCGCCCCGTCGTTGCTGACGCCGCGCACCGTCGCGCCGGGCCACAATTGCGGTTCGTTCTCGTACATTTGAGGACGGAAGTTAGTGCCCCGCTTCAGGACCGCTGGACAAGTGCACCGGCGGATCGATTTGCATCGGGGGTTCGTTTCGCTGTTCCTTTCTTGATTCTTATGTGTTTGTGTTGAAGGCTTCTGCTTGTGCCCGGCCGGAATGTCGCCGTCGGCTCAAGGCGTGTGTGAGGCGCGCCAGTTCGCGTCGACGAGCGGCCCCGAAGTTCCGGCGGTGCTCGAGGAGGTCGTGCGGCCGAGTGAGTTCTTTGGATTGGTTGGTGATGAGTGAAGTGAAAAATTAACAAGCGGTTGTAGAACGAATGGGTGGGTGGATTGTGGGCGAGCAAGTGAAGTGAAATGGGTTGGTCACAGAATTAAAGTGTTGAATAGTGTGCAAAACAATCGAAAGTATGGAGAACGCTCACAACGAGCTAGGAAAACCTATTCGCTAACGAATGCGTCCGGAGTCCACTTGCGGTGCGGTGCGGTGATGTGCCAGAAGCAACAACCTACTGCAATCCTTGTTTCGCAGATGAGTGCTCGTCGAGCGGGCTGCACTGCCAGGGCGGGACGATTTGCATCGATCACACGTGCCAGTGCCCGCTGCACACGACGCTCATCAACGACCAGTGCGTTCCGATGGGCCCCGGCTACTCGGAGCCGTGCGTTCGCTTTCACCATCAGCGGCATCACTACGCGCATTACAATGGCTCGTTTCTAGTCTCTTGGAAATTGGGGAGAATCAATGACTTTCGTTGTGGCTGACAAGGAGATCTAAGTTAGCGTCTTCACAAAAATGTCTGGGATTGAGCTGGAACAACCCACCGCTTAAAAAACAGGAAACTTTAAACACAACTCGTTCTCGTCCACTCCCTATCGCCCGCTCTTGATCACTCGATTCGTTTGTAGGACTCGTGTACGCGCGACCATTGGACTCCTGCCGGCAGGGGCAAATCTGCACCGGCGGTTCCGTCTGCCAGCAGAAAGAAGTAAGCGGACAATGCAATCAGCCTAGCAACTCTACTTTGTGTTTAGCGTTGTGTCTGTCCCAGCAACAAGCCACACATCCGCAATTACATCTGCACGTCGGACGACCTCATCCAGAAGGAGAAGGCGGCGAGTGGTGCTGCGTGGTCATGCGAGTCGTCGTTGAAGTGCCCCGAGAACGCTTTGTGAGTTGATTCTTTGAGGATTGTTAAGCTCGGAGTGCGTAGCAATCAGTGCGTTCTCGACTTTGTTTTGCTTTTTCAACTCGCATCTATCGGTGAATCGATTGAAACGGTAGAACAACTCTTGTCTACTGGCCCAACGCTCATACCATTTCAAACTTCAAATTCTTTATTCGATTGCTTGCAGTTGCGACGGAAACGAGTGCAAGTGCCTGCCCGGCCACACGCGCGCCCAAGACAAGTGCATCCACGTGCCCAAGATGCTCAACGTTCAGCCGACCACCGTGAAGCCGAACCTCGCAAAGCAGCTCGTGGGCAAAGGTTGGTGCCAAAAGCTAAAGAAGAGTTGTGAATGAGCAGACGGATCGTTTTAACCACCTGCATTCAATGCTTGACGCTTCGCATCCAGTCGGCTTTCTTTCAGCCCCCGCTTCTCCCGCCTCCGCGTCGTCTGACGGCCCCACGGTGGAGGAGTTGATTCGCATCCAGCAAGCCCAACTCCAGCACCACCTGCGGCAGGTCGAAGCGGAGCAGTTGCGTCGACAGCAGCAGCAGCAAAACAAAGTGCAAATCCCGCCGATCAACCCCGCAGCTCCTCGCAACGCCTCTGCTCACCAGCAGCCGTTGCACTTGCAAGTGGGCCAAATCCAGCAGATCCAACGCCAACACATGCAACACCAACTCGCCCAACTGCCCGCCGCCGCCGTCCACCACTTGAGCCCCCGAGCGGTCCCCCGCATCGTCGGGCCGCGCCTGAAGCGGCCGAACGCCAAAACGAAGGTCGAACTGGGCGACGTCGACCGGCAGGCCGTTTGCCCGCCCGGGAACGAGCCGCTGCGGGACGAGGAGAGCGGTCGGCTGCGCGTGTGCAACGGCCTCGAGCCCCACTGCCCGCCGAAATCCTACTGCTACGTGACGGGCGTCGCTTCCGCTGATTACAACTGTTGCACCGTTCCGTAAATCCCGCTTGTTCATTGATTACTGGTGACTCCTTCCACTTACAATTCCTTAAATCTAATTAGTGTTAGTCCCCGTAATCACAATCCGTTCGCCGCTTCCCCCCGTTTATTTATCCCCGCTGCTCTACGCCGCAGATATCCGCTTCCGACAATAAAGTTATGAGGAATCGATGCTTGCGGCTGCTACAAGGAGATTGCTTTGTGTCGGTCTGTGCTGCAAGTACTGCTCGTTCAGGCAAGAACGCATAAAAGCATGTTTCTACACCCGGGTTCTCGCTCCATTGTTTGAAACAACAAAAATGGCTTTCTCTAATACGGCCTACATCTGTTTTTCTCCACACGTTCGGCTCACTTGCAGACGAAAAACCAGCAGCGAGGTTCGCGGCGCCCGGTCGAATGTGCGATCAAGGCGAGTTGTGCGTGGGCGGCTCGGTTTGCGACGAGACCCAACGGAAGTGCGTGTGCGCCGCCGGCCACCGAGTTCGTCGCGACACGTGCGTTCTGAACGGCAACTCGTCGTCGGCCATCGGCGAGGAGTGCGCGGGGAGCGCGGGGAGCAAGTGCGAAGGCGGAGCGGAGTGCCGAGAGCAGCGTTGCGCCTGCCCGCCCGGCGAGACGAACGAGAACGGCTACTGCACGAAATTGGGTGAGCTCTTATTCAAGTATTTGCGTGATGCGGCTGGATTGAAGAGCGAATTCAAGACGTTAATCGATACAAGAGTTGGTTGATTGATTTAAAGCACCAGCGGTTGACGGCGCTTCGCGCCGTCCCCAGCTGGTGGTGTCGTTAGACTGGTGCGTATCGAATGCTTTTGTCGATTTTGTTTGACGAACCATGTGCTCGTCGCAATGGGAGAACACTGAGTCGCGCTTCACAACGTTCGAATTTGATTGAAACTCGGCGAACGGGCCGTTTTTCAGCAGACACATCGCTGTTCGTCCATTTCGCTCTTACGGTCCCAAGAAAAAACGATTCGTACCGGAAAAGCCGCGCAGGAATGCTGTCTTCAAAGACGACGGCGCGCACAACGCTCTACCTTACCCGCAAACAACGCCTAATAGTCTGCTTTAATGCCAGCAAATGGAAAAAAAACGAATGCCGGCTGCGGCGACCGAAGAAATTGGCCGCAAAGCTAGAGTGCATAACCCCACCGCAAAACGCGCCATTACTCCTCGACAACCAAACGTTTAAAAAATTTGGAACGGTGGTAAGCAGAAAAACTACGTGCTCGATGTTTCTGCCAAGTTTCAGAGGAATCGGTCCACGTCTCTTCAAACCCGCCCGCTGTTTGCGCAAAATCGGGGCTTCGGTTGGCGGGCATCGCAGTGGCCAAGCGGGCCAAAAACGAAAACAAACTGCACATCACTGGAAAGCCCGCATTCTGCGCTTTTGAATGAGCCCATATTTATGTCATGAAGTCAAGTGTGCGGGGAGAACAACGGAATTGAAATTCGCCAAAATTTTCAAATTGACACTAAATCTTAAGTCCATGAGCCTGAAATCCTAGCAACTCCTCATAACCCAAATTTAATTTTAATAGATGCGCCAGACCCTTTTCTAGGGAGGATCTTTTTTGTTTTCAGAACAAAATTCGGAGAGCCGCGAACGGCGCCTTCGAGTGTGGACCTCTTCGATTTTCCGCCCGAAGCTTTCGTGTTTGGGCGATCACAACTTTCTTCAACGACTTTTCCTGATGATGGCATCAACTGATAAAATGTTCCTCGTTTGAAAGCGCATCTTTTTGTCCACTGAGCGAGTGAATTTGGCCGTACGACAAAACCGGTACGGCGCGGAACGTTTGGAACGGCACGTTGAACGTGCCCGCCGGCGGTCGAAATGCACATTTTCGAACTTCGCGCATGCGACTTCCTCTAGCCAAAAAAATTTCAAATCGATTGGAGCAACGGCTAAAAAATTGAGGGCGCGGAGGGGACTGACAGACTCACCGGTTAGCGCCGTTTACGAGGGGAAAAGATCGAGTGGCAGTAAGAAGAGGCGATCTTTAACGAGCTCCAGCTATCATTGCATTGCTCTCAATCTCCGTTCCTCCAAAGAACCCAACAGATCACCGCCTGTTTGCAGAACGCAGCCGTTTCTCCACGTACCGCCCGCCTACTCCAGCGGCGTTCGCCGACCGCTGCCCGCTGCCCGAGCAGCCGACTCGTTGCCAACTGCCCGACTGCTTCTGCTCGCGCAACGGCCGTGAACCTCCGCCGGGCATTCCGCTCGAGAAGCTGCCGCAAATCGTCGTGTTGACGTTCGACGATCCCGTCAACGGTTTCTCCTGATCGATCGACCGTTGATCTCCGTTGCTTGCAGACAAATCGATGCGTGACTACCGGCATTTGTTCCAAGACTTCCGCCTCGTCAATCCGAACGGCTGCCCAATGAAGGCGACCTTCTTCGTCTCGCACGAGTGGACCAACTACGACGCCGTCCAGTGGATCGCCGAGCAGGGCCACGAGTTGGCCTCCAATTCCATTAGGTTCTTTAAACATCCGACAACTGGAATTATTGATTGCTTCCAGTCATCGCGTCCTCTCGGGCGCCAACTGGACCGAGTGGCTGGCGGAGATGGACGGGCAGCGGCAGATCATGGCCAAGTTCGCGAACGTGAACGAGGCGGAAATCGTCGGGATGCGCGCACCGCAGTTGGGGCTCGGCGGCGACGTACAGTTTTTGGTGAGCGCGGGGATTAGTGGGTGGTTTATGGAAAGCGCACATGACATGACATCGGCATCTTCAACCATGAATTGAATCTAACGAATCCTTACCGTCCTTCCATCTCTCATTAGTTCGCTCACTCTTGTTCGCTGCAGATGGCGAGGAGCTCGGGCTTTCTGTACGACAACACGATCAGTGCGGACCCGGGCATCGACGGGGCGCCTTACTGGCCGCACACACTCGACTTCGCCGTTCCCTACCGCTGCGAGAACGACTATTGCCCGCGTGTTTCGATCCCCGGCATGTGGGCACTTCCGATGAACGTAAGTGGCTTGACGAAAGAGAGGAGAACAGTTTCTCGTTTCAGGTCTTCCACGGCACCACCGAATTCCTCCGCTCGCCGATGCTCCAGGGCATGCTCGTGGGCAACGAGACGGCCGACCACGTCCTCTACTTTCTCTTCCGCAACTTCAATCGCGCTTACACGCAGAACCGCGCCCCGTACATCCTGAATTTGAACGCCGAGTTCCTGCAGTCGCACGGTGGTGTGGGGATGCGCGCGTTGGAGAAGTGAGTGTCGCTTAGCTTGGTTGAAGTTGCGGCGTATAATTAAAATTGATTTAATTGCTTGTTAGCCACAACCTTGACTCAGAAGTGTGACGAGAACCGGCAATTTTTGATGATTTATTCTGACAGCCGCCCACGAAAAGCAGTTTTGATCTCTCGCCTCATCCAGCAGTCTCTTCACGCAATCACCGCTCGTTTGCAGTTTCCTCGGTCTGATGACCCAGTACCCGGACGTCTACTTCTTGACGATGCGGGAGCTGGTCGAGTGGATGCGCGCGCCCCAATCGGTGGATCAGCTGGCGCAGAAAGGACGCTGCCCGCAGTTCACGTACGCCGCCCCGTCGGCCGCGCCCACTTGCCGCCAGCCGAACAAGTGCATGTACCAAACGCCCGGCCTCGGCTCCAAGGAGCACCAGTTCCTCACTTGCAATCGTTGTCCAATGACCTACCCGTGGACGAACAACCCGATGGGCGCTACTTTCTGATCATTCCTTTGACTCTCTTGTGCCTCCAGTATTTGCTCACTTCATTCGCTTCGAACCTCAACTAACTATTTAATTTATGTTAAATAAAAGCGAGTAATGACGTGAGTGGAGGGACTGACTCTTGTGTTGCTCAAAACAGGCCTTCGTAACATCAGCAAGGGCAAAAAGTGACTTCCCGGCCGGGAATCGAACCCGGGTCTCGCACGTGACAGGCGCGGATACTCACCACTATACTACCGAGAACACATTCGAAAGGTAGGCGTGTGGGAAGCCAACAAGGCGCGCCTACCCACACCGCGTTCGGGCGGCTCGATAACGCGTTCAGCTCCTTCCGCTCATTTGCTACTCATTCGTTGCTCAGAGTGTTTATTCAATCGATCCACAAACGTTCTCCAATCAAGTGCGGAGCAACCGAGTGGCGAATCCGATTTGATTGTTGGAGTAGTCGCGCAGCAGGCAGTAGCGTTGGAAGGCGGTGCGAGGCAGGCGGAACTGCTTGTACTGAGCGGGCGAGACGTTCAACGAACAGCGGCGAGAGGTCTCCTGCTTGGAGCGGTCGATGTACTCGTCGGGCGTCACGTGCACCTCGCCGCCGCCCACCGAGAAGACGACGTCCGTCTCGAGGTCGCACGGAACGTTGCCGGCGTCCTGCAGGTTGAGCGCTTGCATGAACCACTCGGTGTACTGCTGGGGCATCGAGAAATACCACTCGTCTTGTTGGAAACTGAACACAATAATTTCGAAACTATTAGTCGTTTAAAAAACAAACTAAAGGTTGCCGGGCGTGTCGAAGGTGTGTGTGCCGAAAGTCACACTAAACAACAATTGATTGAATCTTCCTGATCGTCGGCTCACTCATCAATGGCCATCGTCCACTGCTCCATGGTGAGCAACCACGGGGCTTCCGGCACGATCACCCAATCGTCTGCGCAACGATCCGCCGGCTTGTCGCCGAGCGTGAACACGCCCGTCGCGTAGAACGGATACTCGTCGGTGACGCTAAACAATTTATCCTACTGCTTTTACTCATGTCTTTCTTCTATTGACTCACTCGTCGTAGCTGGTCACCACAGTCTTTTCATCAATAAACTCCAAAATCTGTTGGACGAAGCTGAGCGAGCCGTCTGTAGCTCGATTCAATCCGAAAGCCGAGGAATCCGTGTACATGAAGCCCTCGTCGATTTTATCGTAGAACGGATTCAGGTAGTAGCGGAAGGGCAGTTCGAGTTGCAGCTTCTCGTCGCCCAGCTGAAAACGAAACGAAGTGGGAGCAATCGTGTTCTGCTTACAACGAAGACGTCCGTCGCGTTCACGCCGATAGGTGTGCCCAGGTAGTTGTAGAGCGGGCCGACAACCTTGAACGTAGAGGAGTCACTAAACGATGGAAGAATGAGAGCATGGCAAAGAAGAACGTACTTTCGGTAGAAAGCGCCCTCGGGATTGTAGCGACTGTGCACGACGACGTCCGCTCCTCGTTGGGACTCTTTCTCGAACAGCAGAAAGGTGACTTGCTGACCTGGAAAACGAGTGAGTCGAAAGAGCAAAGAGACCGACCGGGAGTTCCAATCGTGAAGTTCAAGCGAGTCATGCCCTCCGCTTGACAGTCGAACGGCAAAGTGAGGACCTTCTTCGCCCTTGCATGGCCGACGGCAAGAAGGAGAACAAAGAAGAGGTGGGCGACCATTTCGAACTTGCTTCTTCTGTGCTGCTTGAGGAATGCTTTAATTCCCGTCGTTCTTATCGCCTCCGTTTCGGCTGATGGACCTCCGACAAATTTTGATCAGCCGATCGGAGAGGTGTGCACCCGGACGCGTGGCTGGACGGAGGAAACGCCCATACGGCCATTCAAAAGCACCGCGAGATTTTGCGAGACTGGACTCTTCCAGGGACGCCGAATCGACTGCTGTTATTTCCGCTCGACTTTAAACGACATCAGAAGCAAATAGTGAGCATCATGCGTTCCGTGCAGTCAACGAGCCGACAAGAACGTCCTTAAGGTGATTGATGCTCGTCGTTTATCGCTTTGACGACGAATGACGGGAGGACGGTAAGCAGACGGAAGTGGGTGGCGGCCGCATCCGTCTGCTTTGCGAGAGCGTCTGCCAACAGCTGATAATTTCGACGAATTCCGATCATCTCGCGAGCATTCGAACAACGGTGACAAAACGAATTGACCGTCGTTTCTTTTTGGAGGCTGAGCTGCACGGGGTCAGCGTTGAGTTCGAAGCGGAACCGCGGCTCGAGAGTGATTGAAGCGCCCAATGGTCGGCAAGAGCGATGTTCCTCCCACCAATTGCATTCATCTTCGATGTCCAAAAATTCACGCACTTCTCGCTCGTAGCAATCGACCGCTCGTCCCTCGCCCAGCATTTGCATGAGAACAACCCGTCCGATTACTCAACTTCTCTGTCTTCTCATTTCCACCCGCACGAAATGGAGCGCGCGTCGGTCTTTCTGCTCGCGCTCTCGCTCGGCTTCGCGCTCGTGGTGGGCGGCGGGTTGGCGCTGGTGTTCGCGTTCCCGCCCGTGCAGGACGCAGTCGCCCTCCGCCTGTGGACCCAACGGGCGTTCGACCTCTCGCTGTACGGCCTCTGCTCGATGATCGTCTGTCTGATGGGCGCGCACATGGTCGGGCGGGCGGTGTACCTGCACGAAGGCCTCAGCCAGTGCCTCGCCCTCGTCCGGGCCGTCTACGCGAAGCGCCACGAGGACGATCGCGCCATGAAGCGACTCGCCGAGGAGGCGCGCCTCCTGGAGCGGCAGCGCGAAATCGCCGCCGTCCAGCAGCAGCCGGCCGGCGCCCTCGAGCTCGTCGAGCCGCCCGTCGCCAACGTTCCGTTTTGGTGAGGGCGCTGTGGATGATTTCCTTTCATTCGTTTGCTGCTTTCAGATCGACGTCACGGATCTCACGGTCGTCTTCTTTTCTTCTGTTCGATGTTGTGTTTGTGGTCGCGAATAAACCGTTTCTTTCGCTCGTCGATCGTGAGAAGTTCCACTGCTCAACACGAACGAAAAGAAAGAAGCGAAAGGTACCAATTGTACGAACCCGACCGTACCCCGCCGCCGGCCACGTGTCTCCGGTCCCGCCGCGATCCGCCCGCCGCTCGCCACGTCTCCCGCTCGCCGCCCTACCCGTCACTCGTTCCCTCTCGCCCCTCGCAGAGCGGTCGCCCTCGCCGCGCCGCTCTCCCGCTCCTCGGCCCTTGCCGCCGATCCCCGGACTCCCGCTCGGCGCCCATGCCTCGCCCCTGCCGCCGCCGCGCCCTCGTCGCCGCACCGCTGCGGATTGGTTTGATTCCCGAGAGTAACCCGTTTGTTGTCCCTTTTCCGTCGTCTCTGTAATAAATACTCGTTTAATCCCGTTCGGCTCGTTTCAGAACCGAAAGCAACCGAGCACGGGCTCTCATTGTCCTGCATTTCGAAAGGCACGTCGAGGCGATAGAAAACCGCGGCAAGAACCAAGCCAAAAGTCACCAAAGCCGCATGGAGCAGATCCCGCAGCCAAGCGACCGATCAAAAACTTTTCTGCAACGAAGGACACTACAACAGTGCTAACCCAAAACCACGGAATAAAAGCCCCAGCTACTATACCGTTAACAAACGCGAATGAAAAAAGAACGTCCTTCAAGTCATGCACTCGTGATCTCGATCGCGTTCATTTCGAGCAGCTGGCCTCGACTTTAAAAAAAAGAGCTGCCGCAAGCACGGCGATAAAACAAACCGAAGACAACGTTTCATCTCCAACCCCTGCCCCAAGAGTGGACTGCAAATTCTCGTCTTCGTTTAATTAAACCCACACATGGACTGAACGAACGATGAAACAAATTATTTTGCTCGCAGCGGAATAAAAGAACATGCAAGGCGAGAAACGAGTTACTTGAACGGCAACGGGAATTGTATGGCTTCACGGAATTAGTGCTCCGTTCGCTTGACCTGCTGTTCGAGATCAAAGTTTATGAAGCAGACAAACCGCCAGTTGAAAGGAGCAGTGGAACTCCGTTAGAAACACGCCAAACAAGCGACCGTCCAGTCACCAAACCGAAAGAGCTTGTGTGATCGACAGTGTGATTCTGCCGAAGTATCTTTTACACGCGCCAACACTTTCCAATTAACGACTGGACACGGAATAAAACCGCCTAAATGCGGGAACAGCCCAGCGACTTTAACCGAGACACCTGCTTTGACCCGAAGACCCTGTCCGCTGTCAAACACTCCTTTGAAACGACAATCACTTCGGACGATAGCTTTCTTTTGTTGTTTACGGGGCCATAATAACGGCGGCATACTGCGGAATTAGAAACCTTTGATCACCAACATCAATTCGGGCGAATGAAATCAACTCTGCCGACGAGAAATCTGTGAACTTTCTTTGATCAAGCGGATCCCCTAGGAGAAAGCAATATTTGCCAACGCTGGACGGAATTCAAACGACAACAAAAGAGCCATAGTCGACTTGCGAGCGACCGCGTGCCCGGTTCGACGGAATAAACGAGCGTCTGCTAGAGTCAGTGCGGAAAGCAATAAGGGGAGATACACCTGAATTCAAGTTGTCTCGTTGAGCACCTCCTATGGTTGCTGTCCCGCGTTGAACTTCAATTTCAAAACAGGCAAACGTGCCAACGGAAGAATGTGCGAAACAACTTGTTTACAAATGGAGCATTATTTCATCTACAACAAGGCGGAATTATTCGCTTTTTCTTCTGCCCGCTTCACAAAACCTAATATCTTGTAAACGAGCGGTTGCAAAAATAAAAATCAACTAACTGCATGCGTGGGGTAAAACCGCTCTTACAACACGAGCACCTGTTCGGAATTCAACCGCGACCAGCACCAACACTGTCAAACGATTGAACAAAGTGTCGATAAAAACACGAAGAACGCTTCTGTTTTTCCTGCCGACGGTAACCGATGGACACTTCCCGAAGTGGCAAAATAAACTCATCGATCAAGCTGCCTTTCATTTAAAAGAAATTAACAAAAAACATTAGCGTTTGCGTAACTCGCGTTGCCGTAGACGACTGGGACGGAATAAATCCCTAGGACGGCGAACAACCAACGATAAAACAATGGCAACACTCTTCTTTCACCGTCCAATAAAATGCCCGACCACCTGTACGTCAAAGAAGCGTTTGTCCAATGGCGTCTTCAACGAGCGACAGCAACCAGCTGTGAGCCCAAAACTAGCCGTTTGGACGGGCTGTCGTCCGTTTTCGTCATCTTGGAGCGACCCGCCAGTTAACTTGTTGGACGAGCACCCGGAGCGTGAATTCACAAAAGCGGTTGCTTCCTTTCGTTTGCTCCCTCTTTGTTTGTTTTTCCGTCCAATAAACACGTCGCCACCCGAATCCGTCGGCTTTTGCCTGCTCAAACCAACGAGTGCTTTGCAGTCCGCTCATCAAGCGCCCACTCGAAGCCCAAGGGGCCCACAGGACGGACTCACTCCAACGACTACTCCTCGCGTCCAACAAACATTCAAGCGGCCGATTCGTGCCCTCAACTGCTCTTCGGACTGCGATCTCCGTCTTGCGTGCACGAGAGAGCGCATCAAAGTGGCCGCATTGAGGTAAGCGGAGAGCGGGAACGTAGATGCCCCTGCCGTCCTCCCAGGAGAAAGATCAATTCGCGAACACTTTCCACCACCGCTCGCTCGCCCACTCACTCGCCGCCCGCCTCGTGATCCGCTGCTTCGTGCATTCAACACAAGTTGAAGACAATCTCACATCCAAGAATGCTCAAGCGTTTATTCCCGCCCAACAGATGGCCGCGTAGCCCAACTGTTGGCTCGTGTCGTCGAAAACGCCGCAGAAAGAGGCGAAATACTGCGTTTCGACCACCTTTTCGCCCGTCTCCCCGTAGAAGGCCTGGTAGACGTCCAGAACACACGAGTGGGCGGCGGGACCACGTGCCCGCCGCCGTCGGTCGTCAGCGTGAGCGGAGTGTCCAGCACGTTCTGATAGATGCTTTGATCCCACTGCAAGCGAGTGAGTAGTCAGGTTACTATTTACCGCCGATGACTCACGTAGACGTTGGTGCCCGCGAGAATCGTCCGGAAGAACCACCCCGCGACGCTCCAGCCGTCGAAGTGGAGACCCAGTGCGGCCTACAAAGAGGAATGAAAGGAGGAAGTCACCCGCCACACGTCTTGGAGCTCGTACTCGCCGATCGGCACTCCGTCCATCCAAAACTTCCACTGGGCGTCGGGGCCGGCGGGCGGGACGAACCCGACCGCCTTGCCGCTCGTCCCGTTCAGCCACAGGCCGACGATCCTTTCCGCGGTTGGAAGACGGACGGCGGGCCGCTGGGACTCGCGGCCGCCAGCCTCAGCCCGAGCTTCCCGTTCACGTACGGGCAGTGGCCGCCGCATAGAGCCGCCGAATCGCCCAGCGAGGTCACCTGCACGAACTCGCCCAACGGCAGCGACAACGCCGAATCGAAGGCCATCGCGTCGAAGCCGAGCAGCCTGTCCGTCTGGTACGTGGAAGAAGAAGAGTTGTCGTACAGAATGTCCACTTGGCAGTGGTCGGACAGGTCGCAACAATCCTCGCCCATGAAGTTCGTGCAATCTGAACGGAGAAGAGTGGAAGGATTGCTTCCAATACTCACCTATTGCACACATCCTGGACAAGCGCTCCAATACTCACAAAAGGAGTCGCCCACCCACAACTTCGGCGACTGCAAGACCACTTCGACAAAGAACTGGGCGGGTGTTCCGATTTGCCTTTGCACTGAACAAAGAATAGGGAGTGAAAGAGAGACGGGAAACTCGCCTACGAGTCCCATGCTGTCGAATTTGACGGGATCGTTGCGGGCACTCGGGAGCAGCGAGCTGAACTTTGGGTTGTGCCTATCGATCGTCTTTGATGAAACAAGAATCAGGATTCTGCACACTTTCCTCCAGTCATTAATGTTTCCCGCTGCGCACTCACTCGCCGCTCGTCGTCTCGAACGACGAATCGAGAGGCCGGCCGCCTTCCCGGCGGATCCACTCGGCCGATCGAAGCGGCCGGTCGATCGGTCGACTCGATCCAAACGAAGTCTTCGTTGCCAAAGGCCGTTCTGCTGATCTTCTTGTCCACTCGCCTATTCAAGGAGGGGTGTAGGGAGTCGAGCGAAGCCCCGAGCCGCATGGCAATCTTGATGCGGGTGGGAGGCCGCGGAAGATTCCCGTCGTCCCGTTACGAAAGTTCAAAAACAGAAATTTCTGAAAAGCAGCAGAAAGAAGGTGAACACTCGGAATTCAGCACACTTCCCGCCGCAGACTCCCGCGCGTTTATTGCTACAAACAAACTGCAAAGATGTCCACTTAACAATCAGGAGTTGTTTGTTGTTTACCGATGACGCGAAAAGAGGCTGCTGAAACGAACAGAACGGATTTAGTAATGACAAAAGCCGGCCGTGGGAGTGTCTGGCAATAAGCAGGACGTTCCCTTCTGAAAAGTTAGCCAAACGACCCAAAGATGCCATGTTTGGCTTCATCTCGACGAGTTGGAACTAAATCAAAACCAAAAAGTGCAAACCCAAGCGTGCCTGCACCCATTCAGCCTCTTGGCGCCAGAGGAGCCCACGAAGTCTCCGCTGTTTCGGGTGTTCAGCCGACAAGGCGCGTCGAGATGCGAACGAGTCAACCAAGTCCGCAGCAAGTTTAGTCGTCTTATGCTAAGTTGAAAGGGGACGTACCGCCCAACGATCAATCGCTGTACGGCGCCGTGAACCCTAAACACGACCCGACTTCACTTTTTCTACTAGCACGTGGATCTCACTAACCGGCTACGAACCCGCAACCCACCGCACCGCAATCCGCGCCCGCAACCATTCGGCTACGAGAACTTGTTGCTGGGTGACCGTACATTCGGGCTTTTAAGCTGCAGCTGGGCGTTCCGACCGTTAGGAAAAACTCAGTACGGTCGCTTGGAGGATCGATTCGAATGGTCTCGTCGCTGTAAAGGAAACTATTGAAGGAACGGCGGTATTTATGACCTGCCGATGGGTTCACTTCTCGCTCACTGCTCGTAAATCGTTGACGAGTAATCGTCAGGCAAGACGAACGTTTTTTGTGCCGTTGCTTCAATTTGCTTCGTTCTTGTTGAGTAGAACACGCGCAAATTTTATTCATTTAACCCTTGAACACAAACAGAACGATTAATAATTGTAGCGATGAATGGGCTGCATGTTGGGGTAGACGGAAGGGAGAATCTTCTTGCCGTACTCGCTGCTCATGAGCCCGTGGAAGCCGGCCGGTCCTTCGATGTCCAGCCAACTCTTGCGGAGAGCGTCGACGGCGAGGCGGAGGAGCGAGTCGGGCGTGCTGAAATGGAAGCGAGTAGTTGGACAGAGCGGAAAGAACTCACTTGAAGAACAAGCGGTGGATCCTCAATTCATGACCGCTCCGGTTAGTTGTGACGACCAACAATCCCTCGTCTTCACCCGTTTCAGCGTTCGTAATTGCAGAGATCTTGTCGATGACGTCCTTGTTCCACGGTATCTGCTCCCACTTGCGGCGTTGCAAACAGCATCGGAAGATGGAGTATTGACGCTTTTCTGCAATCAAATTCCACCCCCAGGAATACGCGTAGTGTTGGGACCAAGCAAACGTGATATTTATTAACTGAATATGAACCATTTATTTTTGTTTATCGCAAGAACCCTACATCCTTGGCGCCACCTCTCAAATCCGCCGTGCTCCACGTCCGTTTTTGCGTGTCGAGCATGTGAAGAGCGAGAGGTTCGGTTGGGAACGACGAAATCCCGTACAGCGAACGGCCGTCTTTGCTCAAATGAAAACTGTTTTCCAAACGTCTCGCTTGCTCTTGCTCCGTCCAGTCCACAAACAAACGGCCTGCGGCAACATCCAAACGGGCAAAGCGAATCTCATGAGAATCGACCGAGTCGAGCATCGCGTGCTTGACGGTCCCATTCGCCTCGATGATCGTGATGCAATAACCAATCCAAATGGACCGTGGGAAGTCCAAATCAACGCGCCCGAATGTTTTGTCTTCGAAGCACAAACGATACAACATCAAGGCACGATGTTCAAGGGCAACAATGGTAGTCGGATCCACGAATACAAAACTAATGACCTTGTGCATAGGAAAAGCTCCGTTACCATTAAAAGAGCTTGAAAACACAGTTGCGTAAGAACAAATTAGGATTAAGTCGTACGTTTGAGTGTTCATGACTAAATCGATGACGCAAAAGCACCGCTTGCCATGTAAGAAAGCGTAAGCGTACCGGCCGTCACTCGAGAATTGCAGCGTGGAACTCTAAATGCAAATTCAGAAAGATGCATAGAAGCAGTTATCGTTAGCCAGAAGCTGATGTACGGATCCCTTGATTGCTTAGACGAAACGCTTTCATTAAAATCAGCGGATTCCGCAGTCACCGCTTTGCTGGCTATAGAAGGACGAACTTGGTAAACGGGTAAAAACATTTTATTTTGTGCTGCGCAAGCGACCACCGTCAACCGCTCGTCGGCAGCACGAATGCACGCGCACGCCTGCCCGCCCGCCCGCGTGTTCCCAGAGTGCCCAACGAGGACCGCGAGCACTCCGGCGGGCGCGCACAAGAAAAGAGGGCAGCTTGATCAAGGCGGCCCACGAGCAGGAGATCCCGCCGGTCGAGCGGCAGGGAGCGGGCGACACACCACGCGGAAGGCAGGCGACCTTTCGACTGCCCACTGGAGACTGCCGAGCCGGGCGCGAACACACGAATCAGCGGGCAGAAACGAGTGGACGGGATGTTGGGGAGACGAGTGCCCAAGGAGGGCGGCTGGTCGGGGGCTCCGCTTGCCCCGATCGACCGCCCGCGTGTTCCCGCAGTGCGCACTCCGCCGCCCGTCCGCGCGCACTCGAGCCGCCCGCCGCCCCGACTGCCCGCGAGACCGCCGGCCGCTCGGCGCGGGAGATCCGCCCGCTGCTCGCCGCTCCTCTCCGCCGCGTCCAGCACGCGCCCGACCGCCCGCCCGCCTACTCGGCCGAAGGGAGAAGAAGGCGGGCGGCCGGCGGGCGGAGCGGCCGCCCCGAAACACGCCCGGCTGCGGGTTTCTTTTCGCCCCCTCCGCCGACCGGCTGCTTGAACGGAGGAGTCAGTCGGCAGAAGGCGGGCGGCGAGTGGGCGGCCGAACGGACGGGAGAACACGAGCGGGGCGACGAGCCGCCCGGCCGCCGTAGTCCCGTGGATCCGCGCGCCGACTGCCGAGCGGGCGGCCGGGCGGCGAGTCCAGCGAGGAGGGCGGCGAGGAAGCGGCGGGCGGAGTGGACGGACGGCGGACTGCGGGGAAGAACGCCCCCCAACACGCAATCGTTCGGCCGGCTTCTTCGCGGCGACCGACCGTCGGGATCGCCGCGGCTCTCGGCGCTCGACGGCGGCGGCCGCTCGTCCACTCGCCGTCCACTCGGCCGCTTTCGACGGCCGCCGCCACTCGCCCGCTTCCGTCGAGCGGCCCGCCGAGAAGCCGCCAGCCGACCGACCGGCGGCCACTCCCGCAACGAACCGAACGGTCGAATCGAACGGACGGGCGGCACTTCCGCTCACTCCCGACTGCCCACGAGAACGAGCGGCCGCCCACCACTCGAATGGCGGAAGAAGGGGATCCCCGTCGTGTAAACGAGCCGCTCGTCGGCCGCCGTAGTCCAGTGGAAGGGGTGATTGACTGCCGCCTTTTTTTCCGCGAGTGGGCGGGCGGTGAGTCTGGCGAGCAGGCAGATGGCTGGAGAGCGGTGGGAGTGACCGTTGAGATCGAACACACGAGTTGATCGAAGAAGGCAGAGGAAGATTTGGAGTTTCTTTGGATGGTCTGCGAATTTAATCCGTTTGTTAATTTAAAGTGATCGATCAGGTCTAATTTTTTGTCTTTTAACTGTCGTCGTGGGTCTTCGCACATCACTTGATGGAAAAGCGATTTTGCGTTGGGTCTTATTCCGTACCCTCTGGTTCGTTTGTCGGTCTTGCACGATTTCTGTGCGCTGCCTTCGTTCTGCAACTCGTTTTTCGGTTGACAGGTGGGTCGCAAACGCGAGCTTACAGCGTCCGATCACTTCTTTTTTTGGGTTGTGCACGAGTTTGTTGCCGACTTCTAATGTGATTAGAGCGGGGAGGATCGCATTGGTTTATTCCGTTGAGATTGTGTGCCGGCTTCCACGGTTGGCGCTGCTGCCTGTGCAGTTCTGAGTCTTCTCTCTGTTGATGATCGTCGCTCATTCACAAAAGAAACGACCACAGCGGCTATCAATCCAGCCGGCCGTCCACCTCTCGCCACTCGCTGCCCGTCGAGTGGTTGGATGAACTCGAGAGGGCGATCACCCATCGGACTGTTGCTCGGGTCTTCGGTTTTCAGTTGGACGTCGAAAGAAAGGATCGCAAGGGGGAAGCTTCTTTCACGTGCACTGCTCGTGGGAGTACTGGGGCGCTTATTCCGTTGCAAATTCTCGCTCAGAGCATCAAGGATTAATGGCTAGACTTGACGGTTTTTATTTACATAGGTCTAAAACGCGGTTTGCTCGTCGACTGGCGTCTGTATTCTCTTTTTTAAATCTTTTTCAACCTCGCAAACGCCCTTACAATCGACGACCAAAAGACGTGCCCGCTCAGCCCCCATCTCCGCCCACCACTCCAGCCCATTCCATTCAACCGTTACATTCGAAGCCGCAGAGAAGAGGACATCGTTTGTTGCAGCGAGTGGTGGGCGGCTCGAAGAAACGCGGAGAAGAGTGGGCGGCGAGCGGCGGCCGGTCGGCTCGCCCACACTCCAGTCCACTCGACGCGGCTCTTTGCTTTGGGGTTGCTTCGATCTTTCTTGGTGGGTTACGTCTGCGAGATGACGGCATTGCTCGGTTAGTTCGACAGACGTCCGTTAATTCTCTTCTTTTAGTTGGACTTGCGTTGTTATTGAACGGAGAATTGCGGCTCGTAGAACATTATGTAAGGTGTGCAGTTTAATCGCCGGCAAAAGAGTAAAGCGGATTCGATTCTTGTGTTGTTTGCAATAAAAGCGTCGTTATATATTGCGAAAACAAGACTTGCAGGATCCTTTTATTCCGTTGAGGTAGTTTCTCATTGCCTGGCCGCTTGCAGTTGAGGTTCTCGCGTTTTGAAACTTTGGGTTTTCGCCGCGCATCCACAAAAGAGATCACTACAGCGGCCATCAACCCACCCGGTCGTATACCTCTCGCCACTCGCTGCCCGCCGAGTGGTTGGACGAACTCGGGGGCGCGATCATCCGTCGGACTGTTGCTGGGGCTTCAGCTGGACGTCGGAAGAAGGGGGTTGCGACGGGGAGCTTCGTTCACGTGCACTGCTCGTAGGAGAACAAGAACCTTTATTCCGTGTTGTCGGCCACATTCTCGACCGGATTTCTCCATTCGATCTGCTAGCAATAAAAAAATGACGTAATCATCTACTTCAATCACTACTTCAGATTTTTCTCTCAACCGTTGCATTCGAAGTTGCAGTGGAGGAAGGCGTCGTTCGTTGCAGCGAGTGGCGAGAGGCTCGAAGAAAGGCGGAGAAGAGCGGGCGGCGAGCGGCGGTCGGTCGGCTCGCCCACACTCCAGTCCGCTCGACGGCGCTCTTCGTTTTCGGGTTGCTTCGATCTTTCTTTGTGGGTGTTGACTGCGGGATGGAGACACCGGTCGACTTGATTGAATACTAAGCTTCTTTTTTCTTCTTGTGTCGTTCTTTGAACGTTCGCGAGTGGGAAATTCCGTACGGGTTGCACTTCTTCGGCGGTTTTCTTTATTGACGGCAAAAAAGTAAGACAACTTATTTTTTTTGTTAGTGACAGGTTTTTCTTCCCAAAATACACGCAATATTAGCCGGCCTTGCGCGAGACACTTGTTTGTTTCTGTTGTTCTTGTTCCGCAAACTCAGTGGATCACTTCCACAAAACCGCGAGTCATTCAATGTGTTCGTTTGTTAGTTCTGTCGCTTCAATTACCGTTTCACTTCACCGAAACCAATAGGAAAGAATAAACCAACCTCAATCAATTCGCCTCCCCGTCCATCCGCGTCTATCCACCACCAAAAAAGCGACCCCGATCGCCGACTGCCGGCCGTCGGGCGCCCGAACGCGCGACAAAAGGCAGCAGAAAGCGGCGAGCGGCGGGCGGGAGAAAAAAGCGGCGACGGCGGCCGCCCGACTTGACCGCCGCCGCCGAAACGAGCGGGCGGCGGAGAGGCGCTGTCTCTCTCGCACTCGGGGTCCGCGACTGGCGGCGAGCGGAAAGAACGCACTGGAGACTACTCGAAGATGGAAAGACGAGCTGTCCACGTGGTCCAACTCTCTCCTTCACTCTGTGGATTAACAACAACCGTCATTCATCGCCCACCCACAAACAACAAAGCAATCCGCGAATCCCCGCTCCTTCCCGCCGGCTTCTCGCGAGCCGATCGCCGTGCGGCTCGACGAGGTACGGGAGGTCACCGGCTTCCTTCGGGCGGCCCGCGGCGACTCGAAGGGGGCCGTTCGCTTGGGGATCTCCCGAACGAAACGAACAACAAAGCGATCAAAGAAATGCTCGAAGACGTCCACGCGGGATCGACCGACCGGAACGAGCGGGAAGGCGGCGGAGAGAAGGCGGGAGCTCCCCGCACTGCCGGCCGGAAGAGCGCCGAGTGGAGCGAGTGGACGAGCAGTCGGGCGGCCGCCCGCGGGACTGCTCGCTGTTGCCCGTGGATCGAGCGGCTGCCCGTTGAAGGCGGCGAGGAGCCCGCCTGGGGTCCGCGCGCAAGTGGGCGGACTTCGGGCAGTGGAGAGAAGGCGGGAGCGGCCAAGAAGCCGCGGGCAGCGGGGACTCCGGTGGGATTTCTGCTCGTCGAGTGAACGGAGGGAAGAACCCCCCGGCCGGCCGATCGCCCGCCTTCCTCGAGCACCACCGGCGGCCGGACGAGCGGCGAGAGGAGCGAGTGGCCGCGAAGAACCGCCGGAAACTCGCCGGCGGTTCGAACGAACGGAGCGGGCGCACGTGGATTGAGGGCGCTCGTCCGGGCGGTCGGGCGGCCGCCGAGACCGCCGGCTGCTCGCTTCTTTCTCGTGGAAAGCGAGCAGTTGGCAGTTGGGAGGGTGGCGGAAGACGGCGATCGTTCTGCTCGTTTCACGAGTGCCCCGTTCGCGGTGGAGACGCCGCTCGATTCGCGTTGGGGCGGCCGCCGTTGGGCAGTCGAGAAGCAGCCGACCCACCTGCCGCCGCTTCCGCCCGCCCGCTCTCGCCGCTCCGCCGTCTGCTCGTCGAATTCGCGAGTGCCCCGAACGAACGAGCGGGCGCCCGCTTGGAGTCCACCAGTCGGCTCGGCGGATGGACGCGCCGAGGGGCCGCCCGCCGATCGACCGGCGGCTTCGTTCGCCTCGCCGCCTCCACTCGTCTCGCGGAGTGGAGGTGCCCGACGGCCACTCCGCTCGCCCGGCCGCTCACCCGCACGGCCCGCTCCTCTGCGCGCCGAGTGGACAGCCGGCTGTTGGGGTCGCCTTCCCTCTTCTCGTGGCCGGGCGGCCCCTCCAATCGCCCCGCCCACTCGCCGCGAGTGCGCGCTTTCGAGCGCGTCGGCCGTCTTTTTTCTCCGCCCGCCCGCCCGCCCGCTCTCTTGCGCGCCGCTCGCGCCCGGCCGCCGGACGCCGCCGCCTCGCCGCCCGCCGATTTCGCCCGCTTTTCGGCGTGTTTCGGGCGAGAAAGTGCGTTCTTTTTGCGGTTGTTTGTGCGTTGATTGACGGCCGTTGATTGCGGGAATTTTGCTTTGTGTGTCTGCAGGCGAGTGGGATCGATCGCCGGGGAATGATAAACTAGTCACGGTGTTCCCGAAGATGCGCGATTTGGAGACAAAAGTAAGTTTACTCTTCGAATACATATTTTGACCTTAAAAAAGTGGTACTGATGAACGAATATAATGCAGAAAAAACCGTTGATGCTTGCAATAAAGGACGGATCGAGCCGTTAGCTGCCGTCACGTTCATCGATCAAAACCGCGGACTTTCTTTGGCTGCCGCACCCAAAAAACACCACGGAAATCTAGTACGGAATAAAACTGTTGTGTAATAACGAAACGATGTTTGGGTCAACTTTCTGGAGGATCTCGCTGCTCTTGCTGTTCGTTCCGTAAGCAGCTACCCACAACAATGCGAATGTCGGTCAGAACGAACTGAAAACCGCATCCAAAATGCGGTAATGTGCAGATGTTCGGAATAAACCAACAGAAATCAACACTCACCTCCAGCCAAAAGAAGAGAAACAGATCGACTCAACGCCCATGAAAGAAAACATGTAGACGATAACCGCCGGGCACTCGACGACCACTGGCCGTTCGACTAGCCGTTCGACTGGCCGTTCGAAGCGGGCAACCCGCGAGTCGTCTCGGGGATCCCCGCCGCCTTCCACTGAGAGGGGGCAATCCTCCGGCGAGTGTGGAGGTCGCCCGTGCTGAAGAGCAGCCGGCCGACTGGCGGCAGACGGGCACTCCCGCCCGCCCGTCCACGAGCGCCCACTTCGAGCGGGAATCCCGCCTCGACCCGCCGGCCGCCGAAAGAAGGCGGTCGTCCGCGGGCACGAGTCGCCGTCCAGCTCTGCCGGCTGCGCGCAACCCCGAACAGGGACGTAAAGCGTGTGCGGGGCAGACCCGACGATGAGTTCGGTGGCCTCGGTGTTGGGCAGCGGAAAGCGCGTGTTGTTTAGACTGTAATGTTTTGTGCACAATGCTGCTTGAACAACTGACGTTCCGAGTCCTTTAATCCGAAATAAGAGCGCGCTTTCGACTCGCTGAGCAACAAAGAATCGGGGGCAGCGGAGCGTCACAATGATGGCGAAAAGTTGTTTTTCCGTGAAACAAACTCACAACCGACCAATTGGCCAGGTCGACGGAAAAAAGCTGGCGATCATAAAAAGAGTTGTTACGGAATTTCCTCGTTACCCCTTGTCCTCTTCGAACAAATGAATCGACCAGCCACCACTCGATTGCAACTAACCGAAAAGCAAGCGAGTGAATGGCGACTTGAACGGAAGATGCCAGCATCAGATCAGTTGACTCTCCGCAAAACGAAAGTCCTGGGGATGAAAGCAAAAGAAGATGACAAGCAGCCGCTGGGTCAGCCGGAATAAAACCTGTCTCGCATGCCCCAACAACGCAAAATGCAGTTGTGGTCCACAGAATCCGCAGTTCTTCCGTCCAATTGGTGGGAAGCCGAGCGGCGAGCAAATGACCACAACGACCATCCCCCCGCCGCCCACTCCCGCTCTCGACCACGGGCACTTCTTCCGGTTGGATCCGCCCGCCACCCGCCCGCTCGCCGGCCGATCCGCCCACTCCGCCGTCTTCCACGGTCGGCCGCCGGCTTCGATCCCGCCGGCCAACGGGACTCCCGCCCCGCAATCCGCCGCCCATCCCACTGGACTACGAGGACGCCGTGGGGCCGCTCGACGGGCGGCGGTCGTCCGGCCGGCAGTCGGCGGTCTTCGCGCCCCGTTCTTTCGGGAGTGCGCCTTCTGGAGATTCCAACCTGAAAAGAAAGAAGTGAACACGAGCAGCACGATTGAAGAACCCGGCGTCCTGCTCGTCCACAGCGGCAGTCGAGCCAACCGCCCGCTCTCGGTCAAAATTTAACGCCGGCTACTCGGCGGGCCTCTTCGCTTACTGCTCGTTGAAAAGACAGAAGTGGCCGAAAAACGGTCTTTATTCAAACACGACGAACAGTCGACGATCGACGGGCACCGAGAGTTATGCAGTCGAGTGGCGCAATGGACATAAAAGGAATTTACACAACGGAAATTCAACCGCGTTCTTCTGTGTGATCAAGAAACAAAAAATATGCGCCCGAAGGCTTGAGTAATGAAAGCAGTAATCACTATTTTCCTGACCAATTAGAAATGCTCGCTCGTGTTCAGTACAAGCAAGCGATGAGGAGCAGGCGGATCACCTTCCAGCAGTTTAGGTCACCTTTGAGTTTCGTCCGGTGTAAAAGCAATGGCTCAAACGAAAAATGCCGACGGAATTATCGCTCCGGTCGATGACACATGCAAAGCAGATTATCTGGCACAGTCATATCAAAAAAAAGATATAAGCAACGGCATGCGGCGGATATCTAAACGGATAAGACATCCGCCTGTTTGTTTGGGCGCGAAAGGGGAAGTGTGTAGTGCGGCAGGACGCGGAATTCCTCGGCTCATGCTCACCTCCTTCACGCAGAGAAAGCAAGCCACCAGCGTCATCAGCGTAGTCAGCAAATGGAAAGTTGAGCACGTCACAGAAAAATAGAAAAAACGGCAACCGCATTATTTAACACTTGTTTTCTTTTGCATTTCTCAAAACGACCAAAAACTTTAATCACATCCTTCCCAACAACCCCCTTTTGCTATACGGCAAGCGCACTTCCGACTCGTGGAGCAAACGACTCGCTTCATTCACTCGCTCCTTCAGAAAGAATAAGCAGCAATCCACCGCTCGCTGCCGGCCGCCCGCGACTCCCGTTCGAGCGGCGAGTCGAATGGCCGCTCGCCCGTTTTCCCCTTGGAGTGGGCGCTCCGCCTTCCGATCAGAAGTGAGGGCACGGGCGAGCGGCGGGAGTCTCCGCTTTCCGGTGGCCGGCGCCCTCCGGCCGGCAGTCCGCCGAGTGGCCGCCCGAAGCGGCGAGTGGCGGGCGGAGAGGAGCGGCGGCTCTCGCGGGTTCTTTCCGGAGTGATCGGCGAATGCGTGGATGGACGACGGCGAGCGGTGCGGGGAAGCGGAGAGCAGTCGACCGCCCACTCGCTCCTTCCTCCGGCCACTCGTCCGCTCTTCGCTGCCGCCCACTCGATCCGCCGAACAGCCGCCGACAACCGGGGTCTCCCGCTGCCGTCCGCAGTCGCTCCGTCCGTTGATCAAAAGAACGCCGGCCGCCCGCCGCTCGTTGCTGGAGTTCCACCGGCGGCGTCGAGTGGTCACCGAGCCGGAAGCCCGCTACTTTACGCACCAAGCGAGTGCCCCTCACTCGCCGCTTTCAGCGGGTGGCCGGCTGCCAGCACCTGCACGACCGGCTGATCATCCATCGGGACCTGAAGCTGGGCAACTTGTTCCTCGACGACCACCTGCAGCTAAAGATCGGCGACGGGCGGCGGAGGCAGACGCTCTGCGGCACGCCCAACTACATAGGTTTGTTCGCTCCGTTGTCCAGTCAATCCCGCTTCAGCACCGGAGGGGGTGGACGTGTGGGCGATCGGCTGCATCCTCCGCACGCTGCTCGTCGGAAAGCCGCCGTTCAAAACGCTCTCCTTGGAGGTGAGTTTCCCGCCGTCTTCCCTCCCACTCCGAGCGCTCTCGCTGCAGCAAACGTACGCGAGGATTCGGCGGAACGAGTACCTGATCCCGACGCGCATCGGGCAGCTCGCGCACGAGTTGATCGCCGCCCTGTTGGCGCCGCTGCCGGAGGACCGCCCGACCGTCTTCTCGCGCGGCTTCCTCCCCGACGCGCTGCCCGGCATGAGCCTCGTGTCCGTGCCGCGCTTCAACCAGGAGAACTTCTCGGGCGGCATGATCGAGGTCTGTTCTTCCTTCCACTCCCTTCACTCGCCTCCGTCTTGCTCGCTTTCAGCCGGAGACTCGGCGGGGCGCCGCGTCGATGATCGTGAGCAATCGAAAGGCGAACGAGAAGGACGAGACGCCGATCGTCGAGCACCCGAACAACGCGGCCAACCAGCTGGCGCCCTTCTTCTGCCGACAGGGCGAGCAGGTTCCGAGTGACGATCGTGAGTGTCCCCCGAATGCTTCCCTGATCGCTCGATTGATTGCAGTGGACGTGCGGGACGAGCACCCCGCTTCGAATGGGTCGACTACGCGGAGAAGAACGGCCTCGCCTACGCGCTGTGCGACGACTCGGTGGGCGTCCTGTTCAACGACCACACGAAGCTGCTGGTTGATCCGAGCGGAGAGTGAGTTCCCCTTCGTTCTGCCCACTCCTCCCCTCCGCTTGCAGCCAGCTCCAGTACATCGACGCGACGGGCGCCGAGTACGCGTAGACGCTGGAGAAGAAGGTCCGGCTGCTCTCGGAGTTGCGCTCGTACACGATCGAACACCTGCGGGCGGCGGGCGAGCGGCTGCAGCGGGGCGGCCAGGAGTTCGCCCGCTTCCCGTGCGTGAGCGCGTGGTTCCGCTCGGGCGTGGCCGTCGTGCTGCTGCTGACGGACGGGACGCTCCAGTCGAACTTCTTCGAGCCGTTGGATCAATCAGCGGGTTGCTTGCAGGATCACACGAAGCCGGTCGTCTCGCCGTCCATGCGGGCGGCGACGTTCGGCGACCCGCAGCGCCGGTTGCCCTCGTCGAGGCGGGCTGCTCGCACGAGCTCCGCGAGCGGCTCAACTACGCGAAGACTATGGTTGATCGGATACTCAGCCGCCGCAAGACGGAGTCCTGATCGAGCGGCCCTTCGTTTTTTCTCATCGAAACGCCGTCGTTCGAGTTCGTCGGGCGGGTGTATCGGACGAAACGGCGCCTTTCTTTCTTTTGCCTACATGGAGTTCTCTCCCGCTTCATCCCTCTCATCGTTTGGGCGGACGGGTCCCACTTGCTTTCCACCCATCTACGCATATCGTTCGATTGAAGAGATTCTTGCTTTCAGTGTGCAGTCGGTGCAATTGGAGGAGGAAGAGATGCGTTTTGGAGGGCCGGGCAGCCAGCAGGAGCAATGCGAGAATCTCTTCGTTGTTTACGAGCATGTGGTAAACCTTCGTTTTTAATAGCGAATGGATAGTGTGATCAGAAAGCGTGTTCGCAGGCTGAGAAGTAGGCGAGTCGTTGACGGCCAATGTGAAGCGAGTACCCGCTCGTCTGCGGGGGCCGTCCACGCATTTCTTTCCGCTCGAAAGAAGAAGAAGCGGCCGGACAAGCGGAAGATGAGCACTCGTCGGAAGAGCCACCGGCCAAACCCTCCAGTCGGCTGCTCGACGGGCGGCCGCGGAGTCCGGCGAGTGGAAGGCGGTTGTTGAGGACTCGGCGGAAAGGACGCCAATTGGTCGGACTGAAACGAGCGGACGCAGTGAAGGCGGGCGGGGAGCGGCGGGACTCACCATTTCCGTCGATTGGTGAAGGCTGAGAGAAACGACGAAAGGAGCAGCACGGATGGAGAAGCGATGCGAGAAGGAACGCAGCAAACAGACGAGCGATTGGGGTCTACGGAGAAAAATGGTCTTTTTGCAAAAGGGGCGGCCGGTCAAAAACCACCGGTAAGCATCCGTCCATCGAGTGGATCCGCCTTGGAAGGCGATCGGTTGCCGTCGGACTGGAGGACGAAGAGTGGTCGACGGCTTGAAGAAGTGAACAGAAGGCGGTGTAGGGGTAATCGTTGATTCTTCAGTTCGCGTTGCGGGTTAAAAAAGTAAAGGGTTTATTCCGTTTACAAGTCGCTTCCGAGAGACGTGGAGGGGTCGTTTAGGTTTGCACTTTTTGTGTTTCGACTGGATTCTTGATCATTTATTTCGTAGATTTTGTTTTCCGAGTTTTGGAAGGTGGCATCCGGAGAGCGTATCAAGCTGCAAGACGTGGGCTTCCTCCCTTTCGCCGTGCGGATCTTCGGCTACAAGTAATCTTCTTGTCGCTTGGATCTCTGTTTCATTCGATTATTCCGTCGAAATGAACAGTGCTTTTAGTTGCTTTCTGCCAACCAATCTCCAAAGGAGCACTCCATTTGATTGTCGACGAGCAAGCGGGTCGTTTATTTGAAAGACGTTCAGGGCGTCCGGAGATGTATTCCGTCTGGGCTTGTTCGCATGCTGCCCGGCTTCTCGCCGATCGTCTCGCTCTTACTCTAGCTGATCACGTCGTTTGAAGTGGGCTAAACAGCAACTTTATTCCGGACATTTTTCGGATACGATTTGCTGGTTTGTCCAACAGCCGTATTCGCTCTTCTTTTTTTGCTTCTTTCGTTCATGTTTGTGGCGATTCCGCCAATTTGTGTCTCCGTTCCATACGCTTGCTTCAGAGAACGACGGTGTCGTTGGCCGCGTGCTCGTTTGTTGATCGTTCTTCCCATTCACTACTTTCTGGAGGGGCGTCATTGATCACTCTTGCAGAGACTAGCATTGGCAATGGGCCCTCTCCGACCAGAGCTCGTTGATTCGACCCCAACATTCACGTTGGTTCTCGCCCATCCACCGCCATCTTCTTTCTGTCTCGTTCCTTCATTTAGTTTGGGGAGATTCCGTCCAGGCTTCTTTTTCAAACAGCATCCGGCGAGCTCCACGGCACGTCTCAATTCATTCGACGAGTATCCTCGTTTTTGGCTTGTTTTATTCCGCATGAGCTCGCAGTTGCGTATTGTTTTTGAAATTAATGTGCGGCGCGTTCAATTCAGGCAGTGGAAAAGAGTGCCGGAAAGCGAGCGTCGATTCGTGTCCACGCGCATCGTTCTCGGCTTCTTGCTTTCGTTCTCGCTCGGACACCGCATTCCAAAGGCGACAGGGAGTTCGTTCATTTCGAGCGTTAATTCCGCGTCCCAGTCCGTGCCTTTTTTCCAATGTACGCATCATCTTTTGTTGCTCACAGCTTCACACCCCGCTCGGGACTGAAAGGCTGTTCGTTCTTCGTTATTTCCAGTCCGCACCGAACACGGCGGTCTTTCTTCTAGTTGCTGTTAGGGATGGGCGACGTTCGATTCTTCTGGTTGCTCGACGGCTAATCGGTTGTTTTATTCCGCTCGCGTGCGGTTGACATTGCGTTCTTCTAGCGTTTACGGTAGAAGCAAGGACCTTCGATTGATGTTCGCTCTGGTCTTGAGGTGCTGGTTATTCCGATGAACGGATGTTGCGAGTAACTGCGGCTGTTTACACGTTTGTTGAAGGAAGACAGACAGCCGGACAATCGGTTGCTGTTGATGCTGGCCGCAAGCGAGCAGAATACGAATTCGTTCGACACGCAGCCGGTCGACTTCAACCTTTCGGTTCATTGAATGAGTGTTGTTGTTAGAAAGATCGTATTACGTGCCTTTGTCAGAGAAAAGCTGCAGCTTTTTCGGTTTGTTTTCGAAGTGGGCGTAAAGGTGGTCGAACTGTTCGACGTGACGTTGTGGGTATGGTTTTAATTCCGTAGTAGCTCGCTCAAACTTTCGTTAGAATATTTCCAACGTTCGCGACGCGGGTCTCTTGCAATTTGTACTCGATGCCCGCTCGTTAGCTTATGATTTCATACGTGTTCGTTTAGTGTTATCTGTTGAATGTAGCCGAGTAAAACGTGATAGTAAAGGAAAGCAGGCGGTGCTGGAAACAGAAAGGCCGGTCGGCTGGCAGCAGTAGACAAAGAGCTCTCACAAAAGGCTATTGAAAGCCGAAGACGGATGATGATCGTCGGTTGTCGCAAGAAGAATGTGCGAAACGGCTGCAAATACTCGTGTTTGTTGTTTAAGCGGACGACCGCAAAGCGGGATCCAACAGGCAGATGTTGACGAAGAAGAAAAGGTGGGATGTCGACATCGGTTTTGTCTAACAGTTAGTTATTTCGTCTCGTAATTGCCGTTTTCTGATTGTGGTTTGCAGAACGTGTGTAGTTTTATTACCAACGGAAAGCCGAGCCGAGGTTGATTCTTCGATAGAATAATTCGCGGTTGGCTGTCGCCTTTCTTCAAAAGTTTATACTAGCACATTCAGTTATTCTTCGTCATTCAAGCTTCGACAAAGTTAAAATTCCGTGTACTCTTTGGTATCCCATCAACACTCTAATACTCAGCAAGATTTGTTCAGTTCGTTTTTCAGTAATTTCTTTCTTTCCACGCCTAAACGGAGCGGCAACCAACAAAAATCCAAAAAAGATTAAACCGACCGCGATCCACTCGAACCCCCGTCCATCCGCGCCCATCCACCGGCGAGCGGGCTGAAAGAAGAGCGGCGGCAGAAGTGAGTGGACGGAGGAACAGCAGAACTCACAAATTCTCTTCTAACGGCCGCCCGTGAACGATTACTCGATTATTCCGTCACGAATGGGAGAGGGATGTGTCCGACTTGCTGAACTCTCATTAATTCCAATAATTGCTGCCGAATCCAGCAAACAAACCTTTCGCCCAACAAGCAACAGAAATCGACTGAAATCAGCCGAAAAATCCCGATTTCAAGAGCGGAAAGCGGCCACGCGGCGAGCGGCGGGCGGCGGTCAAGACGGCCGTCCGACTTGACGCGCCGCCCGCCGCCACTCGCCGCGAGTCCGCCGGCCGTCCGCCGAGTTCGCCGGCGAGCGGGCGGCGGCGAGTGCACTGGAATCCCCGCGGCCTCCACGAACTGCCGCCTTCGTTCGACGGCCGGAAGACGGCGGGCGCGAGAAGTCCAACCGGAAAGCCACTCGGCCACGAGCACCCCCGCCCGCCGAGTGGAGGGTTCGACCCAGTGGGTAGAAGGCGGGCGGAACGGGAAGCAACGAAGAGCTCCGCTTCTTCCGGCTCCACTGCCTTCTACCGACTGTCCCTCTCGTTCGTTCGGATTGAAGCGAGCGTTCACTCGTTTGCAGTCGAGTTGTTCGCAGCTGCACAAGCGGTGAACACAGCGGAGATCAAGCGGGCAATCCATTGGTTGAAGTGTGTCCTTCGACGCATGGCTGAGTGCAGAATTCCGAAGCGGTCGACCGGAAACCGCCGGGATTGTCGGGAGTCCGCCTTCTATCCACCAGTCGGTCCAACCGAGCGGTTCGCGTAGTGGGCGAGCGGGCAGAAATCGTGTGGATTGTGGCCGAGGCGGCGAAACGAAGAAGCGTCCGCTTTCTGCACGTCCAACGGCCCCTCCTCCTCCCCTCGCTCTCGTCCGTCCACTCGCCGCTCGTGAATTCCGGGTGAGCAGGAGCGAGTCGTCCGATCGGATGAGGGGGATCAGCGGGCGCACACGACTGCTTCCAGTACGCAGTCGAACGAGCAGCCGGACGACTCGAAGCCGGCCGGCGGCCGAGCGGACGGTCGAGAGCGCGGCGGGGGCGAGCCGACCGGCAGGACGCGGGAGGCCGCTCGATCGTCGTGATGTTGAGCGAAGAGCAGCGGGAGGATCCAAGCGGCCGAATGGACGAAGGAGAGAGCAGACGTCGGAAGCCGCTTCCAACGGGAATCAAACGCCCGCCTTCTGTGGTGATCGAAACACGCGTCAACGCTTGCTTTAGTCGTTGCTTTGTGCTCGAAATGCTTTCGATTCGACCCTCGATCAGAATCACTCCAATGCTCGAGGCCGCACATTCGATGCGATCATTCGTTCAAGTCACCCGCAAGTCAACGCAACAGGGAAACAAAAGGGGCAGCAACGAGCAAGACTACAACGCGAGTTCACTTTCAGGGGACCAAACTGAACGCGTTGTTCGAGTAAACGTCTTACCAATTAGATTTAGCCGAGTACGACTCAAACAGAGCATACCAGGAAGGAAACGGCAGCGCCAATAAGCCAGATGCTCAATTTTTGGTGCCAAATGCCCTCAAGCGGGACGTTTAGCTATCTAATCGAGTTGAAGCAGCTGCAAATTACCAATAGTCGAAAAGTCGAGAAAGTCAACGGCACGACCACACCGGTTGAACGGAAATGCCATCGAGCACAAAGTTCACTGCTCTTCAGAAACCCTGTGAACAAGACGAAAATAATTGCATTGGAAAGGAGCCATGAGCAGGCAGGTGGAATGCGTGTGGTCC
Organism: Aphelenchoides fujianensis; assembly: GCA_024699865.1. Taxonomy (NCBI): domain Eukaryota; kingdom Metazoa; phylum Nematoda; class Chromadorea; order Rhabditida; family Aphelenchoididae; genus Aphelenchoides; species Aphelenchoides fujianensis. The sequence goes on from JAMPIO010000032.1 coordinate 584,841, forward strand.
TTCCACCGGTGCTTCTCGAAAGCAAAAGGTTTGCCTTTACAGTTGACAACGGGAGACACATTTCCGTTTTCCCGTACACTAGTTCCCTGGATCCAAAGCTCCGGATGATCGATTGGGGCCGCGTGTGCCACGGCTTCGAGTTCGTGGTCGCCTTCTGGTCGCTGGGGCTGAACGCGCTGGTCGTCTTCTTGTGCGTGCGGCACATCCCGCCCCAACTGCGTTCCTGACGCGGCATGCTGGTGTTCGGCTGTGCGATTGACGGCGTCTACTCGGCGGTCGCCTTCGTCACTCAAATCGTGCGTTTCCTCGCCCCGTCTTCAATTCGGTCGTTCAGTCGGTGGTGAGTTGGAGGACGCAGTTCGTGCTCGTGCTGGAGTCGCCGTTCCTGCCCGCGCGCCACGAGTGGGCGCTTGCGAGTGCGTTCGTCTTCTGTTTGTGTGCGTGGACGATGCTGGCGAACGTGTGCACGCAGTTCGTCTACCGGCTGAACATCGTTTGCTGGGAGTCTCGTTTCTCTTTTGCCCACATTGGCGGCTTCTTTCTGCTCTTCGCGTGGATTTGCGCCCACTGCGTGCTCGGCGTCCTGGTGCTCGACCAACACGACGACCCGCAGGGGGTGCGGGAGCTGCAGAAAAGCGCCTTTTTCTCCGACCGCCGCCTACCGCCGTACGTGGCCGGCGACACTGTGGGTTCTTGTGTTCGCGAGTGATCCCTCCGTTTGCAGCACTCGTGGAAGATGGCGCTCCTCATGCTGGACGTCCAGCTGATGGCCGCCGTCGCGTACGGCATCATTTTGTTCTCGGGCTGGCGCATCCACCGGAAACTGCGCACCGACAGTTTCGAGTTTTCGCCCGACTCCCTGCGGCTTCAGCGGCAGGTGACTCGGATGCTCACTATTCAAGTGAGTTCCCTCTTCCTTCCGTCAATGCTCTGTGGATTGAAGGCCCTGACGCCCGTGTTCTTCATCCTGCTGCCCATCGGAGTAGCCGACCTCCTGCCAATGATCGCCGTGAGCTTCGACTTCTGCCCACTGCTGATCAAGCTTACGGTCGGCCTGACGCCGCTCTTGAACCCGTTGGTCGTCTTGCTCACGATCCCTCGCTTTCGCAAACTCCTCCCGCGACTCTGCTGTCCGAAGGCGGCCGTGCAACCCGCCAGCTTGCACGGACAGCCCACCGATTGCTCGAATCCTCAACGAAACTCTTCTGTTTGAGTCGATCGTCCGTGAAGTGTCGTTAGTTGGAGGACAGGTTTGCGTTCACGTTAAGGAGTGCGTTCTCTGCCGACTGTCTTCGATTAACGAACGATCTCTGGTGTCTGATTGGCTGAAAACAAACCGGTTGTGTCGATCGGGAGGAGGAGTGAGGGGGAAGAGACCGCCCCCGAGTCCACCCGCTCGGTGTCCGCGAGTGGAGCGAAAGAAGACGAGCGGGCGGGAGGACTCGGCGGTTCGCGGGCACCACGCCCGCCGACTGCAGCAGCGACCGCCCGACACTCCCCTCTCGAAAGAAGTGGGAAGAAGCCGGCCGCTCCTCCTCGCCGCCGTCCATCGAAGCGGAGATCCCCGCGCCGAGTCCACTCGCTGCTGCCGGCCGGGTCGCTCGGAGAAGACCGCCGACCGGCAGCAACAAGTGGGCGGGCGGCGAGTTCCGCGCGAATTTCCACTCGGCCATCGGGGCGCCGGCCACTCCCGCTTCCTCCTCGAACGGCTTCGATCCGAGGGCTCGTCTTTCCGTTCGACATCACGGCAGCAACGGAGGGCTCATTCGGGGGCGACGGGCGGCCGCTCGACTTCGATCGGCGCCGCTTGCTCGTCGCCCGCTGGCCGGCAGCGCGGTCGGGCGGGGCCGAACGGAGGAGTGGACGAGCGGAAGCAGCGGGCGAAATTCCCCCTCGTCCCCTCACTAGACGAGAGAAGCGGACACTCGCCGCTCTTCCCCTCCGCTTCCTCCACCGCTCGAGCCCACTGGCGGCGAGTGGATCGACGAGCCGAAAGCAGAAGGCGGGAGTTCGAGTGGACGAGCCGAAACGAACGAAAGAAATCGACGCGAGTCGGTGGGGGAGTTCCGCGAGTTGCCCGAGTGAATGGCGCCTTCTGCAGAGGAGAGCGCGCGGTGGAAGTCGACTGGGAGCGGCCGCTCGTCTCTTCGGAGTGCCCGCCGGCCGTCCGATCGGCCGAGTGGTCGTGGACGGGGCGGCGGGCGGCCGGTTGCTGCCGACGAGCGGCGAGTGGCCGTCCCGCTCGTCGCCCTCCGACGGCCGGCAGGGAAGACGGGGGCCGCGGGGAGAAGCGGGCGAGTGGCCGGCGGCTCGGTGGCGCAGTGGAGTGGACGGAGGATTGGGCGAGAAAGAAGGCGGAGGACTCACTCGAAGACGAAGCGGCGGCTCGACCCGCCCGCAGCCAACGGCTGGCAGTCCCCCAGTTGGCGGAAGGCGGGAGAATCGGCGGGAAGCCGCCTTCCAGTCGACCGCCCGCACGCGCCCTCGAACTCGCAAATGGGAGCCGGCGGGCGGGCGTCCTCGAGTTCATCCACCATCGAGAAGTGGGCGGTGAACGCCACTCGTGCACCACCAACCGCCAGCCGCTCGTGTCCTCCACTCGCCGCTCCTTCCGCCCAGCGGCCTTCCGATCGCCCGCCGACTGCGGACACACTCGCCGAATGCCCGCGATCAACGCGGAGAGCGGCCGTTTGTACGTTGGGGCGGGCGGCCGAATTCGTGGGCGGCGGATGGACGGACGGCCGCCCACCCGCCACTACGACAATCGGTGGCCTTTTGTTTATCAAAGACCATCAGGAAGCAGTTGCGAGCAGTATGTGAGTGTTGAGAACTGCGAACGTAGAGGAACACACCACACAAAGTCCGGTTTATTGACAAACGATCACTACGAAAGAAAGAACGAGTAATGTTTGCTTTCAATCTTAGATTCTGTCAGCAAACAGATCGAAAACGGTGCGCGGAAGCAGGAGACGGCTGCTAAACAGAGCCAAGTGTTGCAATTTGTCCGGGCGTCTGCAAACGGGAAATATACAAAAAAAGCGTGGCAAGACACCAATCTTGAGGGAATGCGGTGGAGAACGACTTCCTCGCGTCCCTCGCGTTCGTGCTCTTCATACACGATGTGATGCTTCGTGCGGATGTTTCCGAACGCGCGCACCGAATGCACATCTGCCTTTGGGCCCGTCACGATAGTCCATCGAAGAAGTCGAAGGTCGAGGATGGCGGTCAGAAACATTTCATCGCTTGTTTGCTTGTTCCGGTACAGAAGGGCCGCGTGCATTTTCTCTTGCGCTCCCAAGCTCGTGTGAATCGTGGGCTAAAGAAGAGACATTAACACGTCTTTAGTTGAAATTCGCACCCATTCTTTCGCTTCTTCGAGTTCTTGAGGGAAGCAAAGCACTGGAAACTCGCACTTCTTTCTCTCAGTAACATCGAAACACCAAACGGGCGAAAGATTGCCCGCGTCGAACCACCAGAATTTGTTGTCAAAGAAGTGAGTGCCGCTTCTTCCGTCGGTCCGGATATTCGTCGTTCCGAGCGAGTGGATGAGCGGCAGTTCGACCGATTGCGAATCTTCGGACCGACGCAACTCGTGGACCGCCGTGTTGTTGATCACGAAAAGCCAGTCATCCACCATGCGTGCGCTCCAAACACGTTGGTCCATTCGAAATAGCCGCGGGTAGAGCGGCGAGTAAGTAAACGTATTGAAGTTCAGACGAAAAAGATTGCACTCGTGATCAACGTTGTGTAGGTGACCTAAACGATCGCGAGTGAACACGAGGTTATACCCGCAGAAAATGCTGTTATCGGTGGTGAACATGAGGATAGTGGTCCGGTCGAGTAGTTCAATAGCGGTGAATTCAGTGTCAAAAATCGGACCATGAACTGGTAAGAAACACCTGCAAGAAGAGCGTAAGAATTCATGCGCCCTTGCTTACCTCTGATCTTTGCGATACAAATCCAACACAAAGATCTCAACGCCAAACGCTTCGGCAACGTAAACAAAACGATCGTCCAAGACAGCAAAGAGAGGATTGAGAAAAGGGGAAGGAAAGCGCCATGTTTCAACGGCCATCGCTGAAGTGCCCATGCAATCCAGCGCAAAGCCCGCTGAAATAGAGCCGCGCGATAAAGAGCGGTGGACTGCGTACGAATGGTCGAAACTTTGGCGACCTGCGCTCCGTTATCTTCATCCGACCGAACGAAAGCGGAATGCGCACTCACTTGATTTTGTGCACAACCCAACGCGCTTTCTTCTCTTGCTTTCTGCCTTGATCCAACACAGGAGGGTGGCTTGCATTTTGCATGGTGACCGCGGGCGAGTGCGCAAGACAGTGACTGCTCTTTCCCTTCGCAGGTAGGCTGGGTGGACTTTGGACCGCCGCCAGACGAACATGCAAGCAACCCGGCCGCCCCCTCCCGCCCGCTCTCCATTCCGCCCGGCAGAGCGACGAGTTCTCCGCGGCCACTCACTCGTGGCGGCCGGCGGGAAGCGAACGAAAAAGCGAGCGAGAAAGCCGGGCGCCCGCCTCGCGGCGATCGGCGGCGATTTTCGGCCCAAAAAGTGAGTTCTTTTCGCCGTCGTTCGTGGACCGACGGGCGGCGTGTGAGGACGCGAATTTATGGCTGAATTTCAGGCAGTTGGAGCGAGTGGATGGACGAAATTGGAGCGAGTTTTGGTGGATTTTGATCGAATTGAACGCCGCGTGGAAGGACGGTCAAGAAAGTGGGCGATTTTAAGAAGAGCGGTTAGTTTTCTCCATACAAATTTGTTGTTTATATTGAGGCCGAGAGAATTGCAAAACAAGTCGAGACAACGTTGTATGCACCGGTTCTTCTGCAAAATGAACGCATTTTGTTTTGAGCGCCGTTTGAAAAGGGTCATGGAAGAAAACGTACAAAAAATTTGATCGTTTGACCCAATGAGTTGACTATCAGGTTCACCAGTTGTTATCAAGCAAGAAAGAATATCCTCAACGAGATCATTTAATGCATTCCTCCACCAGCACGTAAAAGGCGATAATCATGATTTTTCGAACCAACGACTGATTGCGAAGAAACCATGAACAATCCGAGCATTCAATTAAGTAGATAATGCTGCAAGCAGAATGGCCGCTAAACGCATCACTCGGCAATACGATATCACGGAATAAACCAACTGCTGTTAACTGTTTGACAGCCGGTTAATCTTTCGTTGTCACCGCCCAGTCTTTTCACAAATGACTGTGCCCACAACAGAACAAGCATTCACTGCGCTCGCTCATACTAGACCACGGAATAAAATATCGCTAACAACCGACATCCGAGGACAAGTAGGTAACCGGTTTCGTTCTTCTCCGTTCAACCGATGGCCGGCGTTCGAACGAGACGGCGAGTGGGAGGAGACCGCCGGCTGCTTTCCAGCGAGCAGCGGCGAGAAGTGGACTCCGCACGAAAAAACGTCGTTTCACCGCTCGTGCGTTCGAATGAGTCGAGTTTTGTCCTACTCGTTAACGAGCGCGCAATGAAAAGTTAAGAGAAAACAAAAGTAAGCGTTTATAGCGACCGTTCGTTGGAAGCACACATTCTACAAAAGTTCGGCGCGGAATAAGCCTCAATTACTTTCGGACATCTACGTGTGAATCAAGAGTTCAACGTGCACCAAATGATGAGAATTAAGGCTCCTACCCGCAGCAAATGAAATCGTGTGCCCCACTACTTCCACCGCCAAGATCCAAAAAAAATGCGCGGCCATGGCTGGTGCATGAAAGCGCGTAAATCATTTTCCGCGGAAGAAGCACCTAAATAACGCAAACACACAGCGGAAAAAAATGAATACGACAATAAGAACTCGCGGTCAAAAAACTCGGCTCCAATCGACAAGCAACAAAACCCACAACTGTCCTCCGCATTCACGTCAAAATCTGGACGACAGTGGTCGTCTCGTCACGGGTGGAATCAACGCGATCGCAATAAGCACGAGCCGGAATAAACACTCCTGCTCTGTTCACACCGGCGACAAGAAGACCAACCCGTGCACATCGCAGCAAACAAGGAATTCGACGCTTCTTTGCACGAACACGAACAAGCCGGCTGCTCCACCCACTTCTCGTCGATCCTGCCGCTGCCCACCCACTCGGACGTCCAGCAGTCGACTGGGACAACGACTGATTCGCCCCGTCCACTTGCTCCAACGGAAAGAGGGAGTGGCGGCCGGTTCTTTCCGTCCGGTCTTCAGTTGAGGAGTGGACGGAGAGCCGCCCCGACCGCCCACTCACTCACTCCCCTCCTCTAGTGAGTGCTCGCGATAAATGGACGTTGACCTTGGAGACGTGGGCGAGGCGGCGGTCCACTCGCTTTCTTCCGGCCGCCCGCCCACGCCCTCGCGCCTTCCTTCGCCGCTCGCCGCCCGCAACGAGCGGCCGTCTGGCGGCCGCCCGAACGCCGTCGAGTTCCCTCCTTCCGGTTTCTCCGCCCACTCGCCGTCCTCCGTTTCATCCCGCGGATTCTCGTCGCCCATCCGCCCGCTCGTTCGTCGGCGAGTGGGCGCCGAGTGGGCGGCGGGACGTCCGCGTCGATCGAGACGGCGAGTGGAGAGCGGGCGGTCGATTCGGGCACGAGAGGCGGCCGCCCGCTCACCCGCCGACCAGCCCGCCGAACACGAGCGGAAGAAAGCGGGCGATCGGCGCTCTCAAGGGGATCGGCGGCGAGCTGGACGAGCGGAGGGACGCGCCGAAGTCGTGGACGCGAGCGGAAGAAAGCGGGCGGGAGGTCGCCCGTCGTTTCGAGGCGGGCATTCGGCGGAGAGGAGCGACGGCGAGTGTCCACGAGTGGGCGGGGAGGAGGCGACGAAAGGCGCATTGAGACGAGCGGCGAGTGGCCGGCAGGTGGGAGTGGGCGTGAGTGGGCGGAAGGTAGAAGCCGCTTAACCGGCCGCCCCCCACCGACTCGTGAACACTCCCCACCGGCCGCCCGTCCGCCCACCCACTCGCCGCCCGCCGCCTCGAGCGACGAACCGAGAGGACGGCCGCCTTCCCGCGGGATCCACTCGGCCGATCGCCCGTCCTGCTCGCCGCTCTCGCCGACTGCCGGCCGATCGACCGGCCACTCATTCGAGAGAAGACCGCCCAGCGATCCCCGGCCGTCGAGCCCGCCTTCTGCTCCCCGTCGGATGCCCTCGCTTTCGTTCGCGGCAGGAGTTTATTTAAAGGATCAGAGGCGGCGGATGGGCGTCATCTTGGGGTAGACGGAAGGGAGGATCTTCCGGCCGCACTCGCTGCTCATGAGCCCGTGGAAGCCCGCCGGCTCGTCCACGTCCAGCCGGCTCTTGCGGAGCGCATCAACGGCGAGGCGGAGGAGCGAGTCGGGTGTGCTGCAATGGTTGAGTGGTTGAAGGCAACGGGGAGAACTCACTGGAAGAGCAGGCGGCAAAGGTTTCTTCTTCCTTCCCATTCGTTGTAGCCAAGGACCAACACTTGATTGTCTTCGCCAGTCTCGTTCATTATTGGAGAGATTTGCTCAATGTCGGCGACCGCAAGCAGAAGTCTTTCCCAAACACGGTTCTCCAGGTTGCAGCGGTAAACTGAGCGTTTGGTGTTCTCAGTGGATCCGGCGATATACGCGTGTTTGTTTGACCAAGCTGACAATTGGAAATCCAGCTGCAAAAACAAGTAATGTGATATTCTCGAGCAAACGACACACGTTTTCTACAAAGTCACCCGTCAACAAAGACGTAGTCCACGTCTTTTTTCCAATGTCGAGCTCGTACAAGCGGTCCAGTTCGTTTGTGTAATTCGAAAGACCGTACAACGATCGGCCTTCTTTGCCAAAGCCGTAATAAAGCGGCTCGTGTGGAGACGGCCCGTCCCACTCCATTTCCACGCGGTCTTCATCAATGTTCAACCGGACAAATCGAAGGCTGTTGTTCAGCAGTTTTTGAAGTACCGCTCGTTCAACTTCAACATGCCCTCCTTCGACAGCCGTGATCACGTAAGCGGTCCCACCGGCCGGTAAGCGGTCCAAAGCGATTTGTGTGAAAGTCTGGTCGTCGACACGCAAACGGAGCAAGCACAAATTGCCGTTGTGTTCGAGCGCAATAATTGTGGATGGATTCAAAACGAAAAAGTCGCAAACATCCACGCCAAGTGAGACGTCCGACTTGAAAATGCTGAAATCACGGTCACGAGAAGCGCAAAGCAACATAAGCGCATACATTTGAGCGTCGCGAATGAGATCTATGACACAAATTCGTTGTTTCCATTCAACGAAGGCATACGCGTATCGACCGTCGTGCGAAAACCGCACCCAATCGTAGCTCTACAATTAAAGCATAAAAAATGCTCATAATCAAGCAGGTACCTTTAGACAAAACTGGCTGTAGGGCTCTTTTTGCGTCTCCAGCAACTCGTGAGCATCAGCCGATGGTTCCTCAACGCCACTGTTTTCGCGTGCAGACGACCGAATTTGGCAGACTCCCGACTGATCCATTTCGCCGCCAACCGCGTTCCACAGCGACTCGAGCAAAAAGCAAGCCGACCGCCGAACACGCGGCAGCAACACGAATAAACGCGCCCGCCTGCCACCCAGCCGCCCGCCGCGTCCGCCGCCCGCCCGCCCGCGTGTTCCCGCAGTGCGCAATAAAGACCGCGAGCACTCCAGCGGGCGGGCACAACAAAGAGGGCAGCTTGATCGAGGCGGCCCACGAGCAGGAGATCCCGCCGGTCGGGCGGCAGGGAGCGGACGACACACCACGCGGAAGGTGGGCGACCTCTCGACTGCCCACTGGAGACTGCCGATCCGGGCGCGAACACACGAAACAGCGGGCAAAAACGAGTGGACGGGCGGTCGGGGAGACGAGTGCCCACGGAGGGCGGCCGGTCGAAGGCTCCGCTTGCCCGCCCACCCGTGTTCCCGCAGTGCGCACTCCGCCGCCCCTCCGCGCGCACTCGAGCCGCCCGCCGCCCCGACTGCCCGCGAGACCGCCGGCCGCTCGGCGCGGGAGATCCGCCCGCTGCTCGTCGCTCCTCTCCGCCGCGTCCAGCACGCGCCCGACCTCCGGGAGTGGTCGGCCGAACGGAGAAGAAGGCGGGCGGCGGGTGGGCGGCCGAACGGACGAGAGAACACGAGCGAGCCGACGAGCCGCCCGGCCGCCGTGGTCCCGTGGATCCGCGCGCCGACTGCCGAGCGGGCGGCCGGGCGGCGAGTCCAGCGAGGAGGGCGGCGAGGAAGCGGGCGGGCGGAGCGGACGGAGCGGCGGACTGCGGGGGAGAACGCCCCCCAACACGCAATCGAACGGCCGCTCAGTTTCGATCGATCGGCCGGCTTCTTCGCGGCGCCCGACCGTTGGGATCGCCGCCGCTCTCGGCGGTCGACGGCGGCGGCCGCTCGTCCACTCGCCGCCCACTCGGCCGCTTTCGACGGCCGCCGCCACTCGCCCGCTTCCGTCGAGCGGCCCGCCGAGAAGCCGCCAGCCGACCGACCGGCGGCACTCCCGCAACGAACCGGTCGGTCCAATCGAACGGACGGGCGCTTCTTCCGCTCACTCCCGACTGCCCACGAGAACGAGCGGCCGCCCACCACTCGTGTGGCGGAAGAAGGGGATCCCCGCGGAGTGGACGAGCCGCCAGTCTACCGGCGTCGTCCAGTGGAAGCGGCGATTGACTGCCGCCTTCTGCTGCCAGCAAGCAGCGAGGGCGGGAGGAGAGCGAAGGGAGTAGTTGTCGGGATTGAACGCACGAGTTGATTGGAGAACGCAGGAGGAATTACGAGTGTAGCGGCAGGGGAGAGCGGACAAACACATGGGATGGCGGGAATGCAGCAACGAGCGAGTACGGAGTTGTTTGACGGGGCGCGAATTTAACTTGTTCGTCTGTAGGAAGCGATCAATCCGGTCTTTCTTGTCTTTTGATTGTCGTCTTTGTGAGTCTCTACAGCTATCTGGCGAATAAGCGGTTTGCGTTGAATTTATTCCGTAGTGTGTGATACGGTGGTCCATTTTGCACGCCTGTGCGCTGTCGTCTTTCTGCAACTTTGTTTTGTCGGCTGGCAGTTGTGGGGTGAACGTGAGCTTGCGGTTACTGCTCTCTACTATCTTTCAATTGTACCAGGCGTTGATGCTGGTCTCTAATGCCAAAGTAGCAGCAGTAATGAGAGCAAGAATTTATTCCGCTTGTCCCAACTCAGCCTAGAGTTCGTTCGTTGCAACGCCGTCAACAGATCGTTTTATTCCGGAGTTCATTGTGTATACTCAAAGTTAACCGCTGACGCCCTGCGTTATCCGGGCGTCCGCAACTTTGAGATCTCTTTCGGCTCTCACCGCGTAACCACAAAGGAAACGACCACTGCGGCCATCAATCCAGTCCGCTGTCCATCTCTCGCCATTCGCTGCCCGCCGAGTGGTTGGACGAACTCGAGGGCGCGATCACCGTCGGACTGTTGCTCGCGTCTTCGCCTGGACGTCGAAAGAAGTGGATTGGAACGGGGAGCTTCTTTACGTGCCTTGCTCGTGAGAAAACTGGGTCGCTTATTCCGTGGAAGGGGTGTGAATGAAGAGTTGGTGTTGCCGCGTTCGTCCGGCAAATTGCAAGAGAGTGGCGGCTATTCGCTTATGGGCGGCACGGAACTTCGGCCGGACGTCGAATTTTTGCAGGTCTATCGACCGCAGCCGCTTTTATCGACCGTCTGTTCTGCACTCCCTTCAACGGGCATCACTCGGCGAGGAGTTGCTAGTCCTTCTTTCCTTTCGTTCGCTGCAGAAGCCTGTGGTCTTTCTGTCGGCTGCGCAGTAGAATGCAACGACTTGGTTCGTTTGATTGTGCGGGGCGATTCGGTTTTATTCCGTTCTGCAACCTATTTTGCATTGGCAAGACTTCACGGCCTCTTCACAATGTTCACAGATGAACGCTGCATTCAATTCAGTTAGCGGCTATCTTCCCCTTTTTATCGGCTTCCAGCATCACGAGGTTTCTCACGATTGATCAACGAAAAACGTGGCGGTCCGCTCCACCTCGCCGCTCACCACTCGAACACAATTCACTCAACCGTTGCATCCGAAGCTGCAGAAGAGGAGGTCGTCGTTCGTTGCAGGGAGTGTTGGGCGGCTCGAAGAAACGCGGAGAAGAGCGAGCGGCGGCCGGTCGGCTCGCCCACACTCCCGTCCGCTCGACGGGGCTTTTCGCTTTTGGGTTGCTTCCGTCATTCTTTGTGGGTTGCGTTTGCGGAATGGAGACAACGCTCGATTCGTTTAGAAGCATACAAGCATTCATTTCTTTTGTTGGTATTTGGGCATTGCCGGACGAAAAAATACCGCGTCCTAGAATAGCAGGTCGTTTTTATCAACAAACGAAACGACTTCTGCGGCCATCAATCCTGTCGGCCGACCACCTCTCGCCACTCACTGCCCGTCGAGTGGGTGGACGAACCCAGGGGCGCGATCACCGTCTGACTGTTGCTCGCGTCTTCAGCTGAACGTCCAAACAGGGGCGTTGCTATAAGGGAAGGTTCTTTCACTTGCACTCATCGAGGATGAACTGGTGCGGTTATTCCGCCTCCAGGGGCCGCAATATGTCGTCTTGAGTGTGGCCGCGTTCGCCCAGCGGATTGTCAGTGAGTGGCGGCCATTCGCTTAACGCTGCACGAGAACTCGGCCGGCCGGCGGATTTCCTGCCGCCTGTCGTCGATCGCAGCCGCTTTCTTCGACGGTCTGCTTTGCACTCACTCAACGGGCTCACTCGCTGATAGATGTTGGTTTTCCTTTTCTGTTCGATTAACAGAATGCAACGGTTTTTGCTTTTGTTGCAGGTGAGCATGGAGTTTACTTTTTTGATTGCATGGAACAGCTCTTTGCGTTTATTGCGTGCCCATAACATGTTGTGTTACTTGTCCTTTGTGAAAAGTTCATGACACTACTCCTCGGCGAGCTTTGCATTACAATCACCTAGCGGTTTTATTCAGCGAGTCGTTCGAACGTCTACTCGTCGACTGGTTGGTCGCGTCCACCAACATCTTTAAGGTCAATATACGTATGATTTTTTTCTCGCTCCCCATCAATGCCCACTGCCCCAGCACAGTTCACTCAATCCTTGCATTTAAGCTGCCGAACAGGAACGCGCCGTTCACTGCAGCGAATGGTGGGCCGCTCAAAGAAATGCGAAGAAGAGCGGACAGCGAACGGCGGCCGGTCGGCTCGCTCACACTCCGGTCCGCTCGACGGGGCTCTTCGCTTTCGGGTTACTTCGAGCTCTCTTTGTGGGGGGCGACGGCGGTAGGGAGGCACTGCTTGATTGATTGCAAACAGATGGTCATTCTTTTCTTCTATTATGGATGATCGATCGTTGCCGGAAGTCCGGTTTTTTTCACGTCGCCCTTTCATTCAGGGACAATTGATTGGTTGGCTAGAATGAAGTAACGTATTTTTTGTTTGGTTGACAAAAGAAGCTGCTTTTTATTCCGCACAACTTATTTCGTCGTCTAGGGTTCCTGTTCGTATTTCGTGTTGCAACATTCGTTCAAACGGTACGGCATGTGAAGTCGATATTATCGCTCTTGGACCATTTGTACTTTTTTGTTCATCGCATCTGAATACACTCATTCTATTTTGAGCGACACACGAAAAAACGTAATTAGAGTGAACCAACCTTAATACATTCAAATACCTGTCCATCGCATCCATCCACCAACAGAAAGAGAGAAATCCCCGCCTGCCGACTGCCGGCCGTCGGGCGCCCGAACGCGCGACGAAAAGCGGCGGGCGGCGGGCGGGAGAAAAAAGCGGCGAGCGGCGACGGCGGCCGCCCGACTTGACCGCCGCCGCCAAGACGAGCGGGCGGCGGGGAGGTCGGCGTGGGGGCCGCATTCTCTGGGGTGGGGCAGGCAACGAGTGGGGAGAACGCACTGCAAACCACCCGACCGACGGGCGCGCTCCACCTCGCCGATCTCCCCACTTCACCAGAGACCTCCACTCCTCTCACCACACAACCACAACAACGGAGCAACCTCATGCCGTCCTCCACGACTTCCCGCTCCACCCCGCCGGCTCCACGCGAGCCGACCGCCGTGCGGGCTCGACGAGCTGCAGGAGGTCGCCGGCTTCTTTCGAGCGGCCCGCCCGCTCGGGGATCTCGCGAACGAAGCAAACAACGAAGCGATCGAAGAAACGCTCGAAGACGTCCACGCGTGATCGACCGACCGGAACGGGCGGGAAGGCGGCGGCGAGAAGGCGGGAGCTCGCCGCACTGCCGGCCGGAAGTGCGCCGAGTGGAGCGAGTGGACGAGCAATCGGACTGCCGCCCCGGGCCTGCTCGCTGTTCCCCGCGCGCCCGTTGAAGGCGGCGAGGAGCCCGTCGGTCTGATCGCAGCGGCCGCGCGGAAGTGGGCGGACTGCGGGCAATGGAGAGAAGGCGGGAACGGCCGGAGAGCGGCGGGAACGGCCGGAGAGCGGCGGGCAGCGGGGACTCCGGTGGGATTTCTGCTCGTCGAGTGAACGGCGGGAAGAACCCCCCGACCGCCCGATCGCCCGCCTTCCTCGAGCACGACCGGCCGCCGGACGAGCGGCGGGAGGAGCGAGTGGCCGCGAAGAACCGCCGGAAACTCGCCGGCGGTTCGAACGACCGGAGCGGGCGCACGTGGATTGAGGGCGCTCGTCCGGGCGGTCGGGCGGCCGCCGAGACCGCCGGCTGCTCGCTTTTTTCTCGTGGAAAGCGAGCAGTCGGCAGTTGGGAGGGCGGCGGAAGACGGCGATCGTTCTGCTCGTCTCCCGAGTGTCCCGTTCGCGGTGGAGACGCCGCTCGATTCGCGTCGGGGCGGCCGCCGTTGGGCAGTCGGGAAGCAGCCGACCCGCCTGCCGCCGCTTCCGCCCGCCCGCCTTCGCCGCTCCGCCGGCTGCTCGTCGAATTCGCGAGTGCCCCGAACGAACGAGCGGGCGCCCCCTCGGAGTCCACCAGTCGGCTCGGCGGATGGACGCGCCGAGGGGCCGCCTGCCGATCGACCGGCGGCTTTGTTCGCCTCGCCGCCGCCACTCGTCTCGCGGAGTGGATGGGCGGCGACTTTGGCCACTCCGCTCGCCCGGCCGCCGTGCTGTTGGGGTCGCCTTCCCTCTTCTCGTGGCCGGGAGGCGAGTGGGCGGCCCCTCCGATCGCCCCGTCCACTCGCCCGCTCTCTTGCGCGCCGCTCGCGCCCGGCCGCCGGACGCCGCCGCCTCGCCGCCCGCCGATTTCGCTCGCTTTTCGGCGTGTTTCGGTCGAGAAAGCGGGTTCTTTCTACGGTTGTTCGCGCGGGGATTGACGGTCGTTGATTGCGTGCATTTTACTTCGCGTTTTCAGGCAAGTGGGAGCGATTGCCGACGGATTTTTGCTCATTCAAGGAAATCGGCGGTTTATGATGAACGGTTGGTTTTTTTTGTTTTGTCGTAAGCGCTGAAAGAAAAAGGCTTTAGAACGAATATAATGCGTGTTATGCAAGTCTTACAAAAACGGTTCGGAAAGGCGAAATAGTGCGGTCACAATAGTTCGCATATTGGCGACAAATGCAATTGTGTTTGTTTGAGCCGTAGGAAAGTATTGACCGCAGCGTTCTCGATTATGTCTGTCAGTCAGTAATGAAGAAGTAGGCGGAACAACCTCGAATTTACCTAACAGAACGAGACTACCGAAAGCATACGAGTCCTCGAATCAAGACAGCCAATGATCTCGCTGCTCTACCCGGTCATTCGTTTGCAACTTTTTGACAATGATCTAATCGCGTTCAAAAATGAACTGAAAGCAAATAATGCATGCGCTAATGCGCCACGACACGGAATAAAGAAACACCAATCCACACTCCGCTTCATCTAACAAAAAGAAAATCGAATCCACTCAACGCCCACCAAAGAACGCGTAGCTGAGGGCTGTCGAAGACGCGGTTTGTGGGCCGCGTTTGAACGGTCCAAAGGGGTGGGGGTCTGGGGATCTCGTCGATGGTCGATGGCCGAGCTCGAGTGGAAGAAGAGGGAGTTTATTGGAGTCGCTCGGTAGTAACAAAAGAGGGGACTGCGCCCCTCTTTCCTGGAAGAAAGAGGGTCAGTGGAGGCGGTGGGGAACACGAGCGCGAGTGGGGAAACAAGGGGGGAGAACGATCGGGGAGTGGAAGGCGGGAGCGAAAGAAAGTCGGGCCGCCAATCGCGGGCGGCCGTCGGGCTCGAATGGCG